>CM064422.1:61904101-63104101 GCA_032690845.1 Eleusine coracana subsp. coracana | reverse complement strand
GGAGATGATGTTGTTGGCGTGGAATAAAATTCTCCGGTCCTTTCTTCGTTTTGTCGTGGTTGGTCTCAATCACGATAAAGAGTTTATGAGATCAGGTTCAATGTTTTTTCTTCTTCTTCGGTGGCAGAAAGAAGAAGAAAGAGGACACAAAAAAGAAGAGGATTATGCTCAATTCTACCTATAGAAATGTTAGCCACCATTTTCTGAGCATTTGTTCTTAATCTGTTTGCTGAGTGTTTGTGTGGTCATCTATATGAATCTTCATGCAGGTTTAGAATTGAGTTTTGGAGCTACATACTGAGTACACGTAGTTATAATATCTTTGTATTTCAGAGTGCTTGTAACATGAAGTTATACTCAATTATTACTTAATATAATCTTTTTTTTATCTAAAAAAATCTTTTGAAAAAATTCTTCATGTGCATTCCAAAGGAGTCTAGTCCTATAAAGGAAAAAAAAATGATACAATCCTAGAATTGCAAGGTTCTCTGAATGACATCGTCACTGTCGATCTATTCTCAGTTCAATAGCTACATCCAAATTTTACATAATCAAAAAAGTTAATGGTTAGCAACCGATAAAAAACCACGATCAAATTTGCTGATGGACACTCTTCAATTATAATCTTTGCTATAGGATACTAAGATAGAAATTATCATCGTGTTATTTTTTGTAATTTCAGTTATCTCCAGTTAACCGGTCGGTCAGTGCAATCGGTTTAGACTGTTTTCTGGTTAACCAGTCTGTTTTCACCGGTAAGCCCTGCTGCATCCCACATAGGCCAAAACCTGTTTCGGCCGCGCCGCGAGCACACAAGGTACGGGCCTTGTCACACAGGCGAAGAATTAGGGTTTAGCCATGGCGGCTGAGGACCACGCTCCTCGTACCAAGCCCCACGGCGACAAATCGAAGAAGCGGAAGAAGCCTAAGAAGGACAAGTGGGGCCAGCCTATCTCCGCCGCCGCCGACGCTGAAGTGCCGTTGGTGGAGCCGGAGCAAGAGCCACCAGCGGAGGACCCTGCGGCGGAGGCGGAAGAGGCACCGGCACCGGTGGCAGAGGGCTATGAGCCCAGCAAGGTGGTGGCGAGCGGCTTGCCGTACTCGACCACAGAGGCGGAGATCCGGAAGCTGTTCGAGTTTTACGGCCCCGTCCGGTCTGTGCAGCTTTCTCGCTTCCCCGATTCCGGCCAATTCCGCGGCCTCGCCTTCGTCTGCTTCGAGGTCCGTACCTTCCAGACTTCTGATTTCTTATTAAGCAATGTGCTGTGTTGATTTTGCTCATGAATCATGATGATGAGGTCATACGATTGAAAATTTGTGGGCAGCTGTTTCTACAACTGTGAGAATGTTTAGCCTTGTTCATACAAAATATACTCCGCTGTAGAGCATGACGTTGTTCTTTTTTGGGAGCTTAGGACTGAATTGCACAACGTTTCATCTATGAATGGTTGATTGTGAGTAGTGACCTGGTCTGGGCACGACAAACTACAGTAGTGTCCTTCCACATGATAAACCACTGTATACCAATATCTTAACTGGAGGCTGTTGAACACTTGAATAGTCAGAACTTACATTTTGGAGTCTTGTCATCCTATTTTTCTATCAGCCTCGGCACTTGCTTCTGTCTGAATGTATACGTGACATATGATATTAACCTAATTATTATTGGTTAATAAATGGTATCTTGCAAATCTGATCTTGTTCCACGCTTCTACTTTAATTGAGCAAATCTGATCTTGTTTCACTTCTGTCATTGCAGTCGGACGAAATAGCAGCAAGTTCTCTTGAGCTCGACGGATTTAAAATGTATGCTTCACCTCATCCATTCATTTCTTTTCAACTCATGACAGCAGAGTTGCCAGTGTTGTTTTCTAACCGATGCATTATACATGCAGTGGTAACAGGTTTATGAGGGTTGAAAGATGCAGAGTAACTGCTGGCTCCAACAAGAAAAGGAAGGCAGAGTTCCAAACTGACCCTGAGAAGTCTGAAGGCTGCCTCTCAGCATATGTTGGGAATCTGTCATGGAATGTTACAGAAAAGGATTTACGAGATTTCTTCAAATCGTCTAAGATTGCATCAATAAGATTTGCCATAGATAAAAGAACCGGAGGTTCCCGTGGCTTCTGCCATGTTGATTTTCAAGATGACGAGTCGCTTGAGAAGGCTGTTGCGATGAATCAGTCTGAACTGCAGGGCAGACCTGTTACAGTAGCGTATTCAGTCAGTAACAGGGGCTGAATCTAATGCATGACGATAATGGGAGTCTTGTGGTTGAAGTCCCTCAATTTTGGTTAACCTCTGTTTAATGAAGAGTTTGGAGTCCAGTCCATGGTGCTATTTCTTGTATTGAATGTTTTATCAAATGGAATTCTGATGTGACCACAACTAAATGGCTATACTGCATCAACATCTTTGGTCTCACTTCCTTTATGCACTGCTTATGGCAGATTATAGTCGTGATGACTCTGAGGGGTCAGGAATGAGAGTTGAGTAGGTGTGCAATTCACTGAATAGACGTTTCTTATATGTATTTTACTTATTTCCAGGGCATGTTAGTTTCATTTCAGCCCAACAGTTCTCCTGACAAATGTGCTTCAATCTCCTGATGTTTAGTGTTTGTTCTTGCTTCGTTCTGATCGTTCTGTTGCTCTGTGAAAGAAACTAAAATAGCAGTGTTGTGTAATAATCTCTTGAAATCGACCGAGGAGGTGTCATAAAGAAAGAGATCCTTCTTAGGTGGGCTTACTTGCTGAGTACAGTATGTAAATTTATTATATGATCAAAGACCAAGGTCCATGCATACGAATACGTCATGAGATTGATAAATGGCCGGCTTGTTTTGACCAGTAGGTGCGCCGCTGTTTGCTGGTCCAGACCCAAGGCTTCCCGAAGAAGGAAGGAGACTGGAGATCTACAACAGCTGTTCTTGATCTGTTGGGCAATGCCCGTGAAGTAGGATGCAGTGGAAGCTTCAGCGTTCCCAAGCACAGCAATGAGAACAATAACACAATTTGTAGCACAAAGCTCTGTTGCAATTGCAGTATTCTCTTGTGCCGTGCATCGTGCTCGCCCTGTGTTGTGGTAACAACTAGTAACAGGTACATTTTCTTCCTCCCATTTCTTATAACTATACTAGTAGCATTTACCTAACACTGCACAAGTAATGATAAATCACTTGATATGTGTATGATGAAAGTAAAGCGCACATGTAAACGATCGATCTCGTTCCAGGTTTCTGCTGGTTGACGCATCCACCTCACTCAATGCGTTTTCCTGACAAGAGCATGTGGGGCAGTAAGCGAGATGCCCGTGACATGTTAGTTATGTGCCGCTGCTTGTGTTCCGATTGAGACCCGCACGCGGCCATTGCTTCGTATTCGCTGTAGGAACATCGCTACGGCCCCCATGTTCCGGACCGGTTCTGGAATCAAGTTAAATCTCCGTAACATGGTAGAGATTGGAATGGGAGTGTCGTGTTCAGTACGCGTCCAGAGATCGCTACCTGTGCTTATGCAAATCTGGAACACGTCTCGGTAAGCGCCGGGCATTATATTGATTATACATATATTGGGGGCACGGCATTTCGCCGGTCGATGGACGGTTCGAAAAGAGGGAAAAAACGGAGGTTGGCATCAATGGCCATGTGATGTGTGCATCTACCTAGCAGCAGCAGCTACTTGATCAGCGTAGACAAACCACGCCGTTTTCTCATTGATTGCCGCCCGGTTGGCGCTGGATCTAGTAGTAGTATTCCTCCTCTCCTCACCCGGACCCGGATGCGTCAAAATGATTGATGAGAGACCGGTGCGCGTCCTTGTCCCGCTCGACCGTCTCTCGTTTTCGGCATGGCTCACGATACGGGATCGCCCGAGCTGGAACGAAAGGAATTGAATTCGACCGGAAAATGGCAAACGAATGGTACATTGGATAACTAACTAGCTAGCCTTGCACCAGCAACGGCGTCCCGTTGCTTGTCGCGAGCATTTGCAGCGTCGCACGTCCACGTCCTGGACACGCGAGGCCAGCTCGGACTCGGCCCCCTCTTAGGTCTTGTTTGATTAATCTGAATCCATATGAATTGGAGTGGATTGGGATGAAAAATGAACTAAATTCTCTTTTAATCTCTCTCAAACTATATAGATTGAAATGTATTGATAAGTATCTAAACAAGGCCTCAGGTGGGGTTAGGGCTTTCCACCAGTGGTGTGCACCAGGGGACGGCCGGGATGCATGCGCTGCACAAAACAGATAGATAAACCCGCTGAGTGTGAGTGCCCGTGCGGCAACGGAGCCCGGCCGGCACTCGTGGATTTCGTCCCGGCCACTACCACTCGGGACCGGACTAGTACCGGCTACGAAAGTGAGGTGCCAGAAGATGACCATATCACACTTGTTGCGACGACGATCAGGATCTGGGAAAGAATGCGTCAAGGAGAAGGGATCGAGATCTGGTAGAGCTGGCAAATACTATTTTTGTGCGCTTCATGATTATATTCTCCATCTGCAAGATGTAACGATTCATTGTTTATTTTTATGCACGGGATTTCCCCGTTTCTTAATTTGTGTGGACTATAAAGTATATATATATATATATATATATATATATATATATATATATATATATATATATATATATATGCGCATTGAACAAGCAGGTACGGGGGAGAGTAAAGCTCACTCCTACCACCTCCACCTGGTGTAGTAAGTAAAGATCGGGAGATCTGAGAGACACGTGTAGGGCCGTG
This sequence comes from Eleusine coracana subsp. coracana, assembly GCA_032690845.1. Lineage (NCBI taxonomy): Eukaryota > Viridiplantae > Streptophyta > Magnoliopsida > Poales > Poaceae > Eleusine > Eleusine coracana. The sequence continues at coordinate 63,099,353 of CM064422.1, read as the reverse complement.
GACGCCATCTGCGGTTATCATTGTGGTCATCAGGTTCCGTAAAATTTTCGCCCTGGCCCTCCCTTTCCTTCCCCAACAACAACAACAACATACGGAGTAAACAAAAGAAACGGAAACGAAGCCCAAAGCGAAAGCAAAGGCAGAGTAAATAATAAAGCCGGTAAATTAAGTTAAGCCCTCTAGAGGGGAGAGAGGGAGGAGAGAGAAAAAGCGCGGGGGCGCGAAGAGCAACAGCGAGAGCAATCCATCCATCTTCACGACTGCACCCCCCAAGCGGCCAAGCCCCACCCGTCCGTAAGTAGGCGTCGCCTCCTTCCTCTCGATCCCCAAACCCCCCCTCTTCCTTCACTCCACCCCCACCATGGATCACCCCGCCCACCACCACCAGGCGCACCCGCCTCCGTCGCCGATGCAGAACTCCGCGGCGTCCTCCTCCAAGCCCCCCACCCCAGCTTCCACGACCAATTCGCGCCTCGCCTCTGCGCCCTTCTCCGGCCCCTCGTCCACGCCGTCGCACCCCTCCACGCCGGCCTCGGCGGCCTCGCCGGCGTCCCGCACCACATACAGCGACCGGTTCATCCCCAGCCGCACTGGATCCAATCTTGCGCTCTTTGACCTCGCGCCCTCGCCCTCCCCGCACGACACCGCCGGACCCAGCGGCGCGACCGCCTCTTCCGGATCTGCGAGCGCCACGTCGCCCTACTGCATGCTCCTCCGCGCAGCGCTGTTCGGGCCCGACACGCCGGACCGGGTCGGGTCCTCGGCCGCTGCGTGCTCGTCCTCATCCTCCGCCGCGGCGTCCCCAATTGGGACCCCGGCGCCGGGGAATATATTCAGATTCAAGGCGGAGGTGCCCCGCAACGCCAAGAGGGCGCTCTTCTCCGGCGGGGATGAAGAGGACGCGCTGTACCCCGGCGTGTTCTCCTCGAGGGGCGCCGGGCCCAGGAAGATTGCGCGGTCGCCTTACAAGGTGAGATTGAAAGTGGCATTTTGGATTTGGGGATTTCTTGATTGGCCCTCGGTTTCTTGATTTGGTTTCTCGGGTGTCTTCTGTTTCTTCATTGACTCTCCGGTGGGTGCTTCTTTTCTTGGGGTGTAAAGATTTGACATTCTTTCAATTACTTTCTCCCAATATTCCGTAATTGCATAGAGAGTCGGATTTTCAGGAGCTTAGTACCAAATTCCAGGCCTTTCACTGAATTGGTTCGCAATTTCCTTCTTGTTAGGTGCTGGATGCGCCCGCATTGCAGGATGACTTCTACCTCAACCTTGTGGATTGGTCGTCGCATAATGTCCTTGCCGTTGGATTGGGCAATTGTGTCTACCTGTGGAACGCATGCAGCAGCAAGGTGAGCAACCGTGGTCGATCCTTGCATCTATTCATTTCTGAGACTTAGACACATTCTTGACATGTTTATCTGTTGTATAGGTCACCAAGCTGTGCGATTTGGGAGCGGACGACAATGTCTGTTCTGTGGGCTGGGCGCAGCGGGGAACTCACCTCGCTGTAGGGACAAATCAAGGCAAAGTTCAGGTTACATTGTGCTCTTCTCCTTTGACATATTATCTGATGACATGTCCATGATGCATCAAATGTGATACTTTTATGTGCTTCGGTACTCCTTTCTGAAATTTCAGCATGAATCACAAAGCAGTTAGTAATTAATTAATTCTTCTAGTATTTCAACCCATCAAGCCTAGCCCAGGCCCATCCGATCTGAAATCCACCACCAAATGGAAGTTTGGTGGCTAGCACACACCATGCACTGCTCTGCTCCGACGCAATTGGCTTTCTTGATTGCCAAACGCCCAAACCAAGAGGCCACCATGTCGCCGCCAGGTAATCGCCTGGCTCCTGGACGGTGCTGGACTCGATCGTGGAAACATATGTGCAGGATAGGGTTGAGTTGGGCCTTCGGACATGGCTGGGCTGGGCTTATTCCAACCATTATGGTTCATTAATTATTCGATTGCTTCGGGATTTTTGTTATTTTTAGAAAGGGGAGTACTGGAGCACTTCTCTTTTCGTACATTGAATTGAAACCGTCAAAAATAGCCTTGTAAGATATAGCATTGAAAAAAAATTATTTTTCCCCCATGGATATTATTGCCAGCTGATCGGCAGGCGCCGTTTTTATGGGGCCTCTATATTTAGTGTATGGTAGTATTACTTCTCTCTTCACTGGGACAAAAACAAATCTTTATGGAAGATTTTGATTACCACCAAATTTTACTGAGAACATTATTGTGTTAAATTTCAATTTTTGAAGTGTCTAGATTTGAAGAATGAAACCTTTATCCAGTTTTGCTCATTTAGTATGTGGTGTTTGATCGGCATTGATTGCATTTGTTATCTGTATTATTGCTCTCTAAGTATCCGAAAATCTTATTGCCGCATTTTCTTATATAGATATGGGATGCAACCCGCTGTAAAAGAATAAGAACGATGGAAAGCCATCGCATGCGTGTAGGTGCTCTTGCATGGAGTTCTTCATTGCTTTCCTCTGGCAGTCGTGACAAGAGCATTCTTCACCATGATATTCGTGCTCATGAAGATTATGTTAGCAAACTTACTGGGCACAAATCTGAGGTATCAATTCTTTTCTTCACATGGTATTTTTTGTCCAATATATGTGCAATCGTTGTGGACCTTCTTGTTACCATTTTGACCTTTTTATGTATATGTATTTATTCATACTTAAAACACATTTTCTAGGTATGTGGACTCAAGTGGTCCTATGATAACCGTCAGCTTGCATCTGGTGGTAATGACAACAGAGTAAGATGGCTGTCCTTATGTCCTTGTATTGTTGGAATGCATTGTTATAAGGATTTCGCAGTGCTACTCCTTCCGTGCAAACTAATTTTTTCCCCCTTCTTTCCAGCTTTTTGTCTGGAATCCACATTCAGTACAACCAGTACTGAAGTATAATGAGCACACAGCAGCTGTCAAAGCTATTGCTTGGTCACCTCATCTACATGGGCTTCTTGCATCTGGTGGGGGAACAGCTGATAGATGCATCAGGTTTTGGAATACAACCACTAACACACACTTGAGCTGTATGGACACAGGAAGTCAGGTAATTTGTAAACTCTTATTATTTTTTTTCAATAATTATTTGCAATCCTGATTCATAGTGCAAATTTGATCATTATTTGATGGGTTTGGTCATGTCAACACAGTAACATCTCAGAAATAGGACAAAGATATAGAACCCAGTATGTGAGGTTTAGCTGACCTACTTAAATTTTTAACTAGCATCTACTAGAAGCCACACTCATTCTTTGTAAAATCCAAAACAGAAAGGAAAAGATAGCTTCCAATACACTCATCTTGTCCTTAGATATTAGCAAAGCTTTCGTATCTTAGTTGAAATATTTATGTGCTTTCACTTTTGGTTTTGTATATTTGAGAATGATTTTGTTTGTATATAATTGGTGAAGGGTAGGATTGAACATGCTGTTTGCTGACAAATGCTGATGAAATATAATTTCACAGGTCTGCAATCTTGCGTGGTCTAAGAATGTTAATGAGCTTGTTAGCACTCACGGATATTCTCAGAACCAAATAATTGTTTGGAGATATCCAACAATGTCAAAGGTAGAGTACTTGCTTATTCTGAAGTTTTAATTATAAGTCTATAACATATACCACGCTCTTCATTTATGAAATGTTTCACTTTGCTGTTTGCAGCTTGCCACATTGACAGGCCATACATACAGAGTATTGTATCTGGCTATTTCCCCTGATGGACAGGTGAGCCTTGGTGACCTATTTCCATGATGTTTGTGGTGCCTTCCGTAGTTTATTCTCACTGTCTTTTCATCATTCTTATCAACAGACTATAGTTACTGGTGCTGGAGATGAAACACTTCGCTTTTGGAACGTGTTCCCCTCTCCAAAGTCCCAGGTACTGAACCCAAAGTACAATTTCGTTCTGTTTATAATCCACTTTGTCACAGTTAACTCAGATTGGTTCATGCATCTATTGCAGAGTTCTGATAGTTTAAGTTGCGTGGGAGCAACATCATATGCTAGGAGCTACATCCGGTGACACTGAAATGCAGTTTCACCGGGCTAATAAGATTATTGAAGCAGAATATTGATGATCGACGTCATTCCACTTGTAACACTAATGGCACCAGGTCATCAACCATCAAAGCTGGCCGAATTTTTAAGATGGCACTGATGGCACCAGTTTGGCAAATGCAGGCTTGGATCTGTGCTGAAAGAGAGTGTACATATTGATGGCGTTGTAGGAGTGAGCATCCTGGAAGTTTTGGGTATCGGCATTGTAGCACTGATAAGAATACGCCCTCTTGCTCTTTTCCTTTCTGACTTGTGCGTGAACCTTTAGATGGAGCTGGTTCTGTAATGTACTACTAGCAGTTAATTATTCAAAACATTTGCTAAGCCATGACACACTTGTTTCTCACACATTCATGTTGTGGAAAGTAAGCATGCTTCTCTGGTGTAAATTCAATGGTTCAGCCTCAAACGAAGGAGCAGTATACATTAACATTCTGATTCTTAGTTATTTGGTGTTCATTTGCCAAATACGTATTCAGTAAATTGACTGGCAGACTTGGTTATCAGGATGATTCTGATGTTCTTTTTCATGTCGGTTAAAATTATATTTACATTTACGTTCAGCTGGTGGCCTACCAGTTTGGGGCTCCAGCATTCTAACATTGATTACGTCATGCTGTTGTGGCAGTATCTCAGCATTGCATCAATGAATGAATATAGGACATGGTACACGCAATGCTCAATCATGTCGGACATGTTACATGTTGTGCTCTGTATGCTAAAACTTAAGATTTCACTATCCAAAATCAAAATAGGACTGGAGAGAGGTTTCAGGGGCCTGTAAAGTTACATGAAAAGTTACTCGAAGCTCTCTGACCGTTTCAGCAGATATGACTCTTGTTCAGGACACAGCTACTCTCTCAGGAAGAAAATTACCGAGGCCGTTACACTAGCCTCTTTCCAAAGTGGTGCCTGCCAGGTGCAACCATCACTCCCTAATCTATTATAAGTACTACTACGCCCTGGTTCTGGTGCAAAGTCGCAATCGGATAGCACGGCCTCCTCTTGAAAAGGCAAGACGGGGATAGAGCCATCTGGGTTAGCCGCTAGGTTCCTCAGGTACACTTATGTCTGAGGTAGTAACCACTGTACTTGTGTGATGGCGCACAGCATGGGCAACTAATAACAATATTCCGTCACCTTTCTTGTAAGGAAAAGTACTAGAACAAGCACAAGCTTTCCTCACCAACCAACTGCTCTCTTCTTCTCTCACAGAACCGCCGGTGTGTGTTTGTCAAACATCAATCATGTTTGTGGTGCATGACTGATGAGTGATCTGCTGCTAGTTCAGAAATATGAAGCTGTAACTGAAGCGTCCTCCTTTTATTTCCACTCTGCTGTCGAAGAGGTCCTTTGAAAGCTCAGTGTGTCACCTTCTGATCCCGGAGAGATAAAGTATCCAACTTGGATTCTGTTGTTATATGAAACATGCTTATCAACGAACTATATCAAGACAGCAGCTTGTCAATTGTCACCACTAATAAAAAGCTGACGAATAAATCAAGTACTAGTAGCAACAACGCTGCAACGTCGGTCGAACAAAAAGTTCAGGTGAGAGCAGATGAGTTCGTCTTTTTTGGAGAGAAAAAAAAACAGGAGAAATGCAGGGGGCTTTCTTCTTCTGGGCCGGACGATGGGACGAGGCGATGAATCGAGGCCCGGAGGACGATTAGCGTCGAAGCCCAGCAAGGAGGAAGAGGAGAATGGAGAAGGAAGGAATGGTTGGAGGAGCAAGGCAGGATGGATGGATAATGGCTGTAGGTGGACCAACCAACCGATGGGGACCCGTGTACACCCCCTCAACAGACGCCTCTCACCAACCGAATTATTTCTCCACAATTTTTGGTGCTCTTCGATCGTCTCGTCTCATTTCATACTCTACTTCGAAGAGCAATAATAATCAGATTCGTCCACGCACAAGATGCTAAGCTTCTCAGAAAGCAGCCGCAAATTGTACTTGCTGAATTATTTATGGCAGCTATGTTGCTGCTTTACATGGATGCATATAGTAGATGATCAAGTCAACAAGCGTGTTAAAGTCTTTGAGGATGTTATTCGCAAAAAAAAGAAGTCTTTGAGGATGTTGAGATTGTCATAGCAAGCAAGGACATCTCTGGATGTAATTAAGCTGCGCTGTCTCTCTATCTTTCCCCAATATTGAATGAATTGAACGAACCGTGATTGGTGAAGGGATTTGGAAGGAATCGGGAGAGAACTGCACCGTTCAACACTTGTTGTCCTTGCCCTACCAAATAGAGTTGAAATGCAACAATTTTGAAGCTACTACTACCTAGAAAAGAAATGAATACACTTCGTGTCACCACCTCCTCTTTCCCTTCTTGGCCTTTCCTTGCCTTTGCAAACCTTTTGCTTTCTGTAAAGTTTCAGGTCCGACTACCCATTCCGGAACATTTGTATCAAGAAAGATGGCTGCTGCTTTTAATTTGTCCCTTTGTACATAGTACTGCCATGCAATCCAAAGTCCAATGCTTTATTACTCTGGATTTTCCCCGCGCCTTCGTGTCTTTGTCGCCTTTCCGATTCTTTTCGGCGTGCGTGGTGTTGCACAGTGAAGATGCGAGGTGTACACTCTAACTAATCTTTTGATGCCCCGAAAAAAAAAACTAATCTTTTGATAGGTAGGCTGACCGGTTATGTTATGAGGATTTTTATTATCTAAAATACTGGTCAGTAGTTTGATCTAACGATATAAATTTTATAATCTAAAATCATAACTATTGATCAATAATTTTTTAATTTAAGGAAAATATCGAAAAAAATAAAAGTTATAGATTTATAGTAATTAGTTTTTATTGTTATAAATAAAGTTATATTAACAATTTAATTAATAACTAATATTTTATATTTTTTTAAGATAAACTAATATTTTAATAATTTTATAGATTTAATATTCTATCATGAAAATAAATATAAATTTATTAGTGCAATTATGAAATTACCCTTAAACTACTTGCCAGTAGTTTCTCAAACTACTGGCCAGTATTTTGAACCATAAAACTCCTCTATGTCATTTACCCGCTTGCACTATGAATTCAGACGTCAGTAGAGTAGCATGTGGATACGTTTTTTTACTTAACTGGAGTGGAAGTGTGGGTGGTAGTGGAGCATTTTTAGCTCGTTGTTGTCGGATTAAAATTTACAATTATTCCAAATGTTATCTGCGGTAGTCATGTTTGTCGTATCTAAACATTCAGTAGTAGCGTAATAATGCATGTCTTTGTCACTGTCTCGTCCTTACAAAGTAAAGCGGCAACAAATTGGAGTGGCAAAAAACAAAGACTACTACTTTACGGTATGCATGATCCATTTTTCGCAACCATGACACATGTTCGTGATGAACCTATATAGCTAGTCCGTTCCAGTAGTACCAGCCAAAATCAGATGCGAATTTGGCAACAATGGTGTCACCTGCGTAGACTGATGAACTAGAGTCACAAACTGGGAGCACAATTTAATTACTCAAAGAGAACACAGACAAGTACAGTACACAGAGCTTATCAAGTATATCCACTATCGAAATTCAAGAGTTTGCGTGTGTTGCAGGCACACGGTAAAAGACTGATTACACATGGTAAATATTTTTGTTGTATGCAGCCCACGACAAAGGTTTGATGGCGAAAAGACCTAACGGCAAAACCATCTTTGTTATGTACCTTTTATCAAGCACACGACAAAGTGTTTTACCGTGTGTCACTGTTGATACACGATAATAATTTCTGCTTTACCATGTGTCTTCCCTAGAACGGCCGTTTGTGGAGTCCGGTGACATCGTCGTGCTTCCGTTTAATAAGCAAACGCCCAAGGCCGGTCGCTTGCGTTTCGTACGGCCGTATCACCGTCGTCACGTGAACAACGGGTGCACTCCGTTGTTCCCGTGACGGTGACCAGGTGTTGAAATAGAGAGTGGGGGAAATTAAAGTTTATTATCTTTCAGCCGGATACCTTTCAGCGTGTGTACTCCGTTGTTCCGTATCTACATACAGATCGAGAGTCTGGAAAGCAATGGAAGCCAACAGGTCATCGATCGAGAACCTTATCCCATTTTTTATTTGAGCGCGTGCTTGTTGATTCGACGTCACATGTTGGTATTGTAGGCGTTCTCATTCAATTCTAAGGAAGACCCGGCAGACACATGTCGTGTGTGTGAGTTTAAAATCCAAAAATCATGGCTTGTTAGGAAGACAAACGAACGAGTGAGCGACTGGGAAAGGACGAGCACGACCGTGCATTTTGGAATATTTTTACTATTCAAAATATTGACTAGTAGTTTTAAAAAATTACTGACTAGTAGTTTGATCGGACGGTATAGATTTTATAATTTAAAATTATAACTACCAGACAGTAGTTTCTTAATTTGAGGGTAATATCAGAAAAAATAAGAGTTGTGGATTTATAATAATAAATTTTTTATTATTATAAATAAAATTACATCTGATTAATAACTAATGCTTTACTCCCTTTGTTCCAAAATTGTTATCGTTATTGACTTTTTTCATTACCTTTGACCGTTGGTCTTATTCAAAATATTTTAAAAATTATCATATATTTTTTCATGATTAATTTCATTACTAGATAAATTTATAATATAATCATAATTTTATGTGTTTTAGATAATTTTTTTGAATAAGATCATTGATCAAAGTTCATAAAAAAAGTCAATAGCGATAATAATTTTGGAACAGAGGGAGTATATTTTTTTAAAAGATAAATTAATATTTTAATAATTTAGTAGACTTAATATTCTATTTTAAAAACAAATATAAATTTATTACTTAATAGTGTAATTATGAAATTACTTTCAAACTACTAATCATAGTTTTTTAAAACTACTAGTCAGTATTTCAGATATTAAAACTCATCGCATTTTGTTGTAAGGATCTGAGCTGATGAGTGATGAGTGATTCGATGGAAACTGTAGGTAACACGGCAGCGCGTTCATGGTGCTTGACTCATCTCTCGTGTAAAATAAAACCTCTTACGGCTTGATCATCAGGGCTGATATGGACGGTGGGCGTGTGTGCGGCGGCACCGACAGGCAATACAGCTCGGCGCGGGGCCTTGGCCCGGGTTGCTGCTATAGCGCGCACGGCGTCGCTGTCCCGGAACTCATCCAACTCCACAGCAGAGAGAGAGAGAGAACTCATGCCTGGCCCGATTTCACCTGCGTAACCACCGCCTAGCTACTATAGCTAGTCACGGAACCCAACCCGTGCACTGCTTCTTGCTTGAGAGTGGCAGCACCACGAGCCAAGCCAACCACCGGCGGGACCTTCTTCTCTTCTCGCACCGTGGGGTCGCTCGGCCACCTGCTCGCCGGGCCGCGTGTCGCATAGCCAGTCCCAATGACACGGGAAAAAGGAATATAGCATGTACTTGCGGATTCGGTTCTGTGATTTTCAACAGTCCGGCAATAATTAATACGTTCTTGTACCGGCAGTGTACGCAGGCAGCATTTTTCTCTGTTTGAACGGCTACAGTGTTTAACTCTCCCCCGCAAGGACAGGACAGGACAGGACGTCCCCTTTTTTCCTGTATCATCCATCCATCATACGGCCTTGCTTTGTACCACGACGGTAGTGCACCTTTGTTACTTGCAACTTGTACTACTGGTACACAATTCCAACCAACTTTTAAATTCAGACTTCCTATTCGTTCAGTCGATATAGAGTACTACTCCCTCCCTCCGTTACATGAAGAGTGTCGCTTTTGATTTTTTAATATTGTGTTTGATCGTTCGTCTTATTCAGTTTTTTTTTTAAATATTATTTATTTTTTATAATTAGTTTTATCAATAGATATACTTTAATCATAACATATTTATTTAAATATTTATATAATTTTTTTTAATAAGACAGAAGATCAAAAATAATGTCTCAAAGTCAAAAGTGACACTCTCCATAAGACGGAGGTAGTATATAACTATATTTTATCAGACATGGAGTCACCGATAACCGTAAATGGAAGTAGTGCCATTAATTAATCCGATAGGAAAGGGAAGAACATTGAGCTCTGTTCCTGCAACAAATGCAGCCGCCACCGGCAGCTAATCCAATTGCCAGTAGAAAGAAACGCACGTTTTCTTCAGTGTCCAAACGCTAGTAAGCTACAACAGCTAACCAAAATCTTCGACAACGCATTTATACGTGACAGAGGAGTTGTATGGAACCTCTACCTATTTCGTGCTCAACCACGCGCGCGGTTCTGTTCAACGTACCTTGCCCGTGAGGGCAGTTATTATTAGGGAAAATTTCTTATCAGCTATCCAAAAAAAATTGAGTTCCTTATCAACCACTACAAAATTCAAAGTTCCTCGTCAACCATTTTTTAAATTTTTCATTCCTTATCAACCATTATTGTTACTTCTGTGTCATTCTGTTAGCAAATTTTGAATGAGACATATATAACTTTATGATTTTTCCCGTCCATTAGCTATCTCAATTCCCGGACCGACCGACTCTCATTTTCTCCCAAATTTCACTTCATGCAAACTCTAACAACGATGCTCGATCCGATTTGGAGGAGGCTGACTGTCTCATGCGACATTGCTGAAGAGGGCTTGTGCCACACGACTGGTGAGTGAGACGCACGCGATGCGACAGGGTGTTGCGGCTTGGGTGCTTGCGCTCTTGGGCGATGCACACTGCATGCAGGTCGCACGCCCGGCTGCTAGTGTGGCTTCTGCTCACACGTGCGTCCTAGACTCTAGCTCATTTGACCAAAAGAGAAGGATATCTTCTCGAAGGTGCAGCCTAAGGGCAAGCCGAATAAAAAGATGAAGTCAATTGTGCTGGACAGTCTGTAATTGGTACACGGAGTACAAAAAATTTCCATTCTCTACCGGTGGTGCTTTAACTGATACGGCTCATTAGGTTCTTCTATAATATGAAATACCAGTTGTCTAGTCATATTTTATCAATTTATATCCTCCCTTGTTTTAATTCTTGTGGAACATACCAATGCTTTTGTGCCCTCGAAAAAAATGTTGGTGTTTCTGTAGCCATGTTTCTTTCCCAAAATATAAATATGCAAAGTGACTTCTTCATGTGTACTAAAATGGCTAATAAGTAAAGTTTATTACAAATTTACAATAGGGGCAAATGAGTCATTTTCTTGCCTATTCAACACCATTAACTCATGAAATGGATGGAAGTGGTGAGTAAGGAACAAAATATAAAAAGGATGGCTGTTAAGGAACTTTAAATTTTTGAGTGGTTAATAAGGAATTTGAAGTTTTTTGGATGGTTGATAAGGAATTTGCCCTTATTATTAAGGCCTACCTCGATCGCGTACTCTCTCTTTGTCTCTTGTTCGGTCGCCATTGGGCTCAAGAATAACCTGAGGAGACGAACTAATTTCCTCTCTTAGTATATACTTACTTCATGTTGCACTTGGGGTAGTATTATTACTCATTGTTCCACCATACTAGTACGTCGCTGCACCTTTTCAGGTTGTTCATTCAACCGTGCCTAATAACACTATGACAGTTCATCGTGGGACGATGATGATGGAGCTGAGCAGAAATGGGGTGGCTCGACTGATCATTTACAGGCCACCAACACCAAATGAAGAGGTGATCTCAGCAGGGGGGCCTTTGTTTTTGTTCAGCTGTCATCAGTTTTTCTTTCTTTCACCATAAAACAAAAACAACTGGTTCAAATCAGACAGAAGGAAAGCAGCTCGATCTGATCGAGGTGGTGTTGCAGTTGCAGGCCAGCAAGCAAAACCGGGGACGGGGACCAGGCAGGCTTAGGATTGCAGGCGCGGCGCGGCCATCAGGCGTGGTGGCCTACGAGCTACGAACCATGAATGAATGAACCCAACCCAGCTGCTGATGACACGATGATCGACAACAACCAGCGAATAATCCCGTGCGAAACGTGTGGGGCTTTTTTCGTTCATTTCAGCTCGAATCCATTGATAGCTGCTATCCATCCATCCATCAGAGGAGGAGGAGGAGGAATCGGAGGAGAGCAGAGTGGTCCTGATCTCATGGGTGCTCGCGGCTCTGTTGGATGGCCCGTCCTCTCCTTCCGCCGCCGCCGACGGGACCGCCCGGATGCATGTCGAGGTGACCGCAAGTACACGTACATATCCGAGAGAAGGGCAGGCTTGACCGCACCCGACGTAGCCCTATCCCCACACATCAGCTGCAGAATACAATAATCTCTCGCATTAGCTGATCATGATTATTGGCTCTCTGCTACAGCTGCCTAGCAGTTTATAGTGCGTGGCGCAGGTCTGGGAACCCAGCCGCGGGGGGGCACTACTACTAAATTCAGGATTCTTTTTTACAAGTTTTACTGTTCAAATGATTTACAGTTGATGTTTTACTTTTTTTTAATGATCAATTGACATTCTCATGATTCGGTAGGATTACATTTCTATTATAAAAATAAGCATAAAATTATTTAATAATAATATAATTACGAAAAACTATTAATAGTTTGTCGAAACTATTGACTAGTATTTTGAGTAGTACAACTTTTTTTATATAACTATACTACTAAATTCGAGTTGACTCTGGTAGCAAGCTGGAAGGAGAAGGAAAGCACGATTGGGTGGTGGAAAACAGGCAATGTCCAGAAGCTGCAGCGGTGGTCTGGCAAGGGCAGCAGGTGGCCTCATATCCTTTCCGGGTATCAACTAACAAAGCCATGGATAGCTAGGGCGGCATTGCCTCGTAAAGATTTTGTTCTTCCTTAGTGCTTCTGTTTGTGCTGTGTTTGGTGGACTTTTTGTAAAAACTCTTGCATGCTACTCCTTTGATCTTCCTTAATTAGTGCCGTTTATTACCGTATTATTAGCTGCGGTATTAAGTGGCGAGTCTATCAAGATTAGTTCGAACAGTGGCTGCGCTTTGCAGCCACGCGTACATACACGTATATAAAAATGTGTGACTCGCCATTGACTGACAATCATGAACTCTCACAATCATACGTTTGACAAAATAAACAGTATGTATGTATAATATAACAATATCCGTGTGAGGTATACATACATATGATTGACCAATCATAAGAAATGCATGAATAATACTGGACACATTCCAAAACAAATCAGACATGAGCACGCGTAAATTAGGAAAAAAAAAGGGTAGAAAGCACGATATATATTTAAGTTACAAACCCTAAACAACAGGCAGCGAGTACGTCATTGTCCGTCTGTTACGATACGAGAAGACAAAGCTACAGACGCCGGGCCTACCATGGACGAACAGCTGTCAAGCACCGGGCCCAACTAATATCAGTATTATACGGCCAAATCCGATGCGATTAAGGCCGTTGATCCGTCTGATAATGCTTTGCTTAAGTGTCGAGCTAAGCCAGCACCAGCCGCCATTCAGCTGCATCGTCTAACGCCAATAATGGAGACGACGACCGATGCCGCAACAGCAGAGACGCCCGCCCATTCTCGCCGCCAACCGCAAGGTTGGTAGAGGCAACCGAACGCGAAGCTCCCAAACACCCCCCACCCCCCAAAAGTATTTCTTGAGACCAACTCCTAATTATTCAAATTACAAAATAACAGGACTGTATTGGATTTGTTTATCATTTTAGATGATGGATATTATATACTACGCGTGATTGAAACTGGACAGATGTGTACTAAACAAAAGCCGTACATACTATGACTACAAGAATGCATGAATTTCATGTCAATTTTAGTTTGCGACTACAATTAATTAAAGAATCTCTATACACAGAACATTTTGTTCTACGCCAAGAAAACTAAAAGAATTGGACTATGGAGGGCCTAGCTTTATGTGTACTACGTTGGCATGACCAACAAATTAATTAATAATAAGATTGATGAATGAGTTTGCAGATTTTGATTGAATTACTCTAGCGAGCTAATCTCATGCAGCTACCTAATAGTTCCTGCTTAATTTTCTCCGAGAGTTAGCTAACAAGTATTTTAAGCCATGTCCTAATTAAGCTACAACTATTAACAAAGAAAAAAAAAAGGGGACACACATGATCCATGCATGTGAAGCTATATCTGCAACCTTCTCCTACAGTTGTTCTACCCCCTCAGAAACTCACTGGTAGTAGGGTGCAACTCGATCCGGTAGCTAGCTTTAGGCACCCTTTTCTCTGGTTTCTCTTTGGGCATGCTTAGATTCTAAAGCTTCACCGTACCATACCCACCTCACCACCAATTCATCTCTCACCGGCCTTGCGCAGTCAGTTCAATCTTTGTCCCCGCGTTATATTCCTCTCTCCGCCTTGCACTTGCAGTAATCAGGGCCTCGGATAGTAGTAATAAGATACAGTTGATTATTGGGTAGCTGCGTGCGTGCTCATCTGCTGCAGGTCCGGCCGGGCCGCCTTTTGCCTCTTGCCGTTGCCCCCCGGCTTAGGAACCCTCGAAAAGACCCCTCACCATCTGCTTTGTGTCCTTGCTAACTAACTCCCCATTAAATCCTTCTTCCTCTCCTCTCCTCCGCCTATAGTTGCTTGCTTCATTATATTACCTAAGCTTATTAGCTAGCAGCTGGCTGGCCTCGCTCTCTCGCACATACAGTACCCAACAAGAGAGAGCACCAACCGAGCCAAGAAAGCTCTGCTATCTTGCGATCCATCGTCGACGCACTACCTATTAGGTGCGTGCAAGGATCGAGCCTCGATATTAATCATCATCATCATCAGGGTCAATATCGATCCATCGAATATATGCAGGGCGGCGGTGATCAAGGAGGAGGAGGGAGCCAGCAGCTCGCCATGGACATGGGCGTCGGGTTCAACGGTAGTGGAGCCGAGTGCTCCTCGTCGTCGCCGACGGTGGCGGCAGCAGCAGCCGCGGCGGCGGCGGCGGCAGCGGCGGCGGCGGAGGAGCGGCAGCTGCTCAAGGGGGAGATCGCGGTGCACCCGCTGTGCGAGCAGCTGGTGGCGGCGCACGTGGGCTGCCTGCGCGTCGCCACGCCCATCGACCACCTCCCACTCATCGACGCGCAGCTCTCGCAGTCCAGCGGCCTCCTCCACTCCTACGCCGCTCACCACCGTCCCTTCCTCTCCCCGCACGACAAGCACGATCTCGACTCCTTCCTCGTATGTATACCGTTCCCTACTAGCTACTTCAATTCTTCTACCTCTAACCACATTAGTTTCTTCCTCTTATTCGTTTCGCAGATTATATTGATGTAGAGATGCTATAGGTTCGTCCATATATCATTGGAGAGAGCATATGTGTTTTGGATTGCACCACAATTATTTACCAGAACTAATATAATTCTTCCTCCTCTCTACATGCATGTTCTCAATTTTTGCATGGTCATATGCAGGCGCAGTACCTGATGCTGTTGTGCTCGTTCCGGGAGCAGCTGCAGCAGCACGTCCGGGTGCACGCCGTGGAGGCCGTCATGGCTTGCCGCGAGATCGAGCAGTCACTGCAGGACATAACCGGTAAGACACACACACTCTCTGTTTCTCTCTGTGTGTGTGTGTTTTTTTCTTGCACTTTTTTGGATGCGTTTCCACGAAGTGAAGGTGTTGATTTTTTTTCTCACGTTTTGGTGCCGTTTTCCTTCGATTTGAATGGTTGGCACGCACTGTTTCTTTAGTTTGTTAGGCCTGCAAGCGTATACAAAAAAGTAAATTCAGTTGTAGCGTCGTCTTCCATGGCCACAACTAACGGTGTAGCGTATGCCTTGTGCCTTAGGATCCCTTCCTCGCAACAACCAGTAAATTCTGTAGCATATACTAGAAAGCTATGCGAATGCAAAATCAAGGGAACACAAATACATAGATGGGCTGTTGAAAGACTGGATTGCTTAACAACTCAATTGAAAGGCAAGTTCAAGGCCCATTTAGCAAAGCCCAAAAGCTCAACCGTATAACGGTACAAGGTAGGAGTATCTCTGTTAAATGAAGAAATCTGAATCCACGCCAAATTCTTATTCTTTTGAGCATAAAGTCCAACTGGTTGGTCGAATCATAAAATCATCGATTCCGCCATCCATTTTTTTATTGTATATATAAGTGGTAATACACCTAGTTTTAATTATTGATGATGTTATTGGGAGAAACTTTTTTTTATCTTTTTGCTCAAAACTTAAAGTATTGTCCTGACCGTCGTCATCGATTACAAATTAGAATGATTGAATAGTTCTTTTCATGATGCCAACTAAGATATGCTAGAGGAGCATCTCAGCATTACATATAAACTAATTTTCAAATTGAAATCTCTTACCTTTAAATTTCCATAATTTTCACTTAGTTTAAATTACGATGCATTGTGCATGTGCTGCAATTTATGTCAGTCTCTCAGTTGTACTTTTATGCATATTTCAACGGTCATCTAATGTAGAGGGAAAATACTATAGAGCCGACCCATGTGTCTGACTTTGGTACAACAGTACACTATCTACGGCCACTTAGCACGTGATTTAGCTAATGAATCACATCTGTGTCACACGATTGTTTCAGTCGGATGCAAGTCGGACCATTTGGTCGGACCTATAGCAGCGTTCAATGTAGAGGTTGCTGCTTTGTTTTATATAAGAAGTTATATTTTGTTATTTGCTTCCCATCAAAACGTAACCGGGAGTAGTATCTTTTCGTGAGTTAAATGTTATCTCAACTTAAGTGTAATTTACAGAACAATTTTTCCATCATCTAAAAAAATATCTGAAGTGTAGTTTAAGCCTCTGTATTAGCCTCCTAGCATCCATTTTATTTTATTTTATAGCTAGTTAGCGCTCTCTGAACACTTCTACATATCGAGACCATGTAAAATTCAATGCGTGGAAATCTAGCACACAGGGGATCTAGTTGTGTCGCCATGCAGGTAGCATGCACGCCCACGTTCCATTCATGCATATCTCGTCCACGTCCGCACAAGAGAGCCTTATTAATGCATGGCTCCGTACTTGTCCGTGCTGTGTCTGGATGTAGATTAATCGTGATCTCAATGCCAACGTACAGTTGAGCAATTTTTTTGTTTACAGTTCACTGATTTACTGACGATGATTTTTCGCAGGTGCTTCGCTGGAGGAAGGGACGGGGGCGACCATGTCGGACGACGAAGACGAGCCACCGATCATGGAAGGGACGATAGATATGGGCTCGGACGCACACGACATGATGGGCTTCGGTCCTCTCCTCCCTACAGACTCCGAGCGCTCGCTCATGGAGAGGGTCAGGCAAGAGCTCAAGGTCGAGCTCAAGCAGGTACACACCATTTTTAATCAAAGTCTTCTGTGGTTAACATCACCGTCTTCTTTATTCATTGCAAGCAGATCAGAATATGGTCATTTCAATTTTTCGTCATTGCAGGGTTTCAAGTCAAGAATTGAGGACGTGAGAGAAGAAATTTTGAGGAAAAGGAGGGCGGGGAAACTACCTGGTGACACCACTAGCATCCTCAAGCAATGGTGGCAGCAACACGCCAAGTGGCCATACCCCACGGTGAGTACATTGTACCTATCATGCATGCATGCAAGGAATGCAACCAGCCATCTACTACCATATTGCCATGTCGCCCTGCTTCTTACCTGTTTTCCATCATCCAACTTGCTTGCTGGTTGCGCCACAACGAAACAATGTAGCCATGAGCCAGCTTGCTGAAAGCTTTATTGTTCGATCATAATATTCCACATGCATGCATGTTGAACAATTGATGCATGGTTTTAGTAAGTTGTGGACAATTATATACATGGTCTGAAATGTTCATAAGAGTTTTCACTCGACTGGCTCTGGCTGGTACAGGAAGATGATAAAGCCAAGCTTGTTGAAGAGACTGGACTGCAGCTGAAACAAATCAACAACTGGTTCATCAATCAAAGGAAGAGAAATTGGCACAACAACTCTCAGACGTCAACCCTTAAATCAAAGCGTAAAAGGTGAGCCACTTTATCTGTAATAATGATCACATCTCCCCTGTTATAATTTTACCCCGTGATATCTACAATTTCTGACACAATGATATTTTTTTGACATAATTATGTATGCAGGTGATGAGAACCGAAAAAGATAATACTCCTGACTCATACCAACTCGCTAATCACAGAAAGCTCGACCAGCTTGGTGACACACACACATACACAAAATAAGAGGATCGATCGATTCAACTGTATATCTAGTCATTAGTCAGAGGTGACAGATTGATAACACACATGTATACTAGTCTGACCACTGGCATATTTGATTGTTGTGAGTTTTGAGTCGATTTTGCTCAAAACATACTATTTCTCTCTTGTTATTGGTATGATGTAGTCTTAGTTTGTCTCGAGTGTACGTACATAAGCTGATGATTAAATTGTTTTCTGTGCACATGTGAATTGATCGTCCATTGGCGGGAAAAAAAAATTGCATTCATGTTTGTATTTACGGTGCAAACTACCTTATTAATTACTGTCAACAATATGCTTCACCAGAAAATGTAGCTGGCAATCATATTCATACACAGCTGTTGAAGCATTCAACGGCTGCTTGATGGAACGGAATCTCTATCTCTGTGGGCCTCGTAACAATTAGGTACACCAAATTGAAATTGGACTACTGGAGGAGATTAATGGGACAATTAGACCTAACTAACAAGACAAGCTAAGGCTGGGACAATCGTCTCATGATATTCCTAAAATTTTCCGGCGTATGGTCAGCAGGTTTCTCGCAAAGGACCCTGATTCGTGCCTGCCTGCCGGCTGCAGCCTGGAACTGCACGATTCTTTGTTAAATTGAAACGAAAAAAAATTGCATGATCATATAAGAAATCATTGTTCAGCAGATAATTTCCATGCAATTGGTCAAAATATTTCCAAACCAAGAAATGAATGGGCTGGCTACGTCTCATCAGAGGACAAACTCCGTTGAGACCTCACTATCTTGGAATTATCCTCTGGTTTCTGATAATTGCTTTGAAAAAAAAAAGAACAAAAAACACCGATAACCACAGCTCACAAGTTGCTGTCTGTCTATTCATCTCGTCCTATGATGATAAAGTATGAAAGGCATTGGTCATCATAAAACAGAATCAACCACAATATTGAGGATTAATAGTACTCAGACACACTCCAATTATCATTTGTACAAAAAAATACCAAGAACACCACGGACAATGTTATATAAAATTGAAATACAGCTTTCCCAGTCCTGGATCACAGACTCACTATCGCTCCTTATTTGAAGAAGTCACAACACAAGTCACTGATGATTTCACATAAAGAAATACAAATGTCGTTTACCAGTTACCAGCCAGAGCAGTCACAGAGTGTCTCAATATCACCTATTAACACTACAACAGCCCTACTGTTTACATGTTCACAATATTTTGCCTGCCCAGCAAAGGCATCTCTCCAGTTTTGTTGTGTGTTTACTTGCCATAGTAACCCTGCGGTGGGTAGGAACCCTGTGGTGGGGGGTAGGAACCCTGCTGCGGGTAAGCAGGCGGTGGAGGGTAGGAACCCTGGGGTTGGGGGTAACCTTGAGCAGGGTAACCAGCAGGGGGGTATCCTTGAGCAGGAGGAGGTGGATAGCCACCATAAGGCTGCCCATATGCTGGCTGTGGTGCATATCCAGCAGGAGGCGGGATAGGCTGATCGATGCGTGACATCTGTTGCACTGGAGGCACTGCCATAGGCTGTGGGCCAAACTTCCCATCCCTCTTGTCCATTTCAACTTTGTGCTGTGTCTGCATTTGCATACAGATGCATCCCATAAAATGGATATGCAATGGGTCAGAAGAGTTGGCTACTAGATTAATAAGGTTCAAAACAAGAATGGATGGACATTTACCTGCATACAGGCACAAACCCTGCAGATAAGATGGCACAGATTATCAGAACTAGAAACCGTGTTACGGACATGAGAAAGAAATCAGTTTAAGAAGGCTTACGTGCAATAGACCATATCAGACATGCAGGAAAGGATCTGGGAAGCCTCTGAAAGTTCCTCACTACCCACAATAGCTGCAACTAGGGAGAAAATGCAAGCAACTTGTTGAAGGCAGAACATGAAGCCCTGCAGTAAAAAATAGCAATTAGCACAATTGACACACTGAAGGAAGAATATGAAACCTTGAGAAAGAACTAGAGTAGAAGTTTGAATAAGGAAAAAACAAAGATAGGATAGGAGCGTAGTGAAGTACAATGATGCAGTTATCACACTGGGTTGTTTGTATGTTGAATTCATCTTGCAGCAAGAAGCGGGTTGACGCAACTGAATTGCCAAAGCAAAGAAACACCTGAAAAGATAGCATAAGATTAGGTACCAAGACAAAATCATGCAAGGTCTGACTCTGAGAAGAGCAGGGCTTTACATCAGCATTGCCAAATTGTAGTTTGACAACAATCTATGGATCAAACAGCCTAACAAGCAAAGCTGGTAACGAATAAAACTCAAGCATAATAGGTGTGCATGATCTCTTAACCTTGATACATTATTCCAAGTAAAATATAGAGCAATGACCGAGGTTGCCAAATATGAAAATTCAACAAAATCAGCAAAAAAGTATGGGATGTTATAAGAGCCATCAGTTACCATATTCGCATTAGATCTATTAATTGTCACATATGGAAGTCAAGTGCATCCATTTCACAAGGTTATGCGAGCTAAAAGAAATAAAATATGCCTAGTACCTCAGTTGCAAGACAGAATTCTGGGCATCGGCTTTCACCACACCTTCCACTACATGGCATATAGCCAGCACAACAGACATATCTAAAGCACAGAGGTTCAACGGAAATTAAGTGATGAGGGGGCTAAAAAATAGTTCCAGTAAAAAACATTAAATTATAGAATAACAATGAATGCATGTTACCTTGACATGTCATTATAGAGAGCCCTTTTGCGAAGCATGTATGACACACATGGTCCACTGAACAAAGAAAAAATGCACATGATTAACAAGTGCGTAAAAATTTTCACATTTTAATATGCTAACCCAGCATACCCAGTGCCACCATATAATGGCCTCATTGCACATGATAGTCAACAACAGATGCTAGAACAGCACTGTACAAAATGATGAAAAATACTCTTCAATTTGGAATAAAATGTTCTGGAAATACTAAAACATAATCTTCCTCTCGAAATACAATGTTTTAGAACAAAATCAAGTTCAATGATATGAATGACCGGAGTCTGAGATGGAATGGGAGGCATGGAATGAAAAATGTCAGCTACGACTCAAAGCAGAAATAAGAGACAATATGTTTTTTCAGTGTCCTTTGGCCCAATTTATCCTCTGTGCACGTAATATGGGATGTAGCTTCACAGTTCTCCTGTCCCCATCGATGATTTCTACAACATCTAGCTTCAGATGGCGTTATAAATCTGACGTAATTCCTATTGACAGCTGCTGGATCAGATATGTACACTTGTCACAATGATATGGCTTTCTACGGATAAGCTGGCCACAATAGATTTGGCGATATCATTAAATTTTTAATAGTTTTTTATTGAAGGCAGAGACTAAACTTATGATAAGTTAGGAGTCAAAATGGCAGACCCGATGGATGATGTATCTCTAGAGACTCGGTGAAAATGCTCAATATTGGCTACACGGTGCTGCTGCTGATGGGATGAACTCAACATTTTCCATAGTGTTCTGGAAATGTAGTGCTACAAATACACGCCATTATGACCCTTAGGTATCATATCAGGTGTTTGGAAAACCGGTATGTAAGAAGAAACGCCTTGTATAATTAAATGTAGGCCAATCTGAATGTGTATATAATAAATAAACACCTTTTATTTGGAATTCAAATCGAACTGAGAGCTTGCTGCTCCACGGACTAGAATGCTGAAACATCACCAATCCCCAATGTATGTTTCACAAAGAAATTCAGGAATGTAGGAAATGACATTTTAGATGCTACAATATATCCCGACCACCCAAAAATTCAGCCTGATTCAAGGCATGTGCAGACTAGAAAACAAGAGCACAACAACCAAGGTTCACTGCACAATATTTAGAGTAGTCAATGCTTGCATGTACTAAGTTGTAGTAGGAATTTAGGGATTTTTCATGATCACCGATAACTAAGCAGCACGAATGCGCAATGCAGAATCGACATGGAACTCCTATGATTAAAATCCACTAAACTCCTGACTATATATAGAAATGTAGGACGAGGCAATTTTCCGCAGATCTACGACACACAAGGGGGGTTCAACGCTGAAAAAACCGCAGACAAGGAGATCGGAGAGGATCGGTCGCTCACCACCACAGCGCGAGGCAGCAGTCTGCATCAACAGGAAAACCAGAACCAAAAACCCGTCAAAACCTAAATCCCTCCGCGGAGATCACAGGGGGGGAATAAAATGAAAAGGGAGCGAGGAACGGACAGGGGAAGTCAGCCTGGATGGCGTTGGTGAGGTCGGTGTGCCAGAGGTTGCGGTAGCTCTGGCGGAGCTGCATCTTGTCGAGCTGCGCCTGCGACGCCATGGCCGCCGCCTGCGGAGAGGTCGCCGATCTAGCAAGGAGGAGGAGGAGGAGGGCGCTTCGTGCTTGGACCGGCGGCGGACGCGGTGGGTTGGGGACTTTGGAATTGGCTGTGGCCGTCACGACTTGACGACTGAGACGATCAGCGCACTAAAGCCAAGGGTGTTCGGAAACCGATGGCTGGGTCGCGCTTGGTCCGTTGGATCTGGGAGCTCCGCTGGGTCAACGTCTCCAGGTCGCCCGAGCACAATTTGATTTATTTTATTTACTCTGGTATTTTATTTTTTTAGAGGGATTATATTATTATTTTTTTATCATGAGGGATTATATTATGGATGCCAGAGCAACTTTTGTCCCTTTCATACCCTCGGAGCACAACACAACTGGCGGAGTTTTTTTTTTTTCCGGTAGATTCAGCAGAACTGGTTGGTGGGGTCTCACTGATCCTTGGAAGCTTCGGTATAGAGTAGATGGGCTGGTTCCAAGGATCTGCTCGAGCAGATTGGGCCGAAAGATTATGAAATGGGCTTGAAATGGTGAGAGCATGGGAAGCAGCGCCTTCGTCCTACCGCGCAAGCCGCAGAAGATCGCGTGATTAGTTTTCCCTCCATCGACTGATTTCGTTCGATCACCACATCCGTACTACAGCGGGATGCACCGTGTCATTAGTTTTCTCTCTGTTATTACGGAACAATCGCCGCCGTGGGCTGTGGTGGATTTGATTGGCGAGCCGCCGGACGAATCCACCGGTACACGTCACGTTTCCCCCGTGCATCCAGCACGCGTGAGCTCATCGCGACCCATGGCGGCATGTGACCTAACCTGAAGCGGACGGTCCGCGTTGGTGCTTACTCTACTCGCGACCACCGGGAAACGGTGACGTTGCTTACAAAGCGTTTGCCATTTATACCCCACCTGTTCCATGATCTGTTCGATTGAAATCTAGTACTAGCTCTCTCTCTGATATATATCCAGCAGAGTCTCGAAAGGTTTGAGCGTGGCTGCCATTTCAGTTAGCATAGTAGTAGACTGCACAGCAGCATGTATGTTGGACACCGGTGAAGAAATCCAGGCCGTTAATTCGGTTGGCGCCCACGTGCAGAGTGGTTGGAGCAAGTAGGAAAAGGATCCGCACCTTTCACCGCCACCACTTCTACCACTACCAGTGTACCACCCCGCCCAAATAAAGAGAAACAAAAAAAAAAAAGCTAGTGGGATAAGAACCTGGTTCGGATTATTAGTCGTCCTAATGGCGATCTAGAAGGGCTGCTTTAACCTTTACATGTCGACAAAGAAGCTTCTTAACTCTTTTCCAAGTAGGCCAACAGTCAGCGGAGCAGCAATCCGTGAGGAAGGGAGATGATGGAATGGAAGTGGAGGTGTCAAAAGAGATTCTGTGCAGATAAAGATGTGACACAAGCCGCACTTGGGTTCAGAAATTTTTATTATTAGGCTGGGGGTGACGTGGGCTTCTCTTATCCGCTTTTGTCTCCATCCATTTGGATGGCCTTTGACAATGGTGAAATATCTGGCATGTAATACGTAGTAATTCATTGTTTGATTTATGTTGAGAAGAAGATCTAGTACTGTCACTTGGCATGCGTAGCTGCAACAAATATATCGTCGGCACATGGAACGTCCAGTTTGTCTGTCGTGGAAGTGCTGCACGAAGCGAAAAAAAAAAAAGAATACTGTATGGTGGTCGAGCTCATCCAGATCATTGTTGTGCAACAGCTGCAACGGAGGTCCTATTAGATTTGGAGCATTTATTTGAGAGGCATGGCGACCCATCTCGTCGTCAGGAATCAGAGAGTTTTTTCAGGGGCATACTACTGCAACGACCTGTTGTCACTCGGAGATGAACAAAAAGGAATCACTACGCGTTTCGGACTCCGCAATCGAAGAACGTCTCCAATTGTGAATAATCTAGGCAATTCATGCTCTGACCGAACCGTATGGTAATGCGTGACGAAAAGAGCAACAACAGGAACGAGCTGAAAACTCGGTCGAGTCAGAAGAACGCCTCCATAATAAGCCATACAACGAAATTTCAACGCGGCCAGCAGCATAGAAACATCTTCCGCTCCTCGATGATGCATGCATGATTAGCTTCAGACGAATATGAAAAATCTCAGAGCACCCTCTCCTTCCACCAACTTGCTTGTGATGGATGGATGTTTGTCAAACAAGAAACGGATCAGCGATGGCGTCATCGAAGAGATCCTCCTCGTTTTAATCATTTCGTCGACTCGACAGGAAACGCGCGATTATTATAATTCCAACGACGGGTACGTACGTTAATTCGAGCAGGATGCCTTGACTTAACAACAGGAAATGCGTGATTAGAGTATTAATTGGAGCGTCGTAGTATAGTGTTCCCTTAAGCACTAAGGTGTTTGTAGCAGAACAGCTACAGAATTATACCTGTACGAGCAAGTTGCTATAAACCGCGTGGCATGAAGTACACAAGGGTGGTGCCGGTGCGTGCTGTTTCCGAGCCTTTGCAGGTCGTCGTCTGTGGTCCGTGGTCAGGGTCAACTCATCATCCAGTCCACCAGGCAGGTCCTACTAGAATTCACAACGCAAACCAAATGGGTGGAAATCGTTAGTCAGAGTCAGAGATGAACCACAACTAACACCAACTGATGGAAGGCTGGCGGCTTGGCTTAATAATCAAAACGGAAGTAGTATGACCCATTCTAGGCAGAGTCTCGACGCGTGATGATTATGATTAGATTAGCAGAGCGAGGCTAGCAGCCACAGCAGAGGCGAAACGGCCGGTAACTAACGGTTGCCGGGCGCGTGCCGCGGCCGGCGGCTCCACATGGCGCGGGTTCGGTGATCGCGGCATGTGATCAATCAAGTGGGTGCCCGCCCGCCGGCCATGAATCCATGAAGAAATGAATCTTAGCTTAGCTGCTCCCATGGTCCATCATTCATTCGTTTCGGTTTCGGCCATGTGATTTCAATCTGCTTCTGGCCTTCTGGGAAAGGATGATGGATGTCGTACCACATGGCTTCCATGTGTTCCATTCCCACAGCACGGGCTCTTTTTGTCGTGCACTGCGAAATTGCTTTCGTTTTCCCGTTGTCATTACTACGGTCGACGGGGTTGAATCTCGATCGATCGCTTGTTGTTGAGATTATTAGAACGTTCGGAAGCAGGTGGACGAGCAGAGCAGGGCTTCTAGAGGTGTTCCGTTCCCGCCGCGTTTTTTTTTTTTTTTTGCGAAGGTATTTTTATCTTGCTGAGAAAGAAGAATGCACCGCTCGTACGCTGTTCAGAGTTTTCAACCCCTGGAGAATTAACCTGAGGAAACCACTACTGTGTCGCGACCACAAAATCTTCAACCGTACGGCACTCAAATGTTGTGCTCTCGACGGAGGAAGTAGTTTGTCCAAAAGCAGTCGTAGATACCGCGCCAAACTCGTGACGGTTGAGATTGAACCTCTCCTGGCACGAGAAGAGTCCACGATCGCCCACCTCCTCCCAGTAGGCAGCCAGGACGAGCGAGAGAGAGGAAGCTTCTCCACGCCCCCCACGCAGCCGCTGACGCAGCGGCGTCGTGGCGTCCCACGGCACCTGCTGTCCCCACCTCGCAGCCACCGCGAGAAGTCCCGTGGCCATGGGCCCGCCCCGGTCAAATGTATGTCCCAGAGCCCAACCCATCGTCAGTCCTACATCTCCTTCCTCTTCGCAGCCGTCGGCCCCAACCCAGGAAAATAATTTCGTGTGAACCGTTCGCACAATTTCAGAATGCGAACCCAGTTCGGATTGGCGTCACGTGGAGATCAGACGGTGAGGTTTGACATCGCTCCCAGGCGTAGGCGCGCAGCTCGGCTCGGCTCCTCCGTGGAATGATAGAGAGATTAAAAACACGATCCGCCGAGCGGGCCGAAGGAACAGCAAGCCATGTCAAAAAAATGGTTCGCAATCCAGATCGGCCAGCGGGCAGCGGCGAGCCTGCGATGCTGCTTTTCCTCTCGCACGCACGCGACCATGGCGATCAACCCTTCCCTTATGTGCCTGTGTTGATGTCGGGCGCCCTCCTTCTGCCGGCCGTGGGCAACAAAGGCGGTTGCTCTCCTTGCAGGGATTGATACCGGTGTCCCCGTTTCTCAATCATGGACGCCGACGCCGGCATCCTGCTCTCTTGGCAGAAGTCCACGAAGGTTTCTCAATCGGTTTCTTGGGTACTCCTTGGACGATTGTTTTTCATGATTCCCAGAGCAGAGCTGCCATCGCACGTAGACAACTACGGCACCGGCAGCTTCTTGTTTTCTTTTTCTCCGTTCAAGCATCCAATGATGTGAAGTCGAGCCGTCGAGACGACTAGGAGCTACGAGCCCACGCAATGCAGCCCACGATTTTACCTAGACTCCTGGAGCGCTCGTTCGATCAAACATAATATCCACGTGGCGTCAATCCGAACTGGGTTCGCATTCTGAAGTTGTGCGAACAGTTCGCACGAAATTATTTTCCCCAACCCAACTCCCCCACCACCTCCGCCGCCTCCTCCTCCTCCTCCGCTTAAATGCTCGGCTCCGACCGAATCCACTCTCCCCCCAAACCCGCAGCCGCCAAAACCAAACCACTCTTCTGCACTTCTCTGCCAGATTCCTTGCTCTACTACTCTCTCCTCAGCACTTGAGCAGCCGCAGCGGCGTTGATCGGCCGGCGTCAGTCCCAAGGAAAGGAACGACATCAGGATGGAGAAGAAGCTCCCGCTCCCGCTCCCTCTGGTCCACAACGACCGGCTGTGGGCGCGGCCGTGGCGGTGGGCAAAGACGGCCTTCTTCCTTGTGGCGATGCTCGCCTCGCTGCTCCTCGTCTGCGCGCCGCCGCTCCTCGTCGTGCTCCTCGACCTCCTCCTCCCGCCGGCGCTCCTCAACACCTTCCTCCGCGCGCAGTCGCAGGCGCACGCGCAGCTCCCCGCGCACTCCCCGGCCTCCGTCACCTTCGCGTCCACGCTCCTCGACCAGGCTGCCGCCTTCCGATTCGGCTCCTCGCTCGCCGACCTCCCCGCCGTCTCCGCCGCGCGCTCGCTCCTCATCCTCTGCGCCTACACGGCCTTCGGCGGCGGCGCGGCGTACATGTGGGTCGCCGTCGCCTGCAGCGTCGGATCACTCGGGTACCTCCTCGCCAAGGCCGTCGCGGTCTTCGGCGTCGCCGGCGGGCTCCAGATGCAGGGCAAGGGACAGCTCGTCGCCGTCGAGGCCATGTTCCTTGTGTCCCTCGCGCTCGCAGCCGCGCACCTCGCCATGGCGTACCGCGCCACATGCCGCGAGCGCCGCCGCCTGCTCGTCTACAGAATCGACGTCGAAGCGGTCAGTCATCCTCTACCTCTCCTTCTCCTCCCCAGTTTATTTATGCTTTTTGCTTACTCAAATTCAAATTCTCTGTTTCGATGTTTGCGACAAGAAGAAATCCAAGCTTTGCAATTCGCTTAAACTCTTGTCTGTAGAATGATCACCACCCAACTTTCGGCCAAAAACTAGTACTGGAATATGCTTTCGCCGGCCGCCCAACTGTCCATACAGACTGTGCAATCCCTAGGATAATCTGAACACAGTAGATTTGTTCGTATTGCTTTTTGACAGCTCACTGTTGCATTAGTTTTGCATAATCACACCCATTGCCAGTAATGGCCTTTCAACAACAGACGACACAGTCAAGTCTCAACAACCGTTTTAGAATTTGCGATGAAAGAATCAGTCCACTACCCTGCCTGAGGCTGAACATAGTTTCCACGCGTAGGGCGCCCGGCATGACGATCGAGACAGGTCTCTAAGAACACGACGATCTCTCGAGAAATATCTAGAACATAGCAGCCATCCGTGAACATGGAGTTAAATTGACAGCACAACTTGAAAATTTGGCCTGTCACTCTCGAGGTGCTGCCTTGATGGTTCCTTTGGCGTGATCGCCGAAGCTGGAGATTCTCCCTTCTCCGAGACTTCTTCAAATTTTAGCTGTCTCGAAAGTGAGCT
The DNA here is from genome assembly GCA_032690845.1 of Eleusine coracana subsp. coracana. NCBI lineage: Eukaryota > Viridiplantae > Streptophyta > Magnoliopsida > Poales > Poaceae > Eleusine > Eleusine coracana. The sequence goes on along the minus strand of CM064422.1, from coordinate 63,070,870 downwards.
GAAACTTTGGCAGTTCTAGACGCCGAAAATTCTTAACACATGAATAATGATCGTGGAAAACTCATTTCGACCATTTCCCCCCTTTTTTTGTTTCATTATTATTGTCTTAGAAGAAGTAAAATAAAAACTAAGACACTTTTACTAAACGTCGATTCAAATTGTTATGTGCAGGTAAGACTAAAGGGTGGCCAAACCCCCAAGGGACTGAAGCAATGCATGGTCTGACGCTCGTCTGATCCTCAAAGTTTGGGTGGAAACTAGAAATCGTGGAACCTGTTAATGCTAATGCACAACTGGAGAGAGGATGTGGTCCAACGCAGGCCCTGGTGCAGAGTCATGGCTCCCACCTGCAGGTCTCGTCCGATCGGTCCCAAATTTTGGTCCGAGAAGTTGTGCATACACCGATCGACACGTCCATGTACTCTCACACTCTGCCAAATGAGCATAGTTTGAAGCTGTAAATATGAAACGCGTGTGCTTCGGCCTCCTGGCAGCCAATGCGAAACAGGATGAGCCGTGCGGCATATGCTTGTTGGCTTTCTGGACTCCCAGGGTTTTACGGCAGATTAGCTTCTTTGTCCTTGTAAACACCGGCTTGGAATTGTGAATACTTGTCACGTGCGGGCAAAGGTGACAATGGGCAAGTTTAAATTTTATCTCGTGATTGGATCAGCCTGCCATATCCATTTTTAAACACACACTTATCATATCTGGCCATCTCTATATTACTTACGCATTTTCTGTTGGGCCGGCTGAATCTATATAAAATTTTGTAAGCTGTCAGGTTCTATATGTGTTTGTTACAACAATACATATGACATCGTATACCAGTCTCTGAAAGTATAAAACAAATTTATTTTTGGTAGAAGCCAATGTTCTATCATGCGTCTGCAGATTATAAATCAATCCACACTACTGACTGGCTAACAGGCTAACACAGCGGGCATGTTTCAAAAGACTATTAGCTAGTTAATCAGGGGAACGGATGTGAAAAGGACATGTGAAAAGACTATTAGCTAGTTAACACAACAGGCTAACACAACGGGCATGTCTCAAGATCAAACATGTAACCATAATTGGAAGAAAAGACTATTAGCTAGTTAATCAGGGGAACGGATGTGAAAAGGACAGCAGCGTGGATTCACCCATGTTGTTTGAAAGCATGGAACATGAAATTTGTTTTTCTTTATTTCCATCCGAAGATCAAAGATCAATGCCACAATATTGTTCTAGTCCACCTTTTACCTAACACTTGTGTTTCATGACCCACCTACACATAAAAATTCAAAATAAAATATTTCACTAAAAATTGGAGATAATGCAATCTGCTAGTTGGTCAGTGGTTCGATGGAATGGGATGAACTTATATAGATCATCCAAAATGCGTAGAGTATATTTTTTAGCATATGGACATATGCCCCTTAATTTGATATTATATATGATCATTCAGAAGATAAATGTTGAAACCTTATAGTTTGCTCTTGCCTATGACTTGAAGCTTCTTTCCACCTCAGAAATTTCAAATCAGCAGGTCAATAACGTATCTGATGATTAAAAAGGTGTTTCCCGTGAGTCAACAGAACGGAGCAAGTTTTCCATGTGCCCAGTAATCTTGAACATCTAGTACTTGACCAAGGAGAATGGATGACTTTGACTTGTCGCTTCTAGAAGACCCGGATTCTGGGCAGCTTCATGTATTCAGATTTCAGAATCAGAACTCGAAGATGCGCGCTCTAGTGACGTCGTTTCGCATCAGCACTTCAAAGCGGGGGTTGGTTGTTGATCTACGCGAATACTTCGCAAGCCGAGAATTTGGTCCAGGCCCAGCTACCCTATTGGCCCAGCTTGTGACATACAGAACAGTCCGACAAATGGCCGACCTGAACTGAAATACTAACATAGATAGACATCGGTGTAAAAAGGAAACAAAACAACATAACGTCGATGCATCAACGTTGTTGTGCTGAAACAAATCCTGCCTATCTAAGGGCTCCTTTGGTATAGATTTTTAGTAAAACGGATTCTATTTTCACTTTAGCTTTTGTTAAAATAGTTTTTATATAAAAAATAGCTTCTCTACTAAAACAACTTTTTGAGGTGTTTGACAAAACAGCTTCTACTCATTCTTGAGGTGGAGGGGTGGGAGAAAAGTTTAAAAAAGTATCATTTTATAGCTTTTTGCTTCTAGTTAGGGGCCCTTTGGTATAGAATTTTAGAAAAACAGATTCTGCTTTCATTTTAACTTTTATCAAAATAGCTTTTGTATAAAAAACAACTTCTTTACTAAAACAACTTTTTGAGGTATTTGGTGAAACAACTTCTAGTCATTCTTGAGGTGGAGGGGTGAGAGAAAAGCTGAATAAAGTATTATTTTATAACTTTTTGCTTCTAGTTATTTTAAGAGAATCACTTCTCATATCTAAGACATCAAAAGCGCTTCTATCAAATCGTTTGGTAGTGATTCTTGGAGAAGCATAAGTAGAATCTGTTTTAAAATCTATACCAAAGGGGCTCTTATTTTGAGAGAATCACTTCTCACATCTAGGCCATCAAAAACGCTTCTACCAAACCGTTTGGTAGTGATTGTTAGAGAAGCAGAAGTAGAAGTTGTTTTAAAATCTATACCAAAGGGGCCTAAAAGCTATTTTAACAAAAACTAAAGTGAAAGTAGAATATGTTTTCCTAAAAATCTATATCAAAGGGTATAGATTTTAAAACAGCTTCTACTTCTACTTCTTCAAGAATCATTACTAAACGGTTTGGTAGAAACGTTTTTGATGTTCTAGGTGTGAGAAGTGATTCTCTCAAAATAACTAGAAGTAAAAAGCTATAAAATAATACTTTTTTCAGCTTTTCTCCCACCCCTCTATCTCAAGAATGAGTAAAAGTTGTTTTGCCAAACACCTCAAGAAATTGTTTTTTTACATAAAAGCTATTTTAACAAAAGCTAAAATAAAAATAGAATCTATTTTTCTAAAAATCTATAAAAGGGGCCCTAAATCCACGTAAACTTACACCGTCCCATCAGGCGTCTGCCATGCATCAAAGAGCGGACGACACAACGGGCCGGCGGAGACAGGCACGCTGTATTGTCACTGTCTCTCAATCTCTCATATAGTACACCAGAACTCAGAATTCGGTAGGTATAAGCAAAACACTGAGCATGGGACTATCGGAGAGTCAAGTTAGTTGACCTGTAATTAGGCATGTCAAGTAGGATGCCAAATTGTCAAAGTCGACAAAACGTGATTCGAAGTAACGAGAATAGATATAGAAAGATGTGTCTATTTCTGCCAGCAGTAGGTTTGGGCATGCCATGTATCTATCCGTCAGCAGCTTGCGGCGAGAAACGTTCCCAAATCCCGTACCAACAACCGCTAGCACAAACCAAGAAGCGGACGACTAACGATGGGAGCGGGATCGGAGGCGCGTGATTGGCAGGTGTACGCATGCATGGCAGTACAACTGTGATCTTGCAAGAAATCACTAGCTTGCCTTGCCTGGAACTACCAAATTAGTACTAAATTTTCGATTCGTTTCCGATTGTGTGGTCGTGGACTCGTGGTCAACTGTGCCTATATATGTGCAAGGGCCGCCGAGGAAGCGAATTGCTCGTCTCTCCTCCCCGACTTCTACGTTTCAGTATTCATCATAAGTAGTAAAAGAAGAAGATACGATGAGGAGCAGAGGCAAAAATAGGGGCGGCCTGGTCTTGATCTCCGCGACAACCCTGCTCATATGGGTTGTGCTCTTTGGAATATCGCCGGTAGAGTGTACGTATATGCATAACCATCTTCTAGCTTATCATTAAATTTACTGCAGTTAGATATGTAGATCTGATTAACACAAAAATACTATTATCAGGTCGTCCCCAGCCACTGGAAGCCCGTACCACTACCCCTACTACTGTTGCTAACTCCACATCATCAGATCAGAGCGATATCTACCTGGTATTTTGCTTCCCTGGGAGGTGCAATTACTTTGGTGCCAGGAGGGAATGCTACTGCTGCAAGGACTTTTTTCATAAAGAGTTCTGCCACGAAACAAGAGAAGAATGTACGGCCAAGTGCATCGTGTGCAACCCGATCTGTAAAAAGGAGCCGCCTCAATCAGCAGCTATGGAATTTCATTCGCTGCATGCAACATCCAACATTACATTATAAATACACGATGTACGGATCCTAAAATATACTGAGACGCATTATAAATTAATGTATCCTGATTTCCTTTAAGAGTCATGCCTTTCTTTATTTCAGTTAAAAAAAGACTTTCTTTATTTCATTTAATATTTTAATTATTATGACTAATAAACTAGACGGAGATCTTTCTAGGGTTTTAGAGGCCGGGACCATGTTTCCATCATCTAAAACAAAAAAAAAAACTTGCAGATCTCACGCCCCATGGCACAGAGTGACAAATATGGAAGGGACTTGTTAATTTTTTTAGCTGACTGAAAGTTTTTGGACAATTTTCAGTCATCTACTAGAGTCATTAGATCTAGATCTAATAATTTATAATTATTATATAGATAATCTTATAAAAGAAAAATTAGAGCACAAAGTAGCAAACCATTGATTGAAAGAAGCTAGAAAATATGGACAAATAAAGATAGAAAGCAACTTTATCTATATGGACGATATGGGTAACCTATTATAAATTTGAGATTTACTAGTTGTGTAATGTATCATTCATTCTTTTGGAAAAATAAAAATGTATATCATTTTTCCTTTGTGAAGTGAAACAATTTTGTTTCTAAATCTGGAACATCTTGCATAGTTCTTGAGCAGAACCTATGGAACATATCAAATACATGTCTGGAATATTGTTCTTTTATAAATGAAATAAATATTTATTAAAGATGAAACATCTTTATTACTTTTTTTTTCTCGAACATACAGAAGAGCTGCGCGTCTTTACATTAAGAAGAAAGGAGTCTAGTACATGCCATGTCCTGGCCGGGTTTATATTATTCTTTTACATACGCGCCCGCAGGGCCGGCTCTATGATTCCAAAGGCCCTCAAGTGAACCAATGTTATGGGCCTTTTTAACTAAATATCTTTTATAATATAATAAAAAAGATAATAGGAATAATGATATATTTAATTCTTAAAAAAATAATGCAAATAATACAAATTAAAAGAGTGTAAAAATAGAACTAGTATGATCACCTCAAATGATAATTAAGTCATATGACTCCATAAAAAATGACGCTTAGTCTCTCTTGAAGAAACTCCTTCAAGAATATCTTGATACAAAATCATTAATAATATTATCCAGATTGATGTTGTCCAAGATATCCTTCTTAATGCTGCAAAATCATTTTCTTTTCTTTTTTTTTTCTTTTCTGAGCACCTGACAGATGCTTCTTAGGCAACATTGAGACCTAATTTATGTACAAAAGTAAACAATACTCACTAAGTTTTAAAAATTATAATTTAAGACTTAAGACTTATAACATATTAAATTAGATAGATCATGCATCATGCATGATTATTGAAATAACTCAGTAGGGTGAGCCTAACTCATTGAGTAACTCAGTAGCCAGAGAGCAAACAGGAGATGGTCAGCAGCAGCGGACCAGGCATCGGTGTGCACTACCCCGTGACGATCGCTTCCTTCGCTCCTCAGACCTCGGATCGCGGCGCTGCGGCCTCAGGTTGCGAGTTTACGACTCCTCGAACCGAACCATCATATGATCGAGGAGGCCGTCGGATATAGGATACGTACAGGCCTATGTAGTATAGGGAACATATTTCATGATAGGCCCCTATGCTATGGGCCCCCGGCCGTCGCCTCAGGTGCATGGCCCAAGAGCCGCCCCTGCGCGCCCGTGCCATGAGAAATACCAAAACCCAACCGACGTAACATAACATTTCTATGAGCACAAGAGAATGAAGAAGATAACTCTTATTATATTCCCCGCACAAGTAGGGCATTATTGTTTCTCATGAAAACGATGAGCCTACCAAAGAACAACATCGAAGTGGGATCAAATCTACCTTAACACTAAAATTTGGAGTATGGTAGCTTGTAAGGCCTTCTCTGCTCTGTTTTTAATTTGTAACTGGGTATATAGGTGGGCCCGCAGCACACCAACCCTCCGGTTGCACACACACAAACACACAAAAAAAGACACAACTGGTCGGCGAAGACATCTTATTATCGCGCGTCTCATACTCATATAGGACACAAAGAACGGAAAATACAATCCCAAAGGCAGCCAGTAGGTACGGAAGCATGCATCTCTTCTCTATAGATCCTCTATTGGCATCCGACTGTTTGGGGGGGGAGACTTATATATCAGTGATGGAGCGAAAAGTTAGTTGACTTATCATATTGTAACTATCTGAGTATGTAGGAATGCCAAATTGTCAAAGCCAAATTTGTCAGCAGTAGCTTATTAGAGGACAGATGATGCATGGTTGAGACGAGATGGATGTATTCGTCGGCAGGCTGCGGTGAGCGAGAAGCGTGACCAAATGCAGAGCGCGCGGCGCATCAACAACCGCTTGCTGGTAGCCACTAGCTAGCTAAGTAGTGGCCCCAAACAAACAAATGCGTTGTGGTTGGATGAGCGGACGACTGGTGAATGGTGATCATTGTTGGCACGCGAGCGCGGCGACGAATGGGCATTGGCTGCAGTGATCGAGCCAGCTAGTCGAGCTGACTGGCGGTGTAGCACGAAAGGCGCAGTGCCGGCAAGTGTCCCCCAGGGATCGCACACGCATCATGGCGGCATGATCGATCAACCCGGACCCGGGCATGTGATTATCGCGAATGGATCGGACGACACTACTGTGCGTGCGTCACGGCGATGGATCGGATGATGGCGACGCCTTGCCTTATCGATCCAACAATTAAGCAGCACGCGCGTATAGAGGATGCATGTGGTCTCGACCGCAGCTTATATTACACTCGAATTCGGAGTCATCTCCTCATCAGTTCCTGGCGGTACAGGTACTTTCATCTCGTACGGCTTTTGACGTGTGTTTGTGAATTGTTGAGTTCACCGCCACGTCCAGACAGAAATAATAAGCTTTGTAACAGGCACGCAGCAACTAATTAACTAGAGTGCGTCGATCGTCGGTGCCGACGAACTGTAGTATGTTCATAGAGATTATATTGATGAGGTGCACGCGCGTCATCTCGTGCCGACGAATGAACTGTATATATGTTCATGAGGTTGACATGGAACAGGTTAATTTGAAGCTGATCAGAGACAAATTTAACACACGGGTAGCTAGTCTTAAGCACGAGGATCTGCTGCTGTTGTTGCTATATCGTCGTACGTACTTGATGCTCGGCAAGTAACAAAACGGCAGACACGTGCAAACGAAGGCGGTCCTGAACCTGCATATGGTGTAGGAATGATCCAACAAGCAAGACGATCGAGCGCGCGCCAGCTGATTGGCTGATACAGCTGCTGCTATTTCGAAACAGCTAGCTGGTGTATATGACTTGGACTCCGATTCCGATGACGTTTATTTTCACTCCAGCTTTGAATACAGAACAGAACAGGGATTCGCGCATACATTTCAGCCGAGACTGCCGCCTCCAATGGAATCGTGTTCCATTTCGTTGCCGCGGGCGCGGCGACGGGAAGGGATCGGATCGGAGAGGTCATCCATCCATCAGTTTGGGGGCGCCACCGATGATGGAGTGAAAAGACGTCTAAACGCGCGACTCCGGCGTGCCACCCGGGTCGCCGTCGATCGGGGGACCCGCCTCGACTTATTACTGCGGCGCGCCCTGCCGGAGCGTCGTAATCGTAGCCGGCAAGACGATGATCGAAGCACTCACTAGTAGTCATCGTCGACGTCGTAACAATAACTCGATCGATCGATATTTTCTCCTGTCCTCCGAGCTTGTTGGGGTCGTGCGACCTGCTATGTATATAATAATCGTGTAGAAAATTCAGCGGCTGGAGCGAATTGATCATTTAATTTGGATGGGAAAAAATTAACTAAAAGAGCGACCGTAGCCATCGATCGATCTCGACAGCTTCAAATTTTTCTACCGTCTTCAATGATTAAGAGCGGGCTAAGCTTTCATACGTAATCTGGAAGATTATTGTCTTAGTAGACTTCTTCCACCTGACATGAATGATCGACGACCTGTTCTCAACTCGCTCTCAATTTGGACAACTAGTAGAGGCAAAACAGCCACTGCATTATTATTCTTTAGATAGAGTAGGCTTTACTATCAGAGCTTTACACCATGGACGAATGGAAGAAAGGCACTGGACAAAAGAGACATGATCATTGTGAACGGCCCACTCGTGTTCTTCCAGATATAACTCATCGATCGGTCATATACTTATACGTGTGCGCGCCCATGCTCACATCAATGAGCCCAGTCGTACATTCATCGTACATAGAGGACTTAAACTGAGATGGTTACACATACTAGAGAGGAGGGACCTAACGGGATTGTACGTGTGATGTGGGACACGTGATGCAATACCATACGTACGGCCGGGACGAGCATACGATCGAACAGAACGGTCCTGGACCAATTAAACACCGTCAGTTCGAATCAACATTCCGTAACTGTATTAATTTGTTACCTGCTGGCTCATCCGGCAAATGAATATTCCTAGTAGCCATAAAGGGACTGCTCGTGCCACTGTTCGTCTCTTTGTTCCGTCGTGACACCACTGTGTGCGTTGTGTCATTGGCGACGCATCCATGACGTGGATCCGGTGGAAGAACTGAACTAGTACTACTAGCGGCTAGTAGCTCACGTGTGTGCAGTGTGCAGACCGCGCGCGGAGTCTTCTGCTTCCTTGGAAAGAAGTGTAGAGTCTTTTGTATTATGCGACCGACCTACTAGGAATGATAGGACGACTTGATGTCACAAATTAAACAGGTGAAAAGTTTCAGAAGAAAGTGATGGCGAAGCTAGATTAAACAAAGGATATTGAGAAGACTAGTGATCGATAAACATTGATCAGCTAATAATTTACATGCAGGATCGATGGGAAACAACATAGCTAGCTAGCTAGGCCCAATATAATAGCTGGAATTAACTTTGTCACTTCTAACTGACACATATGATGGAGACTCAGTATAGTGTCTTTCGTTGGTGATAAAATATGTCAAGGTACACATGGTATGAAAGCTTAGTATTACAAAAACAATTCTATTTAGTTTTAGTAATATTTGTTCTCATGACCTGCATGGGCTTTATGGTGATCGGAACTCATCAGAATACTAGTACATTTTTTCTGCCTCTAGTCACCATACTATCTCATGCTACAGATTTTGCGCTTGATTGCAGCTAAATATGGCGCAAGACAAGTTACAATTTGCATATTTCGCAAATGATCTCCAGCCACATAATTTCAATCATAGGTCGAATAACAAAATCCCGTATTAGAAGAAGAGTAACGAAAGAAGGAAAAGGCACAAGAAAAAGCAATGGAGATGTCGATGGTCCCACCAGTCTCTTTCATAGGCTGTTTTAATTGCAATTAGTTGGAAACGGTGGACCACTCTTTCCCCAGTTGGTGCCAGGCCCTACTTCAGGAATATTTTGTGGGGAGAGCAAACTATTGGTCGACACACATATGCCTTTTGAAGTGTGATTTTTTTTGCCAAATTATTCATGTAGCGTTGCATTGGTTACAAATTGTAGTTCGTCACATTTTCTTTTTTTTTTCAAATTTCCGAACATTTCCAGCACCTTATTTTTCAAACATGATAAACCACAAAGATGTGGTTAAGTGAAGGACATTTTTCAATTTTAAATCTCTACTAGAATATAGTAGTGTAGAAAAGGAAAAGTTGTGCACAAGTTCTCGGCATTGGGCATGAATTGTGTGTAGAGTTATATATTTGCATTCAAACATCAAGCTCTGGGTTGAGTGAATTGCATGAATTGTTTGTCACTTTAAGTCAGTGCATTTCTCGTTGAAGCTCAGTGACATGTCCCAACTACATCTGGTGTATTCCTCTTAAGTCATTTTCTAGCTCAAATATTTGCTTCCCAAGAGAAGACATCGATCAATATCAATCAACATATTGTGACACCTACAGAAGGAAATTTAGAAGAGCTTCTGAGGTCGAAGGTGTGTCCGAGGCACACAAGCACCATCCTTATTCTAGTAATGTTCTTCCAACTCAAATTCAGGTGTTTTTTTACTAATGCTATCATCATAATCTAGATGATTTCTTCATATATAAATGTAACTATGCTTACACTTTCAAGATCAACATATCATTCCTATGCTGGGCTTACCCTTTGGTCTGACGACCTAAAGTAAGGTGCGCGATTTTTCTGAACAAAATGGCTTTATAATGGAATCTCAAACTGAGGGCAAGTTCTAAAGTAGGATGTGTAAATATAGAGGAGTTTTATTGTCTAAAATATTGACTAGTAGTTTTAAGAAGCTAGTGGTAAGTAGTTTGACCCAACGATATAGATTTCATAATCTAAAATCATAACTATTGGTCAATATTTTATCAGTTTAAGATTAATATCGGAAAAATAAGAGTAGTAGATATATCATAATATATTTTCTATTGTTATAAATAAAGTTAATTAATAATTTGATTAATAAATGATATACTATATATTTTTAAGATGATATGATGTTTTAATGATTTGGTAGGATTAATGTACTATTATGAAATGAATATAAATTTAATAATTAGTAGTGCAATTATGAAATTATCCTCAAACTAATGACCAATAGTTTAAACTAAGTTTGTGCAATTGATAAGGCAACAATCTACAAGTAAATGGGATATTCAGTTTTCTTGAGTTGTACTTGTGTTATTTTTTTTTATGTGTGGATTACTGGATTCAGTGGATCCAAAATGTAATAAGAGACAAGTCTCAGCCTTACAAGTCCAAACGATTAGTGGCTGGAGGAAGCTAGGTGCTGATTGAAAAGGAGATAATAATCTGATTAATTATTAAGTGGGTGCGGTGACGTAATTACCCCCTACAGATACATACAAATACTGGCGCTACCACTGGAGTCGAGTGGAGATATTTGGATGGGATGTACTCCAGCAGCGTAGCAGTGGCCACGGCGCAGAGAAGTAGTACTAGTAGAAGTAGAAGCCTCGGCAGCGGCAGGGCGAGGCAGGGTCATCGAAAGCTCGACGCGGCAACCACCACCCATCAGCCGTTGCCGAGGTCCAGCCCAGAGAGAGGAGAGGAGCTCGCAATCTCCCGTCGTCCCATGTATGCCCTGCTTGCTTTTTTGTGCCATCGCCCCCACCTCTTTTTTCCCGTTTCTTGCTCGATCTCTTGCTTTTCCTGGGATGAGATCTTTGGTTTGGTTGGTTTCTTTAAGACCTGGGCGTCCAAATCGCCTTGCCTTTTGATCCTAATTTCCTCCTTTTCGCTGTCCTCCCAAGGGAAAAGCAAGATTCTTGTGGGAGCGCTAAAGGGGCCTAGCTAATATAGCTAGCCGCTCTCGGATTGGTACTTGCAAAAGCATCTTATTTTGACTTGTGCGTTTTCTTTCAACTGAACTGCGTGTGTGTTTTTCTTTTTCACCTGCTGCTTCTCCCTTCTTCTTCTTCTTCTTCTTCTTCTTCTTCTTCTTCTTCTTCTTCTTCTTCTTCTTCTTCTTCTTCTTCTTCTTCTTCTTCTCATAGTGCTGCTGCTGCTGCTGCTCTGATTATTGTTACTGGTGGCTCCATGGATGATGGATTTGTTGTTGTATGGTGCTGAGTACTAACTGCCTTCTATTCTAGTTATGTCCGGAAAGATTTGGTCGGCCAAGCAGCTCGGTTCTTCAGTACTCTGGTAGCCACTTTGCTCAAAAGCGAGTGAGTGGTGAGTTCTCCCTTTCGTCCGCTCATCCGACACGTTTTAATTTGTACCTTACGCTTGGGTTAATTCTTTCTGCTTTATTAACAAGGGAGGGAAGAAGCAAGAAAAGGAAGACGGAGATGGCGCATGATCCAAGCCTGGTGGGCTTCGCGGACTACTTCTCGGCGGCCGACGCCGCATCGGTGATGGAGGAGGGCGCGCCGGAGCTGTTCGGCTTGCACGCCGACATGGAGCTCCTCGGCATGCCCACCACCGCCGCAGCGCATCATCATCACAGCAACAAGGCGGGTGTGCTCATCGACGCGGCCGGAGGAGGAGGAGGAGGAGGAGACGGCGCCACCATGCGGTTCCTGAGCGACGGCGGGCAGCAGCAGCCGCTGTCTCTGTCGCTGTGCCGGCCGGACGGCGGCGTGCCGCAGGGCATGACGCTGCACCAGCACCTCGGTGGCTCGTCGCGGCACCAGCAGCAGGCGTGGACGACGATGCAAGACTACTCACCGCATCATCAGGCAGTAGCTGGAGGAGGGGCCGCGTGGCACCTGCGCAGCTCGAGGTTCCTCGTCCCGGCGCAGCAGCTGCTCCAAGAGTTCTGCAGCATCCCCGTGGACTTGACCACCATAAAGACGAAGAAAAAGCCCTCGCCGCAGGATCAGCAGGAGCAAGAACAAGACGGCGGCGGCGACGGGTCGTCGGCGCAGATCCAGGCCATGGAGGCCGTGGAGCTGCAGCGGCTCAAGGACAAGCTCTACATCATGCTGGAAGAGGTGAGAGACGCGGACGCCGATGATCATGGCGCGCGGCAGCTGCTAGTAGTTAGGAGTCGCTAATAATCCGTAGAGTACTTAATTAGGGAGGCGCGGGCGAATCTGGCTGCGAGAGGGGGCCGGGAAAAAGGTAACAGGAAAGTACTAGGCAGGCTAGGAGTTCAATAATGGTTGCCGGAAGGGTGCACCTGCGACTAGGGCAGCCAAGGGTGCCTATTCTGGGGCCTCACCATTCGCTTTTGGAAACCTCTATTCCCTTGTTTCCTCTCTTCTTTTTCTACACACTATACAGTAGTAGCTAGGAACACGAAGACAGGCAGGGGTGGGGTCCCCTACCCGCAGAGAGAGCCGGCCTTCCGGTCATACTACAGTACACATAGCAGGCTGCAGTGGACTGTCACGCACAGTCTCCTCCGCATGCACAGCGCCATGACTCGAGCAACAAGCTGCTGCCTTTGTTTTCTGTTCTCTCTCTGCATGCTAGCTGCTCCCATCCACTGCACTGCACTGCGCCTCCTCTCCTCTTTGCATGCCCATGCCTTGCCATTCAATTCTCTCTGCTCACAGTTTTTACTCTGTGCCCGCGCAGTTCAGGTTCAGCTCATGCATGTGAACTGACTTTGCAGAGTTCTAGGGAAAGCTCGAAGGTCAGTTTGCAACTGCAATAAGTTACTTGCACTTGTTACCGTTTCACTGTTACATTGCCCATATACAGTAACTCTCTATAGTTAGTCACTGCGTCTGCGTATCTCTTCATTCTTCTCACTACACACCATCCACCAGACCAGTATAATGTCTATGCTTGCGTACGGTACAATTAAGCTACTCTTATATATAGAGGAGATAGAAGCCGTACGTGCGTGAGATAATTAGGGGAAGGAAAGTATATATGCACCAGCTGATAATTATAGTGTTCTAGCTAGCTGAGAAAGCCTGATAAATAATTAAATGTTGAATAATATGTAAATACATATGCATTCTTGCAGGTGGACAGGCGATACAGGAGGTACTGCGAGCAGATGCGGTCTCTCGCCGGCGGGTTCGAGGCGGTGGCCGGCGAGCGCGCGGCGGCGGCGTACACGGCGCTGGCGTCGCGCACCATCTCGAGGCACTTCCGGAACCTTCGGGACGGCATCGTGGCGCAGCTGCAGGCGGTGCGCAAGGCGCTCGGGGAGAAGGACGTGGCCGTGCCCGGGATGACGAGAGGGGAGACGCCCAGGCTGAGGGTGCTCGACCAGTGCATCCGACAGCACAAGGCGCTCAACCAGGCCGGCATCATGGAGACCCACCCGTGGAGACCCCAGCGAGGACTACCCGAGCGCGCCGTCACCATCCTCCGGGCATGGCTCTTCGAACACTTCCTCCACCCGTACGTAACCTATAAGTATTATTTACCATAATATAGTAATTATTGCACATCCCCATTCATCATCTCAATCATCAGTTATTACTAGCTAGCTAAATCCGCCTCCACTAATTATTACTACTTGCGATGGTATCCACTAATAATCCGCTCCATTGTCTCCATATGGTTTTATTCCACACAGCATTGTTCTTTCCGGACCACAATTTGTCTTCTCTTCACCAGTACTGCGCATCAAATGCTCAAATATATGGCCACATCTCGTCTTGCTAATTTTTCTTTTTGCCCAGTGGATGCTATATATACTTAAGGAAACATCGTTATGTCCTCCTCTGGCTTTTTACTTTACTTTGATGCTACCAAGCTAGCTTACTGATGTACATATCACACGTCTACTTCTCACTCGTTTTTTTTTTTGGTGTCACTCCAAACTATTTAGTACTCAATAAGCAATGTATTGTTATCTGTACTATTTTTCTGAGGATAATTATCTGTACTATTGGATGCATGCAATTTTTTTTTTACTAAAGTCTAAACATGAGAAATAACACAAACTAACATTTTTGCCACTACAATTGCTTGTTTCAGGTATCCAAGCGACGTAGATAAGCACATTCTGGCACGGCAGACGGGTCTCTCACGGAGCCAGGTACCTATACCTTTACACACTAGCTTATTAGTCAGGTAACAAATCTGCGTTTTTGCAGAAAATAAACAAAAGAGCAAAAAAACAAATAATGAACCTGCCGTGTTGTTTGCATCGACCGGTTCTTTAATTTGTTGAGAGAAATAATAATAAGCGCGACGTCTTGCTGCAAAAAAAAAGTACACATTAGACGCCATTCGCTGCTGCGCCCACCGATTCGATCCGCGTCGCGTATGTAGATGACCCATCAATTCATTGGTTGCCATGTCGAGGTCGCGCCATGTCCTCTTGCGCTCGCAAACGTTCCGAGAAAAGATTCTTTTGTTTAAACACTAGCTAGCAGTACCTCTCACACTAACAACAACGACACGTACATATGCCGCATGCAGGTGTCCAACTGGTTCATCAACGCGCGTGTGCGGCTGTGGAAGCCCATGGTGGAGGAGATGTACGTGGAGGAGATGAAGGGCGAGCAACAGCAGCCGCAGGATGGTGCTGGCGGCAGCAGCAGTCAGCAGAGCATGATAAACCCTAATGACCCTAGCAGCAGCAGCCAGGCCTCCGCCGCTGAGACGTACAATAATAATAATGGTGGACGACGACACCACCATGGAGTTGCTGATCATCACCAAGCCGATAATACTAATGCGGTTAATGGTAACAATAATGGTGTTGACCGGAAGCCGACGAGGGAGCAGCTCCTCCATGACGCCGGCTCGCTGGCATCCATCGTCAACGTCGGACGCATGGGCGGCGTGGTGGACCAGCTCGACTTCGACGCGTACAACAACGGCCATCATCAGCAGGCGGCGGTGGGGTTCGGCGGCGTGTCGCTGACGCTGGGCCTGCAGCAGCACGGCGACTCGCAGCAGGACGGCGGCGTGAACATCGCGTTCGGCGCGCCGACGTCGTCGTCCTCCTCCGCGGGGTACCTGTTCGCGGCCTCCTCCGGTCATCATCATCAGCAGCAGACGATGCAGTTCGGCGGCGCGGCCATGGACGGCGAGGCGCACGGGCAGCAAGAGCACTACAGGAGCCAACAGCTCAGTGCCGGGTTTCACCTGCTGCGCGACCTGGCCGGGTGATCGATCGATGAGCTTGATTGCATTGTGAGAGATCGAAGAACATGTTAATTGAAGACGGGGAGGTGAGTGGAATGTCTCGTACACAGGCGCTTAATTCGCCCCTAGCTAGTGATGGGTAATGGCATGCTGCGCAGCTACGCGTTTTGCTTTAGCTTTGAGAAGGAGGGCTTTTGGTGGTTTTGCTTGATGCCGCCGGCCGCGCGTGGCTCTTGGCTTTCCATCGCTGTCCAGCGCCGAGTCGGCATAGACGGGGTTGCCTCAACTATGTAGCGTGTATGTGAACACCGACACCTGAGAATTGGGATTGGGAATTGGAGGAGCCCGCGAGCAGCTAGCTTACCGGCCGGCGGACGAATGGATGATGATTCAGCTTAAATCAATTATGCACAAGATGACGTTGCTGTTAGCATTTTTTTCTCTCATTAGAATTATTACTAAGTGGCTCATCATTAGCTATAGTTTGTATGTATGCGTGCATGAAATATACACTTATGTGCAGGCGTAATCAAAGCTGCAATGCCACAACCTCATGACATGCATTGCTTCTCCTCAGCTCTTGAATTGTGTATGTCAGACTTCGGTTGCTTGCCGGCACAGCAGCCCTCACATATTTATCGTACTACAACTAAAGCAACACTTAAAATACTTTCCAGATAACTACATGACGGATTTGTGAAAAGCTGGAGAGATTTGGTCGGGTGCGAGGTCACTCTCACATATATCTCGTTCTCTGCAAAGTTCTGGCGTCACTACAAGGAGAACAACAAAAGATGTCCATTATCGACATGTTGTTATCTCAAATTAAACCCGTCGTCATTAGCATCGTGTTTTCAAGATTCGCAACGCTATGCTGGAGACATAAGGGTAGAATGCAAAGTAACCCGTCATAAGCCCTCGTCGACGTCAAGTACCATACATATCCTAGTTCGTCAGTATCAACATTTCTAAACCGAGTCCTCAATTCGCAAAAAAGAAAAAAGAAAAAAAAACGAGAGGCAGCTTCGATTTATTTTACCATCTCGTGTCCTCTCCTAGACATCTTTGATTCAGTTGCATTTTTTTTTACATCTAGTATAAAGGATAAACTTTTTATATGTCATTACAACCTAATTTTACCAACACAGATTTTTTTTTTTGAAAGGAACACAGAATTACAATCCAATTCCTTGTCATGAGCGGCGATGGCTTGTGTAGGATGTTGTGAATTGTGATCAGCGTTAATAAAACTATGGTTAACCGGTAAAATGCTCGGCCGGTTACTCTTGGTTTTGATTTAACTTTTTTAAGAACAAAATCAGTCGGACAACCGACAAAATCAATAAAATTTAAATTTTAAAAAATTTATTTAAAGATATATCAACAAAACTGGTGAAACGGATCAGTTAAACCTCAAAACCGGTTGGTTAACCGATTAAATTGACTGGTTAATCAGTCACCAACAGTCTATTCCCAATTAGTTTTATCTGTTTTTCGGTTAATTGAAGAACCAGTCCCGGCCGGTAAAACCGGTCGAATCGCTTATGTAAACCTTGGTCACCTCCTTGCATTTGCGGGGGCAGCAGGGCTCGACTAGAGGTTAAGAGGTCGTGATTGCTCTTCGGCGGCGAGGTCACACGATGGTTGGTAGCATACATAAATATTAATCACACATGATAAATTTCACATATTTATAGGAAAAAATAGAGAGAAGGAATCCAATATGAATTTTTGGTTCTATATCGATCCTAACCGCTTGGCTGAGCAACAAAATTTACTTTCTGGCATCATGATGTTCCATTTTGACTCAAGGACGCAGTAGCAAATACGATGCCCAGATATGAATTTGATGGTGTAGGGTAGTTGGACCTGCATGCATGACTCCGGGCCTCCACCAAATAAAGATCGATAAATAACAGAAAAGAAACAAGAAATATTTATTGTATCTACTAGATCAAATTATTCAAGTTAGTGTAATTTATTTCTTATAAAATTATGAAACTGAAAATTGAGTCTATCTCACATGGCTAGGTTCATTTTGGTCTAACCAATACACCCAAGTTCAAATCTCAGATTTGACACCCGTAATTACTTTATGAATGTTAAGATCATGCTGGCTCGATCTTGTCTTTCAAAGACCTTTATAAAGGAATGGTGTGAGTGTCTGTGTTTATATATAGTCTTCAATTCATTTTTTTTATAAAACTATATTTTTACATAATTATATAAATATTTTAAAAAATTCTTATATTTTTAAATAAATTACATTTTTAATAGCTTCTAGTATATGAAAAAATAGAGATATAAAAATACATAAAAAGTAATTGTATCATCTACTTCCTCATCCGAGAATTATATTGTTTTGATGAAAAACTTTGAGTTGCCGCAAAAATAAACAGCATGCATCAAACAAAATAAATTTCAGAATGAAAGGAGTATAATTATACAAACTTTAAGCTTTAGATTAAGTTATAACCGAAAAATAGAAAAACTACAATTAAAAGTATAAAACAATTAAATATTTTTCATTTAATTCTTTGTTCCAAAAAACAACACCATCTGGTTTCCTCTTTGGCGGCAGCACAGCAAGCAAAACTCTCAGATTTCAGCAAGCGACGGTGGAGGCAGCAGGGACGGTGGAGGCAGGCACCTCCAGGTGAGAGCCGGTCTCGGTCTCGTGCGGCTAGCGCCGCTTCCTCCCAGGTGAGAGCCGAGCTCTCTTCTCCCATCCTCTAGAAAATCCTCCTCCTTCCTTTTGTAGTTCACATTTAGGCTGGACGTAGCGGTGATGGATGGGTCGATCCGTGTGCAGAGGCGGGGGCGGGGGTTGGGGTCGGGCGCGGGCGGGAAGATTTCATTCCAATCGGGGATGATATGGGGATTGGGAGGGGAATTTTCATCTCCCGGAGGAGAGGAGGTCGCCCTACTGTTCAGTCCGCCTCTACTAGCGATGCGGGCGATAGACGGACGAACTGTTGGTGGATGTGATTTCTCGCAGGAGTTCGGAACATGCGGTAGGTTAGATAGCCTATTTATGTGCGGTAGCTTAGATCCCCTTGCTCAGCTGCATTGCCATGTCAAAGACCCAAGAGAATGTTTATGTTTGGTGTGGTGAATAGGCGACTGTAGTATGATTAATGTTAGGAGGCATTCACTAGCATTGGAAATATTTGTTTATTCACAGTGGAAATCCCTTCTCATTCTCAGTTGATCATGGATCGTACTGCAGTTGTTTCCTTACTGGATACCTAGTGGGACAAACAGGAACCTGGTTTTGCACTGCTTTTATAGGCTGTATGCATCTAGCATAATCAGTTCACCTCTTATTCTTTTGAGCACTATGCGTACAGGTTTTTTTTTATATCTATATGCATACAGATTGTATCTATGAATTTTGTGTCAGTATTTGTTGCAGGGATGGTCTCATATAAAAATGTTTAGGTAGAAACATTGGGTTATTTCTTATATTGTGTCGGTTATGATATGTCACATGGGTTAATTGACTAATTTACCGATTGAAATTATGATGTTACGAGAAATTTGCTATGATCTCTGCAGCAGCAGAAAATAGTTAGGCTTATGAGTTATGACTGAATCATTTTTCTTGCTTTTTTTGCAGCTTAATCTGTAGGTATCTACTACCGTTCTTGTGGTTTCTGGCCTTAAAAAAGATGGTGAAGCTGACAATGATAGCGCGTGTCACTGATGGCCTTCCACTAGCAGAAGGATTGGATGATGGGCGAGATCAGAAGGATGCTGATTTCTACAAGCAGCAAGCTAAACTTCTTTTCAAGAACTTGTCAAAGGGGCAACACGAAGCTTCACGGATGTCAATTGAGACTGGGCCTTACTTCTTCCAGTATCCTTGTGCTATCCTTTTTTTTTTCTGGGGTTCTGGATTAGCCGTGCTTTTCAGCTTTTGCATGTTTGTCATGATTTTTATGCTGCATATCTCACTTTTACATCAGTGTTCACAATCTATAGTTCTGGCATCTGATGTCCGATATGGCATAAAAGGCCTGGAGATTTATCTTTATTTGAATAAGCAACAAGACATTTTTGTTGAGGAGACCTATCTGATGCCCTCAAAAAATCTTCCCATATAATAGTTATTCTCATTAGATGCTTAATTGTCTGTTATATTAGTTGTTTCATGATTTTTACAAGAATATCATTCTGCACCCAGTTAATCATGCTGATAGTCTTGTTGTGATAGTCGTTTTATCCTTCTGTTTTAATCCTCTTGTGATAGTCTTGTTGCGCCTTAATACAAATTATAGCTACATCATTGAGGGTCGAGTATGTTATCTGACAATGTGCGATCGCTCGTATCCGAAGAAACTTGCATTCCAGTACCTAGAAGATCTGAAAAATGAGTTTGAGAGAGTTAATGGCAGTCAGATTGAAACTGCTGCAAGGCCGTACGCTTTCATCAAGTTTGGTATGGTTTCAGAGGTTACTTATCAGCGTTTTTTTTTTTCAATGATCATGTCAAACTATTTGTTCATATCTTGTCTCTTTTGTACAGATACATTCATCCAGAAGACTAAGAAATTGTATTTAGATACCAGAACCCAAAGAAACCTTGCAAAACTAAATGATGAGCTTTATGAAGTGCACCAAATTATGACTCGCAATGTACAAGAGGTTCTTGGTGTTGGTGAAAAGCTAGATCGTAAGTCCTTAAGCATATCATGCTCCTCATTTTTTCTTGATAATTTTGGTACGATGATCTGATAGATATTTGTGACATGAATGTTAGGAGTTGTTACTTAGGCTTCCGTCTTTTTTCTTTTGAGAGTTCCGTTTACTGTAGTGTAATTTTCCGTGTTCCAGTATTCATTTTGCTTGTATGCATTTTGAACTGAGGTTTTACTAGTGGTCCCCTCAATTAAACCATTAAGGATTTGCCACCACCTTTTCCTCGCACTGGATTTTTTTGGATGTAATTTTAACAAGTGTTTCATTCGTTGCAGAGGTCAGTGAAATGTCAAGCAGGTTGACATCTGACACGAGAATATATGCAGATAAGGCAAAGGACCTCAATCGGCAGGTAATGCACTTCCACAGTTGCATACTTGCATCAACATCATGGTATATGCATCCAAAGTTGGTCTGAATTGAGTATTCACCATCAAAATAGATGAAACATCATATACAAAGGTTAATTGTTGGCTGTTTCTTGAACAGAACCTAATATTATTATGTACCTAGTTGTTTAGCACGAGGGTTACAACTTATATAGTTTCATAACCTTTACATGGCTTGCATGTCATATCTCCTTGAACATGCAGCCCATTATGGAGCAGTCCAGCTGAAGCATATAGCCATTGACATGGTGTTTTTAAATTTGCATCTGTGCACCTTTTTTTTTTTGGGTGGAATGCTTACTTTATATAGCTTAGAAGTTGTATAAACAACATGGCATGGTGTTTCTTGAATAGAACCTAATATTATTACGTACCTGGTTATTTAGCATGACTGTTATCATTCATATAGTTTCATAACCTATTCATGGTTTGCATATAATATCTCCTTGAACATGTAGCCGGCTGTAGCGTATAGCCATTGACATGGTGCTATTCAGTTTGCATGTGTGCACTTGTTTTTCGGTGGAATGCTTAGTTTATACTAGCTTATAAGTGTGTATGAACTGTTAAATCCTGTCCGTCAACATTTCTCACAGTTTTTACTATTTAATTCTTGACGTGTGATTCTTTTTTTATGTCAGGCCTTGATTCGGAAGTATGCCCCTGTTGCCATTGTGATTGGCGTTGTACTGATGCTCTTCTGGGTCAAAAACAAGATTTGGTGACTGCAGTTCTGTAACAAGCCGGGCTCTGTTAACAGCAACGGAAAAGAAGTGATAAAAATCAGGTCGATTCTGGATCAGGAGATGCTTTGGTGACTTGTATCCCGTATCTGCCCATTCAAGCGAGTACTTCAACTGCCCTTCACCCCCTCTATACATACAATTTCAAGTGAATTAGTTGTAGAGTTGGTTTTACTGACATCGGGATTGTAATTTTTCTGGTGGAACAAAATAGAAGGATACAGGCTTATGAACTAGTGTGCCCCTGCCTTTCACTACCTAATATGCCTTAAATTATATCGTTTTGTTACAACTTACAAGACGATGCTCCTACGATGTACGAGCTAGTTTCCTAGCACTTAAAGGCTTGTAGCCTTGTACCATCTGCACAATTCAACGACATCTTCTGCAGCATATTGTTTGGCATGCAACAGGCTGAGCGATGCCTTTTTAAGAAGGAAGTGAGGATTGTTTGTTGGTTGTAGTGGAGAACACTTGGTAATCCTTAGTGACTGGGTCTGATCTGAATCTGAACGATTCATGAATCAGTTGCAGTCGTCTCGCTTTTCAGTAGAAACAACTGCACGCATGTGCGTAACGACCTTAACACGCAATTGCCACTTGAAACAGCCACAGAGAGAGACATGGCCTGGAGGAGGAGCAGCAGAGGTCGAAGCAGGAACGAACGATCCTACAAATGCGATTGACCCGGCTATTTATAGCGGAACCAACAATAAGTTAATTGTGTGCTCTCTAGTAGGACGCGCATAGTAGAACGCCTGTCCCCCTGAGACTTTGGGCACAAACACGGAGTAGACCCCAACGGGACGAACAAGGAAGAGTGATGATGAGGACTAGAAGGCAGCAGCAGCTTAGATTAAACCATGCCATCGTCAGTGGCGACCGCCGCTCCTTTAGCCACCCACCCAGGTCCCAGGCCATCATCGATCGATTGATATTGATAGGCATACATGAAAGGCGGAGGAGGCCAGCACAAGGACGGGGCGGGTTTGATTGTGATGCACTCCGGCGGCGGCAACCAGGTGCCCAAGTCCAACGCGGCTTCGTCACATCATGTTCGGCATCGGCATCAGCGCGTCGTCGTCGCTGTGGAGGACATGAAGGTGTGGTGGCGTCCCCGTCAGATGCGCGGGTTCGTGTGGCTGGACAAGCCCGTGGCGGGCGGAGCTCTAGCTACTCCCGGCGGAACGCCTCCGCCGGCCGAGGCCAAGCCCAGCCGCCGGTCCGCACCGCCATGCTTGTTAATTGCATCGTCCAAGGCAGACGGTGACATTGAGAAATCCTCCGATGATGCCGCGCGCTGCCCATCAGCAGGAAGGTCGGAGCACGAAGGGCGTACGAAGAGAGTCGAGTCCGTCCGGACGCGTCCCTGGAGAGAAGCTCATCGCAGTGAGGGCAGGAGCCAACGTAAGATAAGAGGCCCTTGTTCGGGCTGGGCTGGGCTGGGCATCGTCTCGGACGGGGGCGTTCCGCCTGGGCCTCCCCGGTCATCTCCTACGAGATGGCGTTGGGATGGTGTCGGATGCAGGACGGGTGCATCCGACGGTACCCGGGGTTCCACCAGTGCGACCTGTGGGGTGCTGTTGCCCAGGGAGATGGAGACGCCCATGCATGAGGACCTTCGCTTCCTCAACTGGTACCGCCGCGCCGACTACACGGCGTACGCGCTCAACACGCGGCCCGTGGCCAGGCAGCCCTGCAACAAGCCGCAGGTCTACCACCGTCACAGAGTACCAGCGACACCGGACGCCGACCGCCACCGCGCTGCTCGACCGCGTCGTCGTGCTCAAGAAGCCCGACCCAGACCTCTGGAGACGGGTTTTTTTGTACATTATATTCATTCACTCGCCATATGATGAGGGCTATATATTTGCTGATCGTTAGTTAATTAATTCTCGGTTTTGTTAATTCTCTAAGAGCATCTCTAGTGGGAGTAGCTAAATTGGATTCCCAAAATCTATTTTGTAAGTTCATTTACAAAATTTGGGAGCTTAATTTTGCTCCTAACTCCAGTGTAGATTTGTATATAGGCTCCTATCTCATTGTAGGACCCATGTGTCAGGAAAAAAACAGAACTTCTCTTCCGTTCGCTCCAGCCTGTCGCTAGCTCTGCTCCAACCCGCCGCCGCCCCCACCTCAGCTCCGGCCTGCCGTCGTCCGCCGGGTTTCGCATCGCCTGTCGCGCCCGCCCCGGCGCTCTCCTCTCCCTACTGGCACCGCAAAATCCACGAGGAACGGAGGAAGAAAGCTTGACGAGGGAGGAGCGCTCCGCCACCCCGCCTGCCGGCGCTCGCGTTCCGTCCTTGGGGCCGCCCTCTGCCGACGGCGACATGGCGCGAGAGGTGATACCTCGCCGTAGATCTTGAGCCACGGGCCACCACCGCCGCCTTGCTCTCCGTTGCCGTCGTGCTCCCCATAGGCGTCGTGGGCCTCCTCCCCGCAGCCGCTGCTCCGCCGCACGTGACTCCTAGGCCCGCTCAAGATCCGGGCGCCAATCCACCGCCATCGCGCCAGCTCGAGCGACCAACGCCGTTGCCCACCCTCCACGCGTGCCTGGCACCGACGCTCGCACCACCCTCTGAGCTAGTCCGCCACTGGTCCTCTGGATCGGGAGTGCGAGCGTCTACGGGGATTCCATCGAGGAGGAGCCCGGCGATGGGGACGGGGCCGCCATGGAGAGCGGAGACGCCGTTGGGGAGGAGGCCGGCGACAGGGACGAAGCTGCCCGCGCGTCTAGCCTCAGCGACGGATACGAGGTAGTGGCGGCGGGGAGGAGAGCGACGCGTGCAAGAGAAAAAGAAACAAAAAGAAAGGAAAAAAAAGAAAAACTAGGTGGGATCCATGTTTAGGAGAAAGATAGAAGGGTTGCAAATTTGGCAGCCTGGAAAGGAAATTTGGGAGGGCATGAAAAATGCGAGGAAGTTTAGGAGTCCCATTAGAGTTGAAGTTTTATGCTAGACTCCTAAATTTTAGAATAGAAGGTCATTTACAATCCTCTACTGGAGATGCTCTAAGTGCATGTTTCCGATGCCGTTGTAGCTACTCATTTGTTATATTTGAATTCAATCTGTGCAGCTTACACTCATTTTGCGCAGGGGGAACTACTAAGAGGACGACCTGCAAAAACGGGACAAAGCTTATCTGGTTGAGATCCGAAGATCATGGCGCCCAGCAAACAGTTTTGGTACAACGGGCAGGTAGGATCAGGAAGCACGCCGCGGACTTTGCCGTTGCGGCGACCCCGCTCGGAGTAACCGCTGGGACTGTACCTGTAGCTCTAGAGTTGTAATTGTAACATGAAACGGGGCTTTTCTCTGTGATGTAAATTTTTTTTGTTGCCCGGAATAGATTTTTCTGGTTTCGATTGAGACAACGCTTTGCCCATCTTCTTCTCAATCCACCCGGCCAGATTCGCATGTTGAAGTTCAGCAGCCTGATTGTTTTTTTATTTAAGAAAAAAAAGGAATTCAGACCAACCGTTAGGACAAGTTGGGCTGAAAAAAAGACAGTCATGTGGTCTGAGCCGGCGAGGGCTCCAACTCCTGTCCCATAGTCCGCCTTGAGTGGGCTGAGACATTAATGATCCATTGCAACAAAATATCAGCACAAGAGCCCACCTTGGATTCAAACGGTGGCTAGCACCGTGATGCTCCTTTTACTATACGGGCTGCCTGAAATCGAGGGAGATGCACGAGAAAGTACTTTATATTATGTAATATGTTGTTTCAATCCACTAAGATGTAAAAGAATAATAAAAAAGAAATATGAAAGATATTATAGTGATATGCATTCAGAGCATATATTTCATTATTTACACACCATCCTATTATGATCTAATGCTGATAAATGTATAGTTGAGTCACAATCCACATGATAGACTCTGCTATCCTTTCACCAATTTCTCCCAATAAGGACATGACAACTTGCAACCTCTAACTTCTCATTTTTCTTTGCCTGCTATTGTGTTTGGATAGGAGAGGGAAGAAGTAGAGTCAATGATAGATATAAAAAAGCATTGTGAGTAAGAAAAAAGAAGTTCCGTCTTATAACGATAGGGCATATACCCCTCCTCCCCCTTGACACACACGCACAAGCACACCCGCCTCGGAAAGGATACAACAAAGAAGAGAATTAGAAAGAGTACAACACCATTAAGCTAATCCCGATCATTCTTGAAAAATTATACGGTCCAATTGTATTTTTCCTTCTTAAAATAAAGGGGCACATAACCAATATGTTAGACTACGATTACATATGTTATAGGTGAAGATTGTAAGTGATCCTTAAAAGAAAGGTTGGAGACTGCAAGGATAAAATTGGATGCACGACGAGGTGATTGTATAAGAATCTTGGTGCTAAGTTTTGTTTCAGACGTGTAAAAGATGCTCCTAGTTATTTTCTTTAAAGAATTCTGAAGAAAAAAAAAGAAACTATATAAAAAGCTCGTGACAAATAACCTCATGCTGATCGGCAAAGAACACAATGATCACGATCGCGAGGAGGGAACAAAAATATTTCTAGTAGTACTATACAATATGGTGGTGCCTTTCGTAGCTACCGAACGGAGCACACACGCATGAGCAGTGGAAGCACCAAGGAAATTGGGACGACCCGATGGAGCGAGCAGTGGCCGTCCAGTCCAGTGGAGCCGGTGGTGGACTTGACCCCAGCGCGCGCTGTCTCCCATCGCCGTCGGTGTCGTGGTGCTCCCACCTTCCAAGTCCACCTTCCCCGTGCCCGACTCCACACACCACTCCTCTCCTCAGCTAGTCTTCTCGGTCTTCTCTCCACCACCACCACCGCACTTATCCTCTTAAGTATTGTACTAGGACTAGGAGTGCATCGCAGCTTGCAGCCTACCACCCGCGTCGATGGCCATGGCCGTCCCCTTCATCCTCCTGTTCACCATCCCGTCCCTCCTGTTCACCACCGTGGCCGCCTTCTCCCCGACCTTCTCCGTCTTCCTCGCCTGCGGCGCCGCCTCCAACGTCTCCTTCCCGCGCGACCCGCCGTCACGCACCTTCTCCCCGGACGCCCCGTTCCTGACCTCCTCCAGCGTCCCGGCGCCGGCGGTGACAAACGCCAACTCCAATAACCCAGCGTCGCCTCTCTACGCCGCCGCGCGCGCCTCCACCTCCGCCTTCTCATACAATTTCAAATCCCCCGCCTCCGCCGGCCAGTTCCTCGTCCTCCGCCTCCACTTGTTCCCCTTTTCCGCATCCCCGCAATCGGTAGTAAGCATCTCCTCCGCGCGTTTCTCGGTCTCCGTCCTCGACGGCGCGCTCACCTTGTTAACCTCGTTCTCGCCGCCACGCGCCGGCGTCGTGAAGGAATTCTTCGTCCCGGCATCCGGTGGCGATTTCAGGATCACGTTCACCCCGGACGCCAGCTCGTCGGCCTTCGTGAACGCCGTGGAGCTGTTCTCCGCCCCACCGGAGCTGCTCTGGAACCTCACGGTCAAGCCGGTGGGCGCCGCCGCCGCCGCCGCCCTGGGCAACAACGTGTCCCAGTCGTTGCAGCACCAGGCGCTGGAGACGGCGTACCGCCTGAACGTGGGCGGCGCGACGGTGACCCCGGAGTCCGACCCGCTGTGGCGGACGTGGGTCCCCGACGACCCGTTCCTCTTCGGGCCTCCGGGCGTCTCGGTGGTGAACACCACGACCAACCCGATCTTCTACGACCCGTCCACCGCATGGACGCAAGACGCGGCGCCGGACGTGGTGTACAAGTCGCAGCGCGCGACGAACACGTCGGCGCTGGCGACCACCCTCGCGCCGGGCCCGTTCAACGTGACCTGGACATTCCCCGCCGACACGGCGGGGGCGGATTGCTACCTCCTCCGCCTCCACTTCTGCGACTACGAGATGCTCAGCAACGTGGAGGGTACCGGCATCGTGTTCAACGTCTTCGTCGCGGGGGGCATCGGGCAAAGAGACCTCGAGCCGAAAA
Organism: Eleusine coracana subsp. coracana; assembly: GCA_032690845.1. Classification (NCBI taxonomy): domain Eukaryota; kingdom Viridiplantae; phylum Streptophyta; class Magnoliopsida; order Poales; family Poaceae; genus Eleusine; species Eleusine coracana. The sequence continues at coordinate 63,043,463 of CM064422.1, read as the reverse complement.
CGGTGGTGTCGCGGAACAACCAGGCCTTCTACTTGGACTTCGCGGCCGCGGCGCCGGTCAATGGAGGGAACCTCAACGTGAGCATCGGCATGTCGGACAAGAGCAGTTCGGGCGGCATACTCAACGGGCTGGAGATCATGAAGCTACGCCGCGCTTCCACCGGGTTTGGTACTTCTAGTAGTAGTAGTAACAAGAAGAGGAAGCGAGTCATCATCATCGCGCTTGCGACCGTGCTGGGCGCCTCTGTTCTGGCCTCCTTGGCGCTCTGCTTCCTCTTCCTGCAACGGAAACGCAGTCGCCAGCAGCAGAAGCAGCAGGCGCCGCGGCCGAGTTCGGAGAAGGAGAGCACGCAGTCGCCGTGGTCGCCGTTCACGCACCAACAGTCCGGCGGCGGGTCGAGCTGGGTCCTAAGCCAGTCCGGCGGCGGCACGAGCAACGGGGGGCGTGTGATCCCGCAGCAGCAGCAGCTTTACATCCCTCTGGCCGAGATCAAGGCCGCCACCGACAGCTTCCACGAGCGCAACCTCATCGGCGTCGGCGGCTTCGGCAACGTGTACCGCGGCGTTCTCCGCGACGGCACCCGCGTGGCCGTCAAGCGCGCCATGCGGGCCACCAAGCAGGGCCTCCCGGAGTTCCACACCGAGATCCTGGTGCTCTCCGCCATCCGCCACCGCCACCTCGTCTCCCTCGTCGGCTACTGCAACGACGACGGCGAGATGGTCCTCGTCTACGAGTACATGGAGCACGGCACGCTGCGGGCCCACCTCTACTGCGGATCATCATCATCAGACCATGACCATGCTGACAACCCTCCTGCTGCACACGGGCTGACGTGGAAGCAGCGCCTGGAGATCTGCATCGGCGCCGCCCGGGGGCTGCACTACCTCCACACGGGCCACGCCGACAACATCATCCACCGCGACGTCAAGTCCACCAACATCCTCCTCGGCGACGCGCTCATCGCCAAGGTCGCCGACTTCGGCCTCTCGCGGATGGGCCCGTCCTTCGGGGAGACACACGTCAGCACCGCCGTCAAGGGAAGCTTCGGGTACCTGGACCCGGAGTACTTCAAGACGCAGCAGCTCACCGACCGCTCCGACGTCTACTCCTTCGGCGTCGTGCTCTTCGAGGTGCTGTGCGCGCGCCCCGTCATCGACCAGGGCCTCGACCGCGACCAGGTCAACCTCGCCGAGTGGGCCCTCAGGTGGCAGCGCCAGGGCCAGGTACACAAGATCGCAGACCCCAGGATCGCAGGCCAGGTCAACGAGAACTCGCTGCGAAAGTTCGCAGAGACGGCGGCAAAGTGCCTCGCAGACTACGGCAGCGACAGGCCGTCCATGGGCGACGTGCTCTGGAACCTCGAGTACTGCCTGCAGCTGCAGGAGACGCACGTCAACAGGGACGCGTTCGAGGACAGCGGCGCCGCCGCCACGCAGTTCCCAGAGGACGTCGTCGTGCCCAGGTGGATGCCCTCCTCCACAAGCTTCCTCAACGTCGACGACGACTCCGCCGTCACCGACGTCGCCAACAGCAAGGTCTTCTCCCAGCTCAGCAGCGCCGACGGACGGTGACTGTTCTCTCATCAGCATATCTGTTCTCTAAAGTCCATGAATGTTACAGCTCAAAAAGAATTGTACGCCTGGGTTGTCAAAATCTGCCATGAAACGCGCTGGCCCAATGTCAATTCAGTCTGACCCTGGCTTCACAGCGTTCGTTGCCAGCGTGCATAAGATTTTTTTTTTTTTTTTTGGAGGGAAGTAGGGAACCATAAAAGAAAGATGACAACAACGGACCAATGATTCGCTGATATTTTGAAGGTGCTCTCCTCTGCATCTAAATGTAAAGGAGATCTTTTCCGGTGCTTGTAATAAATATAAGCCGTTCATTGGTCTCGATCTAACGTTTTATAATAAAAAGTACCAAACAAAAGATACTTCAATATTTATGAAGGTACTTAAGTTTTAAGGATAAGAAGGTAATTTCATCGTTTGATAAATTTGGAAGGTTATGTACCAACACATGATTATCTCTTGATTATTTGCATTGTTTGTTAAGATTTACTTAGTTATGACTTTTTTTTCATCTGAGCCAAGAATATTCGCTAAAGGTCTGAGATCGCTCAAAAAATAATTTGAATAATTTGGTAGATGCGTGAAATTGTTTTGGATCAATTATTCCTGTTTGCATAGTTTTAATAATAGTTACTTGATTTTGATTGTTTTTATTAAGCCAAAATATCGTGACCGTACTCAAAATGTTGGTCACCATTTATATGTTTTGTTAAGGATTTACTAGATTTTGTTATGGTCTTGGATCCATAGCTATCTGAAGGACGAGGACGAGACACACCTATTAAGATTATTGGAATTTATACTTTGGAAACTTATATAATAACTACCAAGGAGACTGAACTATAATTGGAAGGATAATCCATTCTAGTTACTTACATGATAATTAGGAATTTGCATCAGAACAATGTATTAACGAAGTAATCCTATAAAAAATTGAGTAAACCATAAGATTATAAAGTGTTTATCGTTAATAGTAGTATCGTTGGGACTTGTCTAGGCTTTTTGCTACCATATACGAGATCCAAGTCTTCTCGATTAAACATGGGGCTCAAGCCATAACCGAGAGAGAGAGAGAAAAAGAAGAGAATCACAATCGTTAAGCTAAATTACGGTACTAACAAAAATAACTCTTAATTACCATATTATTACTCACCTTCTGTCTGTTATGATAATTTTTATTCCGTATCTTACCCATTTTTTGATCAACAATTCAAATCGTGGTATTTTTTAATATCTTGAGGTACCTTATAAACACCATAAAAGATCTCAATGTAAAGACTCTTCGCATAAGAACAAAACGTTCCTACTTTTCTTCGTCTCAAGTGGCGCAGAGCAACAAGCTAAACATCGTAGGCCTGCAAAATTCTATGGGGCCCTGAAAGAGACTTGCAGATATTTATTCTTACAATTATCCTTTGCAGCCGCATGCGTCGGTTCCTCGTTAGTCAATGACCGATACCGGTCAAATTCGGCGTTCGTCTATTGTTCGGTACGTTGCCAACAAAAAAAATCTTCATATATACTGTACAGTGATTTCCTAATCCTATCTGTTGACCATTCGTGAGTTTGTTCATAAGACAGTATAGAGGGAACGTACAACTCGTTACAGCAATATATAATCAATCTTTAAAGTGGACATAATAAATACTAGAGTGGAGGCCAGGGAAACTTATGAAAAGTCGAACGAGTGGGTCAAGGTTTGGAGAGATACGCGCAATGACAGTGACGCGCGCAGATCATGAAAGTGACCTTCATAAATTCTATATATAAGCCGGTTGCTATGTCCCATTTTCTAGTAATATTCAAGATACTGATGATTGGCTTTTAGAGAGCGCTTTCGCGAGGAGGGACGGACTCAAAAAAAAAAAAAAACGCAGCTAAAAGAAATGGAAACGCACAATCTAGGCCGACACCGAACCAATGCAGCCCACTACAAAAACTAAGGGCCCAACACGCACAAAAAGCCCGTGCTGACCAATGCGCATGCGATAAGACCAGATCAAACCCAAACTGCCGGCACGGCCACGGCACGTGGGTCCCGCCCCGCCACCGCAGTCGTCTCCCCCAGCTCGACGCGCTGCGCTGAATTGATTCCTCCACTCCGGCCCGCCGATCTCCAGCTGTCCCCCAATCACCATTTCCCCCTCCCCATTAACCCACTCCTCAACAAATTGCCACCCAAATCCAGCACCTCCGCCTCCGTCCCTGTCCCCACTCCCCACCGCCATGGCTTCCTTGCCGAATCCTGCTCGCCTCACCGCCCTCCTCCTCTGCGTCCTCTTCTCCGCCGCAGCCGCCGCGCGGTACGCCCCGACGGACAACCACCTCCTCGCGTGCGGCGCGGCGGCCCCGGTCGTCCTCCCCGACGGCCGCCGCTTCGTCCCCGACTCCGGATGCGCCTCCACCCGCCTCCGCTCCCCGGCCCCGTCGCTCTCCTCTGCCGCGCCCAACTTCCCTCCTCCCCCTTCGCCTCTCCACGCCGCTGCGCGCGTCTTCTCCTGCCGCGCGTCCTACGACCTGACCGTTCGACGCCGGGGGCACCACATCCTCCGCCTCCACTTCTACCCATTCGCCCCCGCTCTCTCCGCCTCCCGCTTCCACGTCGGTGCCGGGGGGTTGCTCCTCCTCCACAACTTCACCGCCTCGTCCCCCGTCGTCAAGGAGTTCATCCTGCCCGTGGACTCCGACGTCCTCGTCCTCACCTTCGTCCCGGATTCTGACTCTGCAGCCTTCATCAACGCCATCGAGCTCATCTCGGCTCCCGAGGAGCTCGTCGGAGACATCGGCACCCTCGTGGCGTCCGGTGGCGCAGCTCAGATCGATGGGCTGTCGTCTCAGGTGTTTGAGACCTTCTACAGGATCAACGTCGCTGGGCCCAAGGTCACGCCGTTCAATGGCACTCTCTGGAGGACATGGGTTAACGATGGGCCTTTCCTCATCGGCAGTGACTCGTCAAAGTCCATGGTACGGTCGTTCAGTGGCCCGATTGCTTATCCCAGGTCTACCAGGTTAATGAGCAGGGAGGTGGCTCCAGACAATGTCTACAGATCAGCAAGGTCGGTGAAGCCAGGACACAATGTGACCTGGGGCTTCCCTGTGCCTGCTGGCAGCCGATACCTTGTGCGTATGCACTTTTGTGACACTGTTAGTAAGGTTCTCTATGAGCTTGACTTCGATATCTTTGTCAATGGTCGTCTTGCAGTCAAGGATTTCGACCTTTCCAGTGCCACCGGGTTCTTGGCTTATCCCTATTACATTGACTTTGTTGTGGATGTGGAGGATGAGGGGATCCTGAAATTGGCCATAGCTGGGTCGAAGAAGAGCAGGTCTGATGAAGTAAGTGGTATCCTTAATGGGCTGGAGATAATGAGGATGAACAAGACGTCTGGTGGTATGGATGGAGATTTCCCTGTTGCGCTAGACATGGAGGATATTGTGACTAAGGGGATTGGGGAATTTGTCCGCTCTTTGCTTTGCGGATTCATCTTTGCGGGATTGTTTGTAGTTTTGGTCTTGCTAGTCCTGAAGTTGAAGGCTGAGCTGAGGAATAAGGGTTCGCCATTTGATTCTGGTGACGGGAAATTGGCTAGAGCATATCAGCTTGTGCCAAGCAAGACAGATTATTGACGGTCATGAGATAACCATCTGCCTATCTGTGAGGATGTCAATCTATGCCCGGTTGTATGTATCTTATGACTTAATACTTCAATTCAGTTGTAAGTATTGTAGTTTTATCACTTTCACAAAAAAGTATTGTAGCTTTACAATGTTACTATGTTCATGCTTGAATTATGGGACATTTGTGCTTTGCTAATAGATGGCATGCTCATAATGTTGTAATTTTATTCTACTGTAGAGATCCGCTGTTTGCTTACCGAGTCGAATTTGTGAGAAATGCTTGAATGAATTCCTGTAAATATCTTTACTTTTGAATATGATGTTGTAGATTCATGGTAGTGTGATCCCATTATGCTTGTGTTGTTTGGAAAATTACTCGTCAAAATAAATTTCATACCATGATTCAGCTGTTGCCATATTGTGCTTGGCATTTTCTTTTTGCACTTTTCTTTGGTTTGGATGGGAGGGGTGGGGTGGGGGAGGGGAGCTTTTTCCCTCATGCTGAATTTCGTAAACACACTTTGTTTTCTTAATCTGTTCCCTTCCACACAATTTATTCACTCTAGCAAATGCTGAATTCTGGACCATGTCTTTCACAAACATGTCTGCAAAATTTATCAGATGCCTATTATATACTGCTTAGTGAGCTTCAGGTTATTATCTTACCCTGCTGGTGTTATCATCTGTACTGTGGAAATTCAGGTTTTGCCCCTCCCACAATATGGTCTACTATGTTGTTGATGGATGCTTCATTGACATGTTACTTTGCAGATATCCAACTAGTTTTAAACACACACTTCTTGTTTTGATAATTACACTGTCAGATAGTATTATAGGATTTGCGAAATTCAAACAGATTATATAAGTATTTATTTTGGCTTGTCCTTTCGTACTTAGAGTACTCAAACCATGTAGTTGCTCTGATCTGATATACTCTGCTTAACTAGTACAATATCGACCTCTCATACTTCCATGATCATAAATTACCATTACTTTATGATTTTACAATTTTGTAAATATGTGGGTGCATTTGGTTGCTGGTACCTGTTTTTGCCTCACAACTCCAACTGTAAAGTTCTTCTCCAATTCTGTAAACATATCATCTTTTGATGTCCATTTGTTACAGAAACTTTTCTTTCATGTCCATATTTTTCTTTTTGCATGCCTTAAAAAAAAAGCACCTCTCATCTTATTTGATCCCCTTACATTTTTCACCTGCTTTTTCGAAAGCCATAAAATGAAGACATTTCGTTCAGAGTATTATCATCCTATGCTGCTGTTCAACGTGTTGTGTCCAGTTTGTTCATGTGCAACGGGCTACTTAGTAGTTTCTTGGCGTCTGGTGTTTTGATTAGTATGTAGCAATAGTTGAAGAAATTTTGTTCTATCCCAGATACCATCATATTCTGGAATGCTTTCCAAACCGTTCCACAAGAACTAAATTTTAATTGAGGTTGAATCACTGAACTGTTTATACCAGGTAAGCAATTGGAACCTCAATCTTTCCAACATTGCTAGTTATTTAGTTTACAAATCAAACAGCAATCTTCTGTTTTTTTAGGGTAAACAGTACTCTTCTGTTGATGGGGCAAAACTGTTTTACTAAGACATTCTGATCCCAGCACACTTTTTTTAACTTTAATAAGAACGAACCGGTAATTTAGAGATCTCTCACCCGTGTTGTGTGGCTCCAATGGTCAGATTCTATCGTGAAACTGTCCAGTGTTTATCTATGATTTCTGCATATTGAAACTTTTGACAACCACAACACATATTCCAATAGTCGTTCTTGATTCCGCAGTTTCATCTTTCTTGCTTGTTTTCTTGGTTAGGAGCTTGCACTTTGTACTATTGTGTTGTTCACTGATATGAACAGCCAGCTAGGGCTTATGAGCCAGCGGCGCACGGCTAGGGTTATGATTCCTAGGTCTATATTAAGAGGGTACATGTGTGCTGTCTGCTGTATAGGTAGGCAAGAAAGAAGAAGAAGAAGACTAGAGGTCCACTTGTGTCGTGGGCTGAGGCCCCAGGCGCTATGCCACAACAATTAGCTGGCTGTCCATAACACTCACATAGTTAAAAATTTTGTTCATACCACTATCCAAATGTTTCTTGTATGAATTCACCAATATACCCACTCCTAATCTTGGTAGCATTTTCTTGTTCACTCCTATGGTTCTTGTCCCTATTGGATATGCAATTTAGATCTTTGAAATATATGCTAAGCACCTAGTATTACCTTTTCTGGTGCCCTCATCGCTGTACCGAAACAGGCAGATTTGTGGACGAGATATGTGGTAGCAAGCCCAACTAAAAGTTGGATGAGCCCAAGTATGAGTGCCTGCCATACTCAACTGGTCTAATTAACCATGCTGCAATTATATTGACGTAAAAATGCTAACTGCTCAGGTAAGGCAAGTCTCATGTGTATACCCTTCTTATGTCACAATCTAGCTGACCTCACAGAATTATCCTAGTTGAATCTTCGAGGTATGAGTGGCTGCCATACCTCGAAGATTAACCTAGTTGAATTATCTTACTGCATAGAAGTGAAATTTTGGATCTATATGGTACCGAACGGTCAGATCTCCATTAGGTTCAAAGTTTAATTTAGGGCATACCTCTAGAAAGGTAAATCCTGCCATAGAAGAACCATATTGTTTTGATCATCATACCATTGGGTATTAGTTTGCTGTACTGAGTACTGACCATATATGGTTGCAGTTATACTTGGACTTGCAACTTTTAACACTTTGAATTGTTATTGATTGGATTTTACACACTACTAAGCTTAACAAACATATGACGCCCATTACTTGTTTTGTAAGGATACTTGCAGTATATCCCATATGCATGTCCATAGGAACATGTAGCTGTAGCAGTTAACAACCATTAGTTGGCAAAGATTGCAAACTAATGTCAACGTTAAGCTTTTGACTTCGGAAAATAGCTGGAAACGGAGGATCAACTATGTCATACCATTTTCAAACACCTTTTTACTCGTCTAGAACTTAATGAAACGATCAAGACCTTTTTGTTACCTTCTGGTTACCGGCTAGAGACAGTATTCGGTTGTGTTCTTGTTTTTGACTTCACCTGTCTGGTTTGTACACCGACATTTTTTAAGTGAAAGGTAGTTGACTTGAATTTGGTTTCCTTTCCACCTTTCATATGATTTATCTTGAACACTTTAACACCTCAACCCTGATAATTTTTTTTAGAATAGTGCAATTCAAACTTTACAATTTGATGGCTATTACTCATTTTCTTGTCTAGTTAAATTATTTTGATTACTTTCTTCATCAGAGTCAATATATTTGCAATGATTTGGCCTTTCGATGAAAGAAATCTGCATCAGTTCAATGTATGTGCATTCTCGGGTGCCATGTATACTTCAGGATATTATGATGAAAAGTGCTTTGAGTAAAGAGACGGCATATCACAACTCCTAGAAAGGTATAACCTGGTGGGGGCAAACTGTACCACAATGTTTCACAAAAGGATTACCAGAATGTGCCATGGTTAAAGATATGGTCGGCTCTTACTTATGTGTAGCTGCTGTCTAATTGATAGAAGTGTTGGGAACAAGATCCGTGGTTAAATCCAGTGTAGGTCACTGGGCACATTAATTGGGCTCCTTGCTCCACTACTTTTACCACATGTTTCCCTGATTCTTGCTAAGCTTTTCGTCCTTTTTTTTCCCTCTAATCACGTTTTTCATTGAAAAAATCAATATTGTGAGCCTCTCATTTCTTTTGAATGGTTATGATCTTTAAACAAAAGGCCCTTTCATGCTGGAGCACAAAATAAATCATTGTCGAATCATTATACACTTTCCCCTTCTTTAGATGCTTATTTTCTTACAGAAAGTGCTTCAACATATTTTTGTGGAAATCTCTTTGTTCTTTAGAAACAGAAGAACACACCTTTTATTTCACCTTTTCTGATTATGATCGATATGCCCAACCATTAGTAAAAGGAGAAATGTGCCATGCTAAAAGTTTTGAGGCAATCTTTTTCACTTGCGCGCCACAGCAGAGGTTCTTTTTGAAGTGGCCGTGGCCATACTACTATCTACTTTCCTTTTAACAGCTGAGATGTCGGAGCAGCCACGATCCACGGAATTCCTTGCATCTGGTAAAATATAAGATGAATTGGCAGTTTGCTTTCCCAAGCATGAAAAGTCGGGTATGTACGTCTGTAGCTTGAAGAGGCAATTTACCTGATAGAACTACATCAGTTACGCTTTTATTTGTCCTTTTGACATTGTGAGTGCCTCTTGTCTGCTTTGTTTCTCTCTTCCCATCCTTTGATGTCTTTCTGAACATTATCATCTACATAATCTCTATGCCCTCGCTGCCTGTCCATTCTTTTTCTTTGATTGGACGGCGGCAGGTCTCCTACTCTCACTCACCGCTGCATCCAAAGCCCCTTCCATGTGCACACAATTTTACTGTGTAACCTCGAGTCCTTGTTGAGGATGATGCTATCAAGAATTCCGGCATATACAGTACCAACTTGGCAATTTGCATTCCCAGGCATGAATCATAGGTAGTACCTCTATCTTCATAATGAAATGGCACGACCTTGTTTTTAATCTATTTTCAAAAGCCTCTCATCTTCTTTCCTTTTCTTTCTTCTCTATTGCCGATGACTTTGTGAACATCATTCATTCGAGCACGCTTTCTCAACATTTTTTAACAACCTGTAAGTATGTTGTTTTCCCTGAAACTGAACTTGGACGGCAGCAGCAGCCCTCCTACTCCTACTGTTCTACTCCCACATGCATCTAAACTATTAAACTATAGGTAATATTTAACCATGGTTTATAGCAACGCTGTCTAGAATTTGCACATGCATACAATCATCAATACTGAACCTGTCGCAGGCAGCAAAACGCAAACCGACGCGGAACCGCACGAATGGAACCTGAGCCTAGAACGGAGAACTGGTATGTCTTCCTGTCGTTACTGCTGTTCTGTTGGACGGTTACAGAGACAATCTCCCTTGGTCAAGGGTCTCAAATCTCAAGCTTTTTGCCTGGACCATGCTCTTGATTCTCGAATGGTATTCTACTATAACCCATCTAATCCCAAGCTGCTTCCCTCATAGCCTGACACGTCTCATCGTCCATGATTTGAATACTGCAAGGTGATGCTGCATGCTTGGCCCCAATCCGAGACCGGACAATGGGACATGATGCGCATGGGTCATAGATGCTCAATTCGCAGCAGCTTATGCTGATTTCGCAGTGTGCGGACCACGTTTGGTTTGGTTTGCAGAATTGCAGCCGTTCTTGCTGCAGCAGAGAATCCAAGATCGCTAAGTACTGAATTTGCCAGCCTGCTTGACACGGCAACTGCGCATGCCATTTCTGGTGTTTTCGGATGTGAATTATGTCGTAGTGGATATCACGCGCTGATGATGAGACCCAAACCAGCGGGTTGGGAAGGTGTCCGTGGCGCGGCAGGCTTTGTCGCGCATTTTTGTCAAGATTATCTCAACCACCCGACGAGCCCCTCACCTTATGATAATCTTCTCTTGGCAACATAAGTTTGTCTTTGACAGGTCCGGGCATTGATTTCGGACGCTTGTCATTTTGCCTAATCTGCTACGAGGTGACTAACCAACGCCGCCGTGCATTTGTGATTTGTTGATGGCGGGGCTTTGCCTGTCAACTGCTTTGCTGCAAGACTGGAAATAGCGGAGCTTTGTGATTTTATTTTCATTTCTGCATTGTCTGCGACTGCGTTAACCCAAATTGCATGCAGCCTCGAAGGAGATATTGTACCGTTTGTATGTTTGTGTTTGTCCAAAATCCGTCCCAGTACAGTGACCTGATGATCAGCTAGTCATCGAAACCCGATAGGTTTCTCACGGGGGGAAGACTTGAATCTATGTTATTCTGACAGCGACAGGCGCATAATAATAAAGGAAAAAAAGAAATTGCAGAGGGAGAGGGGAAATTAAACAGAGCACACCGGGGGGCAACATTGACAATGCGCCAAACGCCACAGAGACGACGAGGCGCCCGCCTATATGATGTGCCAGGCCGCCGTGCGTGCTCTCCTCAGCGCGCCGCACACCATACATACCTTCCTTGCACTGACAGCGCGTAATTAGCACGAAAACGCTCATATGGAGGTGGCCTCGCCGCAGCACCTCGGCGACAGTTTCTCCTGCCGGTGGCTCAAGTGCGCGCCGTCGTTGGAGCGCCTCGTCGTCGACGCCGACTTATTGGGCCACTCCTTCGGCTTCGGCAGCTCTAGGTCCTTCATCGACATGGACCCCGCCGACCTTTTCTCCATGCGGTGGACGACGACCGACTTCGACTTCGGCTTACCACCACCAGCCGCCGGCGACGACAGCCCGTCGTCCCCGATGCTCGTGAGCGCGAGCCAGATCATCCGCGACGGCCGCCTCCTCCCGTGCGAGCCAGGTCGCCGCTCCTTGGTCGTCCAACAAGCACAAGCAGACAACGAAACAGACCGCGTCACGCGGTCGACGGCCTCGTCGCCGGCGTACCACTCTGCCCAGAGCACGCCGGCGTCGTCACTAAGCTCCTGCTCCAGCACGAGGAGCGTCAAGCCGCTTCCGCTTGGAACCGGGAGGCGCAGTAGCAGCAGCAGTAGCCGGGCGTCTTCGTGGAAGATGTTGCTGAGTTACCTCCGGTTCCTGATGCCGCTGTACCGGAAGATCAGAGCGCTGCCTCGGGTGGCGCCGGCGAGCCAGGCGCGCGCGTCGACGTCGAGCTTGGAGTGGTGCCATGGCAATGCCGACACGGCCGTCCGCGACGCCATCCTCTACTGCAAGAAGTCCAGCGTACGTCCTCTCCCACTCAAACAAATCCATTTGACAGTGCTCCGTATAAATACAAAGAGATTATTTACAGTGCTCTCTAACACCGTTCTTCTGCAAAAAAATTTCCAGGGACAAGCATGATGTACAACAACACTGCAAGAGCAGAACAGGATGCTCCATAGACGAGCGCGACGTGAATTCACGAGACAGAGACATCTTGCATCGTGTCATCTCGGCTCCAGCAGCCCGCTTTGTTCGCATCCTCAGATGTCTTCTTGTCATCATCTAGTATACCCTCTCTCCGAATCACACAACAGTGTAGTATACCCATAATATGCATGTGACAAGCTGTCTCTCGAGATCATTCAACCGTTGTGTACAGTTAATTAATTAACAGACGACCTCTCCAATCCTATTTTTTGCTTCTCCATCCGTCGAATGGAATTTTAATCTTGTTTTTTTCTCTCCTTTTCTTTTGCCTCGTACGGTGGGGCCATTTCTTAGCAGTGGAAAGGAATCAGAAATTACGGCGACTGAAAGCATCTTATTTGCTGGCTGAAATCATGCTTTCGTGAGGACATAATCGCATCCTGTTCCAACACAATCCACGGAAGCATTATTGTACTGGTAGCTCCCGGCAAAGGAAATCTGTTATTCCAAGTATATATTGACCCGGTACTCGATCGTTTAGCACGTTTGCACACGCCTTCTGATTGAGCGGAAATGAATAATAAGTTCCGGTACAATGACATAACGTCATGCATGAGAGCTTATGGAGTTGGTCAGCCCTACAAAATTCAGAAACACGTACAAATTTGGACAGTAATAAAGTATACTATACTGAAATGTGTTTGCATCACGGGATCAGTATTCTAAGCAGAAAATAAGTCTTCCTCGTCTACTTGCAAAAAAAAAAAAAAAGGGACGAGTCTTCCTCGCTTCTAAAAGGTCAAAATTTGACCAAGAACCGCATATCATTATTATTATACTTCTAAAAAAACTGATAGATTTTTCTTTTACAAAAAGAAAAGTGATAGAATTGGTCTCAAACAAACACTACATTTGAATCTTTAATCAAGATTACGCACACCTACTATATAGATAACCGGGCAGAGAGACCCATAGATATTAGCAAGCACACGCCGAATGCTTGACGAAATACTGCAAGGCAATGTATGGATGGGGGTTGTTCATCATTTTCCCACCAACCAGAGAGAAAATGGAACAGATAAAATACAGTTTACGTCTTGTCTCTGTCGAATTACACAAGAATGTCGCAAAGGAGAGAGAGGCTGAGACCACGTACAGAAAGGAGGCACAGCGTCGTCAGCAAAACGTGATCTGTGCACGAAAGCAAACTCTACGAATAGTCGCCTCTTTAATTTGTATACATATATATATATACCCTGTCAAATGACAGTTACGCGAACATATAAACAACATCACCAGTGACATATGCGTGTATGCAGGAAAAGCTTAAATTAAGGAGACACCGTCTGGTAAGGAAAGATCATGCATGTGTAGACGAAAGGGACTCCGGAGTTCTGAACATCACCTGATGAATTTGCAAAATCCCTCTCGTTTCAAATTCAAACGGCGGGCTGATGGTCCATGCATCATATGTGGCTGACAGTGTACGTGCGCGTCGATGAATTCGATCATTAGGGTATTGGGGGACCAATCCAATAATGCTCGATCGTTCGTAGTACCAGAGACGATGATTTTGCAGAATCCGTACACGGCTTGCTTCATCAGCGACGAAGAACGGTAGCAGGAACCCGGTTTGTTGTTACGCTCCGGGAGGAGGAGTGGAATATTGAGGATGCGTATTGATGTGTGGGCAGCAACAGGCTAGCTAGCAGCAGCGTGCTACGGGGCGGGACCAGGCATGCATCCGTTCGTTCCCGTGGCGACGATCCGGGCCCCGGGCAAAGTAGTAAAAGAGTAATAAGTCGTCACCTGGGCGTCCCGTCGTGCCTTGCTCGTGTCGCAAGGCAGCAGACTCTGATGGACGTTCCGAAGGCGCTCCCCAACACCCGCGACCTCTTCTGTTCTGCCTGTTTATTGTTGCTCCTTCCTGCATGTTGGTAAGTGTCGTCGTTCCATGCAATCCAATCATCCATTGGAGTTTCCGGGAAACTGATGAGTAGAGCTACAACAACATCATTAGATCAAAATCGTTTGGTGTTACTGTCACTGTCATTGCGGCGACTCCATCGCCAGGTGGGAGCTGACAGATACTTGTAAAAAACCCCCCGTCAATGTGCCTTTTCCATCCGTGCTAACTAGCTAGTAGTAGATTGCAGCCACAAGTGTGTACCCAAAACAAGCAAGCCTTGTACTAGTTGTTAGCTGCAGCGACTTGAGCTACTCGCCAAAGCGCAAGTTGGTATCGATCCCATATCCATCATGGCAACACTATGGCCTGCTTGTTCCGGGCGGCCGGAGAGGTCGGCGTCAGTCCCACGTGAAGGCCACATTGCCAGGAAGGGCGACGCGGCGGCGGAATTGGGGAATTCGAGAGCTCCGGCCGACCGGTGATGTCGCTGCACGCCAAGCCAGCCAACCGGTTGCCGATCCGCTTGCCGGGCTGTAGCTGCTCCGGGACAAACCCCGGGCCTTTAATGCCCTCCCTGCATTGGCCGAATCGGACGACGGGGGGCGTCTCCAACACCTGGCCGATGTTTACGTGACACTGACATGACAACATCTGCTTAATATCCTGTCCTGTACTGTACGTGAATGGTTTCAGGCTTTCAGCACCTGACCTTGCATTGCGTCAGCTTGGGTGCCTTGGTTACATTGCAGAAATTACGAAGCCACCTTTGAAGTGAAGGTGATCTGGTACTGGATCACGTTGGGCCGGAAGAAATACACCGAGACTAGAGCCCAGCAGCATATGAGGGTCAAAATTGACTGGCAGGCTCACACGCACCAAGACAGACAGTTCGTCAATGCCCCGAACCATCAAGCACAACACAAACCTGCGCACATGCCGGCACCAGGCATTGCCGGAACTCGACCATCTGCCGCCGCCGATCCCTGCTCACAGTCACGGCATACCCAAGCCGCAAACCTTAAACCAGGCAACACCTGATCCAAGTATTCAGCCACTGGAGCAAAAATCAAGCAAAGGTCGCAAAAACGGTGCACGTAATCAATTCACACGCAGCCTGCGCCGTCGAAAGGATAAGCGAACGAAGGCGCATGCATGTGACGGCCACAGACATTTTAGAAACAGCCTGCTGCCTGAAACAGAAACAGCGGCACAACAAACCCTTCGCCCATTCCCAGGACGGAAGCTACCAGGAACGGATGAACACACGACAGCGGCGAGGTTCACAGCTCAGACTAGCGAGGACATAATCTGACACTAATCTAGCAGCATCAATTCAATGCATAAAGCAGTATCACCCCCATCCACAGCCACACCCTTACAACTAGCACGAGATCAAAATATGGTTTCCTGATCCAGCGAATATATGGTCCGAGTTTAATAACCAAAAGCGTAATGGAACACTTCGACTAAACTATGATCAACAACTAACAGCACTATCACCACTTGCACTTGCAGCGACACTATAAATAGGTCACGACTCCTCGTGCTTGTAAGCCACGAGCACACAACAAACCGAGATACACTCACAAATCCAAAGCACACAGCTGCAGTGAAGGAAGATGGCCAACACTGGTGGTCCTGCTGCTGCCTTTGTTGTTCCATGCAGCAATGGTGGAGGATTAGGGGGAAGCCGAAGACAGCCAAGGCGTGGGCAGATCAAAGCAAGGATAGCCTCGGCAGCAGTGCATTCTGTCGCCTCGGTGCTTCTGAAAGCCCTCCACAGCAGCCACATCCTCGTCAGAAATCCTTTCTAGGACAACTGTGGAGAAATAAGCCATCACCTTCCAGCATAAGCTCCTTTTAGGAAGTATAAGCGTTAGAGACTCTAGATGAATGTACATTTCTCCTGTTTCTGGATGCAAGAGGAAATGCACAGAACCAAATGAATGCATGAATTTCATTTTGTGTTTGTAAACAAATATCGTCTACAGGTGTAGCTCAGTTTCGCTTTTAACGGTTAGTGGGTTCCTAAGACAGTGCCTATACCCATCCTGACAGTTCTGTGGATTTTTGGCTCTGAAATTATGACTTGTCAAATTTGTTGTGGTTGTATAGGTCTTCATGCATTCTAAAATGATGTTCTTGAACCAATTGCCCTGGAACATTGCGCTGCTTTTATTCCTCAAAAAAAAAAAAAAACATTGTGCTGCTTCTCTTCTGATTTGTTCAAGAATCTGGTTTACCCCGACCAACTTAAGCTAAGGCTGCCATAAATCTGTATGGTACTCTACTGGCATTGGCAAATCTCTGTTCAGCGTGTTTGAACTGCAACAGTAATAAGTGACACAGACAACTATGAAGAATCATGTCAATCAAAATACTATTTCAGATAACAACAATCTAGCAGAAGTTGCGTGAGTGAAATCGGTAGAGGCAAATTCACTATATTCATGGACTAGGATAATTAAATTGCAATTTGTATACCAACAGAAATTATGTCATGAATTCACTATCCAGATATGATGGTTCCAGATCATAATGCAACTTTGATGCCACAAAGGCACAAACTACATACATAATACTAATTGGTTCCAGATCATAATGCAACTTTGATGCCACAAAGGCACAAACTACATACATAATACTATGATAATAAGTTAAACATAACAAGGAATGGTAAAAACATCTGCTGATTTTGATAAATGAATGAAGAAAATGAATGCAGAGCAGCAACAGTATATTTCCCATGGTGCAGTAATCCCAGCTACAACCGTAGATATATCAACAGTATTGGCAGAACGAGTAACCCAACCGTAGATGTTGCCAAATGAAAGTTAACAAATGTGAACAGACACATGCTTATAAATGAGAAATTGGCCCTTTGAAACTAGAACAAATAGAGGCAAGGCCACTGCATGTATGCATGGAGCCCCATGTATTAATTCAGCTTATGGAAACCAAACAACGACTAACAAATAAATACCACTTTCTTCTGAATGTAAGGTATTGGCAATATGGAACAATAACATCATTTTTTAAAGTAATCATCTATCTTTCCATCAACAACAACTAAGCCTTTAATCCCAAACAAGTTGGGGTATGCTAGAGATAAAACCCCGAAGAATCATCTATCTTTCCATCATACTTAAAAAAAATAGAAACAGAAGAATTTGCTGTTTCAAAAGAAACAATCAACAAAACAAGTCAAAACTAATAAGCGGTTCTTGAAGCAAAAACATTAGGAGTACCAGGTTTTTGGCAGAAGACATCAGAAAAAATGTCTGCTGCTTCTTGGCAGGAGATCATATAAGTATCCTAAAACTTAACTGCCACAAGGTCTACTTTTTTAAAGATCGAGCACCTTGTCTCCTAGAAAACAATGCTCTCACTGTGTGTGTAATTTTATCTGTAGAATTTTTGCAGATTGAGCGACTGAGCACCCTATTACCATTTGGGAAGCACTTAGACCACATATAGACATATTGATTAAATTCCCACAGATCTATATTCTATCAACATAAGCCTTCCTTATTGGTACTCTACTGCACTGGGTTTGAACTGTGTGATTCAAGAACACTGCACAGCACAGAACATCCAGGTTAGACCTGTGACACTAATTCTATTGTTACAAACAATATGCTGCAAAAGAAATAAACATAGCAGAAAGTCAATATGTCCCTTCTATATTGAAATGCCTCAGCAGGAAATCGAGTTCAGAATGCAACCAACCGGCTACTCCTAAGAGCAGCATCCCGAAATGCAAGCTGAAGTGTCTCTCAGATGTGTGAGCAGAACAACATGTCAGTGAGACAAACTACATCTCATGTCTGCATTGCTTCAAATAACGAACAAGCTTTGCCCAATCAGTCAATCTAGTATCTTGGGCTGGATCTAGTTAGGGATGGCAGTCGAACTCAAAAAAAGTTAGGGATGGCAGTGAGATTGCTGGCTCACCTGGACGGCGCTGCGGAAGATGGCGCTGTTCTCCGACACAAACTCGCTCATCTCGCTTCTTTGCTGTACCAGCTCAAGCAATGGAGTAGACATCCTGCAAGTCTCGTCCCTCTGTCCAAATAAATTTGGGGGAAAATCGACGAAACGCTTGACAGGAACCCCATCGCCGACGACTTCAATCCAAGGGAGGTGGCGGTGAATTCGAAATAGCGGCGTGGTACAGAAATCCAGCGTGAATGAGAAGCTTCTAGGTGATGCTTACAGATCCACGTTGAGCTCCCGGCACCGGGCAAGGTGGGCGGTGGCAGCCTTTGGGGGTTGAGGTGTCTTTCCCGTCCGGCGTAGCCTCCATCGGTGCCCTCCGCGTGCTGCCCTTCCGAAGGGGAGCGGCGCGATAGAACAATTTGCAGAAAACCCCCTAAACTGGATCGCGATCAATAAACTGGATCGTGATCAATAGTCGCGATCCCAATATTTACAAAAACACCCCTAAATAGGATCGTAGTCAATAGTCGCGATTCAAATATTTACAAAAATACCCCTATTTCGGATCGTGGTTAATAATCGCGATCCAAATATTTACAGAAACACCCCTAACTCAGATCACGGTTAATAGTCACGATCCAAATATTTACAAAAGCACCCCTGGTTCGATAAACCTTATTTCATAAACGCCCCTACTTGAATCAATATTATGCCTGTTTATCCTCACCTTCCTGTGTCCCATGGCCATGGTTTCCCGTCCGTGCGCCGCCGCTCCAATCGACATGGATTCACTGGAGATCTGCGGCCGGTGGTCCAATAGGATCTCCACGCCTTCTGTTCCTTGTTCTTCTCCGCTATTCCCTGGACTCCGCATCCATCTCTGGCCTCGAATTCCAATTAGAGTGCTTTCTCTGACCGGCGTTTGCCGGCGCCGGAATCTCCGCGCACCCTGGTATTCTACTACCTGGTTACGGAATGGGGAACTTCCAGCGATGCCAATGCAGTCCTTGAAGACTGGGTGGTTGCCAGATTTCTCCTCTCCGGCGTTGGGTCACCTCACACACGAGCAGCGGCGAACCTAGCTGCACATCTCGCCCGCCTTGGTCCCTGTTTCCTGTTCCTCCCTCCCCTGGTCAGTGGCTCGCTGCTCGAAGCCGTCGTTGATGCAGATGCGATGCGACTGAACATAACCTTGTGCATTGCCAAAAGCCGCGCGCCGCTGAGTCCGTCGTCTTGCTGGGTGGCCGGCAACTGCAGATGCTAAAGAGTATCTCCGGTGTGAGTAGCTAAATGTTCTTTTATCTTAAAATATAGAAGCCTAGCATAAAACAACAATTTTAGTGGGTATTAAATTCTCACCCATTTTATATGCCCTTCCAAATCTCCTCTTCAAGCTTCTATATTTGTAACCCCCCTATTCCCCTTCCAAACATAGGTCCCACCTTTTTTTTCTTCTTTTTCTTTTTCTTCTTTCT
This sequence comes from Eleusine coracana subsp. coracana, assembly GCA_032690845.1. NCBI lineage: Eukaryota > Viridiplantae > Streptophyta > Magnoliopsida > Poales > Poaceae > Eleusine > Eleusine coracana. Next base: position 63,024,000 of record CM064422.1, on the reverse strand, counting down.
TTTTTTTCTCTTCTCCTTTTCTCTCTCTTCTTTCTCTCTCGCGCGGTCACGTCTGATGCCGCACGCCTCTCTCCCTCCGCCGCCACTTCCCTCGCCGCTGTCGTGCTCCCCCCGCGGTCTGGCGCCCCGCCAGTCCGGTGCCCCGCCACTCCCCCCGTCGCCCTGATCCTCCACCCCGCCCTTGGCCCTTGCCCTCGCCCAGATCGAGCTCGTTTTGCTCCTCCCGCGGCAAGATCCGGCTGCCCCTCTCGCGGCAAGATCCGGCTGCATGCGGCACGGCAGCGGCGGTGGCGGCGGCGGACCGGAGCAAAGGCTCAAGGACGACGTCCGTGAAGTGGCTGGCGAGGATGAGGAGGGCGCGGGCGCAGGGCCGGGAGACGGGCGGGTGCTGGTTCTTTCGCACCCCCGGCGGCGGAATGAAGCCGCGAGGTGCAAAGTGGCCGCGGTGGGACTTGGCCTGCCGCTTCTCCGCCGACGGATTTGGCGTCCATGGCTTTGGCCGAGGCGCCTCATCGGTGCGCCCCGAGCCGTCTCCATCACCGTCGGAGCAGCGTAGCGGTGAGCGGGCGAGCGACTAGCCTGAGCAGGGCGGGCGGCGGGCGGTGCGGACAGGGCGGGCGCCGGCTGGGAGGAGGCCGATGGCGCTGTCGGGGAGGAAGGCAACGGCGCCGGCACGGAGGGAGCCGATGGATTTGGTTTTTCTTTGTCTGACAAGCGGGTTCCACAATGTTTAGGAGCTTATTTGCAAGTTTTTACTGGAGTTGAGAGAAAAATTGGGCTCCCAAATTTGTAATGAGCTTGCAAAATAAAATTTGGGAGCCCAATTTAGCTACTCCCATGCTCTAAGGTCGAATCTCAGTGCAAATGATGCGATTAACATGCCGTTCAATAATTGTTTTCTGTGCCTAATTGGCTCAATAATTCTTCCGCAAAAAAAAATAATTGGCTCAATACAGCATGGATAACGCCGCTGAATCCGATAGCAGCAAAGATAACGCCCATGCTCAAATTCATGAAGGCCTCTCATGCGTCATGCGTGCCAAACCTGTGCCTGTGAGAGCTCGGTTCGTGCAAGATAACTATCCCGTGATCGAAATACCGTCATTAAAAAGCTTGCCATTTTCTCTTCAAGTTTCAGTTTGTGTGCAGTCGTGCTTAATGCACTGTATCTTGATCGATCTCCTTCCCTCACGAGTGCTTGGTTTCTTTGCGTTGTTGTCTAAACATAGCAAGGCGATGTATCATTCCATCAAAAGCGACCAGAAATGTTTCACAAGACAAGATGGCTTGCACCCCTCACCTTCATCACGCCCCTGCACTGCACTCATCCATCCATCCACCCCTTCTCTAGTTCTCTTCTCCTTGCAAGGCAACTCATCATGAGACCCCAATCCACCGCGATATCGAAACGTGCCTTAGAATCCTCCATACAAGGAAACAGACCACACTCCACAGGCTTGAACGCCACGAGTCGGGTAGGCATACGCGGTGAACCAGGCCCACGTCCAAAGTGTATAGGGTAGGCGTATGCGGTGAACCAGGACCACGGGCGTGCGCTCACTTTCACTGTCACTCGCCACGTCTCGGGAAATTTTTTTTGCCACGTCTCGAGAATTATGGACGGAGATGAGTAGAACTGTAAAATTTTCCGCGAAACCGGCCGCCTGCCCCCCGCTATAAAGGCCACCCTACCCCTCTCGTCTCCTTCAGGCTTCAGCCAGCGCGAGGAAGGAGACTTGCCAATCTGCAATGGCATCAGAAATATTTCATGTAAGCACCTTCTGTCATTCTGTGGAATTAATGGTCTGGGATTTTGTTCGCTCGTTTGCTGATGAAGGAACATTACTGATTCTTGCAGGCCGCCGTGGCGGTGGCGACTCTGTGCGCGGCGGCGCTGCTGGCCGGCGGCGCGGTCGCGTCGCCGGAGGAGGGGTGCCGGAAGCACGTGGCGAAGGTCACGGAGTACGGCGCGGTGGGGGACGGGAAGCGGCTCAACACGGCGGCGTTCGCCAAGGCGGTGGCGGACCTGTCCAAGCACGCCGGCGACGGCGGCGCGGCGCTGGTGGTGCCGCGCGGGAGGTGGCTCACGGGGCCATTCAACCTCACCAGCCACTTCACCCTCTTCCTCGACGAAGGCGCCGAGATCCTCGCCTCGCAGGTCAGGCGCTCGCTATTCTCTTTCTCTCCCCGTGATTTAAGTGCAGCGGTTTATCACTCTTAATGCGTGTGCTTATAGCCATGGAGTATTAGTGCTCGTGATCATACAGTAATCAGTATGACATGTGGGGTCGCGCACAGTGCTCACATGGCTTCACGGGACAGCACCAAGTCGTTCTCCAGTGTCTGTTTGTCGCGTAGGCCGGCCTTTTCCGCAAGGGACAACGGCTGTTGGTTTGGGGTCCTCTGAACCTTTTCTTTTCTAAGCAAAAAAAAGGAGCCATTAAGTAATCGTCTTTGCATGCGAGGTGTTCTGTGTTCACTGAATTGAATCTTCAGAAGTATGCCAGAATTGCAGTTTGGATGCTAAATGCCTGGGTTCCATGACTCTTTCTATTATGCTTACTTTGCATAGTTTTGGTAGGTATTGGCATGCCTGCTGAATTCATTGCCAGCAAACCTGCATGATGATAGTGACAGAGAAAGATCTTTTTTAGAAAATGGAAACATTTGCATTGCATCATTGATTCAAGATCTGAACCGTTTCAGTGAGACCTAAAACGTATATTCTTTACCGCGTGAAACGTATGGAATGTTTAACACTAGTTTATTATTGTATCTTTAGCATTATTTTATTATTGTATCTACTGTGATCCACACGCACCAAAAAATCATGGCAGATTTCATGGTATGCTTAACTTTCGTAGTGCACCATGCATTGATCGAGGTTTGGCCATCTTTTTTATGAACGTGTTTAGAGCAGGCCATCTTTTTCTGAACGGAAGGTTTGGCAGCTTTTTAGAGAAATTAAGGCCTGATGAAAATTTCCATTTCTACTTCCTGGCTATCAGGGTTGGATTTGGAAACCTGCTATGTACTTGGTACTGGTAGTAGTTGATTTTTCAAAAACAAACAAACAAACTAGTAGTTGCCCCACTGAAAGAATGAACTGGCTGTGTACTGGGTACTTGGTGGGAATTGCCTGACTGAAAAAATGAACCAAATCGGTGGCTAATCAATATATTGCAGTACAGCTTTTAATGAAAACGGTGTTCAGTGCGGACCATAGGACTACAAAGTCAAGCAATCTTGCATGTCATCTGTTTTACTGAGTTGCCAATGCCAAGTATGACTCCGTGGAACTGAGATCAACAGAAAAAACACTGCCGTGCAATTTGTTTGCTTTACATTCATAGATTAGTTTTCCTAATTATAAATTTTGAAAATAAGGAAAGACATATATCAGATGTGCTCTGAGTTTGATCTGTTTCTTTAATCTGTTTTAGCTTGCTTTTTTGTCATTTGTGTCATTAGTTTTCCCACATGGGTTGAAAAACCGTTGAAAACCGGCCGATTTTGTCCGGCTCGGTTTCACCGGACGTCCGGTTTATCGGAAAAAACAAACCTAGACACTGTAGCAAAAAAACCGCTACAGTAGCGGTATTTGAATCCCTGCTCTGGCAGGCTAAGGTGTTCATCTGTTTCTGTTCTTCAGGACATGGACGACTGGCCTCTGATAGCTCCCCTGCCGTCTTATGGTAGAGGAAGGGACGCGCCTGGCCCAAGATACAGCAATTTCATTTCAGGGTCCAACCTCACCGACGTCATCATAACTGGTATACATGTCTGTTGCGTCAAGATCAAGTAGTGTACTGCTGCAGCCTGCAGAATCCTGATTATCAGAATCATTTTTCAGGTAGAAACGGAACAATAGACGGCCAGGGGCAGGTCTGGTGGGACAAGTACCGCGCCAAGGAACTCAAGTACACACGCGGCTACCTGCTCGAGCTCCTCTACTCTGACAACATACTCATCTACAATGTCACCTTCAAGGATTCGCCGTCATGGAACCTTCATCCTACGTACTGCACGTATGTCTCCAGCTCTGAACTCTGTTTTCAAAAAAAAAAAAAAAGCTCTGAACTCTGAAGTCGTACCCCGACATATAAGTCTGATAATTCGATGGGGAATCTCACTTATCTTGCCATTGTTCTGCACAGCAATGTTACCATCAGCGGCGTCACCATTCTCGCGCCGGTTCATTCGGCAAACACCGACGGCATCGATCCAGGTACATCGATCAGCAATGCTGTTTAGTCCGAAAGACTCAAAATTTCAGTAGTTTGGACGACGTGGCGTGATCTTTGCATTGTTGTCTTTTGCAGATTCTTCCTCCCATGTCAAGATCGAGGACTGCTACATCGTCTCCGGCGACGACTGCGTGGCGGTGAAGAGCGGCTGGGACCAGTACGGCATCGAGTTCAACATGCCGAGCCAGCACATCCTCATCAGGCGGCTGACCTGCATCTCCCCCACGAGCGCCATGATCGCGCTCGGCAGCGAGATGTCCGGCGGCATCCGCGACGTGCGCGCCGAGGACAACACGGCCATCGACACGGAGTCGGCCGTCAGGGTCAAGTCCGGCGTGGGCAGAGGCGGATTCGTCAAGGACATCTTCGTGCGCGGGCTCAGCCTCCACACCATGAAATGGGTGTTCTGGATGACGAGCAACTACGGCCAGCACCCGGACAACACCTCCAACCCAAGCGCCCTGCCCGAGGTCATCAACATCAACTACAGTGACGTGTTCGCTGAGAATGTCACCATGGCCGGCAGGATGGAAGGAATCCCCAACGACCCTTATACTGGGATCTGCATATCCAATGTTACGGCGAACCTCGCGCCGCACGCCAAGAAGCTGCAATGGAACTGCACCGACGTCAAGGGGGTCACATCCGACGTCATGCCAGAGCCGTGTCCCGAGCTAAGGGGCGAGGAGGGCAAGACGTGCGCCTTCCCAGAGGACGAGCTCCTCATCGGCCCGGCCGAATTGCCTAAATGTAGCTACTACTCATGGTAGGATGCCCAAAAGAGGTTTATACACATGTAATGTAACTCAGTGTTAGTCCAGACTCTAGACAAGCGGTCTGAGAAATAATATGGTTCCTTAACTAATGATCTTGCCAATGTGTGATCTTGAAGAGACTTGAAACACACATATCAAGACTTTGAAAGATATTGCATAGAGAACTGAAAAAAAAAAAAGAGTAACGTGAAAAAAAACAAAGCCTTTTCCATTCCTGATCTTTTTAGATACAACGATGACACAAGTGGCAGACAACAACAACATTGAATTTCTAAAGAGCGAACTCCGCGAAGACAACAAGTGGAGCAAAATAATCACTATACGAAAACATGGGTTCCTTCTCACTTCCTTCCCCTGCCCTTGGCCATGAAGTGGTGGCGCTTCAACCGCTTCTTTCGGAACACCGGGCCAGACTTGATGTTCTCCGAGAACGGCATGCCGAGGAGGGTGAGCAGCCTCAAAGCCTCATTGTCCGTCTTGGCGGTGGTGACGATGCATACATCCATACCGTTCTTCTTCCCGCCCACTTCATATGGGATCTCAGGGAACACTCCCTGATCACGCAGACCAACGCTGTAGTTGCCGTGGCCGTCAAAGCTGTTTGGGTTGACACCAAGGAAGTCCATTGTCCTAGGGAGCCCAAGGTTGATGAGCCTATCTAGGAAGTTGTACATAACCTACAGGAAGCCAAGGGCACCAAAATTAAGCCAACGCCAATCAGATTTGCCAACAATGTCCACTGACTCAAGACTGCAATTTCTGTTATTTTCTCGTTTGTCATTTCAAATGCCTAGTTGTCAATTGCCAATTGCCAATGTATGTATTTTTTTTAGCAAGTTCAGAGGAACAAGGGGACTCACCCTGCCGCGGAGTGTGACAGCAATACCGATAGTGTTCCCTTCACGAATCTTGAAGCTAGCGACGGACTTCTTGGCCTTGGTCTTGACAGGCCACTGCCCGGTGATGTTGGCGAGGTCCTTCATGGCGGCCTCCAGCCCCTTGGAGTTCCCGGCCTCAGCCCCGAGACCACAGTTCACCACAATCTTCTCGATCTTGGGCACCTAATCAAATCGACCACAAATATCCACACTTCACAACTCAATACACCGATGAATTGAGACCTAGTTAAGCAAGGAACGGCTTCCATTTCTGCGTTGAGGAGTAGGGTCGAGCACCTGGTGGACATTGGTGTAGCCGAACTCGTCGGTGATGAGCGGGACGACCTTCTCTTCGTAGAGGGCCTTGAGACGGTGCACTCTCTGGGCCTCCGCGGGATCGACGAGCACGATGCCGGAGGGCGAGGTCGGCGGCGGCGTCACCTTGGGCGGCGCCTCGGCCGCGGCGGCAGCGACGACGCGGAGGACGCGGCGAGTAGAAGCGGTGGGCGGAAGCAAGCAGCGGCGGGCGGAGGAGGAGGTGGTGGCCACCGGGAAGCGGGTGCCCGGGGAGGGCAGGGTCACAGCCGTGGCTGCCATTGGAGCGTGGGCGGAGGGAAGAGCCGAACGAAGCGGGCGTTGCTTTATGCCATGGATGAGGAAGATGGATGATGGGATAAGGCTGCCGCTATCCAGTGTTCCTGCGCTGGGCTTTCACCGATGCTATTTTCTTCGGCCTGTTGGAATGTGGACATATTCTGGCCCACGGAATTATCCTGTACTACTAAAGCCCACTGTTGACACTTGACAGACTAGTCAGGACGCAGGATGCTGCCTTCAAACTCAAAATACTCCTTTCCTCTTAAACAAATTGGAACTTAGTAATCCTAGTCACTTAGTCAGCTCTCATGTGTACGGTACTAATGTGAGCTTAAAGAAATGGGAACTAGGCAGACAGTCAGCCGCATACCCTGACAGTTCATGTTCGGCATTGAAAAGGCAAGAGGGTATCACGAGGAGGATCCTGGCCACATGGTTTTGCCAAGCAAAGCATGTCCTTGCAGCATCAAGTTTCTTAAATGAGACGACAGGCGATCACCAGGATCTGATTTGTAAGGTCCCAACCCAACCTCCAACTCCAACCGCGTGTGGTCAGTTCAGTGCTTGCGTACCTTGTAACACCGGTGACCAGCAGCAGCACGACCACTGATCACCGATGGCCAAACAAAGCCACGTTCACTGATCTGTGGAGGGTCCTCTCTACTCTACCTATTAAAAATCAAGATCCGGCACAACCTGACTGTGAGCGGCTTCCTTGTCAGTGGGATACACAAGGCATTTATAATAGGTAAAACTTGCTGGTTGACACTCTAAAAACGTAACCTGCTAGATACTGAAACATGTTTCATTTGCTACTGAACACTATGTCTATTTGTTTCTTAGTGTCCAGTAGCAAATGATTCCTATCCCAGTGTCTTATGACAAAGGTCACAATTGAAGAGTGTTCAACAGTAAATTTTTATAGTATAGAACCCATAAACTTCATGTTGACAAATAAAGGGGAAAATATACACTGCAGAGATTAGAAAAAAAAGATTGTGGAGAATGTCGGCACGAGAGAAGTTTTCGGTGCATGAATAAATAAATAAATATGTCACTGTCAGCAGCACGATACTATCTCGGTATAATCCGATAGCACTACACAATACAATATCAACGCCAGCGGTAAGCATGAGGTCCAGCACAGCATGTCTAATACCAGCGTGCTCAATCGTCCAATTCACGCACCCAGCAAGAATCACGAGCTGCCACCTGTATGTTACTAAATTATTCATCTTCTCTTCTATTAACAGGAAGACATACACACTAGCTAGAGGTACAGTATTCAGTAAAAGGCTACAGCAGCAAGCACTACTAGTAGAAGACATAATAGTAAAAGAGAAACGTATATGTCAAAGTAGCTGTGCTCTTCTCTCATTGGACCGCATCTGTGGTCTGTTTCCTCTTGATCCTCCTACTGATCTCCTTCTCCAGCTCCTCAGTTCCACCCACCTCCTTCAGCTCCTGGCAACCACAGGCAAAGAATGATTAAGGCCCTTCACAGTTTATTTGATTTGAAATCCGTATAAACTCACGGTATTTGAAGACCAGTCCAGTTCAATTTATAAAATTCTTGACTGACCTTGGGGCCAAGGAACAGGCCGTAGGGCACGCCGTCGAACTTGTCCATATGATGAATCTGCAGGGCACAAACAGCAGTCCAGAAGATTATAAGAACCTGACCGAACTCCAGTGGCAAAATAATGGAAGATTCCGTGGCGGTTGTCGGACCTGGTGGGCGGCGGCGACCCGCCGGAAGTAGGGCACGTTGGCGATGGGTCCCACGGGGAAGCGGCGGTGGACGAGGCCGTCGTGAACGAACATGTACGCCATCCCGAAGAGCGTGATCCCGAGCCCCTGTAACGTCCAAACACCGGCAACGTACACGTCACCGCCACTCAGATCCCTGTCCTCACTCAAAGCAGGGAGATTGGAGTAGAGCTTAAAGAGAAAAAACCGCCCATGGCGGCCGGTCCCATGTGAGTGTTAGGTGTGACCGTTGATGCTTGATAGGCCCACTCCATGCTTGATAGCTCGCTGAGTCGCGGTCGCCATGCGACAGCAGAAACAACCTTGTCTAGGTTAATCGGTATAGGATCGTGAGAAGATACGCTATTGTTTTTCCCTGTCTAACTAATTCGAGGAGTAGAGTAGTACTCTACGCTTCGTCTTTCATTTGACCCAAAAGGAAAATCTCTTTCACCTGTCTAACTAATTCGACTCGAACGAATTTGTAATTGGAGACGCTACTTTCACGTTGGCCACGCGCGGTCAAATTCTAGTATTTCTTTCGACTGAACGAGTGCGCCAGTCGCGGAACGAATCAAATCGAATCGAGCAACAGGGGAGAGAGTATTGACTGACCGCGCCGAAGCAGAGTCCCGGTACGAGTCCGCGGTTGAAGAAGCCGTATGCGAGGAGGGACATGGCCGGGACGGCGTTGACGATGGCGAAGACGTCGTTGAGCTCGAAGGGCCCGTCGCGCGGGCGGTGGTGCGACTCGTGCATGTGCCAGAGTGAGGCGTGCCACAGCGCCCGGTGCGCCCACCGCGCCCAGAACTCCATCCCGACCTGCCAAACCACACACGAGTATTGTTACTGATTTCTTTTTCTTCTTGCATCTCGTAATACTAATAATCAGGAATTACTAGTAGGAAAATGAAAAAAGGTAGGCGGTGGGTGGCGGGGATGAACGCGTGGATGGAAGGAGAAGCTACTTACCGCTGCGCCCACCGAAAGCGCGAAGGTGCCAAACATCTCGGTCACCGGGATCTCGCCTCCGCCCTGATGGAAGAAGAGGATTTCGTCAGTGCCTAGATAGCGGGATCGGGAAATTGGGGAATTACTAGCCAGCACAAACTGACCTCCATTTGCCAGGCGAATCGGTAGTAGACTGCGGCGGCGGCCATGGACGTGATCCCGAGGCTGGACATGACCGCCGCCACCAGGTACGTCCGCCGCTCCGACTGCTTCCGCGCCGCGCGCTCCGCCCCCAATTCCGCCTCCTCCGCCTCTCCATCTTCGATTGCGACGACGACGGCCTTGTCGTCCGCCGCTACGCGCCGCCCGGACACGAGACGCCGCCGGACCGCCGAGAGAGGCGCGAACGCCCCCAGGCGCGAGGGCCGGTGGGCCCGAAAGACTGCTGCGCCGGGCGGGAGAGGGAATGGCGCGGCCACCAGCCGAGCGACGGCCATGGCTGGCTGTGTCTGTGTACAATTTTTTTGAGGGAAGGGAAGTGTCTGTGTACAATTACCAATGGGCACCGCACCACACGGAGAGATTACGCGCTGGCTCTCGCTCGCGTAGAGAGAGAGAGAGATTTCGGAGTTTAGGGCCTGCAATGGAATGTGGAATGGTCGGCCTCGTGGAAACGTGGTCAGGTGAGGAACTAGTACTACAAGTGGGGGCCGTGGTCGTCGTCGTTGGCACTGGCAGCAAGAGTCAGTCAGTCAACTTGCGGGCACACACACGAATGCGCCGGCCGGCCGGAGACGCTGCTAGCAGCTTTTTATACGACGCGAACGCGGATGCGGGCTGAGTCACCCTCGAGCCTTCTACGGCTGCCTCGCCCACAGTCGCGCGCTTATTCTCATTTTAGCAACCGTCTTTTCTTTTTTCTTTCTTTCTTTACTACTAATAATGTTAATGCACTGGACTACTGGAGTACAATGTGAATTGGGTTTGGCTGGCCGGCGAGGGCCATTGGAGAGCGGCCGTGCCCTGAGGCGACGGCCATCCCATCCGCGCGTAGGCGTAGTAGAGCAGTGGAAAAGGACACGGCGCGCACATGGCCACCACGTGGCGGGAACGGGGACGCACGACTGCCCGCGCGCCCACGCCGAACCGCCGCTCCGTGTCATCATCTTTGTCCCTCGTCGTCTTCCTCCGCATCGCATTCTTCACGCACAACAAGGGTCAAATGTCGTCAAACGAGCACAAAACATGGCATGGCTGACCACGCCGACTTGCTGCAGCAACCCGCCGTCCCTTATCCTTCCTTGCTTATCCCCTATGGCCCTATACGTCTTCTTCCTCCGCACCACAGTCGCCGGCGTCCTCGTCCTCTGTACATACTGTATATTACTACCGCTTGCACCAAGCTCGCTTCGTCCGGAACTGAACAAGAGTCAAAAGTCAATCGACCACAAAACATGTCAATATGTCATGCGTGACCACAGCACATCTTTCCACCATCAGTAGTTGCAATATTTCTGGTCAGCTCGTGGACCGCAACCCGAACCTTACTTAAGCCAGGAGGCATTTCACCGAAATTTTTTACTGTCCATCCGCTTTTAGAATGCGTCCCTCGTAGTAGCATTATCTTATCGGTCGCCATTCTTTCTTTTTCCGGCACTGCGGAGCCTGATGAGACCATGAAAGGAGCGAGGGGGCACGTGGCACCGCGGACGGGGACCCCGGCTATCCTTCCGGCGATGGTGCTCTCTGCCGCCCCACTACCCATATCCCACTTGCCGACGCCTAGGCATCATCCAATTCCAAGCTCTGCTTTCCTCCTCCAGCTTACAAGGAAGGAAGGAGGTCGAACGCGGAGGAGAGGGGGCGGAGCTCTGTCGTCCGGACACCTGTTTCTGATAGTGGAGGCGATGAGTGCGCGCGCAACGCGTTCATGGTGGCGACGTGATCAGGTTTGACGGCGACGACGACAGAGCTTCTAGTGCCGCGTTTACTCGGGCTCGCGGACACGTAGCTCGCCTGCCGGACACGTTGGAGGGGTCACAGTCACACCACCAACAGATTAATCAATCGGGCTACTTTACGTTGATTTGGATGTCCCAGTCCCACTCCCCTACGTTCGCCCTGATGACCACCTTCCTATAGCTAGCTAGCGTGGAAAAGGAGAGGATGGATACAACTTCCTTGTTCGTCTTTTATTTTCCTCTTGTATGATGCCTCGCCCGGAGGATTATCTCTGTTGGTGTTTTGCAGTGGATGTCCATCGGCTCTAGTGAGACCACTCATCGGTGGTGTTAGCGGAAAGCCGCTGATTGAATGAGAAATGTCGAATATTCTGAGATCGATCGATGATTGGAGTCATCTCCGACAGACAAGGTGAAATTCGCTCCTAAGCACTGTAAAACGTGAGACTAGTTGAAGACACCACTTCTTTTCATCTTTGCTTCTGCGGACACTTTTTTTTTATAGTGACTAGCAAAGTGTCCGTGTGTTGCTATAGATTTAAAAGACAAAATACTCTTTATAATTTAAATATAAATTATTCATACAATATAATTATTAGATATATACTATTATTATTTTTTATATGAAAGATTATATTTGTATTATCGTTGATACTTCTTAATATACTATTTTATATGTCAAAAGTAACATTTTTATCATCATTTTTTTTACCATATTTTAAAAACTTTATCTTGAAGTGGATGACCGTACCTCAATTATTATATTGTAGAGATTTAATTTAATAAATGATAGATATTCCTGACGTATGATACCATGAGAGAGAGAGAAACAGATTTCATCGACGAAAATATCATCGACTGTTTGTGTGTTGTTTGCACAAACGAGCACCAAATTTGTGTGTTGTTTGCATAAAGTTTTTGAATATCATTAATCTATAAAAATTGTAATGTGAAAACAAATAACTAAAACAACAACATTTAATATTTTAGATATATTTTATCTATTTATTTTCACACATTTTTAATAGCGATGTTTTTTTCTTAAATTTACTATTTTTCCATCCTAAATTTTTAGGCAGTTTTTAACACTGGCTTGATTATTCAAAGAGCTAATCGTTTTTTAAAAAATTCAAAAATAGATTGGCATAACGGTGGAAAAGTTTAGCCTTCCACACAAGGTGTGTCTTGGTCTTGGCCTATATTTGAATAGATTGATTTCGAAACAATTTTTATAGAAATTAAAGGACTCACACTAATTCAATGCATGCGATTCATGCATGATGTGTGATAATGAGCATGATGTTGGTATCTTTTCTTCTAGGGATTATTCTATACGAGATCTAAACATGAAAATAGGGGGCTCTGTATGCGGGATCTAGAGGATGAGAGGGAGAGAAGCAGAGTGTGTTACCTGGATTGTGTGGAGCCGATGCGACGGCTAGCGCAAGGTCGATGGCCGGAGACGAAGTAGATCCGGCGGCGGCTTGCATTCCAGTCATGGCGTCGGTCGAGAGACGACAGTGTATGGTGGCATGGTGGTGGCTTCCCGTCACTGGCTACGCCCCACTCCTTTGAATCGGATTAGGTCTGTAGGGTGAACAGTAGCGGCGGTGAACCTCGTGTCCCATGCCCCAGCTTCATCCCTCTATTTATTTGGCACAGTGCGACGAGGGCCCACCAACTAGATAGGGTTGGGGTGCCCCCGATCAGGGCGTGGATCTGGGTCTTGGGCCGTTGGGCCCAAACCGGAAGATCTACTAACATTCTCTCCCTAGATATCATCTCATCATTAACTTTACATTTTCCACTTCATCACGGATTTACACATAGAGCATGTTTCATCGTCACAACTTAGCGCTGATAGATTCAACAGCTACTATATACATCCCTGTTCAGAAGCGAATACTTTTCTTTGGGCACTAAGTCCATAATTATAAGGCTTTCCTTAACCCTATGCCGGCTACGTGTTCCTTGAACACGCTGGATGGTAGGCCTTTCGTGAGCAGACCCGAAGCATTCTTTCAGTCCTGATATGCTCGAGATTTATAGTGTGATCCTGGACTTTATCTTTCATAATATAATATTTTATATTAATGTGTTTGGCAGCACCACTGGACTGATTGTTGTGAGCATATATTACTGGTGGTTCATTATCGTAATATAATTTTAGTAGTTTCTCAATACTATCAACCACTCTTAATCCGGGTATAAATTTCTTTATCCAGTTAACCTGCCCTGTGGCCTCATAACATGCTATAAACTCGGCATACATGATAGACCCTGCCGTGATAGTCTATTTGAAGTTTTTCCATGAAATGGCTCCTCCTACCAAAGTAAAAACATACCCCGATGTGGATTTCGTGTTATCTGTTGCAAAGTCTGAATCAGAATACCCCACCACTTGGAGTGAATCTGATCTTATGTATACCAACATGAGGCCTTTTATTCCTTGTAAATATCGCAAGAGTTTCTTTATCAATTTTCAGTGCTCAGAGCCTGGATTACTCTGATATCTGCCAAGTAACCCGGTGACAAATGCTAAGTCAAGGCGTGTACATACTTACGCATATTACAAACTTCCCACAGCCGAAGCATATGTTTTTATTTTCATATTATCGAGCTCGAACTTATTCTTGGGTTTTTGTCAATCCCTAAATCTTTCACCCTTAGACTATAGGAGCAGGTGTGGTACTACACTTGTGCATGTTGAATTTCTTCAACACCTTCTCTATATACGTCTTTTAAGACAGTTCCAATGCATACTTTCTTCTATCTCGGTGAATCTCAATGTCTAAAACATATGATGCTTCACCAAGATCTTTCATGTCAAACTTTGAGTACAAGAATTTCTTTGTTTCTTGTAGTAGGCTGATATCACTACTGGCCGGTAGAATATCATCCACATATAAAACTAGGAAAAAAAAATAGATCTCTTTGCTTTGCCATATCATCCATTTATTTTCCATTCTTAAACTTTGCATAAATACAATTGTTCTCAATATTTGCTTTAAAACCATATTTCTTTATTGTTCCATCAGACTTCAAGTACCACTGTCTTAAAACTTGCTTTAATCCATAAATGGATCTCTTTAAACGACATCCCATCTTTTCTTTTTCTTCCACGACAAAACCTTTCGGTTGTGCCATGTAAACTCTTTCTTCTAAATTCCCATTTAGAAATGTCGTTTTTACATTCATCTGATGTAATTCTAAGTCGTAATGTGCCACTAGTGCCATTATGATTTTGAAAGAATCTTTAAAAGAGACTGGAGAAAATGTCTCATTATAATCAATTCCTTCTCTTTGTGTAAAGCCTTTTGCCACAAGACGTGCCTTAAACTTTTTTATATTCCCTCTAGAGTCATATTAAATTTTGTAGACCCATTTACAACCTACTATTTTGGCTCCTTTAGGAATCTCTTCTAAGTCCCAAATTTCATTAAGACTCATTGAATTCATTTCATCTTTCATGGCATCCAACCACTTAGATGAGTGGGTACTACTCATGGCTTCTTCATATGAGGTGGGGTCATCCTCCATATGATACTCTTCTGTGTTATACAGTTCATAGTCAGCTGGTATTGCTGACCTTCTAGCTCTTTGAGACATTCTAGGGGCCTCTTCATTTGGCATAATATTTGGTTGAGGCTCTTGTAGAGCCTTCTTTTGGCACATTATCTGTTTGAGGCTGCTCCCTCATATCCGTGGCATCATTATCTATCGGATCCTGACGAGCAGTTTCCTCTTGTACCACAGATGGTGTGACAACAGGTGTTGGCACTGCAACGTCAGGCATCACAGGTGCAACATCAACAGGTAGTGAGAAGAAAGGTTCTTGACTCATAAAATCAGGTACACTCGCTTCTCTTCAAGATTAATCTCTCGAGCCACCGTGTTCCTCCTTATCATTTCGTCTTCCAAGACGACGACATATCTTGTTTCTATAAACTTCGTATATCTATCTGAGCAGTAAAAATGATAACGTTTGGACTTTTCTGGTTAGCTAATAAAATGGCAACTCACTGTCTTGAGATCCAATTTACCAAGGCTTGGATTAAATATCTTAGTCTCTGCAGAGCTTCCCCACACACGAAGGTGTGCTAGCGAAGGCACTCGTCCAGTCCATAATTCATACGGTGTTTTGGGCACCGATTTACTTGGAACTCTGTTAAGAATATGAATAGCGGTTTTTAAAGACTCTATCCATAAACTTAGTGGCAGTGTGGAGTAGCTCATCATGCTGCGCACCATATCCATCAAGGTACGGTTACGCCTTTCTGCTACTCCATTCTGCTGTGGTTCGCCCAGCGTAGAATACTGGACGACTATACCATTTTCTCGTAGGAACCTAGCAAAAGGTCCTGGGACTTGTCCATAAGGCGTATGCCGCCTGTAGTACTCCCCCCACGGTCGGACCTTACGACTTTAATCTTTAGATCATGTTGATTTTCTACTTCTGCTTTAAATATCTCGAATTTATCCAATATTTCTGATCTTTCTTTGATTGGATAAATATAACCATATCGGGAGTGATCGTCTGTGAATGTTATAAACAAGTCATAACCATCCACACTCTTGACAGGAAAAGGACCACAAATATCCGTATGAATGATCTCTAATATTCCTGCACTTCTTTTGGTGTCTTTCTTAATCTTTTTAACATATTTACCTTTAATGCAATCAATGCATTGCTCTAAGTCTGTGAACTCCAATGGAGGAAGAATATCATTCTTTACAAGTCTCTCAATTCTTCCCCTTGAAATATGGCCTAAACGACAGTGCCATAATTTCGATGAGACGCTTGGAGTTCTCTTTCTTTTCTTGTTAACTTTAATCGACGAGGACGTAGTAACATTCATATCATGCACATTATCATCATTCACATCGTGTATCGCATTTATATTATTATCAAGTGACAATAAATAAAGCTTATCTTGTAAAGACGTAAAACCAATGCATTTATTATTGAACAATAGTTCATATTTGCTATTACCAAAATGATAATCATATCCATCAAAATCAAGACGCGATACACTTATTAAGTTTTTTTGTAATGAAGGTACATAAAAGACATCATGGAGACTAAGAACAAAGTCATCTCTAAGCTCTAGGTGGAGATCCTCTATAGCTTCAACTTTGGCTTCAACTCCATTAGCCACTCTTATCGAACCTTCTCCTCTTTCCGTGGTCCTCGTCGTACTGAACCCCTGTAAATAATTTGTAACATAAATAGTCGCTCCTGAATCAATCCACCATGTGGATCTAGAATAATTGATATATAAGGATTCATTTATAAAAGTAATCATGTTCTTACTATTTTTTTTCATGAACAGTTTCAGCCAATCAGGACAATTCTTCTTGTAGTGTCCTTTCTTGTCTCAGTGCATGCATGTGTCTCTGTCCACTACAGCCTGTCCCTCCAGAGGCCTATGCTGCTGCTTGCCCATAGGCTTAGAGTAGAAGATCGGCTTCTTTTGCTGCGGCTGCTGCTTGCCCTTGTTCTTGTTATCTTTTACATAGTGGACGGAACCAACATGTTTAGCCTTGAACCTGTCCTCCTCTTAAACACTGTTGATAATAAGCTGCTCAAAGATCCACTTATTTGGGTTCATATTGTAGTTTGAGACAAAGTTCTCAAACTCATCTGATAGAGACAGCAATATAAAATAAACCAGAAGGTCTTCATCAATGTTCAGATTCACAGTCTTTAACTTTTTAGCTAAGTTGTTCATCTTCAGAATATGAGCTCTTATGCCACCACCAGTGTACTTTTCATTCACCAGTTGTCTTATTATCTGGGTGGCATAAGTCTTGAAAGACCCAGTAAACTGGTTCTTCACCCTCTGTAGGAAATCCTTTACTGTGTCTTCATTCTGGATTGAGCGCATGATAGCGGGCTCAGTCGTATTCTTGATAAGTGCCAAGCACTTCTTGTTGTCAAGAACCCATTATCTGTACTTGTGTTGAAAACGAGCTACATTGGAAACATTATCCAGCTGTCTTTGGTGCCAAGCAGCATCCGTTTCTTCTGCGCCCCTGACAAGCTCAGGGGACTCTGTTGGATACGGGGTAGTCACTACCCAGTCCATCTCGCCCATGACAAAAGCAAGATCAATCTTTCTACTCCATTCCCCGTAATTATCCCCTTTTAGGATTGAGATCTGGGGAAGGAAGGCCATCATGGTTGCTCCTGAAATTGACCATGAAAAGTGAGAACAAAAATAACATATAAAATTCTACCATGTATGCATTAAACCTACATCATCGTTGGGCAGAAAATAGGCATAATACATAAACTATCATTAATATAGCATTGCAATTAACAACTTTGGTCAGAAAATTACAATGATATATATTCAGAAAATTAATGCTCCTAAAATTAAATTCTCCTGTTGGTTTGAAATTTAATTTTAGAAAACATCAATTTTAATAAATATCATGAATTATATAAACTTGCAGTGAAAACATAGCATAAATCATGTATGAATAGTAGCATAATCATCTTAATTTACACTCTGAAAAAATAATCTCGTTGGTTCATATTTTAAACGGAGGTAAATTTCATAATTTTCATCAATTCTATTCAAAATTCGATGAAAAACTAGATAAATCAATTCATAAATGTTACTGTACAATGCTCTGTTTATTTCTAGCACTTTGGCCCGAAAACTAAATTCAGCCCATCCTTGCGCAGGCGCGCGTCGCGAGGCCTGTCAAGACACAACAACCCAACGCGGCCCAACTTTTGACGCTCGCGGAAAGCAGCAGCGGCGCGGCCCAGCCTCTCGCGTGCGGGCGCACTGTAGCGGCCTTTCGGCCCAACCCGCCCGTGCGCGTGAAACTTTCGGCCCAGCCCAGCTGAGCCGCCCTTTACCCCGCCTCGATCTCGGCCGTCCGTGGAGATCAACGGCCGAGCGCGCTTGTAGCTCGGACAAAACCGAGTGTGCGCCTCTACCCCGACTAACCCTAGCCCCATTCTGTGTCCTCTCCCTGCCTCCTCTTCCTTCTCACTTGCTCCCGGCGACTAGCGATGGTCCATGGCCAGGAAGAGACGGAGAGATAGCGATGGCGCCGCCGCTAGGCTCTTCGTCGGCGCGCGCGTCCACCCGTCGGTGGGCGCGCCACCGTCGAGCAGCCTCGCGACGGTGTCCCCCGGAGCCCGCGCGTAAAAACCGACGTCCCGGTGACGATGGTGCCCGAAGGTCTTCCCCACCTCCGACGAGCCGGCGGCGGTGGATTGACGGCGAGGAGATCCAGGTAGGCCCCAAACAACCTCAGCGCGCCTCTGTTTTCTTTGGGTCTGAAACCCTAATCCTAGGGTTAGGGTTTGAGGTTCGGGTTTCTTTATTTTGCCGATCAAAAATTCGACTCCTTTTCTCAATCTACATTTAGTTAATCGCCTAGCCTGGCTCTGGTACCATTGTTGGTATCTTTTCTTCTAGGGATCATTCTAGACGAGATCTAAACATGAAAATAGGGGGCTCTGTATGCGGGATTTAGAGGATGAGAGGGAGAGAAGGAGAGTGTGTTACCTGGATTGTGTGGAGGCGGTGTGGCGGCTGGCGCATGGTCGATGGCCGGAGACGAAGTAGATCCGGCGGTGGCTTGCGTTCCAGTCATGGCGTTGGTCGAGAGACGGCAGTATACGGTGGCGTGGTGGTGGCTTCCCGTCGCTGGCTACGCCCCACTCCTTTGGATCGGATTAGGTCTATGGGGTGAACAGTGGTGACGATGAATCTCGTGTCCCGTGTCCCGGCTTCACCCCTCTATTTATTTGGTGCAGTGCAATGGGGACCACCAAACAGATAGGATTGGGGCGCCCCCGATCAGGACGTGAATCTGGTTTTTGGATCATTGGGCTTAAACCAGGAGATCTACTAACACATGAGGCACCATGTCGAGCGCTGACCATATGGAGGCACTCTTCCACTATCCCGCGTTTGAGTACCGAGTGAACATGGAAATGTATGCGTGAGACATGTTGTCTCATGAAGTTGAAGCCAAAGCTCCCGATGACATGCTCTTGTGCGTCGGGTTGATCCAGAGCACATAGAAAATGCTGAAAAAATGTCAGGTTAGGCGACACTCTAATGTACATCTCAACATCCATGCCCGCGATCATGGTATTAGACTCACAACTCAACACTCGCCTTCTGTCACATTTGTGTTAGACTCACAACTCACCTTCTGTCACATTTGTGTTGAGATAAAAAAAAGTATTAATATATTGTATCTTGTTCCCAACTCAACCGTCCCTGCAATTATCTCAATTTCGTAGTACCGCACGATGACGAGAAAAACGACAAACAACGGGGACACTAGACTAATTTTAACGTCATATAAACCTCAAGGGGGCCTTGAGCCCCCCTCCTCACCAGGACTTTATGGAAATAAAAAGGAGGGAATACTTACTTATTTGAATTATGATATAATCATCAATACAAATGTAACAACAGTTTACTAAAAATCGTGTCCCAGTTTGCGATGTGTTGCTCCTAATGTTGTGAACTTGGATCAAGAAGAACTTCTGCTGTATTAGGGCCTGTAATGGATTTCGGCCCACGGCCCATGGGCCTGATCCTCTGCTAATTCGAGATGATATTTTGGCCTAAGAACATATCATCAGTAGCCGAACTGATCACTCGACCATATCCCCAAAGTCCACTGCAAAGGGTAGCTCAAGGCCCAAAAGGCCCCTCATCATCGTTCAATCTCACCAACCCCAGCACGAATCTCCAGGAAAAAACACGGCCTCAAAATACCATTCGCCGACTAACTAGGGTTTCCCTCTCCATCCCCTCCTCCGGCAGCTCAGGAGAGCGCGGGAGTACCCCGGCGGCGTCGACGTCCGCGGCGACCCCACGCAGCGCAGGCGCCATGGCCACTCCGGAGGCGCCAACATGCTACGTCGGGATCGCGCGGGAGTCCGCCGCCTTCCGTCTCATGAAGCAAATGGTACGCGTTTCAGTCATGTCCTCGTGCAATTTTAATCATAGCAGAAAGCGGAGTTTTGTTTCGTCACCGAGGCAGAGGTATTGGGTTCATATAGCTTCATATGGTTGGATTGCATAGGTAGAAGTAGCTTTTGGAGGCAACTTTGATTGCATAATTTTAGTTGTCATACTTGTTGTCACGCCTAACTAATAGAAAATTTCAAAGGCACAGCATTCTAATCCTCTGGTAGTAAATGATAAAATAGAAACTGTGGAGACAATGGGAAAATTGTACTGCAGCTGTAGTATCTTTTCAGCAGTGAACTTTGTTCTGATGCATAAAATGAAACAATCAAAACTATACTTTGTAGTTAAACGGGCTGCCGTCTCCAATTAGTGCTGATTGTATATGAAAACCAGTCTCGTTTACTGATCCTTCTATGATCATTTCTGTTTCAGGGATGGGAAGAAGGTGAAGGCCTTGGCAAAGACAAGCAAGGTATAAAGGGCCATGTTAGGGTGAAAAACAAGCAGGACACACTAGGTGTGCTTTCTTCGTCACCTCTTACTAACAGCATTACAGCAACAGGCCAACAGCTGAGTTTCCTGATGTGTCTCTAATATTTATGCAGGTGTTGGTGTTGACAATCCCCGTGACAAATGGGTATATGACACCACCCAATTCGATAACATATTGAAGAAGCTGAAAGTGGTACAACACATACAAAATGTTATTTCAGCTGTTCTGACTGAATTTAGATCTATAATTTCTAACATTTTTTCTTATTATTTTATTGTCATCGGTCATTGTTTCACTCGGAAAAACAGCAAGTAGCCAATCCTATTCAGAAAGGTATAAATTTCATGTGTTTTGTATTCTCATTTTGTATTTGTTTTTAGGTACAATCGTCATGTTTTTTATTCTGCAGAAGTTGAGTCTGGAAATGATTCACCTGATAACACACCCAAGAAAGAAGATAAACCACCAAAGGATGAAGTTACTAAAGTTACTCGGCCCCAAGGAAGGTTGGTTTAACCCATATTCTGAACTTTTTACTTCTTCAATATTTTTTTTTATGCGATAATTGTTTTCAGATACAAGAAAAGGGAAAGGGGGAAAAGTGTGAGTGGCTATTCAGCAGTAGATCTTCAAGGCATACTTGTGAGTAATTTAATTTTTATCTGTTGCTATTTTTTTGTTATATAATCTGGTTACTGTCTATGAGGTTTTGTTCAATGCAGCATATAATGTGTGTTGCTGTTTATCTGTGTTTCTAAATCAAACTCAGTAAATCTTTAGGACTAATATCCAGTGAGCTAGACTGGACAACATGCAAATGATTATGAATATGATATTTAATAACTTTACTTTTACATGTATCACTAAAGCTTAAAGCAACTTTTATCGGCACAGGTGCGAAAGAATGAAGATAAGTGCCAGGTAGATCAGAAAGTTGAATCAGCATGCTTGGATGAACCTGATCCCATCATCAGTGAAGCTGCAGGTCAGCAATTTGCAGTGTGGTTTCCAACAAGCTGTTATGTTTTTTTCTTGTTAGCTAGACTGGGTTGCATGAGTTATTCAGTGTTTGGTTTACTATTACTGATCTTAGTGGACACCTCACAAAAGTATTTTAAATATGTGACAATACATGCACTAACTACTGAAAGCTGATTGTTCCAAATTTGGTTGGTTATATGATCATTTCTTTGGGTTTTCTTCAACTGGAATACATTCAACCATCGTGCTCAAGCTTGTCCTCATTGCCTACTGCCCAGAAATTCTAAAATGTTCTGAAATGATGATGTGCTATAGGTACTAATGTGTTAGTTCACTATGTTATATACTGTCAACAATCTTGTCTCTTGATTGGTAAGAGTGACCACTGCATCAGCATCCAAGCTGTTAATGTGCTGCTGAACCAAAACAAAGTGCATTTTTGTTGTGCTATTAGTTTTTTTTTTTAATTCTCTCTGCTCTTCCATTAGGTATAATTTCACTGAGGTTTTCGTAAGGTGCTTTTCCTAAAATCTTTGTTTGTTCAGTATCCCAAGCTGACGATGTGAACTGGTGGGGCCACAAATATGGATTTGTATCTGGAGGCTTTCTAGGTGCAACATCTCGTAAAAATAAACGGAAAGATCCCGTGAACATACGCCAGGCATTTGCAGAGGAAGATCAAGAAAATCTGTACAATCTTGTTCAGGTTGATAATATGCTATTATCTGCAACCACAAGCTTGCTATTTCCAGATTAACAATTGACAATGTTAAGTGTACTTTAAGATTTAACTTTTCAGGCTTTTGAACCACTGCTTGGAGTATAGAGTTAACTGTTCGTTTCACTCCACAGAGATTTTGTTCTGACACTTAACCTGTTTTCGTAATCTAGATGTTGTTTTATACTGATGCATGTAGGATTATGGAACACTAACTATGTTATCACATTGGAGCTGATATATTTGTCCATCAAATCTTTCACTCAACTGATATTTTTTTCCTGACATTTCCTATTCCCACCAGATGTTATAATTAGATGTTGATTCACTGATAATTTGCATATACAAAATATGTGTGATGTTATGAACGACATTGATATCCTGAAATGGCCATCTCTTAGAAATGGTTTGTGTAATTTGCTGCAGGATAAGG
Source organism: Eleusine coracana subsp. coracana (assembly GCA_032690845.1). Classification (NCBI taxonomy): domain Eukaryota; kingdom Viridiplantae; phylum Streptophyta; class Magnoliopsida; order Poales; family Poaceae; genus Eleusine; species Eleusine coracana. Next base: position 63,001,256 of record CM064422.1, on the reverse strand, counting down.
CCACCTCTGGAAAGCAGGGTCTTGGCATCAAGAGCCTGCCTATGAAAGTTGCTGGCCAACGTTGGAAGGGGAACAAGACTTCATTTGGTGACAGCGATGAAGAAAATTCAGACCAGTCTGGTGAATATTCAGAAATTGAGGATGATGATGATGAAGAACAACCTGTTAATAATGCTGGATCGATTGACATTGCGAAAAACACAGTACAAGAATTGAATGTGAATGTTAAACCCAAAACCAAGGTCAAGAAGCTTTGCAAAAGAATACTTCGTCAGGTATAGCCTTCTCTGTGTGAGAACGTCATGTGCTTTTCTCTGGTGTATAATGTTTACTGATTCTTGTTCTTTCCAGGTGCCATCCCAGTCAATGAAATTGAAGGATCTTAAGGTAGCTGTTGAAGAACATTCAAATTCGGTATTCTCCAGCTTCTCTTGTAGACGTGAAGCTCTGTTGTTTCTGAAGCAGAAGGTATGAACTATCCAAGGACGCAAGCACCAACTTCAAAATTCTACTTGAACTACATGTTGCTTGATGCATTAGGAACTTAGGTTACATTCTAGTATGTCTGCTAACTAGCTATTTTTGTTTCATCTCTCTGCAGCTTCAAGGAAGCAGGAAATTTAATGTGGAGGGCAAGAAAGTACATCTTGTGTCGTAAGGCAAAATACAAAACCGAGTATACCATAAGAGTTGTCCTGCGGTCAGTCATATTTGTTATTGCTTCAGAAACGTGTAACAGATGTTGGGTGACATTAAGCTCTGTAGTATAGATACGAAATTACATCCTTCTGCACATGCGGAGGTCGAAATTTTGCAAAAAAAATGATGGGGAGCGAGAGTTGCTAATCTATGCAGTACATTTGATGTACCTGTAGCTGTACTCGTCGTGCGTGAAGTGCATAAAACTGTTAACTGGACATGGTATGTTATGTATGTTGTTCTTCTCGAGAGTTGCTCCACACGACACATTGCATTATCGACTGTTTTTTTTTCTTTGACAAAAAACTGATGGTTATGCACATGAACAGAAAGAATGATCTGAATTTATTTTGCTATGAAAACCTACGAGGCGTCTGAATTGATAGTGTCGTAAATGATTTTGTTGAAAAACTTTGAAGACGTGCTTAACTTGAAAAACTGCAAACGAACCTGCAAGCTCAAACTGAAGGCGCATTCTGAAACAGAAATCTGCTTCGTCCAGCAAATAACGTTAATACAATGGACGTCAGACTTTTGGGCTATTCTGCAGACTGCAGTGTTTCGTCTCTCAAAGTCGTGGATAAACAGCAAGCGAAGCCATGGCGGTGCCAGCTACGCCGAGGCCGTCGCTGATCCTGCCGCGTGCCTCCTCGCACGCCCACTCTCAATCCAGCGCCGTCGGCCCGATCTCCGGCCGCGCCGCCGCCTCCCGCCGCCACCGGGGTGATTTCGTCTTCGTCGTCAACCCCTCCGGTACGCTCCCGCATCCTCCAGCTCGTCCCGATACCCTTACCGACCCCCGTGCTAAACGCCCTTCACCGGTGCAGGCGCAAATGGCCGCACGGGCAAGCAGTGGAAGCAGTTGCTCCCCCACCTCCGGACCCGCCTCGCCGACCAGTGCAACGTGAGCTGTCGTTCGTCCATTGTTATTAGATCGCTAGATGCTAAATACCATTCGAGTAATCGCAATTGCCCTCTGAAACCGGGTGATTTCAGATCCGGAGCTAATTCGTTGGTCTCATTGAATGTTTTGATTTGTGGTTGTTGACTGATCAGATTTGCGAGTGCATCACTTCGGGCCCGACTGACGCCGTTGATGTCACAAGGGAGGTGTGTGCGCGTCTACTAAAACGAATCCTCGCTTTTGTTCTATAAAAAGCTCTGATAATTGTATATATCATGTAGGCTATAGAAGATGGAGCCGATGCTGTCATAGCTGTTGGTGGCGATGGAACGCTTCATGAGGTAGTTTTGTGTTTGTGTTGACTTTTCGTGGCGTCATGCAACATATTGGAAACCGTTTAAAATTTCCAGCAGTTGATATCGCAAACTGTAATAATAGAGTTCTGTACGGAATTTTGAGGATGCAGGTGGTGAATGGCTTCTTTTCGAAAGGAAATCCAGTTCGTGCCCTTGATCAGGGGCCTGACCATTCTGCAGCTCTTGGTGTGAGTGCACCGACCTTATAGCTAATCTACCACGCAGGCTTCTGCTTTTAGAGTTTCGATGCTTAACTATAGTATTGCTCGGCAATCTTTGTTTTATGCCCTGGGGTTTGTTCTGTTAAAAGCCTTGTTCATCTCTGACAGCTCATTCCACTAGGAACTGGCTCAGACTTTGCTCGGACCTTTGGCTGGTATTTTTACTTTCTTTCCTGAATAATCTGTATACAATATGGTTTTTGACTACCAATATTTCCTTTAATAATAATGGTACTTTTTTGTTAAACCAGGACAAACAATCCTCATGATGCGATTGATCGAATTGTGAGAGGTTTCTTCCTTGATGTTTCATCTTCCATTGTGTTTGAAGTGCCATGTATGTCTTTGATGCTAATGGATGAAAAATGATGGTTCTTCCCGTATTACCAAACAAACTACATGAAAATATGCAGTCAACAGAATAAAGATGATAAAATTACGCCAATCAAACATAGACATTGTCTGATATTTCTGCGCCTTTGTCGATCTTTTTATGAAATTTGTGGGGGGTTATATGAACTTATATTATGCTTTCTTACTTTGAGGGCTAATAATCTCTTCATCTGATATTATAAATGAATCCGTTTTGCAGGAGTAAAATCAAAACTAGACATAGGCATGATGGTAGGTCCAAAAAGAGACCCACACTTCTTTGTTAATGTTGCTGATATCCATTTGTAAGTGAAAAATAGCCATTTGAATTGTGAGCTTTAATGGATGAGTTGAACAAAAGAAAAATATATCATGTATCTGCAGGAGTGCCAAGGCAGGCTATTTTGCTTCTATGTACAAGAGATTTGGCAACTTGTGCTATGTATTTGGAGCTCTAAGAGGCTTTTGGGGACATAATAATCGAGATCTTAGAATAAAGGTTATCTTTGATCCAGGCTGCTTTTGGAAGTAGAGTTGCATATTTAAAAGTTTTCTTTGCTCATTCTAATTCTACTTCTTTGCAATCACACATGTTAGGTGAATGAGGGAGAATGGAAAACAGTCCATAACGTCACCGCTCTGTGCATAGGAAATGCAAAATACTTTGGTGGTGGTATGAAGATAACTCCGACAGCTGATCCCTTTAGTGGGAGCCTTGAGGTAACTCATAAGGCCCATTTGGGAAACAAATTTTATTAAACGTTAAGACACTGCAGACTAGCTAATATGTATGGTATGTTACATTATAGGTTGTTATTCTTCAAGATTTCAAATGGTATGACTTTCTTCTTAAGCTACACAGACTATATGGAGGCACACATCTCTCAGTGAATGGTGTGTCGTCGATAAGGTAAACACGAACCTCAAATCTCATGTTGAAGGTTCTTTCCTTTGATGAAGGATTGTGACAATAACAATCATGAAACGATTCATTAAAACTGAATGAAATGATGCTTTAGCTGTTATGATGTGGCTTCCGTAAAGCTTTTTCCTTGATTGAAGAGACGGAAAGTGTAACTGCATACGGCATATTGCTTTTTATGCTCCAAAGGAAAGTAGTGTAATAGTTTTCATTCAAGAGGTCCCAGCTAGTAATCTTAAAGTGCAGTTTTCTGCTTATCTTATTCCTGAAATGCTGAGTCAAGGGTGACAGTGCAATCTGGCTTTATGCAACTAGTCTAGTGGTCTGAACCTGTTATACCTAAGTTCATTAGGCATAAGTTGCAACATATTGTTCAGATCATCCGACAAAACTGTGTGGTAAATTGTTGATGCCAATAGGAGAACAAGTTGACTCTGTTGATAGCATTCCTCTTTGGTAGCATTTGCTAGAGTATCTGGCAGAGGTCCAGATTGTTCAGGCAACTTTAGTTCAAGCTCTATTGCTTTCCTCTTAATCTGGGCAGCTAGAGGCTCCAAGCCAAAGTAAGACCACTACAAGTGGGCTGTTGTATTTCTTCTTGGTAGCTATTGGTCACCTTTATCTGAGTGATAATATTGTTTCTGCAGAGTCCAGTCAATAGAAGTAGCGGAGGTGATGACTGACGGTGACATCTTTGTGCAATCTGACGGGGAGCATTTCGGCTTTCTGCCAACCAAATTTTCGATTCTTCCTAGTGCAATTGATTTCTTCTGCTAGATTATGATGCTCCTCCTTGCTGCTGGACTAGCAGAAGATGCATGATTCTCGATCTATTCAGTCCGAATTCGCAGAATGGCCCACAACGATTCAAATGGGTTGTACTGTTTTGATATGACGTGGCAATCCAGTTGTTTCATTCAACTTCTAGTCATATACATTGCTGGAATTATTGATGCTGGTAGACTAGCGGTAAATTTTGGTGGCGGCAGGTGTGTATCTACGTATCGAACTATCGTGCCAGCAATGTAAATTTCACAACTTTGAGGCCTGTACCATGTGGCAATAATAGTTTTTGCCTGTTGCTCAACAGGAAGGACATGGTTAGCTGTAGTTTTGAGTAAGTTAATGCATTCCGAGCTTGCTATATTAAGCAGTATACATTTTTCAGAGTATTACGTGTCAGGCTTCACAAAGCCTTCGTTGTTTGTTCTGCTTGTTTGGTAGCGGGTGCTTATCTTGTAACTTGCTGCATCTTGTTTTGTTATTACATGGATTGTAGAGTATTATAGCGCTGACTTATTCCCATTTCCCATCACTCCCGCAACAAAAGGTGTGATGCCTTCGTCTCTCATTAAAACCTGGCCCGGACTCTCCTTAATTTTGAAGTGATTCCCTGTCGGAATCTTTCCTGATTATTCATGTCATACGCAAGGGATAATTTCTGTTGCTTCAAAAACAGAATGCTCGCCGGCAAGAAAATTCCCGGTCACCTGATGCCATGGTACCACGCTTTAATCTCCTTTAGCCTTTGGATTTGACTTCACTTTATTCCCATTGCCTCGTGTCTTATCCAATCGCTCGACCACGGAGTCGACTGGACTTGAGGCACGTTGCTGTACTAGTAAGTTTGAGAGTACAACAGCTTGAGTTTTGAATTGCGAGAACTGAGGTGAAAGATTTTTTTTTTCTTCCAGAATTCATGCTGCATGCCTACAAGCCCTGTATTTTCGTGTGATGTCGATTCTGGTGACGTGTTGTTGATGCAGACCATGCATGGCCCCCTTTTTACTGAAAATGTGAGCTGGAAGCGGGCAACGACTGTATGTATTCTGGCGCGATGCGGTGCAGCAACCCTCGATATATATATTTCTTCTCTTTTTCCATCCAGTCCAAATAAACCTTTGGCTGACCCTGACATCGGACCGGAAGCCATGCTCACGTTCTCCGATGGCAACGCAACGGCAGAAAAACGAAGGATGAGGCATCATGTTTCGGCTTTGGCAGCTACCGAAGATTATAGCGGTACTGTAGTACGCAACGCCAGAGCTACCGCGGCAGCAGTGCAGCACCCAACGATAACGGTCGTCGACGCAGTGCACGGGACTGGAACGCGTCAGGCCAAGCAAGCTGTGGTGGTCACAGCCAGTTTGGAGCTGCGCGTTATCCATCCATCCCTCACATCAAACCAACAAATCAAGGGTTCGGGATTAGCGCAAATGTTTGTACCGAACGAGACGCGGCATTTATTAGTGCCGATGATACATTGTCGCGCAGACGTATTTTGCGTTGAGACAGCCACGATTATCGTGTGAACAGCCTTGATAACTTGCTTACAGCTCAAGCAATTTCGTCGGTCGGCATCAACAGCACAAGTGACTCACGCTCGCTGCCAACAATCTGGCGACGCGTCGACTCGTAGATTCTCCCAGAAGACGCTGTTGCTGGCGAGACGACGACGCGCTGTCAATTCTTCACTGCTCGAGGCATCGCCAATTGCCTTCCCGTCGGAAACAGAAATGGAACGAAACAACAGTGCGGCGCCATGACTAAGATGACTTTCGAAGCATTTACTATCTCCCTGTCAAAAGAAGAAGAAGAAAAAAAAAACGATCGGTAGCTAGGCGACGCGAAGAGCCGTCCTGGCGACCGTGAACGCTTAGCTTTTTGCTGCGGTCGTCGTCTCGGCGCGGGCTATCTGCCTGTCCCCGTGGCACCGAGCTGTCACGTAGCTTTCTGACAGCCCACACAAATCTTGGAGGCACACTGCACCTAACTGTTGCTCTAAATCCAAATCAGGGAGGGCCACCAAACACAAGTAATCAGAGAAGAACAGGTGGTCCTGGTACAAGGAACCCAAAACAGAATTAAGGCTCTCCATTATTTCCATGCATGCTTCAGTTTTGGGTTGTAAGCTATATGCAGGTGCATGCTTAAACGCTTCATGGTCGTATTGAGATATTCCATATAGAGATATTAATTATTACTTCTCCAAATCTTCTAGCATAGTACCTTCTGGTTTAGGATATGCTTGTATTGTATCTAGTCCATGTATCACGCACTAGTACACTGGATTTAGCATAACTTAATGATGACCCACGATAGATAAGGAATGATAAGATATCCAAATTAAGCAGCCCATGGTATTGGTATCATCCACGGCCAAGGGTGATAGATGTAATTAGCTAATCAAGTGCCAGGACGCTTTCCTTTTCCAAAGCAGCAAAGCGCAATCTTGTTGAGCTCTTCGTGAAATGGCAGCAGCAGAGCTTTCACACACTTGATTCTTTTCTGGAAAGATTGAAGTTCAGTGGCGCCCGCACTGAATGACCACGAACACACCGCATGCATATCTGTTCACTACACTTACCCTCTCAGCTGACTGTCACTGGGTCAGCATTGCAACCGGGCCCACATGTCATAAGAAGCTCGCCGATAAAGCAACCCCAGGCTAACGGCCACCGCAGCACACTACCCCACACCCCCACAAAAATACTACACCTACCAATCAAAGGCTCCCCAACACGCTCCCTTCATTGGCCTTCATCCCCATCCCCACAGCCTCACCGCTCGCGCTCTCTCTCTGCGTCTCGTCCGTGTCAAGTCGCATGCATATGTAAGCAGAGGGGGAAGAATCCAAAGCGGAAGGCCTCTCCCTCACCTCTCTCTGTTTCATCTGCTTCGTCGGCGATGGCGGCGCGGAGGAGGCTGCTTGCCGAGGCGCCACCGGGGGACCACCACAAGCGCGGCGCGCCGCCGGCGGAGTGGACTGAGGGGTACCTCAACGGGTGGCTGTCGCAGCCCACGGGGGTGTTCGGCCTCCGCCTCTGGGTGCTCATCGGCATCGCCGTCGGCGCCGCCATCGTGCTGGTGCTCCTCCTCATCTTCGTCTGCCTCTCCCGCCGCCGCCGCCGCCGCGAGGACCTCGCCGCCAATCTCTACCTCTCCGACCCCAAGCTGCTCAAGCAGCACATGCAGCAGGCCACGCCCACCAAGGACATCCCGGAAATCGTCCGCCGACAGCAGCAGCAGACGCCGCCGCCGGCCGCGCGGCCCGCGGTGCAGCTCGCCAAAGCGGAGCAGACGCCGCCGACACAGCAGCAGCAGCCACAGAGGGCGCAGGTGCCGGTGGTGCCGACACTGCCCACGCGGAAAACGCCGGGCAGCGGCATGTCGGCCACGACGAGCGGCGGGAGCGAGCGGGGCTTGGGCACGCCGAGGAGCACCGGGAGCGCCGGCGCGGGGCCGGAGGTGTCGCATCTCGGGTGGGACCACTGGTTCACGCTACGGGAGCTGGAGGAGGCCACGGATGGGCTCGCCGAGGAGAATGTGATCGGGGAGGGAGGCTACGGTATCGTGTACCGGGGGACGTTGCAGAACTCCGCCACGATTGCCGTCAAGAACCTGCTCAATAACAGGTAACTTGTTTCATTATTTCCTCCGAATGTTCCTGCTATTCCGGTCACTTGATCTGCTCAATTCGAATCGGGCAGGAATGCGTTATCCTTTGCATGTTGGTTCGAACTTCCAATTCGCTTTCACATGAGTGTGAGTGGGTTGATTTGCTATTTAATAACCTGTTCAACAATAGAGTGATTGTTTGCATTTTTTCCTTTTCTTTTGATCCCATATTTGCTATGCATTCGAGGGTTTGTGATTTCGTTTCTTCTGAAGAGTGAAGACTCGTGAGAATCCTTTGCTGACGAACGATTGCTTTGTGGGGCTCAAGAAAATTTCAAATTACTGTAATCATGACCTCTGTGCGTCCGTTTCGATTCTTCTCGATTTCTGTGATACAATTTAAATCGTGCACAGCTTTCCAGGACTGGATTGCGGTTTCAATTTTTTTATCCCTTTTCATTCAGCTTTGTGATATACTGTATAGTATAAATCTCTAATTTCCCCTGCTTCACCAGGGGCCAGGCTGAGAAGGAGTTCAAGGTGGAGGTCGAAACAATCGGCCGTGTCCGGCACAAGAATCTAGTTAGGTTGCTCGGCTACTGCGTAGAGGGTGCTTATAGGTACAACTACCGTGCAATCTCTTTGTCATTTTGTACACCTAGTATTCCTCAGATTTGGTTATTGTTGATGGATGCTTGATTCCTTTCGCTATTATTGCTGAACAGGATGCTTGTGTACGAGTACGTGGACAATGGTAACCTCGATCAGTGGCTTCATGGTGATGTTGGGGAAGTGAGCCCACTAACCTGGGACATCAGGATCAACATTATTCTCGCAACCGCCAAAGGGTAATCCTTTCTTTTCAGCGTATTGACTTTATTTGGGGAAACTTAAGAGTTTCTTGAGCCACTAGTTTAGCATATATATATGCTACACTGTTCAATGTGTGCTGACTGGAATTAATATCATGGCCCAAATATATGACGGGTCATTTAGATTTTAGAAAGTTTCAGACATTACTTTCATGGTTAGCTTTGTTCAGTTACGGGACATGCGTCTTGGTTGGGGCAATGGAGCCTAGTTAAGGTGAGATGTGTTGTCCATGGAACTCGGCCCACTCGGGTGCTTCAATAGCAAGTTTGTTAGGACCTGTTACTTGTCATGCAAATATTCCTATTTCAGAAGTTAGAGAAAGTGACGGTCAGTTGTAACATACTAACATATATCTAGCAGATCAGCAAAAATCCTCTTTTAGCATCATCTGACCTATTTCATTATGGTCCTGAAACCAGCTCGAATTTCCAATCATTCAAACAGAAGAAAAAGCTGTAGAATTCCCCAAGACACCGCATGTGCTTACCTTTAATGGTTCTATCTTTTTTACGCCCTGTTGCCAGCTTGCTTTATTTTAATCAGAGCACAAGGGTGGTTCTGATTTGCTCATTCGCAATGTAGCAACGTTTGTAAATATTTACACAGTCTTGATGTTCTATTTACCAGTCAAAATTCGAACTCAAGCATCATGTGCATTTGCAAGCATCTTTGCCTGGAAGCAAGTCTTTGCTTAAACAGCCTGCTCACCTCTGTTAACAGATGTGTATGATTGTAAGATATCTGAAAACTGACACCCAACTTCTACATGCCCAGGCTGGCATATCTTCATGAGGGCCTGGAACCAAAGGTGGTCCACCGTGACATCAAATCTAGCAACATTCTTCTTGACCAGCAATGGAATGCTAAAGTTTCAGATTTTGGGCTCGCAAAGCTCTTGTGCTCAGAGACAAGTTATGTTACAACCCGTGTTATGGGAACCTTTGGGTTAGTAAGCAAGAACATCCTACAGTCAGCTACTCAATCTATTGTGCATTAAGCTCGATTTTTTCATTACTGAAATATTGTTACTGTTGCAGCTATGTGGCACCTGAATACGCCAGCACTGGAATGTTAACTGAGAGGAGTGATGTTTATAGCTTTGGTGTACTTATAATGGAGATTATCACTGGTCGATCTCCTGTAGATTATACAAGAGCAGCTGGAGAGGTTAGCATTTTGGTCATTTTGTTTTTAAAATTTCTTTCTCTATAACTATTTATGTCCGGCGAAGCTGAATTCTGCAGTGCTGATGTTTTCTTTTCGTTCAGGTGAACTTGGTTGAATGGCTCAAGACCATGGTTGCTGAAAGGAGAGCAGAGGAGGTAGTCGACCCTAAGTTGGCTGAAAAACCTTCCCCCAAAGCACTGAAACGGGCGCTTTTGGTTGCTCTTCGCTGTGTCGATCCTGACGCCAATAAGAGGCCTAAAATGGGGCATGTAATTCACATGCTCGAAATGGATGACCTTCTATTCCGAGATGTACATTTGAATCCTTGACCATTTTTTGTGCTTCCTCTCTATTTACTGTACATTTGGAATCACGTTGCCAATTCCACAATTCCATGATATACGCAGGATAAGAAGCCTGGAAGGGAAGTTCAGCCTCAGTCATCAGACAGATATAGCTCTAAGGAAGATGGAAGCTTCAGCAAACGTGAGAATCACCAGTACAGATGATAAATTGGTGCTACTAGACTCGAATACTCGTTTGTATGAGTTGCCATTAGAGATTAGCGATATTAACCATGTTTTTGTTAAATTTTTTCTCCCCTCTTCTTGATCTTATGATTGTATTATATGAAAATCATCATATGACACTTGATCCTTATATGATGGCACAAGTGTAGCATGGAATCGTGACTTAACTAGTAACATGCACCATCTGATACTTGCAATTTAATTGTGATTCTACCTAATGCAAGTACGGCTTTGTCTACTCCACTGCATCCTGTGCCAGTCCATACCTGATTCCAGCCATTTTACTACTGCGTGGGAGAGCTGATCCCTTCTTCTTGTAGCTTGTTAGTTAGTACTTTGCTGCCTTCACATGATGTCACATGGTGCGGCATCACACTTTCACCCTGCATCTGAGCCTTTGTTTATTGAATATAAGATCTCCATTGGTTTGAACTTTTTATTATGCCAATGGCAAATGCTTTGTCCACAATACTGCATCCGGTGAGCATTTGGGACAGGTTCTTGTCGCTTCGTCTTGTCTTGATCTACTCTTCTTTAGTCGGTTGAGATTTTGATCAACTTTGAATACTAATTCTTTTACCGCGCACCAGCTCTGGATCTGGAGATTATTAAACCTGATCACTGGCAGCACTGAGTCACTGACCGCTAAGAAGCACCGATGAATATCCAATGCTCACGTGACCGAGCAGAACACTGCGCAGTTTCCTTCTGTACGCTATACTAGCTTGTGAGATAACATGTCATGCTACAGTTCAGGCGTCTGACATCTCGTCTCCACTCTCCGGTTTAATTGGTAATTTCGTTTTCAATTTCAACGGCTAGCTCGGAGTTTCTATATGCTTCATAAACGTTCAGATAGACGACGTTCTTGTGCTGAATATAGAAAGGAGGCGTTGCGGATGAGTCCAAAACAACGGCCTGAACGGATGACTGAATCGAGAGCAGAGAAGACAAGATGAAGAAGCATCTTAAAAACGTCGTGGAACTGCTTGGCTGGACACCAGCAAATTCGCGAGGCGACCTCTCACAGATCCTAATGGCGGTAGCTAGCATGACCAATTTGTGTGACCCTGACGTGATTGTCCCTTTCTTTCATCTAAAATGAAGAGATGATAAAGATGGTTGCATAAACGCTAAAGCGTAATAATACGGCAAGAGATATTCTGAAAAAAAAAAGTCGCGCTAGGCCTACGTGGCTGTCACTACCCACTCGTGAGCTGCAAAACAAACCAATGGAAGGCATGAGCCGACAGCACAGTACACGCAGTCGACCTCCATGGCTCCATGCTACCTACGTCTAGTAGCGACCTGTGACTGTCCCCGTCAACGGATGATGAGCTGTTTCGAAGCGGACACAACAATTGGCACTACGAATTCTGCAATTCATGGAACATGGCTCGGCAAAGGTGCTTGTGCAGGTCATTGATCCTCCGCAACATCCTGAACGAACCGAACGCAGGAGGAGTAAGTACTCGGTTTCTTGGGCGGTTTGCTTGATACGGCCAGGGACGAGCAAAACAAGCTGCTTCTCTCGCATCGCATGCAGGAGCAAGTTGCAACTCCATAGCTGGAGCTGGAGCGCAAATAAAACGCCGTGCACGCCCGGCTGTCCCGACAACGAGTCGCGCGGGCACGGGCACGCCGGCCTCGTCGAACAGACAAGCCAGCATCGATCCCGTCCTTGGTCTCACGAGACAACGACGCCATTCTCACAGGCAGCGATAAGAGGGAGAGACGGATACGAAAAGGAAACAAAAGGCGACGCGCGTGACCACGGCTGAGACACGGCACACTGAGATATAATCTGACAGCAGAAGATGGGGATTCCAGCGGGCAATGATCACCGTCAGTCAGCCTTTGAAAAAGCTCCTGATGATAAACGCGAAACAATTATGGGGCCATGGGTGCACAATCAAAAAAGGTACAAGTAGGCCTAGCATAGCAGCATGGGCACATTCATATGAATATTACGCTGAAAAGGGGACCGGCAATAGTGCCATGTGAAATGTTATGCACTGATTAGTTAGGCCTCAGGCTGTGCTACCAGTATAACTTAATATGTACATGTATGTGATAAGCAAGATCTTGAGAAACGCGAGGACGCAGGGTTGAGCAAGCACACCGGTTGCATGACATCGGGTCGAGGGATGCAGCCATGATGCAGGAGAGGAGAATACCAGCCGTGGTTTACTAGCTTCTGGCATTCGACTGGCTTCCCCTGGGCAGTTTGTTGTTGTTCTCCGGAGCAAGATTGTCTGGAGCAGCTCTCTTTGGCCTCAACTAGAGTACAGAATAGGACTGTAAGCATACATTATAGTATTATACAGTGCTGTAGTTTGATGGAAGTCTTGTTATTAGCAGCTCACCTTCTCCTCAGATTTTTGATACAAGTGTCTCAGCAGGATGTTCTTGGCCTCTGTTGTTATCACTGAATTTTTTTGAAATAAAAATGGTCAGCAACTGAACATGCAGTAAAATACAACAACGATGACAGTCATGCAACAGAGAAGAGAAAGAAACATTTGTGAAAATGCTGTTGGAACCGTGGAAGTGATGAGTGCCCCAGCAAAGTTAAATAAAAAAAATATGAGCATTTATAAGTATGTACAGATATATAAACTAAAGCACACTTGCAAGACACATGAAGGGAAAAAAAAAACAGCCATAAGGGAAGGCCAATAATTTGCTTGTTGAATGTATATCCCACAAGATGGAAAATTCTTGGCCGCATAAGAATATCACAGGGAAGTACAGAGCAAAAATAAAATCCGCCAACTATTGTAAAGGAATCAGCTCCATGCATGTGAGGAACCGACAAAGAGAAACGTTGGGCATGGTATTTAATAAAGTTTATTAATAGCCAGAAATTTGTGCCTGAAGTCAGAAGAATAACTCAAGGTTAAGTATCCTTCAGATGATTTGAGTTCTTGAATAACTCACAAATAACTTATCCAAAAAAATCTACTGGCCTAAGAAAAAGACACCTAATGTGACAAACGCCTTTTCTTTGTACCTTTTGCTCTCTAAATTAATACTGTGCCCCTTCTTTGATTGTTGTTTTTATCAGTTGGTGAGCAGCACACAATAATGTTTTCATCGACAGCATGTAAAGGACTAGCTGTGCAAAAAAAGAGTGAATGTAAAAATGATATCTCATAATGTGGCCTAGCCTGGTAAATCGTGTAGGTCCTGAGAAAATACTTCAACAAACAGCCTATATGTTGCAGACATATGGGCAAACCTGAGTGTTTATGGAAAAATCTAGTCAGTTATCAGTGTGATCATTAGAATAAGGAACCTAGTTAACTCCTCTCATAGGCAAGGACACCCAGTTCTAGCACTCAACGTGATGGCAATGAGCTGGAAGGCTCCAATGGTCCAACCTCTACTGAGAAAGTCTTGAAGACTCTATCCTGATGGTGTTCAAAATGGACTGAAAAGGCTAGTTCAACACCATCATCCTTGGCCTTAAGGCACTAAACCATTTCTTCCTCTTCCTCATGCTTCAAGATTAATCTTTGGAGAGTAAATCAGTGCAATGGTACTGAGAGACTTACACGATTGAACAAAAGGCAAACCAACTAAGGAATTGCATATGTAAGCTACATGAACATACCGAATACTACAGTATCAAGAATGACAATCAACTATTATATTTGAGGTGGACGTTTTTTTTATCTAGCAGTATGAATAAGCATAAAATAGATTCAAGTTTTGATATAATAAGGAAATCATATTAACGTCTTGTTGGCTGATGAGGTTCAGTAAAATTAGGATGCAGGACTCCAGAATCTGCAATGTCCTAAATGTAAAGAGAATGTTTCCTTGCTGAGTTTTTGAAGGTAAAACTATAGTATTGAAAGAGGGCAGTCTTTAGGCATTTTCCAGGAAGAAACTGGATTACATGGATTCATATAGTCACTGTTGGTAGCCTGGCAGTCTGGGACTCCTACCACTTGAAACTGATAAATTGAACTGCAGCTTAATGGGAACGAGCGATTGCATGACGACAACTGATAAATTGAAAATGCTCAATGAGGACAGAAAAAGGTATAAGGAGGAAGCACAAGATCATTGGCTTAAGAAGATGGAAATTGAGTTACCTTGATTGGGAGGCGGATCTGTCGTGTGAGTTGCAATGTAAGTGACTGGGGTGATATTCTGATGAGAAAAACATATAAAAGACAAAGAACAATTGTTACTTCATTTGTATCACATCAACAGAATATACCTGTAATAATAGTATGCAGATGGTAACATTAAATTCTGTGTACAATATAAAATCAACTAATAGCATTAGCATCACACCAACTAAACATTATGTATGAAGTTTGCAATATGAGTCGTTAGTGACACGGTCTGATGAGAAACACGGAGACTACTAAAATCAATCCATCAGTACTATCACGAGAAAACCAAGACCTGAATAAATAGTTAAATTTATGGACAGTCGGCAGTTGTGCAAAATGCGCCCTTAAATCGAGCCAAGTTTTTGGCCGTTGAACTAAAAAAAAAAACTAGTAATACACTCTTTCTCCATCTCTCATACCACACATTCAGCAACAAAGCACAACACGATTGATAATTCCCAAGCTGTCGGAAGGCCGTACGGACATAACTTTTCCTCGTGATGCAATAAGTGAACCACAGAAATCATAGGTCAATCAGGGTCAAATTAACCTATTCAAGCTTATCCGAGCTCATCAATGTGTATTCAAACAAGCAGTACAGAACGATAGAGAAGAGATCGCCAAGCCAAGAAGGGGGCAGTGCTGACCTACCGAGGGCTGCGAGGAGGGGTCGGCTGGGACGAGCTGGCTGAAGTTCTGAGGGTTGTAGGAGGGCCACCCTCCCTGGGGACTTCCCATCGCTGCCTCCCTCTCTTTCTTCTACGGCGACTTCTTCAGCTTAATCGCCACGCCGCCGTCTCCCGCTCCGGCGACGGTTCCTCTTTCCACTGTTGGTTAGCACTATTTTCCCCTCATTTCGGCGAGCGAGCGAGCGAGGGGGAGAGAGAGAGAGAGAGAGAGAGAGAGAGAGAGAGAGAGAGAGTGCCTGATGGCGATGGGTGATGGCCAGAAGGCCCGTAATGTAAACAAGGCCTTTATAAGATTGATCGCGATTAACAGTCACGATCTGGCCCAGCCTATCCTAGCTAGCTGGCTAGGAATTGGTTTAAAATCACGGCCCAGCCCAGTACATTTCCTGAGCGTGCTCGGTGAGTCGGTGTGGTTCACTCACAAAGTGACAAGTGACGAAGCGCGCCGATACTGCAGATAATGTCACGACGAGCTTGATGTAGACTCTTAAGGTCTTCGGTTGCATGTAAAACTGAAAGAGATAAGGTTCATGAACTACTCCCACGTGAGGCACTTAAGAGTCTATAGCCTCCATAGTGATGTCTACGTTGACATCTATACCTATCCAGCTAATGGCAATGCTGAGTTTTTTACATCTCCTGATGTGCAATTGTAAGAGTTGGGATTCGTAACGATTTGTCCAAATGGAGCAAGTAAACGATGTTACGCGTATGCGTACCGACATCGAAACTAGGGAGCTGGCCCGCATAAAATTGACATGCTATAGCTCATATGGGATGTTTCTAGTTGCGTTGGTATATTAAAAAATTACACTGAAAAGTAATTTATGCCTTCATCACTCTATTTTTAATCTCTTTGTCAATCGGGCCCATGCTTTTGGGTGTGTCCATACCCCAAAAAATGACATGTTGGCATAGCCACAATCTAATATTTGTTCACCTCTTTAAGTTCAAAAGCTTTATATAATGGAGGTCTTTTCCATTGGACCTCTGAGAGGCATTGCAAACGGGTTACTTCTTTGTGAGTCCTGTTGAGTGTTGCAGGTACTTCTATCTTATAATGGAGGTCTTTTCCATGCACTCCCTCATGATCCGGAACCGGATCTGAACATTGTACATTTTATTATCATCTAATATTTTTTCTTTTATGTGGCTGATTTGTCGAGATATATTCTTGATAGTAGTTTTAGGTATATGTATGATCTTTAAAAGTTGATGGACATATGACACAAGGTTTATATAGGTTCTGGGAGGATAACAACCCTACATCATATTTAATGTATTATATTGATGGTGTCTCACACTAGAATTAAGGTTTCCCGAGGAGAATTTTGATGATCCTTCAGAAGACCCCTACCCTCTTATATATCTGAGGGACCAGGTTTATATATAAGTCTCCTAGTCAGTTACAATGAATTTTATATTTAGCCTATATCTCTAATTCTATCTTGCTGTCTACTACAAACTATAATCCGAGTAGTAGTGTTAACGAACTTTGATCTCTATTGCTTTATTATTGGATCTCGGTCCACTCGACAATATATCCGAGTGATAAGATATCCCGGATATACATTCCCACTTGATTATCCCTTAGTAAGATAGACATGCAAACCATAATTTGATGGCCGTCTTACTATTTTTTTTATGGAAAACATGTGTTCCTTGATACTCGGATCATGTTATGATATACTAATTCTCTAATAAAAACTGGTGTATATATTGTTTCATATCACATGAGCTCTACTGCAAATATAAAGATTATGATCTGATTTGCTTTGCGCAAAAGCTGATGGAGGAGCAAGCTGAATTGAATCACTATATATATTGTGAGATGTTTTAACATCTGGCAGGAGAAAACAACCTAATCATACCAATCTCGTCCATTGAAATGTAGAATGAACTAATCTTATATAATAAACAGTGATGCACAGCTTTCACCCACCTGACAGTTCTGCTCAAACCGTACATGAACAACCTTACCTCCATTAATGAATTGAAGGACCTTACCAAGCTTGTGTAAGGTGCTCAGAATGATAATGTTGCTTCCAAGTTCCAACACATTTTTGTGGCTTGGTTGCACAACGACGCCAATGGTGTGTCTTGATGAACCATGAGCTCACTTGTGTAGTAGAACGGCATGTTGATAGTGTTTTCTTCTCCAAATCTAGCGGGTAGTAGTTTTATAGTGTTTTCTTCTCCAAATCTGGCGGGTAGTAGTCCAAGTAATCATATAGATCAAGATATCAGAGGCAGGAGTAGGAGTTCGTGGGTATGATTGGACATGTTCTAGAGTTCTTCCATAATTACAATAACCACCTTTTGGTTAATGGCGACATTTTTTTCCAAACACTTTTCTTCTGTTTGATCTGTTGCCCTCTGTGCTACATATATCTTAGATTACTTGTGTAGTAGAACGGCATGTTGATAGTGTTTTCTTCTCCAAATCTAGCGGGTAGTAGTTTTATAGTGTTTTCTTCTCCAAATCTGGCGGGTAGTAGTCCAAGTAATCATATAGATCAAGATATCAGAGGCAGGAGTAGGAGTTCGTGGGTATGATTGGACATGTTCTAGAGTTCTTCCATAATTACAATAACCACCTTTTGGTTAATGGCGACATTTTTTTCCAAACACTTTTCTTCTGTTTGATCTGTTGCCCTCTGTGCTACATATATCTTAGATTACTCCTATTTGTTCTGCCCATGATAATCTATATGCTTCTCTTTGGCGAGCTTGTGGTAGACTGATATTGTTCCATCATCGTCGAATAAATCTAGTCTCCGCATCTGCATAACAGAGCCTCTGTTTGCAGGAAAACAATCGATGTAATTCTTCTCTTTATCCCTCACAATAGAGATGGACTAAAAAATTTCTCAAGTAATCGAGATCCGCAAAACAACATGATTTCTCTCATGAACCATCACACCATACCAATCCCCCGCTGATTGGCATTGGATCGGGTCCCTGATCAACCGCCTAGTTCTTCGGTCTGAGCATTTCTAGCAGTTTGTGAGACTCTAAGCTCAAGCTGTAGCTCATGACTTGAGCCCCAAGTCAGTTGCGAACTCGCCAAATAATTTCACCTTCGAGATGTACTCCAGATTCCTCTATGGCACCATCTGGATCACCACCAAGCTCGGCGACAAGAACACTTCGTCATGCTCGCTACCTGACCGGACGCGGCAACGTCCAATTGCACAGCTGTAGAATACTGCTGCATTGTCGTGTTGATCACATTGTGAAGATTCCTGCACGTGTTTGTTTAGGTTTAAATTTTAGTTTTATCATATTAATCCTTCGAACGTTAAATAGAACGACTAAATATAAAGTAAATATAAAATTAAATATAAAACTAATTATATAGTTAGAGGCTAATTTGTAAGATAATTCTTTTAAACTTAATTAAATCATGATTATGAGACATTTATTGTAGTATCATATTGTCTAATCATGATCTAATTAGGTTTAATAAATTCATCTTGTCATTTAGCCTAAGGATTATAGAATAATTTTTTTCATTAATCTATATTTATTACTTCTAATTAGTATCTCAATATTCGACTGGATATAATTAAAATTTAGTGCACAGAAAACGAACATATCACCACACTTGTGTACGATCGTCAAGTGTGGTATGGTCTATATCATACCTGTCAACTACAGATGCATTGATGTACACTCCTTGCACTTGTGTGCGATCCTTTTCTATGTAGTTTCTCGTATTGTATATCTAACAGATCTAAAAAATTTTCTCTCACCATATTGGCTTTTTATTATAAACAAAATGTATGTTTATCACGACACAGTTCGAGATAGGATCTCTGTTCGTATGTAATTATAGCTCCTACCCAAGCTCAAAGGCCGTATTTCGTAGTTATGAAACATCAAGTACGAAACATTGTTTACCTCACGTATTTAGTCAAATATTTTTTTTCTTAATTTCCTTCATGAAAGTATGAAGTATTGTCTACCTCACGTATTTAGTCAAGCTTTTCTTTTCTTAATTTCCTTCATGACATGCTATGAAAAAAGACTCCTCTTCTTAATCTACAAAGGGTACAAAAGACTCTTACATACATCTATATTTTCTTAATTTCTAAAGTTCTCTTATATTCCACATATGGACTTATATTATATGCATTATTTTGGACCATTGGATAATCATAACAACCAATGGTTTGATTTTTTTAAATTAATCTAAACCGTTAGATGTTCATAAAATCCAATGGTTCAATTTTTTTTTTCTTTTTAGACTAATGTGGTAATTTTGTGGTCTTGGAAGCGAACGTGGTTGCTCCTTTTAACCTTCAAATAACAAGATAATAGATTATGCTTAATAGATTCGTCTCGTTATTTAGCCTAGAAGTTATATAATGAGTTTTTATCATTAGTCTATATTTATTATTTCTAATTAATATCATAATATTCGATTGGACATGACTAAAATTTAGTGCACAGGAAATGAACGCACCTGGTGCATTTGTCTGTGATCGTCAAGTATGGTACGATTTATGTCATACCTATCAACTACAGATGCATTGATATACACTCTGTGCACTTGTGTGCAATCTTGTATGTCTAACAGATCTAATAAAATTTCTTTCACCATATTGGTTTTTTATTGAAAAGAAAACATATATTTATCATGATACGGTTCAAGATAGGATCTTTATTCGTATGAAATTATGGCTCCTACCCAAGGTCAAAGACCATGTTCCATAGTTACAAAATATCAAGTACGAAGTATTGTCCTGTCTCACTTATTTAGTCAAGCCTTTTTCTCTTAATTTACTTCATGAAAGTACGAAGCATTGTCTGCCTCACATATTTAGTCAAGCATTGTCTCATGACATGCTATGAAAATTACTCATCTTCTTAATCTACAAAGGATACAAAAAACACTTACATACATCTATATTTTCTTAATTTCCAAAGTTCTCTTATATTCCACATATGGACTTATATTATATGCTTTAGTTTAGACCATTGGATAATCATAACGACCAATAATTAGATTTTTTTAATTAATCTAAACCATTAGTGTTCGTAAAATCCAACAGTTCAAATTTTATTCTCTTTTTAGATTAATGTGGTAATTTTGTGGCTTTGAAAGCGAACATGGTGACTCTTTTTAACCTTTAAATAACAAGATAATATATTAGGTTTAATAGATTTATCTTATCATTTAGTCTAGAAGTTATAAAGTGAGTTTTATCATTAGTCCATATTTATTACTTCTAATTAATACCCTAATATTCAATTGTGCATGACTAAAATTTAGTGCGTAGGAAACGAATGCACCCGGTGCACTTATGTGCGATCATCAACTGTGTTATGGTTTATGTCATACCTATCAACTACAAATACATTGATGTACACTCCGTGCACACTAGTGCGATCTTGTATGTCTAACAGATCTAAAAATATTTCTCTCACCATATTAGTTTTTTATTAAAAAACATATGTTTATCACGACTTGGTGCAAGATAGGATCTCTTCGTATGAAATTATGGCTCCTACCCAAGGTCAAAGGCCATATTCCATAGTTACGAAATATCAAGTACGAAGCATTTCCTGTCTCACTTATTTAGTCAAGCCTTTCTTTTTTTAATTTACTTCATGAAAGTACGAAGCATTGTCTGCCTCACATATTTAGTCAAGCCTTTTTTTTCTTCATTTCCTTCATGACATGTTATGAAAAAAAGTCCCCTCTTCTTAATCTACGAAGGGTACAAAAACACTCTTACATACATCTATATTTCAGTCATTATTTTAATCCAAAGTTCTCTTATATTCGACATATGAACTTATATTATATACTTTAATTTGGACCATTGGATAATTATAACAATCAATAGTTAGATTTTTTTGAATTAATCTAAACCATTAGATGTTATAAAATCCAACGATTCAAATTTTCTTATCTTTTTAAAATAATTTGGTAATTTTGTGGATTTGGAAGCGAACGTGGTAACTTTTTTTGACCTTCAAATAACAAGATAATAGATTAGACTTAATAGATTCATCTCGTTATTTAGCCTAAAGATTATAAAATAAGTTTTATTATTAATTTATATTTACTACTTCTAATTAGTATTCCAATATTACATGATTAAAATTTAGTGCATAGAAAACGAACACACTCAGTGCAATTATGTGCGATCGTCAAGTGTAGTACGGTTTATGGCATACTTGTCAACTACAAGTGCATTGATATACACTCCGTGCACTTGTGTGTGATCTTGTATGTCTAACAGATTTTTTTTAAAAAAAAATCTCTCACCATATTGAGATTTTTTATTGAAAAGAAAACATATGTTTATCACGACATGGTACAAGATAGGATCTTTGTTCGTATGAAATTATGACTCCTACCCAAGGTCAAAGACCATATTTTATAGTTAGGAAACATCAAATACGAAACATTGTCCTGCCTCACTTATTTAGTCAAGTCTTTTTTTTTTCTTAATTTTCTTCATGACATGCTATGAAAAAGTCTCCTCTTCTTAATTTACGAAGGGTACAAAAAAAAACTCTTGCATACATCTATATTTCAGTTATTATTTTAATCCAAAGTTCTCTTATATTCGATATATGGACTTACTACTATATTATATGCTTAATTTAGACCATTAGATAATCATTATAACAAATAGTTAGAATGTTTTTGAATTAATCTAAACCGTTAAATGTTCATAAAATTTAACGGTTCAATTTTTTTCTATTTTTAGATTAATTTGGTAATTTTGTGGTGTCTAGAACGAACTTGATGGCTTCTTTTGACCTTCAAATAAGAAGATAACAGATTAGGTTTAATATATTTGTCTTATTATTTAGCCTAGGAATTATGGAATAAGTTTTGTCATTAATTTATATTTATTACTTCTAATTAGTATCCCAATATTTGATTAGACATGAATAAAATTTAGTGCACATGAACAAACACATCCGATGCACTTGTGCGCGATCGTCAAGTGTGGTACGGTCAATGCCATACATGTCAACTACAGATGCATTGATGTAGACTCTGTGCACTTATGTGTGATCTTTTTCGATGCAATTGCTCGTCTTGTATCTCTATCAGATTTAGAAATATTTCTCTCATCATATTGATTTTTATTGAAAAAAAATGTATGTTTATCATAACACGGATCAAAGTAGGATCTCTATTCACATGAAATTATATGGCTCCTACCTTAGGTCAAATGACATATCCCATAATTACCAAACATCAAGTATGAAGCATTGTCTGGCTTACATGTTTAGTCAAGCCTTTCTTTTCTTAATTTTCTTCATGACATGCTATGGAAAAGTCTCCTCTTTTTAATCTACGAAGGGTAGAAAAAGACTCTTACATACATCTATATTTCAGTCATTATTTTAATCTAAAGTTTTTTTATATTTGATATATGAACTTATATTATACTCCCTCCGTTCCAAAATTGTTGTCGCCATTGATTTTTTTCGTTACCTTTGACTATTCGTCTTATTCAAAATATTTATTCGAATATGAAAAGTTATAAGTTACATTCAAATTCTATTTAGTGATAAAACAAATCATTAAAATATATAATATTTTTTAAATTTTTAGAATAAGACGAATGGTCAAAGTTGATGAAAAAAGTCAATGACGATAACAATTTTGGAACGGAGGGAGTATGCTTTAATTTGAACCATTGGATAATCATAACAGTCAATAGTTAGACTTTTTGTATTATCTAATCTGTTAGACGATGTTCATAAAATTTAATATTTTAAATCTTTTTTTTAGATTAATATGATAATTTTATGACCTTGAGAATGAATGTGGTAGCTCCTTGTGATCTTCAAATAAAAAGATAATATATAGATCCTTTGAAAGGTGACACTTGACTTGTTTTCCCGATCGATGTAGGATCGTGCAAAACAACAAGGAGGCCGAGTCTTTTTCCCTGGCTTGTTATGTGAGGCAATAAGGCAATATGGCTAGCATTTGCAGAGATTCAGATGCAGATGGTGACCCGTATTAGTCGATTCTGAATTTCTCATCTCGTGACGACACTCACCACAGACAGATAGTTTGAAGAAAATGAACTCGCCTTGATATAATAGCTTATGCGTCGCTGAACGAACAATCTACATCGTCTTCTAAGATAAGATGTGAATCCATGATGTTATTCCACTAGCCTTTGATTGATATGGAAGGGGTAGAATGCCTGGGTTTTCAACGACACTTTCACCTCCTGGTGGATTGGCTATTCGACAGGATCAAATAATAAGCTAATTTATGGAAGGAAGCAAAGAGCTCAAGAGCTGAGAACCTTATGGCCCTGGTAGCACCTAATTTTTTTTTCTATATTCGTTTTGACAATTACAATATCTAGGCATAAGGCGCATTGTATGATATACACCGGCTCACTTTTAGCCTATTCTATCAAATTGACACGCAAAGCTTTTGCATGAATTCAATTCACCAGGTGTCATTAACATCCTCGCGCTTGCAAATGTTACGCCGCGCCGAAGAATCTGCGGTGGACGGATTGTGTCACACTCGGTAATTATCAAAATGCAGAGGGATTTTCTGTTGTGTCTATGGGTCCGTTTGGTATAGATTTTTAGGCCCGTTTGATATGGATTTTTAGAAAAACAGATTATGTTTCTAGTTCAGCTTTTCTCAAAACAGCTTCTGTGTAAAAAATAACTTCTCTACCAAAACAACTTTTTGAGATGTTTGGCAAAACAGTTTCTATTTATTCTTGAGTTAGAGGGGTGGGAAAAAAGCTGAAAAAAGCATCATTTTGCTGCTTTTTGTTTCTAGTTGTTTTAGAAGAATCACTTCTCACATCTAGTATATCAAAAACTCTTCTAACCGAATCGTTTGTTAGTGACTTTGAGAGAAGCAAAAGCAGAAGCTATTTCAAAAGTCATACCAAACAGACCCTATATATATGCATGAAACCATGATGATCAGGTTTGGTATCAATGGTGAATAATCAACGGCTACTTTATTATAGCGCCAAAGACGCAACTTCGCCAATGTGCGTGGTTGCGTACGGGCATTGTGTTGACAGGATAATATTTGCACTTATGCAAACTAATTATAAAATTGCACCGACTTTTGACTCCACCATCTTATTGATTTTACGTTATGTGTGTGTGCGCTCTTTCATTCCAAATCAGTCAGCCCTTTTTCTGGCATGCTGGGTTTAGTGGACTAATAACCTGAAGACAAGATAATCTACTACCGAGAGTAGATGCAAAAAGGCTGCAACTGGCACCACTAGTTTTGACGTGAAATTGCTCATGCACGTTTGGCTTTTTTTGGCCTTGTTTTTCCTCTTTTTATGTTAATGGGCACCGGATCCATGAGCTGCAGAATAATTGTGATCCTGACCGAGTTAGGTAAAGCAACTATATCACCTCAGATGCTAATAAACAAGTAGACCATCAGCTAGACGTTTCATTTCTTTAGTTAATATCATAAATAACGTTATTAGTTGTAGCAATTGGGCTCATCGTCATCAGCAATATATGTAATGTCACCAACGTATATTGTCCCTTCTGAAGACCTAGCTACTCACAAATAAAGACACTTCTTTCTGCATAGCTGAGATGAAAAATATAAAATAAACAATCTCTTCCTGAAATGGGGGCAGCATCTACCGGCCAATATTCCAACAAGTTCCTGACCCATGCATCATCATCATCGAGCATCGCCAACTACCGGATTCTCCGTCCTCAAATCCATGCTGCACCTGCGAGAATATGCCTCTTTCCCATTGCAACGTCCTATAAACACAATTGTTTAAGGCAAAACGCCACGAAAACCGAGTGCAAATAGCGAATCATTCAGATCAGCAGGTCAGTGATCTGCCTGTGTTCACGTGTGCATGCAGTGTGCTGCCTGTTTCTAAGTAAAGGGTGGTGACCGCATCCGATCTGATGCTTTCTCAGCAAAATTCCACTGTCGTGTCAGTGGTTAAAATGTGCTAATCTATACTATTCTTTTAGGAGTCCTAATCTTCCATATGCTCCTTGTAGTAGTGAAGTATACTTAGGCCAATAGCTGTCATATATAGTAATCTTCATCAGAGTTAAAAGAAAGAAAAGAAAAGGTTAATAGGGGTGGCACACGCACGGTGCAGAGTAATCTTCAGAGACTCGGAGTGGACGTAGACTCAGGGTCGATTTGTTGAAACTAAAAAAGTAAATGACTATTATTTGATTGATAGGTATGTTTTACTTTTATCTATATATTCATAGCTCATAACCTCATACTTAAATATATAACTTTGAGTCCTTGAATTGTAATATGAAGTACTAATATTTTCTCTTCTTTTTTAAGGTTGATTTGCCTTGTACTTACTCTACAAGTTTTTAACTACAACTAACTACAACTACAGAGTAAAATGGAAGATGAATTTCTAAAAGACTGCTTGATACTCTATATATTGAAAAAGAAATAGCAATTAAGATCACCACATAATATTTAATGACTTAATGTAATTAAGGACCGTGCAGTTTCATTTAAATGAAAAGGTAAGTTGTATTCGTCAACTATCTTGTAATATAGCACAATCTCTACTTCTTATTAATTTAGATGAGATTGTTATTAGTGTTGACTTTAGTTTGGTGTTGGATTTGGTGTTGGTTGCTTGATGTTAGTTTTTTTTTGAAGTAGGTTTTAAAAATGTACAGATGCACGACTGCTCTCTAATTCAAAATCATAATCGGACCAAAAAAGCATTAAAAGTTTATTTTTTTTATTATAGTTGAACTCAGCTTTTCCTATCACAAAAGAATTTTTTTAATCATTATCGGATTCACGACTGTTCTCTAATTCCAAATCACAGTCGAATCAAAAGACGTAGCTAAAGTTTTTAAGACAGAAACCCATCGGCCAGACTCATGAAAGACAGAAAACCCAAAGGTGACGAATATAAAACAAAACTCCATCCAAGTACATGACGTTTCTATATATACAAACATATTTACATATGTTTTATTCTTTATAATTTTCCTCCCGGTGTGATGTGTGATCTAAATCACATCGACGTGGTGCCGACGCTGGTGAGGGACATCCCTCTTGCAATTCTTCTTCCTTGGTACCCACGCATGCTGTCTTGGTGTTGCTTCATGTGCTAAGCGCGTCATCCTAAACGTGCTTTGTGTAGCTCACGCGTAACATTGATCATGTCTGTACCACATGTCTTGTATTGCTCGTATCATACCTACCATGCATGGACAACGCGCATGACCTCCAATCCCGTCAAGCACGGGTTTCCATACCTGCCGCCCTCGCTCCCTCATAGTTTATGATCGACCTCACGCCATCGTTGTCATGGTACAGTGTTGTGCGTCGTCGTAGATGCCCCAATCACCGTACTTGGTGGGTAAAATCTAATTTCTCCCCAAGCCATTCTACCCGTTGTCTCCGTTGCCATGATTGATTGTGTTGTGATAAAATTTTTTAGTCCTCCTGATGCTGTCTTGCTTTCAATTCCTGTGAGACAACTGATTAGCCTCCAGCCTCCACTATGTATAAGAAGTACTCACTAAAGTCCATTCTATCTAGCAGATCATTCAATCAAAATCCAAAGTATGACTTTATCGTTGACGCATGCTCAGTAATAGTGCCCAGTCCGTCGAGCATGCATGTCGCTCTATCAAAATCTAAAGTCCGCTCTTGGCTGATGCAATGTTGGAGTCGTTAGCGTCGGCTACAGCAAGCAAACGATCCAACTACTCGGTGGACACATACCCACAACGACATAGTAATTTACCGCATCTTGTGTTGTTTAACAAAGATCTAGCGTCGTGGAACGTGGACGTCCGTCGTGACATGTAGGATCTAGCTATGGAGACCAACTATGCAATGACCAATCAGGTGGACGAGTGCAACCGGCAATGCAGGCTGACAATAGCCATAACTGTCATAGTGAAGTCGATTTTGCATCCTTTAGAGCTTTTCTATTTGCACTCCTTTACATAACCGAATGACAGGAGCTCATTATTTATTGTACATGGCTTATTGGCTTTGATGCTATAAAGTTGTTGCGTATGTGTATTTTTTGTTTGTAGGACAAAAGAGTTCAAAAGTCTTACAAATATTTTGTAGTTTAATTTTTTTAAGTCCGTAATAACGCACGGGTATTTTGCTAGTCTATTATTTAATATATATTTATATATATAATTATATTAAAAATTAAAATACAATGTAAATTGGTACTCCAACCCACATTTTCGTTTTTGACCATGGCCGACCGCCCTCCCTCCAGATCCGCCTATGTTGAAATCAATTGATGCGTGGCAGCTCTGCGACCAGCTGCGAGTAATATGTTTGGGTTGACAAGTGGGTCCAGTGGTGCACGTCAGCAGATCAGGCAACATGCTGTCACTTTCAGTCGTCCTGATTGCTGACAGCAACCAGAAGTTTTCTACGGAAATCAAAGGCAGCTGAACAGTAAACTGGGCGCCGTGAGCAGATAACCCATACGCCTTGGTTTGTTAAGCTCCACTCCTCAAGTCCGTTAAACAGAGTTTTGTTTCCGTTTTATGAGAAAAAAAAAATGCCCATGGTTCACATGCCAATGACGATTCTCGAGGATTCACCCCAGCGGCAGCAGATTCTTGAGGATGCACTCACGAGATTCTTGATGCGGTGACGATGCTTGGGGCCAGTTGTACCAACACATACACACTCAAGCTGGAGTGGTGGACGCAATCTAATGACATGTTCCTCCGCTCGCTTCCCAGGTACAGTAGCCTTTTTCGCCAGGAAATGCAACGCAAAGGCATCGGTTCCTCCTCTCGGAATGCGAATAATCCACGGCACGGGGGGATATTGATGATTGTCCCAGTGGCGACGGGGACACCAACCCGGCGTTGGTTACCCTTTGCCCAGTTCGGCGGCATCCGAGTCTGAGCTACACTAGTTTCAGTTTTCTGAAATTGCTTCAATGCAACGGAAGCCGAAAGCCACCCGCGGCATGAAGCCGGAAAGGGGGCAGTGCGATGACCAGCCAAGCTACCTGGCCGGCACCATAAAAACGCCGGAAAGGAGCCCCGAGCCGCAGCAGCTCGAGTCGAGCCACGCAAAAGCAGCAGCAGCTTGCGAGTTGCGACACTGCCTCACACGGCACGGCGCCACTTCCTCTTCCCTTCCCTTCGCTTCATTCCCCCACCCAGCAAGCAGTTGCTGCTCATTGCTCATCTTCCTCTCCCTCTCCTTCTCCCACCAGAGAATAGAGAGAGAGGGGGAAGCTAGGCAGCAGCCATGCCGAGCCATGAGGCCTGCTGCGGCACCATGTTCTGGGTGTACCTCATGTCCTGCGTGGGGCTCGTCATGTTCGCCGGCCTCATGTCCGGCCTCACCCTGGGCCTCATGTCCCTCAGCCTTGTCGACCTCGAGGTCCTCGCAAAGGCAGGCACACCAAAGGACAAGCTCAACGCTGGTAACTCCTCTTCCTCCTTCTCTTCTTCACTCAGCTCCCTCCTCCCCTGCTCCCCTGCTCCGCTCCTCTAATCGGCGATACATATTTGTGTTCCCCGTGCAGCCAGGATCCTGCCGGTCGTCAGGAACCAGCACCTGCTGCTCTGCACGCTCCTCATCGGCAACTCGCTCGCCATGGAGGCGCTGCCCATATTCCTCGACACGCTCGTCCCCTCCGTCGTCGCCATACTCATCTCCGTCACGCTCATCCTTGCCTTCGGGGAGGTAACTAATCGATCCTGAATTTTCCCTATTTTTCCTGCCGCCACATCGTTCATCCTTATTTAGATTGAGCAATTAAAGCTGATTTGGTCCTGTGCTGCTCGCGCAGATCATGCCGCAAGCCATCTGCACGCGATACGGGCTCAGCGTCGGGGCCATGGCCGCGCCCGTCGTCAGGGTACTGCTCATCGTCTTCTTCCCCGTCGCCTACCCCATCAGTAAGGTACTCAGACTCGCGCCGGCACCTCAATTTTGTTCCTCTTGTTGGCATGACTTCCGCCGGGTTATTGTTGGAGCCTTGTGCTTGGTGGATGCCTGAGTGAAATTGGGATGGGACAGCACCAACTAGTAGGATACAGATCGATCCCGAGCCGGTCCATTATTTAATTTGCCAAACAAAGGGCTTATCGTACCGTGCTCGTCTAGTCATCCAAATCGCACGGGGTCAGCATTCACTATTTATTTATTTATTTACAAATTATACAATTACCTTGCGGATGATGACTACTTCGGCACTTATTTAACACAGCCTCTGCCCAATGAGCCAAGAAGAAGTAACTGAAACGGTGAATCAAGAACTATTTCTTCTCCATGCTGCCAAACTAAATTATTGGGGGATGCAAAATAATCGCACATTTGCCACACTAAACATTGACACTCATAGTATGTATGACATTTGTGACAAGGACATTTGGAGCCATTTCCGTATGAACTATGAAGCAATCCCAGTTAGAGTCCTTAGAGTACTTCAATTGCGATTCTATGAAATGTCTACATCTTATTTCAACCAAAAAAAAAAAAAGAGAGAGAAGGAAAACTCTGCCACTGTTGTTAAAAGAAGCAAACACCATACTGTGGTACATATGATTTAGGACCACTACACAATTTCTGCATTATTGATGTACTTTGATCTTTATTGCCCATAGTGGACTAAATGTTTCTCCTCGTTTGTGTTGGTAGGTTACAAATATAGGTTGGGGGTGCATACTTTTTTTTTCCTTCTGAAACTACCAAGGGGGTGCATAAACGTAATATCTCTTCTCTCTGCTGCTGTATCTTATTTGATTCATGTAAATTTCTCGTTCAGTTGTTGGACAAGCTACTGGGAAAAGGCCATTTTGCACTAATGAGGAGAGCTGAACTAAAGACATTGGTTGATATGCACGGCAATGAGGTTGGTATAGACTTCTCTGCAATAGACTTCATATTGAACTTTAACATTTTCAGAGGTTAATATTCCCTTCACTTATTTATGTATGATGTTTGGTCCATTCAACTTTCAACTAATCAACATCACAAATATATAAAAAAGGAGGGAGCATATTTTTGCATTCACATTTGTTATTTTTTGTTCATGCAGTTTGAATCATTTTTTCTATACTTCCAGTACCACAAGAAAGTTAATCTCCAAAGTTAATGTTTCATTCATTAGATCCGAGATAACTTCTGCATCATATCACATCATATAACAGGATCGAGCATGGATGAATACTGAAAAGATTATGACTATGCATTCACATATTCTCTCAGCCTTCTTGTTGTAGCTATGTTTAACCGCCACTCTCAACTTCTAGTGCCTTCAATAATGATTGCCACGCTCCACGCTTGAGCTTATACAAAGATATGGAGTACAAACTATCATTGAACTCCTATTTTCTCACTTTGTTGTTAGGCTGGAAAAGGTGGAGAGCTGACTCATGATGAAACAACGATCATTACAGGAGCGTTGGAGTTGACCCAAAAGATTGCAAAAGATGCCATGACTCGTATATCTGAGACATTTTCCCTTGATATAAATGCTAGGCTGGACCAGTATGTATCTTCAAACATAGTTTATTTGTGTTGTTCAGATGATGTTATGCGACTTATAGTACTATTTTTTCCTTCTTTAGGCATACAATGGGTATGATAATGACCAAAGGACACAGTCGTGTACCTATATATTCTGGGAGTCCAAGCAATATTATTGGCCTTATATTGGTAAATCAGCTAACTGTTGTCAGCACTTTTGATTAACATCAGTATAGGTTCCCTGCTCTTTCATTGTCTTTCATGGACATCCTGAATTTTTTATTTTATTTTTGCAAACTTGCTATTTTATATGACTAAGAGTAAAAAAAAAACATTTCAGGTCAAAAACTTGATTACTTGCAGAACTGAAGATGAAGTGCCCATTAGAAATGTTACCATCAGAAAAATTCCAAGGTATCATCTGCACTGGACAGTAGGGCTAACCATGAGTTCTTTGCAATTTGTGCAATCTTATTTTGAGGGAGATACACACTATATTTCATTTAACCTGTTCTTCATACACTTCATACTATTTTATTTTGGATATTTTTCTCCTTGGTGATATGCACTAAACGTCTTCTAATGCTGCCATTCTTATGAATATCAGGGTCGCTGACGATCTTCCTCTATATGACATTCTAAATGAGTTCCAGAAAGGTCACAGCCACATGGCTGTAGTAGTTAAACGCACAAACTCAGGAATATCCACTGAAAATCAAAAGAATGTTGTACCAGATCATAAAATTAACATTAAAGATGCTCACGTTGATGGTATGTGCCATTTTTATATATTGCTTACTTGCTAGTAATTTGGTGGGTTCTGGATGAGTTTCACTTATCAATCCTGCAATTCTGTATATGCAATGCCTTAGATGATTTCATGTTTTTTCTAAAAAATGGCTGTGGCTTGTCTTTGGCTGACCAGTTGACTGCATTTCCAGGTTCATCTCCCTCGCATGTTAGCATTGCCGGAAGTCGTAGAAATAACGTTGAGAAGTATGGAGATGGACGCCCATATAACAAGAAATCAGAAAGGAAGCGCATAAATATTCTTGATTTTAACACCGATCCACTTCCCAGCTATTCAATGGATGAGGAAGCGGTTGGAATAATCACTATGGAAGATGTCATGGAAGAATTACTACAGGTTGAACATATTCTCAATGGAGCTCCTCTTGGTTCACGACTAGTATTTTCATTGCTGACATTATAGTATATCTTTTAAAATCTGTGATATCTTTGAAGCTGTGGCCAGTGGCCATGCATTGAGTTTTCCCTGAATTTCTCCCTCCAATCTTTTTCTTTTGTTGACGTTTTCTAGCTCAAAGTATTTTGGCCGTCATGGATGCTAGTTTGCAAAAGTAGAGTCATATACCAATTTCTTTATTTAATATCACTAGAAAGCATTCTTAGTTGTACCATTTGTAATTTTTTTTTTACCTCTCTAGATATTGTTGACTGACATAATTTTCTTCTTCAGGAAGAAATCTACGATGAAACTGATGAGTATGTTGATGTACACAACAAGTAAGTAGTTCCAGTAAACTGCTTGCTATCTTGAGACTTGAACAACTGTATACTAAATCGATTCCAAAACTCATGGGTTCCTTGCTTTCCAGGATCAAAATAAACATGTTACCTCCGGGCAAATCATTATCGCCTGTTATTTCTCCGGTTGGTGGACCCCACTCTCAGGGAGTTCGGAGGGCTTCTACACTCTCTCCATACCAGCATGGTAGTTCTGTCAGGCGCTCCCCTGTTTCGAACAATGTGCAGTCACCTGGGACCTTACCAACGATATTTTCTCCTGGAGGATCACCTGCTCCTCAAACATCCGTGCGCACTTCACCAAATACAAGTCGGGTGAGTACTCACTTTTCTATTCGTAGACTATCATGTGCAATGCATTGCTAATTTAATCATTTCAACCTGTTAAAAATAAGACGACTTGAAAGTGATCGATTGTTTCAATACCTCCACTGTGTCATGCTCACAATTCTGCTTCGACCTATGTAGGCTTCCAGAAATTCTGATGAAAAACAAAAACAAGACATCGAGAGCTAAGAGTTTAGAGGACAGTCGTTACCGATTACAATCACAAGATGCCATAATCGGATCTTGAAGGTGGTAGTGTAGTGAAGAGAATAGCCTTCTCCTTATGCTATTTGCTCTCTTATATGATTCTTGGTCTTTATTTATTGATTACTTGCTTGTACATATAGCTTCAGCATCTGAACCTCGGTATATCTGGACTGTCACTATCTGTTGTAGAGGTCTTCTTAAGGACTTACCATTGGGGAAGAAAGACTGAAGAGAAATGTAAAGCATCACAACACATATATTCAAAGCAATATAATCAACAGAGTTTGCCACTTTTTTTTACCTACTCCCTCAGTTTTATAATTGATGACATGAGGACAACTTTCTTAAAAAAAAATTTAAGAGATAAGAAAGTTGTTCTGACATTATCAACCAAAACCAGATGGAGCATCGTGTCATTTGTGTAGTGCATGTGTTGTGATATGTGGGAATGGTCATTGTGGTGGTTGTAAGCTGCAATGCGTGTACTCTTCTCAGCTCAGCTGGTTCCACAAAATTTGTTTTGGAATAATGCAACAATAAATCATAAAAAGAACATATCAAGATGTACTTATACGTTTGTAGGGGAAAAGTCATATGATTTATATATTATGGATGGTTGGTGTGACAACATTAACAGAATGATCTCAACAAGTAAGTAGGTATGACATTCTAAAAAAACAGAACAAGTACCGTAAGTAGGTGTGAGTCTTTGACAGCTTGATAATCGTTGGTTGCGTGATATCGGGAAGGAAGCTTGAATAGAGTAACCGTAGAAACAAATGAAGTTGCACGTAATGAGCTGCTCTCTACTGCTGACTGAGCGGATAAACAAGTGCCACGAGGTGATGCAATGACGAAGCGTGCTCCACTTTCACAAGCTGCAAAAATGGTAATCCAATCGGTCGGACCACCCGGACGAGAATCGACTATAAGTGTCGCGACAATTTTCCAAAGAAATAAAAAAGCACCACGTTAGTGCAAAGAATTTCAGGGCAACAATCTTTCCAAATGGAAAAAAGGACGTTCGTGCATAGAAATCGAGGGTGATAATCTTCGAAAGAAAAGTAAGTACTACCTCCATTCCAATATATAAGCATATATTAACTTTAAAAAACTTATTTGACTCTTTGTCTTATTCAAATTTCTTATAATAAATAGAAGAGCAAATAAATTATATTTGAAATATATCTTATAATGAAATATATTATAACAAAATAAATATTTTTTTAACAAAAAAGTTTGAGTAAAACAAAAAATCAAAAATAATTTTAAAAATTAATAAATACTTATATTTTAGGATGGAGAGAGTACTCTAGCAAGCTTGATACCGCGTGGAGCATGCGCAGCTGTGGTGCAAAATCGGAATCGGGAGGGTGAATTAACCGCGTAACCAGTTCACTAAGCTAGCTGCCAGACGCTCGTTAAACCAGCTTATTATCTAGTACTACTATCTGTCTGTCACTCACTGCATACCCAGTCAGTCAGTCAGTCAGCCGTCTTGGTTTCTAGAGCACGGTGAATTCCGTTCCGTGCTTGCAGTCGAAGTCACAACGCACTGCCCGCACCGTCGCACGCGCACGGCCGTTTCTTGATTCCAACCGTATCCCACTCACTACCACTAGAAACACTTTCTTCGTCAAATCGTCTTGGGTTCTGGACGCGCGCGCCTCGTCCATCCATCTGTATCGCCATCGCCTGCGCCACGGTCCTTCTTCCCGTCTAAGTCGAGGAGCGAGCGAGGAGTCGTCGCAGTGGCCACCACCACTACATAAGTACATATACAGCAGCTTTTTTTCAACAGCGGCTTCGAGCAACCAAAGACTAGCGCTCGCTCCTCGTCCGCCCCATCTGACCCGCCTCTGGTCTGGTCTGGTGGTGTGCACTCTGCAACCAGCAACTCATCGATCAATTCATCATGCTCCATGCGGCGAGCTCGGATCGGGCGGCGGCGGGGAGGCAGCTGTGGGTGCCGGGGATGAGCCCGGGCCCGCTGATGGAGGCGGGGTCGGCTCGGGCGCAGGAGATCGCGCGGCGGCGGGAGGAGATGATGGGGATGCTGCACGACCTCCCCGAGTCCGAGTACGAGCTCTCCCTCACCGACCTCGTCGAGAAGGCCGGGCTGCCCGACGCCGCCAACGCCGCCGCGCCCGCTCCGTGCGACGGGAAGGAGCCGGCGTCCGGCAGCAGGCTGCAGGTTCCGCATCAGCCTCAGGCGACGGCGGCGGGTGGGAGGCCGGAGCGGAGAGGGTCCGCGCGCCGGCGCGACGGCGGTGGGAACGGCGGGAGTAGCTTCCGCAGCAGCAGCGACGGCGTGCTCCTCAACTTCTACATGCCGCGATCCCTCACACGGAGCTTCACCGCGCCGCGCCCCGGCCGGACGCCGTCCGTATCCGGTGGCCGGACCCCCAGCGTCGCCTCTGACTGCAACAAGAGGTAACTAATCATCTCCATTCCTCAGAATTTTCGCCACGGGATTTTTCTTTTTTTTAAAAAAAAAAATCTCCCCACACTCACTACATAAACATTTTTGGACTTGGTTGCTCAGTTTGATCACAATTTACTTTGTTTTCGGAACAATTTTGATCACAATTAACGGGACATGAAAGAAAAATTCGTAAAAAAAAAAACGAGGGAAATGTTTCCTCTAATTTCATTCCTTTATGTTGAGGTGGATATTGTCGGTACACCCACCTGTCGCGTAGTATAGCTGCATAGGGCCCATCAAATCCATGCGTTGAAAGTTGGCGCAAAGCTGCCCAGCCGGGTCATCCGAGGCCGGCGCGACATTTCCAAGGCAGTAAAAGGGGGCAGTCATCATCTGTCTCCCTACAAATCAATGATGGTCATATTTGACACGCCGCATGCTGATTCTTGTATTACTTGTTGTTCATATGCTACTCGTTTGAAAAACGCCTCGGCGCACCCAACTGGACCAGTCCATAACCATATGGAGAGTCCTGCACTTCACTGCACTCGATCTTGTTAGCTGTCACGTCCAGTAATAAGTGCGTAACCGTGACATAATCTTTTATTGATCAATAATGTAATGACCATCATGAGCCCTGGGTTGGTGTGGTGCAGGGAGAGAGACGCGGACGCCGATACCGTTAAGTGCTGGTCGTTGCCGTGGCGCAAGTCCAGCCGGCGGGGCCCCGCCGCGCCGCCCAACGACAACGTCCGCGACGCGATACTCAAAGCCGCGGAACACTCCTCTTCACCGGCAAAAGTCTGAAACTATCGATGATGTCTTGACTCTTGAGGAGAACATCTTTCTGTTTTTTGTTGGGGTGCCTGGTGCTTGTGTTGCACCCTTGCATGTCTGTAAATATGATTCGAGTGTTACATACTGATATTTATTTAACTTTAGTAGCAAGATAGAATAGTAGTATGGGACCTACCACTTAATTTTGTGAATTGATTATATGTATAGCAGAACACAGAAGATATGTACGGAAGCACAGCGTCTCAAAAAAAAACACACACACACAGCATCGCATAATTTCAGTCGTCAAAATGAACAGGCTGTACTGCTTCGTTCTCCTCTCAGTTCTTGCATTACAAAAACGATCATCAAACGATCTAATCCAGGCTTCGACTATAACCAAGCAGAAATGTTGCAGATACCTTTTCTAATCACAACCTTAATGCCTCATACTGACAGAATTTTTTCTCTACACTACAGTATTACTGAGCACTCGGACCGGACTAAAACTGTATACGGTAGTGTCACAGCATACATGAAAAAAAAAATATACACGATTATGGACGACTGATGGACTGAACAAGTCCTTATTTGCCATCATTCCTTGATGTCTTATTTCAGAAATCTGCTGCCGCTGACTCATCATTCAATCCTTGGAGCTCTATACAAATAGGGTATGGTAAAGGTGTCATGCTCAAGATTTAGCTGATCAAATATAGAAATGTCATCAAGAGAACACTTACATTTGAAACCTTTATCCAAGACTCAAGTGTATTGATGGCCTTTCCAGATCGTTGTGTCTCCTGTGCTAGTGCAACAGCGTCATGCAAATTATTGACTTTACCACTGACAAGGAGAGACGCTGCAGCATTCAAAACCTGTAAAGCAAACATAATTGATCATTCACTCCAGTAGATCGGTACATACTACATAGAGTTCAATGTCATCATTTTAATCATCTTTGTTAAATTTCAATGAAAACTCATGGAAAGTATTGCAGAGGACACAATGTTCATCATCACATCATATTTATGTTGACTAAACTGCTTAACAAGATGCTGGGCAAAGTCATTACTAAAAAGAAATAATGTACTAGGATTTAGTACATATTAATATCTGAAAGATAGGCCAGATATGACAGAACTGTGGAGTCTGGACCCATTCCCTTCAGAGTTATGAAGTGATCTCTTCCGATGCAAAGACTGAAAAGAGAATAGGTACAATTGACTTACAAGGGCATCTGCGATTGATCCTCTTTGACCAGCAAGAACATCTTGGAGCACTTTTGCGTTGAACGCTGGATCACCCCCTTTTAGATCTTCCAATGTGCAGCGAGGAATGCCAAAATCCACTAAATTGGAAAAAAGGTGCTAGATCAAATAATAATAAAGTAAGAAAATTTCACTGATTTTGTTACAATATGGTTATACTTCAACAGTTTACAAGCATGGCAAAATAAAATGGTGCGACATGTTGGACGCCATTTACTCCCTCCATCCTCAAATTATTGTCGTAAGGACAACAACTCCATTTCAGTTTTGAACTAGAATCATTGTCCTAAAAACAACAATTTCAGGACTGAGGGAGTACTTTGGTAAAGTACACATATATGGATGCAACTCTCAAATGAGTCACCCAAAATTGCATAGAAATATGCTCACTAAACTCTTTACTTGGAAATTCTTATTCTTAAACCAAGAAAAGGAAAAATCACTCACATGGATCGAAGAGCAATTTTTCAATCTTTCCTGGTGTGACATCAAGGATATATCCAGGCCCTTCAGAAATGAAAAAAATAAATAAATGATATTCCATTAAATACATAATATAACAGTTGATAAAAAAGATACAACATCACTTTCTAGCAAAATAGTGGCAACAATGGAGTGAAATGGATCCATTAAAAGACGTGCATACCAAGTGGGCTTATTTCATCCAAACCCTTTGAATGAACAACCAGTGCTCTCTTCATTCCAAATTTCTGAGCAGCCTTGGCCATCTTAGTAACCTATCAAGAAAAAATTGAGCACTTCGGGTCAATAAGCATTATATGGAACAGTCATATAGAGCTTGTGAATGGGTGTATGCATCTTCAAGAAATAAACTGTTATATTGTGTATTCTATGTTAGTATCGGGCTATCAACAGTGGTTTTCTAACACTGTGGTTAGCTAAAAATTGAAAAAAAAGAGAATTAGTATGAAGGTCAACTCAATTTAATGGATTGAATGAAGCTTCCAGCACTTTCATTAGATCTTCAAATTTGATAACCTACAGATTTTTTGCCTATATTTGTTTGCACAGTTTGCATTGTAGTATCATAAGAAGGAACCAGATGAAACTTACAATTTCCTCATGGTAAACACCGATAACAGCATGAGGCACCCTCGCTGGATTCAATAGAGGACCAAGGATATTGAAAACGGTCTTTATTTTCAGCTGCTTTCTCACTGGCCTGACAATTTTCATTGCTGGATGATAATTTGCAGACATCATGAACCCAACACCCACCTCATTGACACACCTTTTAATACCCTTGCAACAGGAAACAGTAACCATATCAGCCTTACTCTACTTCTAATGCTAAGATGAACATGTCAAATGATGAGAATGAGCCTTATTTCCAATTAGCAGCACCTTCATTTTACAAACAGTTCATAACAGTATGAGCTTAATAATGACGACAATGAACTAAAATACATGAAGGGCATGCTGTCAAACTGGACATTGCCGATAGAAAAGTAAAGAATGAACGAGTTTGAAAAAAAAACATTAATAAATCTCTGCTGGCAAAACAAGTATGCTGACAATAGTTTTACAATGCAAATTGAATCACAGAACAAGAAGCATCTCAACATAACATCATCTAAAATCTAAAAGAATAGTGCAACAGAACAAACAATATGCAACTATGTATAAAAGAATCCAATGCATGAAGCACTTTTGTAACCTCAGTTAGTGACTTCAAGAATCACACACACATATACCAGTTTTGTCTTTTTGACTATAATCTAGCATGCTAATCCATAAAATTCAATCACTGGACACTGGCATTTCAGGTATGGTTCCTGTCTTTTTATTTGGCTAGTAGATGCCCTTTTACCCTTGAGATTCATAAATAATTAAACACTGCTGCAGTACCACTTTAAAAAATGGAAGTCAAACAACGAGATTGACAAGCACTTGTGTTCCACCAATGGAAATCTCATCGAGCTGACTTTCTGGTTCATGACTATGTATGGAGGCAATACCTCTGGTCCAAGGTCGATGTTGACCCCAAGCGCCTCGAGCACATCGGCGCTACCGCATGCCGACGAGCTCGCTCTGCTCCCTTGCTGCAAATCGAGCAAACAGCACATTACCACCATCGCCTGAGTCCAATCCTAATCTGGAAAGTTCGAAGGAAGAAACGTGATACCTTAGCGACCTTAGCGCCGGCCGCAGCGGCCAGGATCGTGGCGCCAGTGGAGATGTTGACGGTGTCAGCACCGTCGCCGCCGGTGCCAACAATGTCCACGGCATCGTCCAGCCCGTCGACCAGGACACAGCAGCTCAACATCGCCTTTGCCAGTCCTACAATCTGAACAACCCGATTCGAAAATCAATCGAGTCCACAGGAATTTAACTGCCACATAAGTATCCCATAGAGAAACGCGCACCTCTTCGTAGGTCTCACCCTTGGCTCTGAGGAGGACGAGGAAAGAGGCGATACGCGCCTCATTCTCTTCCTCCAGAAGCAGCCGAAGCGTGGACTCCGCCTCCTCCTCCGAGAAGTCGGTCCTGTCGATCAGCGCCTCCAGCACCTGACGTCACCAGCAAACGAAACTATCACACAGCGAAACATGGAGTAAGAAGGTGGAGATGGGAGGGGTTGCAGTCGCGCGCACCTTGTCGAAGGAACCGATGCATGGGGAGACTGGTACCGCGGCAGGCTGCACGGCGACGCTGGCGGGCGGCGGGTGACGGCGGCGCGTGGGCAGCGGCCGCGCGTTGGAGCGGCGCCCGCGGAGGAGCGGGGACGCGACGGAGGCAAGGGGTTTGGGGGACGCGAGCTTGAGCGACGCGGCCGCCATTGGTGCGCGCGCGTCCGGAGCGAAGGCGCGGTTGAGGGAGATTCCAAGTTTCCAACTGGATTCAGTCGTGGGGTGGAAGAGGAAGGGGGGAAGAGGGCCGTGGTGTCAGCAGTTTTATTATGCAGAGCTCAGGAAGCTGCCTGCAAGGCGGCCACCTAACACAATTTCAACCTGTTTCTTCCCCTTTTTTCAATTTCAAATAATTCTTATACGGATGCATGCTCACGCTTCATATGCGTCGCGTGATGTTGTTCCTTCTTCGTTTATTACCCTCCAAAAAAAAAAACAAAGATGTTGCTCTCCGTTTCTTCCGTGGCGACTCGTTCCAACTTCCCTGCTTTCTGGGCGATTATTTGACTGAGGTGCAAACAATCACGAATCCAACTTGTACATTTCCTTTTCGCGTGATGACAACGAACCCTTTGCTCGGTTCCATTCTCGCGTCTCACGTGGTCCAAAACTAGCGACCTTGGTTAGCACATGTTTAGCAGTTAGCACACTTCTAGGTCTGAGACCCTTACTGGACTATTTGAGTTTCTATTATAAAATAAAGAGTTTTAGATTTCTTAAGCAGAGTTTGGTCTTACTACAAAAGAAATTCACTACAACCAGCTTCAACTTGGTCCTTGTACGATTGTACTCACTAGGGCGTTTGATTAACCACCAATATAAATAATGTTCTCTATTTCCACAAGGACATGGAGGATATAAGAATGGGTATTCATCCTTCAATAATTAAAACGAGAACGTGATGTATTTTGACACAGACGAAAGGTGAAAGTGACGCCTTGGCTACTATCAAACAAGTGAGGTTGGTAGGCTATGTTGCTCATTCAAAGAATTTGTAGAAAAGTATAGGCGCCGGGGATTACCCGGCGTCGGGCGACCTATGGGGTATCAACATGCCATGTAGATGATTAGTTGCTTGTCAAGATTTCCTTATTAGATAGACAAACGTAACAGCAGCTGCCTTCAGCAGTTGACTGGCATGCATGTCACATCAACCACGTTTGTGGATGTCATGTACGATGTAAGCTCCTGTGAGAGAACTTTCAAAATTGCGGAAAGCATGAGACACGAGGTTAATTGCAAGATTATCACATGACACCGCCTACAAACTCCATACTAGCATACGTTATACATGTGCCTACATGGCCCCTATATTAGAAAAGCCAAAATCGGGTACTTGCACAAAATCCAAAAGATGTTGGGACCAAACAAAACCAACCAAAGAGGAGTCAGTTGTAATTTTTTTTACAGTCGCCAGTATGGCTAATCTAGCCACCGAGTGACTCCATCTTCTTCACTCGCAGCTGCAAGGATCTCGATACAGACATCCAGTACAGCCTACAGAAAATTTCAAACCAGTTGGAAGCTTAGCATAAGCAACTATTTCAGAAAAAGTTGAGGCAATAATTTTAAATGTTTCAGTTCTGATTGTCTATTGCTCACAAATGAAAGAGAGATTATATGCATGGTTGATGGAAATTGGTGCGTAGACAGTTTAGTTTCTTTGTCCAGAATAGCAATCAGAAAGGTGTGTACCGAAGGATTTCTGCAATTGATTAGCTTACAACCCTCCAGCAACGAACCATCCAGCGTCCAGCTCTCCCAAACTTCGAAAGAATGACTTGCAAACACAAACTCTGTCTTCCTATTAATCTGTTGACATATTGAAGACAACATCAGCAAGCATGGGAATGAAGAACATCAGCAAACAAAAGAATCCTCCATCTGTACAACAGTTTTACTAGCTCCAACAGAATCAAGATTTTTCTTTGCATACTGGAGCAATGTACAGGATTCCAAAGTATTGCTGATAGAAGCACCAGATATATCATCGTATATTAAAAATGTGGACCTTAACTAGATGGCTGGTCGACAAATTACATGGTGAGGCCAATGTAATCATTAAATCATAAATAATGTGGATAGCAAACTTGTAAGGTTTTTGAAATGATACATTGATACATTAAGCCTGGCTACTGGTATCATACATTTTACAATAATACAACATCCAGCACCACACAATTTTTATTCAAAGGGTAGCTATTAGCTTACAGGCCAAGTAACTAGAGAGAGGGAGAGCAAACTTATACCTGCAATAGTTTGCCACCAGCAACAAAGGATCGCAAACCCATTGTATCCTAAAAGTACACATCTTGTTAGTGCTTGTTTGCGCATATCCAACCAAGCATGACAATAAAAAGAGGACAAGGACTGAGGGAGGTCGTAATAGTACCTTATTTTTGAAAGTAACTAGGAACTGAGCAGCAGGGTCCCTGTTTGTAGCATTTGACACAATATCAAGGATCCAGCCACCACCGCCAGCTACTCGCTGTCTTGCAACATGGTACCCAGAATTATCTCTTGCTCTTAAAGCTACAACAAATCCTTCTTTCAGTTTATCAGGATACTTTCTAGGCAGCTTCTTCTCAGAAGTTATTTCCATCGGAGATTCGGCAAGCGATTTCTGCTTGTGTTTTGAGTCCTCAGGTGACGCAAATCGTGAACTGGAACTTAAAACCTGATCCCTGCTACTCATCGCTGTGTCATCATCTCTTCTTGAAGAATAATTACTGTCACTCTCTACAGCAGACAAGTCATCTGCCTTCTGTTGAGACCTGCGGTGAGCAGGCCTCTTTTTCCCTTTCTTTCCTGAACGACTACGCCTTCTCTCAGCTCGGGAGACCACATTTACAGATCGTCCTGGAACTTCAGGCTCCTTACGGTGTGATATGGCTCTTTTCTTTTCATAGTCAATAGTTATCTGGCTTTGATCTGTCTGCTGTTCAACATCAAAACCTTGTGACTGGCCATCTTTTGCCCTGGCGTCTAGATGATCATCTTCATTTCCAGCTTCACTGATTTCCTCATCTTCATCAGAAATTGCACTGTTTGGAACAACACCATCAAAGAAAAAGGCTTGTAACATCGTGATTGCTTTATCCCTTATTTCCATCCACACTTCTTCGCTGTAGTCAGCACTCCGTGGAAGAATTAAAACATTAGGCATCTCCCGTACCTGTAAACAAGAAAGATTAGCAATCACTTTGCACTGCAACATGTAACAAGACCATAGCAATAAAGAATGGGATCAGTTATTTAAGCTTATCTGCAAGGTTATTAATTGTTACTCTGTTCTTAACAGAGAATCTCCAGTAGCCACTCATGTAAGTTAATTGTAGTACAGAAAGAAAGTTTCCAATAAAAAGAATCAGTTTGCATCCAATCCCAACTAAGCTTTCTAACTATAGAGAATTATTAAGTAGGCATTACAATTTAAACAACTGTGAGTATATAAAATATTAAAGCTCAATAGATGAAATACGAACATTTCTCCTATCCATTCCTTCAGAGAGTAACTTACTCCTAGCCACAGCATAAGGAACATGACATCACAAACAATGAACAGTTTTATAGTACAGTATTTATTCATCCTAAAGTGACCATTCACAGACATTACTCTGCTTCTAGTTTCATACCCATGCTTCCATCCATTGTGGACCTTCCGCACCATCCAATGCGCAGCCCGCTATGGTACCATCAATCAAGAGCTGTTTAAGTGCACAGTCATCTATAAGCTGGCAACTACCAGTATTGACAATGAAAGCTCCTGAAAAAAATCCAAAACAAGATTTTATGATGTGAAATTAGATAACTATATTGAAAATGTATTTGCTGCTTCAAACTGCTGGAAGCACCATATGCAATTACAGAAGAGAAACAAAATAAAAAAATTACCAGGTTTTATGTGCTGCAGGCAGTCAGCATTAAGTATATGCATGGTGTCATTCGTTAATGCACAATGCAGGGAAACAAGGTCACTTGCTGCTAACAGATCATTAAGGGTGTCCATTCTCCTCGCTGCAGAAGGAAATACAATAGAAGGCCGTTTTGTTTTCCCATTGGCCTTTGCACATACAAAAAAAAAAGTGTCAGGATTTTCGTATGTACTGCAATTGTCGTTCAAAATCAGTACACAAGTACAACAAATATGATCTGAAAAATTGCTCAAATATCATGATGTGCATAGTATAAGGCATAGGCTGAGAATGTTAAATTATGAATCGGTGATAATTTCATTAATGTGACACAACCATCACTCAAAGAATGGTGCTTGTTAACTTAACAAATCATTTTCAGTGAGTTACTGAGTAATCAGATTTTTCAAGCCATATCAAAAATAACAACTAGCAAGGTGTTTCCTAGTAGGTCGTTTATAATAAGCATTTTTGTTCATACAAGAAGTTCCTGTTGTTCATTTTACCCCTTGGACCTTCCAACAAAATAGTGAGCAGCAATCATAGTGCTACTTCATGGACTTAGCCTACACAGCAGTCCCTTTCAAACTTGGGAATCGCATAGTTTCAGTTCGCTGTCCCATCATCTCTCAGAAGTTCAACTTCACAAAATTATTGGTAAAGTTCTAGTAATACCCAAGGATCAGAAAACAACTCATTTCAGCATATAAAAATCATGAAGGAAAACGATATTCGAAATTACTTAAACAAGCAATACAAGCCTGAGGATCTAAAGTAGTTTTGGAAATGCGCAGATGATTATACGAACTGCTAAGTAGATGAAACAAC
This sequence comes from Eleusine coracana subsp. coracana, assembly GCA_032690845.1. NCBI lineage: Eukaryota > Viridiplantae > Streptophyta > Magnoliopsida > Poales > Poaceae > Eleusine > Eleusine coracana. The sequence continues at coordinate 62,956,566 of CM064422.1, read as the reverse complement.
AGAAGCGCAGAAAGTTGCAGATCCAGTACCACGTAGCGCGGATCGAAGTAGAGCACGCTCATCCGGAAGGCAAGGCTGCGAGTGGCGAGGCAGCGGGCCGCGGCGGAGCGTCCAATGATGCCAAGCACGAGTCCGCGGCAGCGCCGCATGCCTCGGCAGAGTGGCTGGACGGAGCCGAGCCAGCCCGCGGCGACGGCGGCGGGGCCCGACGATGCCTGGCGCGACAGCAGGTGGGTCCGTCGGAGCAGGCCGAGGATGAGCGCCATGACGGTGTCGGCGACCTCCTCGGCGCGGTTGGCGTCGACGTGGACGAGGCGGAGGCCGAGGTCCGCGGCGACGGCGGCGTCGGCTGCGCGGTCGGCGGAGCCGAGGCAGAGCAGGAGCTGCCAGGGGCGGAGCCGGCGCTGCGCCGCGCGCGGGAGGAAGGCGAGGGAGGGGAGCAGCACGGCTGCGGCGGCCTCGACGCGGCCCGAAGCGACGGCGGAGAGCGGCACGTGCTCGACCGCCGCCACGCCGGCCAGCCCTTCCTGCTCCAGCGCGGGGTCGTCGAGGCAGTTCAGCGACACCACCAGCGGCTGCCCGCCGCCGGCCGGCGGCGAATGGGCCATCCTGGCTCGGCTTGGTGCGGGCGGATCGGGACCGGAGAGGGGCGAGGCGAGGCTGTGCTGTGCTGTGCGGCGTGGGTTTTGGTCCAGGACCACGACCCCCGGCCGGCCGCTGGGGCTTTGCTTTGGGCCCGTGCGGTTCACGAGGAAGCACGTCCGGCCGTCGGATCTGGTGTGTCGACTCGATTCGCGGTTGATCGCGTGTGCCTCGTGACGGCGGCACAGTGGGTGGGGTATAGTATTTCTCGCTCATCCGGTGACATTCTGGGATGTGGGGTATATTCGTCGGAGGATGATGGACTGCTGACGGCGACGTGCGCCGTGGAAGAGACGACCACAAGGGTAGGCAGTGCACGTCGACCGCGATGCGGCAGCGGCAAGCAGAGGGACGGGAAGTGCACGGCTGAATGCTGACAAAACAGAGGTGGAGCTGGAACTCGAGACTGGCTTCACGGCGGGACGTCGTCGCACTACCAAAATTCCCGTCGAGTTCTTACAACTCATGTCTTGCTTGCTACTTTCATGATAGATTTTTTTAGAAAATGGATAGAACTTTCATGATAGATGCTGTTGACATTTCCATTTTCTGTAATTTTTCTGAGCAACGGATCTCAATCGGAGTGACGGGCTATGTAGGTATAAGATGAATAGATGATAGCAACCCGAGATCAGAAAACTGTTGTTGACCCAGCAACTGGAATCACATGAGTGATCCAAGCGACGATGAACAGACTCTGCATGTATGGTGATAAAATTACTGCATTCCAAACTCCAAAGAATATTACAAGCAAGCGTATTCTGCTGCTTTGTTCCAGTTCTTCCACATAAGCAGCATCAGTGATTGCTAGTACTAACAGTCACACTCAGTGAACGCTACTGGATAACTGTTCGGACAAATGAAATTGGCACTTTGCGGCACCGCAAAGTCATGGGCCTGCATGGATAATAGCATCAAGATGCAAAAAAATATTCTCTGCGGTACGGGTTCCCATCTTCTTGTTGCACAATTGTCTGTGTATGCTTACCCAGGTTTCCGCTTGTCGTTGCCCTTAGCTCGACTGGAGTGCTGTAGCTGTACCCCAGAGCTAAGTTACAAAAGGATGGCCTTTTCCACTAGTAAGTGGTATCTCTCCAACACCTGGGAGTTTAAGTATGGTACCGATTCAGATTCAGAAGATGTCTCAAATATACATTAATATTTTTTTAAAAAAAAAGGCAAGAATAGAAAAGCTTTTCAATGTTTGCTGAGCTTACTCACCAGAATTTAGAAAGAATGGTGATAGACAGATTGTTGAACCAAAATGGTGCAAAAGGAAATGTCCATCCTCACGCAAGCTCACAAGGTACCCATTGTTTCACTTTCGAGCTTAGATCACTAGGAACTGAAGCAGACCACTCATCCAAGTCTGGAAGAGGACCCGTAAGTGCAACATAATTTACACTCTCTTTCTCTGATAGCCTCTTCCAGTTTAGCTGCAATTCATGGTCATATCAGCAGAGCAGTCTAGAGCAAGCCTCATAATAATGCTCCATAAGAACAGCGAGCCAAAACAGGCGTGAAACTATCATCCAACACCCTAATTACCTGATTCCACAATCCTATGGTTTCTAGAATTTAAAATTAACTTTGATTCATGATAGGCAGCCACTTAACATTAAAGTTTAAAAATAGATATGTTAACATCACATGGTTGCCGGTAAAATCTAAAACATTCAAAAGTAAATGGTGGTGCATTAAATTTTATGCAGGCAGAATATGATAATTTGTAACCAAACAAATAAACAAAAGCTAGTTTAAATTTTAGAAATTGCAGAGTATTCTGTCACGTGTAGTAGCAGCTGCAAAATAAATAATTTCAGTGTCTAAAGTGTGAATATGTTTATGACTGTTGTAACCAAAATACCAAATCATACCTGCCCAGGAAATGCGGAACATAGTGCCTTAACTGTAGGATTTTGAACCCAGGATGATGGACTGTTATCTTCTGCAAGAGATACAGCAGCATCTGCGCCACCACAATTGACCATAATCCGACCACCTGGCATTAGCTTTTTTGCAATTTGCAGCCAAGTTTCAACCTGCAGCAAGATTGGAATAAAAGTAAGCACGAAACAAAAACTGTGGTATTGTGTTGAGGGTAACCAAAGCACTGTAAAATACCATCAGAAAGTTGGCAAAAAAAAAAAAAACTGCATTTTCAGTAGGTCAACCACAAAACAATAACAAACAAAAAATATGGGAGAGGAAATTTACTTCTTCTAGTTGAGGTATGATCTTTCCATCACCAAACAAATCTACAACAATTCCTGCAGACATGAGCTATATACTGTCAGATTCTTTTTAAAAGTTCACGAGGGAGCAATGTAACACTGATTAAATAGCACAGACTTCAGCTAATCACATAGAAATCAAATTATGTATTTGAAAAAAAAAAGGCAGCAAAGCATTTATTCCATTTGCATCAGGATAGTTATTCACCAGCAAATCTTCCTTCAACTGTGGCTGATGGAGAAAGTGCATCACCAATGTGCACAGAAAGTGAACCGCCTGATTCTGTGGGCTTTTCTAAATCAGACATGCCAAAATAATCCCTTGACAATTCAATTATCTGTCATTGAAACACAATCAGCTTTCAAATATGAAACATGAATCATGAAAAGCATGTGCAGAAAAGCACAACGGATGAGGACGCAAGACAACTAGAGCATAATCACGGATAGATTGCTAGTTCTCATGATTGACAAGTCGATAATAGGCCATTCTCATGATTGACATTAGTAAACTTTTGGAACATTAGTGATGAATAAACAAAAAGGTGACCAATGAGAGTTGTTACCATAGGATCAATCTCCCAGCCGACAAGTTGTAACCAAGGCCAAAACTTCAGCATCAAATGTGCTGCTGTCCCGGCACCCTGTAAAGATTGAAGCAAGTGAAACAGTAATTATTTGGCATGGACTCTGTGAATGAATGTAAAGATATGATTATCAAAATAAGAAGTATGATATAATCATATCATTTAAAGAACAAAGCAACCATTCCTCAGTCTCCCCTCAGCATGGTAGGAGTTTTCTCCACGAATTGCATACTAGTTTTGCATGAAAAATATAAGGTGCGACTTAACAGGGACAATAGACTGCAATTATCATCATGCATAGAGCAATTTACCAAACCTAGAAGTGCAACAGGACCAAGAGGAACGACAGCTGGCAGGCTCACAAATTCATCCTACATAATAACAGCAAAGATGATAAGCATTAGCATTAGACAACCATTACAGGAAAGAAGGTATGAAAAAAAAATCACAAAATGCCTTAAATGATCAAAAGTCCTGACATGTTTTTACACGCATGATTTATGAACTTGCAAAAATTCTGAATCTCTGATTTAGTGCTCATGTTGAAAGCCCGCAAGATAAAACGATCATGAAGCATGAAAATCCCTACGGCAATAATGCTCTTGATCATATGATCTTTCGAGCCATGTAATTTATTGTATACAAGTTGCAAGTGATCACACTGGTCATCCAATTCTCAGGTCGGTTCAGATTATTAGTTTAGCCACAAAGCATACATACCCAATACGAGTTGGTCCAAACACTGGTCTTGGGGAGAACACTGTGCACATTCCCTGCCAGATACAACCAAAAATAGAGCTGAAAAATCAATTCGCAACCAAACTAATCCAAGTCAGCTTTTCATCTAAAAAAACAATCCAACTTAAGCTGTAGTCGGCTGAGCCATACTTACGGCTCTGGTCGAGAACGAGGTATCGCGCGGCGGGCGAGTCGATGACCATGATAACCTCGTTGAAGTCGCTGCGGTTGACCGCGAGGAGCGTAAACTCCTCCTGCGGTTGCTCCGGCTGCTGGGCCTCGGCTGGCGGAGCCGGTGGGGCCGAGACCTCGCCGTCCGGCGCGCAGTAGATCCGACGGATGGCCGGCGGACGGCACTGGAGGAGAGTTCCGAAGCCGTTGGGATGCGGCTTGGCGTGGAGGCGGCCGCGATGGTGGCGGTGGAGGAGGTGGCCGCGGAGCGGAGAGATGGTTAGGGGCGTGACGGTGGCCATTGCTGCGGAGATAGAGTAAGCACTGTGAGATTGGGTTTGCAAAATCCGTTTGATTAAGCCGTTTGACGATTTGAGTTGGCCGTTTCTGGGCTTGCGCGGAAGGAACGAATTGGACAAAGCCCGGACGCATGAAAGCCCACCCGTGATGTTATTAAACCGGCCCCTAGCCTAGTTTGTACTAAAATACACCGAATTCAAACTTTGAATTGGCCAAATTAGAAAGAAAGAATAGTGGTCGCCAGTGAGCTATGAAATTAAGAGCATCATAGTGTGCTCAGTAAGTCAATGGCAAGTTGACAGAATGACTAACATAATCTGATTTCAGCAATTTCAGGTTCATGAATCTGCAACTAACAGTTTGGCCGCTTCCAACCGCCAATCAGAGAAGCCGTTTGGAAATTTTGGACAGATCCACTTGGTTATGGAGCAGCATCATTCTGATTGACCCCTCTAATGTATACTAGACGCCTTATTACGTAGTATATCCGAGACGAAGTGCATTCTATCGTGTTCAAAACTCCACATCCGACGGCGCGCAGACGTAGACTGCAGAGATTCATTCGGCGACCGTGCAAACAACGACGACTTCACATAAACAACCTTACTTGAGATCGCCGTCAAATATATGCTGCGATTCGATGTTTCACCGAGCGTGTTCAGGCTTGGTGCGCACGTCTCGGCGGGCGCCGACGCCGTATCCATCACCTGCCACTACTGGTCACAATCGACACAACGGTAGTTGGTAAAGGCCGTTTTATTTCTGCTGCCGCACTTGTGCTTCCTACCGACGAGCAATGTCGCGAAGATCACGGATTCTGCTTCTCTCCTGCACATCTCTCTTCTTCACACGCGTGGTGGGTGACTCGGTGAGGTCGATCAAAATTCGGAACGTTGTACAGAAACCCACAAATCCAGGAAATGTTACGTATGGGAAATCTCACGGAATTTCTGGTGCACGGCACAGAAACCCACGCGTGCAAGGCATATTGTTCGGACAGGGCAACAATTCCCGATGAACGGAAATTATCTTCTTACATGACTGGAGTTAACGTGTCAGCGCGGCTGTACGGTCCTTTGCTTGCTCTGTAGTAGTGGTACGACGAGGCTTCCTCCTCCATGGCCAGAGGAGGAGGAGGAGGTGGCGGCGCGCGTCCGCCGCCGGCGAAGAAGAGGTCCTCCCAGACGTCGGCGAAGGCGCGGAGGATGAGGTGGTGGTGGCGCGGCGAGTTGAGCGAGAGGAACCGCTGCAGCAGCTCCCGCAGCTCGGCGCCGCCGGTGATCCCGTTCTCCACGACCATCTGCGCCATGGACCGCCGGAAGTCGCGCAGCGGGTCCGCCGACTCCGTCACCACCGCCACGCTCTCCGCCTCCAGCCTGTGCCGCCGCGGCCTTGCTCTTTCCTCCTCCTCCTCCCGTTCGCGATCGCGAATGCCCAGCGCGCGGACACCTTGCTCCAGCTCGCGCAGCTCCTGCAGCAGCGCGTCCACGCTCGCCTCCGCTTCTTCATCGTCGTCTTCCCCCGCGCCACGGTCGTATCCAGCTGGCATAAACCTCGTGGTCTTCGCTGCTGTCTTTGCTGTTGCGGTCTGCTTCATCGGCTTCGTCGTGGCGGCAGCAGCAGCAGCAGAAATGGTGACGGCGGCGCAGGAGACGGACTTGGACCCGCCGCAGCCGCACATGAACCCCCGCGCGGCCTTCTTCTTCTTCTTCTTCGTCTTGCCGGGTAAGGCCCCGGCCGCGCCGCGCCGTGTCGTCGCCTTCATGCGATCGCCCTGGAACGGAACAGGTGTGACTATGCGTTTGGCTAGCTCAGGAGATAGTGGCCGGGGAGCTCTTCTGAGTTTAAGAAGGGCGAGGTGAAATGGAGTACTCTCGGTTTAATCAATTCTCGCTGTGGGTTCCAGTTTAGTAGCTAGTGGTGGCAGCGTTAACAATTCAAACAAGTTTGGTTTGATCAACTGAATATTAGTATCCGGCGAGGGGTTGATACGCGGTCAACGTCAGTTTCGGTTCGATTTACCAGCAGTAATAATTGGCGTAAACCACTGCGTATCCAGCTTACTAACCAGCTGTTGGTTCAGCAGAGAACTCAATGGCTGCAAGGAGTTCCCTAATCTGTTTCAGTCTTTTTCTGACAAGGTAATATTAATTATTAGTATACTAAACTGGAGTGATTTCTACTAAACGTGATCCTGCTCTTCCAACACGATGCTCTGTTTGAGATGTCGTACTGTTCGTTCGCACCTGCAAAGTGCAAGCCAAGTTAACACAACGAAACGCGATCAAGGTACGCTTGCATTCCCCAGGCTTGCGCATGCTGCGAAAGAGAACAGAGTAAGACAGGACTTCCGGACAATGGATGAGCCGCGACACATATCAAAACTATACTACATCGAAAGATGATTTGACAGGAGATTTGGATGGGCATAACCGATCTCTTGTTCCATTTCTTTGGGGGTTTCCAAGCTTTTAGATGATGAGATGCCTTTGAAGGAAACACTGTGCAGTGCCTGACCTGGCCCTTTGTTTCACTTTCTGTCCCATGCGTCCGCTGATACATTCCGGTCACGCTAGGCAAAGTGCCTGCCTGCCGCTCATCATGCGCTGACCAGCAGGTTACCAAACTTGCCATCGCACTACTCACTCCTGCAACCTAATCAGACGACGAGCTTGTCAGTGAGCGCGTCAGGTAGGCCTAAACACATTTCAACTCGAGGATTAGTAAGCTTTTAAGCATAGTATCATCTTAATCCGGGGCTATTAGAGATAATCTAAAAGAGCAGGTTTCACTTAAGATATGATGCACAATGGACTGCCTCATGACATACATCTTCCAGAAACTCAGTACCCTCTTACTACCACATTATGATCTTTGCTCTGACATTACAACAGTACAGTATATAACATCTCATACAATTATTACCAAGCAAAGCAGATATGCATGCATAGGAGGGGAACTGGGAAACAAAATCTTTGGATTTTATTATAACATAATAATGAGATCCTGGAAATTGTAGAAGCACAGGTGCCAGAAAAGTGCTGACTGGGATAATGCTGAATCCATCTTCAGAAAGCTACCTCTTCAGAAATATGAAGTGGATAATGCTGAATCCATCTTCAGAAAGCTACCTCTTCAGAAATACCCCCACAATGACTATTTACCCTGTCCATAACTATCTTTGTTGTAACTACAGAACCACTGAGATCGAAAAGAGAGAATTTCACCGTACGATGTCACTGCATATAACAGACCATCCTTGTATATGCAGTCCTGAAATTGGGTGCGCAATGTCAGCCGGGTCCACTTGTCATCCCCTAACCTAGCAAATACAAGCTGTCCATAAGGGTTGTGGATAAACACCACGATATATCTTCCTGAAGACGTCTCGTGAAACACAATCGCCTTAAGATGAAAGTAGTTCCGCAGCTCGCCAAGATCAAGTGTTAAGGATTAGGAGGACCAGCGGAATTGGCTGGAGAGAGCGGCGGCGGATCAGGTTCGAGCTCGTCGGTGGCCGGCCGCTTGGGAGCTGCTAGGTCTCGAATCTCGATTACCTTTCTGTAGGCTTGGCAGCTGAATTTGTTAATGGGCCGAGCCTTTCCAATGAATAACACGTTGCTGGGCTGGGCATGATTCGCGAGATTTATGTTATTTCCTTCTCATTTGTTCTTTTCTTTTTTTAAAAAAAAATATCTTTACACTCCTCCTCATTAACATGTCAGTAAGGAGTAATGATTTTAAAATGAAAACTTTCTATTATTTCATTTGTTTCAGTGACTTCAATTAAAATTTTACTACCTCTCCAATTTGTTAGCTGAGCAGCCTATTTTTAGAGGATTAGTACTACACTATAGCTAGCTATCTTTCAATCCTTGTCTGATGTGAGAAAAAGTTGTCAAGAGTGTATAGGTCTTTTCCCGCTATCTCTACGAGTGAGGGAGCGAGCCATTCCTTTCCAATCGCTCGCTCGGTCATGTCCCCGTATGGGGAAATCAGGTTGTCTCCTCCTCACATTCTCATACTAGCTGATGCATAATGGAATCTCTTGAGAAGCCGTGATGTAGAAGAGTACCAATTGGATTGAAGTTCTATATTTCAGAGATAAGAGATCGCCTTCCGAAAGCAGTCATCTCTTTCGGAGTCAGGTGGTAGCTCTCTTTCAGACATGTTGTGTTGCAGGACGATTGTAGCCCGATAAATTATGAATGAAAAAGGTCTTGAATCTCAAAAAAAAAAAAAAAAACTACCAGGTAAAGCCTAATTAGAGGGCTGTGCTCAGCTAGAGATCGGAGGTTCTCTTTCTGTCCAAATTAAATTTCAATTTCCTGACATCATTTCTCCCATCGAATCCATTCTTTCGTTTCTTTGATGGACGAGTGCTGGACGAGCAAGGACACTGTGATCCGCATCAAGACACTCATCCAATCGTGCTTTATTGGACGCTGCTCGCTGTCCTGCATTCTGGGTGACACCGGACGTCTCATCCTACTACTTGAAATTTTGAAAAGGGAGGGACACCGGAGAAGTACGCAAAAGATTTTTGGCTGCTATTTCCCACGCGTATCTTGAATCAGGAATCAAAAGTATGTGCACTATGCTTATACAGCACATCTACTAGGTGTAGTGTGCACTGTACCAGTAGCTTCTTGGAGCAACAGGGAAAAGTGCTGGTATATGTGCACTCATCAACTCAACGGCGGCGGCGACAGGGCTGCGCGTGTCTCACAACGCCTTGGAGCTTTGCCGGTAGGGGTGATTCGCCACAGTGAAGGCCTATCTATTTTTTGGCGATGGAGTTGTGTAGTCACCGGTGACGGATCGAAACACCTTTCGCGCATCCCTGTCGCATTTGACTCTGCCCGTCACGTCTGATCATAACCTGCACTGCACTCACTTCCTCCAACAGTGCGACGCCAGCATGTGCACGCGTCGCTCGTAGAAAATGTGGATGTGCCATCCACATTTTCGATGCGGTGCATGCATCTTATTGCATCGGCGATGGATCAGGAGCAGGCGCCGTGCGGGATCAGGAGCTGTGGAAATCACGCCATTCTCTCAACGGAAACATTGCGCCGGCGTCAAAACCCGGTGGGTGCAGGCGCAGCCGGGCGCCGGCAGTGCCAACAACCATCACACGTTTGCCGTTTTTCCTGAAACGCACTCAGCAGTGTCGCTGGCGAATTTCCATTCCCAACCGCCTGATGAGTGAGTCAACAAAGAGGTGAAGTCGTAGCAGATTCGCGTTCCTGATGGACTGCTAATTACTGCTACCTGTTGACAGTGAGTCGACGATGTATTCTCATCCAACGCACCATGAAAAAGTGCAAAGGCAAAACGATCCACGTTTTGTCAATGTCAGCTTACCTCAGCGAGAGGTCAGCAGATTCATCAGAGCGTCAAGCCACGCACCTAAAATAAAGCTAATTGATTAGAAGATACGCTACACACGGCAGTATCTGTTTTCTTTTTTCTTTTTTCTTTTTTGTAAGAGTAAGCTTTCATAGTATTTTTTTTAGGTAGTATCGTTGCTCAAAAATACTTTTTAGAGGCAGTATATCTGTTTTGTAATTCTGAACAGACTCTTTTCTGATGACGCAACAATCTGTCGATTTTTGGTATGGAGCTGCTGCGAGGATAAACAAAACATAAGAAGAGATCAGCCTCGCGATAATTTAATTTTCAAAACAAATTAACTGTGTGGTTTTGAATAATTGCATAGGACAAGCTAGTCACCGGTTTTCATGGAATAATTGTACGGCCATACTTAAAATATCTTGGACGTTGGAGTCCTGACATATTAGACGTCAAGGGAAGCATTTGGGGTAGCTTGTTGATCTCGTGACACGAGAATCAAGCTCAGTTTCGTCAGAAAAAAATAGTCTTATGTTTAACTCGTGACACGAATCAAGGACATAACACAAGGAAGAAATGAACGGGGAGCTCGCTTTGCATGAATTAATTAATGTATCTTTTTGAACACCCGGAAAGAGATAACAACTTTAGAGAATTAGATTTGTCCTCGAAAGAACTTTAGCGAAAGATCAGAAAAAAGCTTCAGAGTTCAGGTTAACTTTTGGGGGTTACCGATCGCCAGTCTCTTCAGAGTTGAGATTACGTTGCATGGATGCCTTTGACCAATCACCAGGTGGCGAACCTATAGATTGATATCCTTGACCTTATAATGCTTTATTTATCTTGGATGATTTCGATTTGACACTAATAAAAATGTTCGGGTGGTCTGCAACTGGTGGTGTATTTTTTATTTTTATTTGTTGAACTCGCAACTGGTGGTGTAGGTAACTCGGGGGCGTGTGTAAGCGTGCAAATTGCATGAAAAAGTTTTGGATTTTCGGCCGGTCTACGTCGTCCAAGATGACAGCTTTGCGGTCGTAGGTGCAAGAAAATGATGGGTTTCGAAATAAATTCATCGCAATCCACCGTGCAAGGGAAAAGACGAAAACCTTTCATGCATGCATGGGCGCATGGCTTTTTACTAGAGTTCAATTCAAACCGGCTTCTCGGTGATTGGCTTTAACCGACCATGATGGGTCAAGCCAAGTTCACCAGAACGAAATGCCGCATGATGTTCACCATAGGTCTCCCTGGTCTTTCGCAAAAAATAAAAAAGGAGAAGAAATGAAGCCTTGTGTGCAGAACAACAGGAATGATACGAAGCATCGGCAGATTCTCAAATCTTGCTTCGCTGTAGGCTGTGGCAGCAGCAGCTGGCTTCAGACGATTCTGCTTCCAAAAAGCAAGAACCATCCTATTTCGAAAGGGGAAAAAAAAACCAAGAAACCATCCATGTCGCTAGCATCCAGCAGGACCCCTTCCCTGTGCCGTACTAGATAGTATATACGGAAAAAGAAGGACGAGTCACAACTCACAGGCAGAGAGACATGACAATGCAGGATGTTTTTCTGAAGAAGGAAGTTTCAGAGAAGAATGGAAGGGGTGCTGTAGGAGAGTGTGAAGCAACAGTAGGATGGCCGCCGCAGAAACAATGGAAACAAAATGATGAGGCCATGAGAGAGAGAGAGGAGGACAATGCGATGAGAGGGGATGGAAATGATTGGAGGGGCGCACGGCTGCGTGGGTCGGACGTGGACTGCTCGGCTCTTTCCGTGCCGCGCCAGATCGGAACAAGCCATAAAGCAGCAGAGGAAGGAATCCGCCCTGTTTTGTTCGATGCCGGCCATCCATCCTTGTGTCCTCCTCTCGCCATCTTCTTCGTCTTCACACATACTACACGGGCCGATGGATACGTAGATACAGTAGCAAACGAGAAGAAAGTCGAGCCACAATTTGTAGCTAATCAGGTCGGGTTGGACTGGACCACGACCGCTGCTGCGGTTGCCACTAACGCTACTGCGCTAGCAACCGCCGGGCTGCTGTGCTGGTATTTAGCCGCCACCCACTCGCCAATTCCATTTGCCTCTCTGCTCTTTTCTTCTTGTTGCGTGTCGCGGCACGTAGCGGGGCCATAAACTTTGCCTTCTCCTCTTCACATTCCTCCCCTCATCAGCGCTGTATTACATACACACTGCCTGAGAAGCCGTTCTGATATCCTAATTCCTTTTCATAGATAGTCGTCAGAGTTGTTGTTGCTGTTTGGTCGCTCCTACCCTGTCTGCTCTTCTCTGCGTTGTTGTTGTTGTTGCTGACCGGCCGGAGACAGCATGTCGAAGGTGAGGATTCATTTCTGTTCTTGTTCGATGCATACAACCGCTGCTGATCATGGTTGAAAGCCAATGGCTGTGCTCCTCTTGGAACGATTTATGATCAAAATCGAAAACTGCTCCTTTTCTCTGCGCCTTTATGCTTTGTTCAGGTGTTGTTTTTTTTGTCGCGTTGGTCACCCATCACATTGTGTGCTGCTTTCCTCTTTGATTCCTCTGCTTGGAGCCAGAGCATCTCATACTGATTGTTGACATGCGCAGAAAATTGTGGTGAAGCTGGATTTGCATGACAACAAGGACAAGCAGAAGGCCATGAAGGCCGTCTCCGTGCTCGTCGGTACGTATCACCCCCACACACACTCTACTGAATCTGTTATGTCATCCTATACAGAGAGCAGAGTTCATGATTCTGAACAATGAATGAATTGGTCTTCTTGTGGCTCGTCAGGCATCGACACCATCTCCGTGGACATGGTGTCGCGCAAGATGACGGTGATCGGCACGGTGGACCCGGTGAACGTGGTGAGCAAGCTGCGCAAGTCGTGGGCGGCGCAGCTGGACTCGGTGGGCCCGGCCAAGGAGCCCGAGAAGAAGGAGGAGAAGAAGGAAGGAGATGCCAAGAAGGAGGGCGAGGGCAAGAAGGAAGAGGGAGGAGACGGGAAGAAGGAAGGCGAGGCCAAGAAGGAAGGCGATGCCAAGAAGGAGGAGGGAGGAGACGGCAAGAAGGACGGCGACGGCAAGAAGGACGGCGACGGGAAGAAGGAGGAAGGCGACAAGAAGGAGGGCGAGGCCAAGAAGGAAGGCGGCGGCGGCGAGAAGAAGGTGATGCCGATGGCCATGCCGCCGCTGCATCACATGCCGCCGCAGTACATGAACATGATCACGGCGGACTACATGAACCAGTACCACCGCCCGCCGCCGCCGCCGGCGTACCCGTACGCGCCGCCGCCGCCGCAGTACTACTACGTGCGGAACATGAGCATGGAGGAGAACCCAAACTCCTGCGCCATTTGCTGAAGTTTCTCTTTTGCGCTGCTGCACCTGCTTGAGGTAGAGGCGTACGTCGTCCGGGCTCCATCCATCATCATTCTCGTGTATATTCCCGCGTAATTATGAGACAAAAAAAAGAGAGACTACTACGTAAGTAAATCTGTAACTGGAACTATATATTTGTGATGCTACGTGCTGCCTGCCCCTATAGTTCAGTGCGTGCTGCCGCAGTCATCTCTTTCTTCCAAGCAAAGAGAGGTCGACGAGAGGCAGAACGAAAGGGAGTGATCAGTAGCCATGGCTGGGAGAGGAGGAATCTGCGGTGCATGATGGGTAGGCGGTCATGCAACCATGTGGGGCTGTTGAGACTCTGCTTTCTAGCAAAGGATCATTAGAGCCGCGATTATAAAATCTTGGCATTTTGTCAGGCACTTGTAGCTAGGCGCATGTGTAGCATCAGTGATGTACAGATTGTTCGCGTTTCATAATTTTGGACTATATATGTTTTCTCTCAAATGAAAAATTTCCGGACCAGACATGGAAACTTGGAGCTGGTGGAGGGAGATCTCCAGGTCGTACAATTCTAGTCTGTGGGAATAAAAATCATGGCCGTTTGACAAGCTGGACGCAGGACACTCTGTCCTTCGTCGACTCATGTTCAGTTTGAAGATGAACCATACATGCATGAGGCGTGTTGATGCACGTGTTGTTCATGTTGATTGAATTCAACGGCAACAGGAAATTGTCGGTGACTTTGAATTTCTGAAGGAAGGACGAAACCAAATCCGTACAACCTGGAATATCGGTTCAACTTCAACATGTGACTGTTAGCCATAGGACTAGCAGAAAACCATTCGGATGATCTGAACATCTGCCGCGATTCCGGCGCGAGAATAAGAATGTAGTTAAGTAGGTAAAATCACGTCAGAAATGAGGAAAAAATGATCATGACAATGAAGCAGCAGCAGCAAGAAGCATGCACGCCGACGCAGCTGAACGGAGTGCTGAATAAACTTTTTGGAAGATGTCGTCAGACGTTGGGCGCAATGAAGTAATCACGTTTGACACGTCTCCCTCTCTCTCCTGACTAGGCAACAACACCGGCTACCTAAATCACTTGCTGCTCTAATCCACCACCTTTGCAGCACTGAAGAAGAAGAAGGAAGAATAAAGCAGCTTCGTCACCAATGAGCAAAAGGCCTCCATTTTTTTTTTGTTTTCAATATGGAAAGAAACAGCCAGCCAGCCACAGAAATCTTGAAAACTTTCTGTAGAAATACTGCCTCACTGCCTCCTTTCTTCCGGTTGTATCAGCACCGAACTTGTACCACTACACCACACGCTACTGGACAGTGGACTACCGGTCAGCCAGCACTTCATCGCACGCTTGTTCTGGAATTTCGTAAAACCGACAATTAAAAACGGTTACCCAAAAGTAGTCTTTTGTGATCTTAAGCCAGCTACAACTTGGAATCCGCACTTGTAGTTTATAGGTAAACAACAAAATACCAGGGCTGGGAAGAGGTGGGTACTAGCATTTTAATTTTCCAACCAGCTGACGAGACTGTGTTTAGCAGGATAGCGGCTGTGACGTCGATTTTGCATCTGCGTCTGGAGTTTGCAGCCAATGCAATATTCCCGAGCGAGCCAGGTAGGTGTCGTAAACCTCCCGTCATTTTCGTCAAAAATTTCGGTGAGGATGAGTCGGATGATCCCGACGTCTGTACCGCCCCGTGACGACAGCCAGTCCTCTGATGCACCGGCAGCTCCTTGAATCCCCAAAAGCGCCTCAACAGTTATCCAAAGGCGACGTGCGCAACTGTAGCCGTGACGATCAATCATCAACCCATGATTTCTGTTATCTAAGGAGGAGGTGATCGATATATGATAAAAACCTTTTTTTTCGATAGGATATATAAGATAAAAACTGATCGATTCTGCAACTGGTACAAGAAGGAGAGGCTCTCGCAACCACCCAAAAAGGGAATATGGGCTTGGTTTCGTCACCTGGCGTCAAGAACAGCGGCGAGTCGGAGAAACGGATGCGTGTGCGGGCGTGCGATGCGGTCGCCGGTGGCGATGGCGACGGGCGCCATGGAATTAAAGAAAACCAAGCTACTCCCGGCTGCGGGTTTTAACAACCGCACCACCTGCCGCCGACTCTCGCTGTCACCCGGATCGGTAAGAATTTGGAATTTCACGTCGGCGTGAGTACAAATCAGCGTCTCTCGCCATCTGAAACTGAAAGGGCTTTACGCTCAGAGAAGATGCCGCTGTAACAAAAAAGGTTGCTTTTTCAGCTGAGGTGCAGACAGATCGACAACGGGGGCGTCACAAGAAATTCAAGCTTTCTTCGAAAAAGAAAAGAAATTCAAGCTTCTTTGACACGCCGTTGTTGGCGCGATGACCATCAAGCCACGGTAGAGGAGAGAATATAGTGGTTGGTCGAAATGAAAACCATCTTTTGTGTCGCTGGGAATCAATGTCATAATTTTGGATGACGACTGCTCAGTGCTGCTTAGCGAAAACTGACAGATAGCTACAAAAAGCAGAGCCACCGTGTTTCTGCTATCAATCTTGTACACATTGTAACCACCAGCTCCCGCCTTTCAGATTGCGATCATCACACTGCAACCATTTGCGATGCAAGGATGTCCATCCAAGCAGCGTCGGATTGAATGTGACATACACTGGTACACAGCACTTTTGATACATCATGGCCGATTTTTGAAAGCAGCCCGTTACCTCCTCCTCTCTGTCGAGTTCTGGCACACGATTTCTGAAGCATCTGGATTGCCCATTCAGTATTTCAGGTACTTATTAATCGCCCGAAAAAAAGAAGAATTTCAGGTCCTCCATGGTTCACCAATCTGAGTCGCTAGGGATTACTCGCATAATTAACCTACATTCTCACCATTGTTGGAGTTATATATGAGCTTGACCCATTAATAATAACAATAATTCCTGAAAATCTTAAACTCCCATTCATAAATGGTGAGAGTGCAAAGGTTTAGTCCCACATTGCTAGTGGAGGTGGATGGAGTCCAACTTATAAGTTTGGTTGCTCTAGCATCTCTTATAAGTGTGTGGATGGGAGGAAGGAAAAACACATGCGCTTGCTCGTCTCGCCTCGCCTCGCCTCACGGGGAGTGGACGTGACTTCCTTTTGCACTTTCTTTTTGCTACGTATTCCATATATTTAATTATAGAAACCGATGTATTAATATGATAACCGACTCGGTTGCGGAACGCCCAACCCTAGCGGTTCCCCCCTATAAATATGTACGGGTACCGCCGCAAATTATATCACGCAATCGCTTAGGGTTTTGCCTCTCGCTTGCGCCGCAAAGTCTTCTCCATCCCGATTGCCGGCGTGCACCGGCGAACGGGAGAGCAGATCTCCGGAACCGTCGTCCTCTGTGATCCTGCACCGGGAGAGGGCAAATAAAATTTTTGGGAAGCGCTCTGCGCGACTGCTCGATCGCTTCCTCGTCTTCGTCAAGCTCGTCGCCACGGCTCGTCTTCCTCGTCGTCGAGTCGGTCTCACCCGCCGTCGTCAACAACATGACGGTGTTGCACGTCGTCACCGTCTCCTCTACCCAGTTCAGAAGGAAACATACGTACTCTCATCTCACACCATGTCTTCTATACTAACTTTCGTAGTCTATTTATCTATGATGGATGTTACTAGTATGGTAGATGCTATGCTTTTATCTGACCTAATAGACCTGTCTAGATTTTGCGTAGACTTGTCTAGTTCATTATACAATCTGTTAATCATACTTATGATTTATTTCTAGATTAATATAAAACTAAAAGTGTTAATTTATCCAACAATCCAAAAACCTTATTGTAGACACTTTAGTTTTATGGTTGGATTTGTTGATGCACTGAGATCAGAGAAATTCACAGACGTCAAAAGATGGCAAGTGAAAGTCACTCTGTGGCTTACTGCCATAAATGTGTTTTAGGTATCCACTGGCAAACCTGAAAGCGATCTCACTGCAGATCAGAAAAATGCCTACAGTGAATCCAACACAATATTCTTGGGCGCTGTTATTGGACTTTTGGTAGATCATCTTCAGGACGTCTACATCCATCATACAGTCGCAAAGGATATGTGAGACGCTCTGATCGCTGACTATGGTGGTTTAGATGCTAGCACTGAACTGTATATTATTGAGCAGTACCATGATTTTAAGATGGTAGATGGCAAATCTGTCGTCGTGCAGGCTCATGAGATACAGTGCATAGTGAAGGAACTCGAATTGCTTAAGATCATCGTACCTGAGAAGTTTGTGGCTGGGGGCATTATTGCCAAATTACCTCCAACTTGAAGGGATTTTGCCACTACTCTTAAACACAAAAGGACGAACATATCTGTCTCAGATTTGATCGCGTCTCTTGATGTTGAGGAGAAAGCTCGTGAGAAGGATGGACGTTCTAAAGTTAACGAGGGAAACACTATTGCCAATATGGTGCATCAACCACAACAGTCTCATGGCAGTGGTGGTAAGGGCAAGGACAAGAACAATAAGTCTAAGCATACCACTACCTTCAACAAGAAGAACAAGGAGAAGGGAGCATGTTTTGTTTACGGTTCTAATGAGTATTGGGCAAAGAAGTGTCCAGAACGCAAAGGAAGGAAGCATCTACAACAGAAGTCTGTGAACATGGTGACCAGTGCTGGAGAAAATAATGGGTATGGTAATTTACCATATATTTTTTCTGTGTTTCAATCTACTTATTGGTGGCTTGATACCGGTGCTAATGTTCATGTTTGTGTTGACACCTCTTTCTTTACTTCTTACCAGGTCACCCGGGATTCCTCCGTTCTAATAAGGAATGGGTCGCATGTTTCTGTTCATGGTGTTGGCACGGTCGAGCTGAAGTTCACTTCAGGAAACATTGTCCAATTGAAGAACGTACAACATGTCCCTTCTATCAAGAAGAATCTCGTTAGTGGCTCCCTTTTGTGTAGGGATGGTTTTAAGGTAGTGCTAGAGTCGAATAAAGTTGTCGTGTCTAAGAGTGGATAATTTATTGGTAAAGGCTATGAGTGCGGAGGTTTGTTTCGCTTTTCCCTTTCAAATTATTGCAATAAGTCTATAAACTATATTTGTGATGGTGTTAATGAGAGTGATGCTAATGTTTGGCATTCACGTTTATGTCATCTAAATTTTGGTTCTATGTCTCGACTTTTCAGCTTGAATTTATTTCCGAATTTTTTCATTGTCAAAGATTCTAAGTGATCAATTTGTGTGCAATCTAAGCAACCTCGAAAGCCTCACAAGGCTGCAGAGGAGAGACACTTAGCACCACTAGAACTTATACATTCAGATCTCTGTGAAATAAATGGTATATTGACTGAGGGTGGAAAAAGATATTTCATGACTTTGATTGATGATGCGACTAGATTTTACTATGTTTATTTGTTAAAAACTAAAGATGAGGCTCTAAACTATTTTAAAATTTATAAGGCTGAAGTTGAGTTAGAGAAAAAGATCAAAAAAATTAGGTCCGATCGTGGTGGCGAGTATTTCTCAAATGAGTTTGATTTATTCTGTGCGGAACATGGTTTGATACATTAGAGGACGTCTCCCTATTCGCCCCAATCAAATGGGGTTGTCGAAAAAAATAATTGCATCTTAATTGACTTGGTTAATTCCATGTTAGATACGGCTAGATTATCTAAGGCATGATGGAGAGAGGCTTTATTGACATCATGTCATGTCCTAAATAGAGTTTCCATGAAAAATAAGGAGAAGACTCCATATAAGGAATGGATTAGTAGAAAGCCATCGCTCTCTTACTTACGTACATGGGGTTGTTTGGCCAAAGTTAATGTGCCAATTAACAAAAAGCGTAAGTTGGGACCTAAAACTGATTGTATCTTTCTTGGTTATGCTCATTATAGCATTGCCTATAGATTTTTAGTGGTTAAATCAGATATGTCTGATGTTCATATTAATTCATTAATGGAGTCTCGTGATGTTACTTTCTTTGAGAACATATTTCCTATGAAAGATTTATATAGCATTTCTAGATTATCTTCTGATGTGATTGCTGAAACTACTCTTAAACCTAGTGCATTTTCTGATCATGCTAAACAAACACTTGAATCAATCCATGAGAAGATTGATAGTGAAGCTCCTAGGAGGAGCAAGAGACAAAGGACTGCAAAGTTTTTTGGTGATGATTTCACTGTTTAACTCCGCCTATGTTGAGTCTCAATATAGCCAGTCCCAAGCCTGGGTAAAGGAGGAGGGTTGTGTTAGGTTTGGCAAACCAACGTCAAAAACCCAGCCACTCAAATGGATATGAAACCCATAAGAAATTCGTTGGGGCGTAACCCTCTTAGCGACGCGCTACATCGGAACCCGGGTGTGGTGTCAAATGGGCAAGGGCCGGGTCGTCACAACCTTAGTGGCGCGTCGTATCGTGACCTGGGTACGATGAATAGTGAGCAAGGGTCGGGTCGTCGCAACCTTAGTGGCGCGCTACATCTACGCCCGGGTGTGGTGAAAAATGAGCAAGGGTCTTCGCACTTTCCTCGACGGGTGCGAAGGGTAAGAAAGTTAGCCGAGCCAACTAGGATTCGTCTAGGGAGTTGGAACGTAGGGTCCCTAACAGGCAAGTTACGAGAGCTAGTCGATGTGGCAACTAGGAGGCGTGTAAATATCCTATGCGTTCAAGAGACTAAATGGAAGGGCCAGAAGGCGAAGGAGGTGGAGAATACGGGCTACAAGCTTTGGTACACGGGTACAACATCGGGTAGAAATGGTGTAGGCATCTTGATCGATAGGAGCCTTAAGGATGGAGTCGTAGATGTTAGGAGGCACGGGGACCGGATTATCCTTGTTCGGCTGATAGTTGGAGATTCGGCTTTAAATGTGATCAGTGCATATGCCCCTCAGGTAGGTCTTAATGAGAGCATCAAGAATCAGTTTTGGGAAGATTTAGATAGCATGGTTAGTGGCATACCTATCAGTGAGAAGCTTTTCATAGGAGGAGACCTTAACGGCCATGTGGGGACGTCTAATGTAGGGTTCGAGCGGGTCCATGGGGGGTTCGGGTATGGTAGTAGGAATCAGGAGGGGGTGGATATACTTAATTGGGCGCTAGCTTATGACTTGTTGGTAGCGAATACCATATTTAGGAAGAGGGAATCCCATCTAGTGACCTTTAGAAGTGCACAACACTCGAGCCAAATCGACTTTATCCTTGCCAGGAGGGAGGACAGGCGTGCTTGCTTGGACTGTAGGGAGATACCTGGGGAGTGTGTCGTCACTCAACATAAGCTTGTGATGGCGGATTTTCGTTTTCGGGTACGGGTATACAGGGACAAACGTACCAAAACCGCGAGAACGAAGTGGTGAAAGTTTAGAGGGGAGCTGGCGCAAACTTTTAAGGAGAGGATGCTAGGAGAGGGACCCTGGGAGGAAGGAGAAGGACCAGATGACATGTGGCTAAAAATGGCAACATGTGTTCGGAAGGTAGCTTCAGAAGTGTTTGGCGTGAGTAGAGGAGGCAAACAAGAAGCAAAAGACACCTGGTGGTGGAATGATAAGGTGCAAAGGGCTATCAAGGAGAAGAAGGAGTGTTTCAAACGCCTACATCTTGACAAGAGTGCAACCAACATAGAAGGCTATAAAATAGCCAAGAGGGCTGCAAAACGAGCAGTGAGTGTAGCAAAGGGTCAGGCATATGATAACCTTTATCAGCGACTAGGCACGAAGGAAGGAGAGAAGGACATCTATCGGATGGCTAGGATCCGTGAGCGGAAGACGAGGGACATCAACCAAATCAAATGTATCAAGGATGGGGTAGACCGACTCCTGGTGAGAGATGAGGAGATCAAGGACAGATGGCGAGAGTACTTTGATAAGTTGTTTAACGGAGAGGAGGAAGGTCCTATACTTGAGTTGGATGACTCATTTGATGATAACAACAGACGCTTTGTGAGAAGAATTCAGGAGACAGAGATAGAGGAAGCTTTGAAGAGGATGAAGAGTGGTAAAGCGATGGGCCCTGATGGTATCCCCATCGAAGTATGGAGATGCTTAGGTGCCAGAGCCATAGTATGGTTAACTAAGCTTTTTAACCTCATCTTTCGGTCAAACAAGATGTCGGAAGAATGGAGGAGGAGTATAGTAGTACCGATCTTCAAGAACAAGGGAGATGTTCAAAGTTGTACTAACTATCGTGGGATTAAGTTGATGAGCCATACGATGAAGCTCTGGGAGAGAATCATCGAGCATCGTCTAAGAAGAGTTACAAGTGTGACGCAAAACCAGTTTGGGTTCATGCCTGGAAGATCAACCATGGAGGCGATTTTCTTAATGCGACAATTGATGGAGAGATATCGGGAGCAAAAGAAGGACTTACACATGGTCTTTATTGACCTCGAGAAGGCATATGACAAAGTGCCAAGAAGTGTCATGTGGTGGGCCTTGGAGAAGCACAAAGTCCCAACTAAGTATATTACCCTCATCAAGGATATGTACAGGGACGCGAGGACGTGTGTTCGGACATGTGATGGCGATACCAATGACTTTCCGATTAAAATAGGACTACACCAAGGATCAGCATTGAGCCCTTATTTATTTGCTTTAGTGATGGACGAGGTCACACGAGAAATACAGAGTGATGTCCCTTGGTGTATGCTCTTTGCTGATGATGTGGTGTTAGTTGACGAGAGTAGGGATGGGGTTAATAGGAAGTTGGAGCTGTGGAGGCACACATTAGAGTGCAAGGGTTTCAGACTTAGTAGGGCCAAGACCGAGTATATGATGTGCGAGTTTAGCGTGACTAGACATGAGGATGGAGACGTTAGCCTTAATGGACAATTGGTGGCCAAGAAAGATACATTTCGTTATTTAGGATCGATGTTGCAAAAGGACGGTGACATCGATGAAGATGTTAGGCATAGAATTTCAGCCGGCTGGTTGAAATGGCGTCAAGCATCCGGCGTCTTATGCGACAAGAGGGTGCCACAAAAGCTAAAAGGTAAATTCTATAGGACGGCAATTCGTCCGGCGATGTTATACGGTGCTGAGTGCTGGCCTACGAAAATACGACATGTTCAACAACTAAGTGTAGCAGAGATGCGTATGTTGCGTTGGTTTTGCGGGCATACAAGAAGAGACCGAATACGGAATGAAGATATCCGGGACAGGATAGGAGTGGCACCTATCGAGGAGAAATTGGTTCAACATCGGTTGAGATGGTTCGGACATGTCCAACGGAGACCTCCGGAGGCGCCGGTATGTAGTGGGGTTCTAAAGAGAGATGCTAATGTTAAGAGAGGTAGAGGCCGACCTAACTTGACTTGGGACGAGTCGGTTAAGAGAGACCTGAAGGCGTGGGATATCCCTAAGGAGCTAGCTATGGATAGGAGTGCTTGGAGACTAGCAATAGACGTGCCGGAACCGTGATTCTCTTCTTTTTTGGGTTCCCATGGGTTTCATCTCTAGCCTACCCCAACTTGCTTGGGATAAAAAGGCTTTGTTGTTGTTGTTGTTGTATTTCACTGTTTATCTTGTGGATGACACTCCTAAAACTATTTCAGAGGCATATGCATCTCCTGATGTAGATGACTGGAAAGAAGCTATCCATAACGAGATGGACTCTATTCTTTCTAATGCAACTTGGGAAGTTGTCGATAGACCATATGGTTGCAAACCTGTGGGTTGCAAGTGGGTGTTCAAGAAAAAGCTTAAGCCTGATGGTACTATTGACAAGTATAAGGCTCGGCTTGTGGCTAAGGGTTATATCCAGAAAGAAAACGAAGCCTTTTTTGACACTTATTCACCTGTTGCTAGATTGATCATAATTCGTGTATTACTTGCTCTGACTGTCTCACATGGTCTTATCATTCATCAGATGAACGTTAAGATAACTTTCCTTAATGGAGAATTAGATGAGAAAATCTACATGGATCAGCCTGATGGGTTTATAATAAAGGGTCAAGAAGACAAGGTGTGTAAATTGTTGAAGTCTTTGTATGGTCTGAAACAAGCTCCTAAGCAGTGTCATGAGAAATTTGATTCAACACTTTTAGCAGCAGGCTTTTTAGTCAATGTGGCTGATAAATGTGTATACTACCGCCATGGTGGGGGTCAGGGAGTTATACTGTACTTGTATGTTGATGACATACTCATCTTTGGAACAAATCTTGACGTGATCAATGATGTCAAGACTTTTCTGTGCCAAAGTTTTGATATGAAGGATCTGGGTGAGGCTGATGTTATCTTGAACATCAAGCTAATCAAAGGAGAGAATGAGATTACTCTTACGCAATCTCATTATGTTGAGAAGCCCTTGAACCGTTTTGGTTACAAGAACAGCAAGTCTTCTCCAACACCTTATGATCCCAGCTTAATCCTTCGAAAGAATAAGAGAATTGGTCGAGACCAATTAAGATATTCTCAGATTATTGGATCACTTATGTATTTAGCGAGTGCTACTAGGCCTGACATCTCGTTTGCTGTGAGCAAACTGAGCCGGTTTACTTCTTGTCCGAGAGATGATCATTGGCGTGCGCTTGAGCGGGTAATGCACTACCTAGTTGGTATTATGGATTATGAAATTCATTATTCTGGATATCCAGCAGTACTAGAGGGCTATAGTGATTCCAATTGGATATCTGATGCTGACGAGCTGTATTTCACAAGTGGATATGCATTTACTCTTGGTGGTGCTGCTGTTTCATGGAGATCATGTAAACAGACCATCTTAACGAGATCTATCATGGAAGCAAAGCTTACCGCACTGGATACAGCTACAGTTGAGACCGATTGGCTACGTGAGCTCTTGATGGACTTGTCTATTGTCAAGAAACCTGTGTCGGCAATCCTCATGAATTGTGGCAATCAAACTGTGATAGTCATAGTGAACAATTCTAAGGATAATATGAAGTCATCAAGACCTATTAAGAGACGTTTGAAGTCTATCAGGAAAATGAGAAACTTCGAAGTCATATCAGTAGAATATATTTCAACTGGTGAGAACCTGTCAGATCAATTCACCAAGGGGCTGTCACGTAATGTGATAGATAGTGTATAGAAGGAGATGGGTATGAGACCCATATGTGCTATTCCATAGTGGTAACACAACCTATGTGATCGGAGATCCCGTGAAGTAGGATCTGTGAAGAACAAGCTATTGGTTAGCAAGAGAGTAACCTTTTATGACCCACTCGAGAAGCGATACATTACTCTCGATATCTGTATGACAGGTTAGTTGTTACCTTAATGTATTCAGTTAGCTATAAATAGCGAAGATGTTGTCCTACAGAACATTCTTGAATGAATACACCTATATGAGTCCGATTGTTGTAAGGTCGCAATCTGTGAGATTTGGACAATCTCTATTAAGCTCACGATAGACCAAGGGAGTATGACCTATATGTTCCACCCGCGGAGAAGTCTACTGGAGATCTAGTATCAGTTATGACAGTGAGTGAACTTATTTACACAAAACTTGCAATTCAAGACGTAGTCCATTATTCAAGTTGTGAATGAGTATAGCTTATTGTTCTAGGTGAAAGTTTAACTTAACAGTCTCCACTAAAAATACTGGTATATTAAACAACAGTAGGATGAGACAAAGTCTAGCTGGGACTTTGAGATCTGGTGGGGGATTGTTGGAATTATATAAGGGCTTGGCCCATTAATAATAACAATAATTCCTGAAAATCTCAAAGGCCCATTCAAGAGTGGTTAGAGTGTAAAGGTTTAGTCTCACATTACTAGTGGAGGTGGTGGAGTCTAACTTATAAGGTTGGTTGCTCTAGCATCTTTTATAAGTATGTGGATGGGAGAAAGGAAAAACACACGCGCGCGCTCGCTCGCCTCGTCTCGCCTCGTCGGGCCGGGCCGGGCCGGGCGGGACGGGGCGTAGGCGATGGGCGCGGCTTCCTTTTGCACTTTCTTTTTGCTGTGTATTCCATATTATTTAATTATGGAAACTGACGTATTAATATGGTAACCGACTCGGTTGCGGGACGTCCAATCCTAGCGGTTCCCCCCTATAATTACGTACGGGTACCGTCACAAATCATATCACGCAATCGCTTAGAGTTTTGCCTCTCGCTACTGTTACGCCGTCTAGTCTTCTCCATCCCGATTATCGGCGTGCACCGGCGAACGGGAGAGCAGGTCTCCGAAACCGTCGTCCTCTGTGATCCTGCATCGAGAGAGGGCGAATAAGGTTTTTGGGAAGCGCTTTGCGCGACTGCTCGGTCGCTTCCTCATCTTCGTCAAGCTCGTCGCCACGGCTCGTCTTCCTTGTTATCGAGTCGATCTCACCCGCCGTCGTCAACAACGTGACGGTGCTGCACGTCGTCGCCGCCTCCTCTACCCAATTCAGAAGGAAACGTACATACTCTCATCTCACACCATGTTTTCTATACTAGTTTTTGTAGTCTATTTATCTATGATGGATGTTGCTAGTATGGTAGATGCTATATTTTTTTCTGGCCTAATAGACCAGTCTAGATTTTATATAGACTTGTCTAATTTATTATGCAATCTGTTAATCATACTTATGCTTTATTTTTAGATTAATATAAAATTAAAAGTGCTAATTTATCCAACAACCATCACCAAAGACAGCTACTCTGTTGCAAAGATGTGCAGAGCAGGGGGAAATCGCAAGTCGTCCATGAGCTTGCTGGAGACGAGAGAGATGACAATTGAATTGGCCGGGGCCGCTGACTTCGCATCGAACCACGTTTTCAACACCTGAATATCCGTCACGGCCTTCACAGAGTCATTCGACACCTTGAGGCGGCGGACAAGGAACGCAGCGGCGGCGCCCTGCCCTGACGATGTTCCGCCATTGGAGCCGCAGGCGGCGCCCTGACGACGATCCGCAATTTAGCATCCAGGTGAGGAAGATCTCTCCGAGGAGCAGCGGTGCACGAATGACAGCGGGCGGCGGGGTTCAACTTGGTCGCCGGCTGCAGCGCGTCGTCGTAGCTGGTCACCCTGCCGAAGATTGCATCTTTTACAGATAGCCCCCCATTTTTGGATCGCTATTATTATCCGTGATCCGATATTTTACATAAAGCACCCTATTTTGGATCACGATTATTATACGCGATCCGGTATTTTATATAAAGGAAAAAGTCGAAATTAGTCCCCTCAAGTATACTCAAAGTCTACATAATCCCCTAAACTATTTTTTGGTTCATTTTACCCCCTAAACTATGTCACTTGGTTTAATTTATCCCCTAATATAATTTGTCTTTTTTATTTTTCCATGCATAAGTGTGATATTAAGTTAAAATTTTGTGAGATGATAGTAGACATCGTAACTCATGCTATAAAATATATAAATTAATTTTTAATCATTATTTTGATGGACTGAGATATTTAATAATTAAGTAACCCTTGGAATATAATATTATATTAAAAATATTAATGAAAAATTTATGATATATTTTTCTGGTATACATTATGATATTCACTACATCCATGCAAAATTTTAAATTAAAATTTAATTTATGTATAGTAAAATAAAAAAAGATAAATTATACTAAGGGGTGAATTAAATCAAGTGTCACAGTTTAAGGGTGTAAAATAAACTAAAAGATAGTTTAGAGGGTTATATAGACTTTTGCTATACTTAAGGGAAATAATATGGACTTTTTCCTTATATAAAACCCCATTTTAGATCGCGATTAATATCCACGATCCGAATGAGGAGGCAATTTAACCGCGATCCAAATTGAGGGGGCATTTTACAAAATTGTCTGTTCATGGGTCATGGCTTTCCCCTTCCCTCGCCGCATCCATCCCGCTCCCGCCGCGGCGCCGCCGCCGCCACTTCCGGCCGCCCCGCAAGGTCTATCGGGCCCCTCTAACCCTAGAACCAGATCATCATACGGCGCAGACCGGAGACACGCGATTAGCCGGATCTGATGCGTGTCGGCGATCCACTTCCCTTTGTTGGTTCCCTGGGATCGTCCGCCGCCCGCTGGCCGCTGCTGGGTGTAGATTGCCAGGGAAGCCCTGCTTACAGATGCGCATGTGCATCAATTCTGAGACACTAGCTGCTCGAGAGATCGGCCTTAAGCATGTAAAAGGTTACTCACTGCTCAATTTGTAGTTCCAAAATATGTTCTTCTGGGTGCTCAATCGGTACAGTTCCGAAATGTGCTCTTTGGGTGCTCATTCTGTAGTTCTGAAATGTGCTGTTTGCTTTGACAGTCAAAGAGGAGATTGCAGATTTGCAGGCGAGGGAAATGGACTCTGAAGTGCCGATTTTGGGTATGTACCTTTCAGACGATATTGTTCTTTTCTGCCTAAAAATATCCAGGACTTCAGTTAACCAATAAATCTGCACATGTGTAGCATTTTTTTTAATTTTGGATTAACAAATTTACTCCACATTGGGATAGTTAGCTTATACTATTCATATTACGATTCATCCGCATATTACAGGCAGCTTAAAGGAAAGGCACTAGGCACACAACCCTGGTAACAACCAAAGAGCACTCAGGATGCCAATTTAACATCCATTGCAATACCAGGAGCAGCACAGGGAGGGCCCCTTTCTACATGTATGCATACAGTTGCTCTCAGCAAACCTAAACGAAAGGTGCGCTGTAACAGTTGACTATCAATGTGGCACCGGCCAAAAAAAAGGTAGAGCGCCCTTCGATATCACCCTAGGGATTTTTGTGGCGATGTTGCAACATCAGAATGGAAAATGCTGTCCACCTTTTCATCACCTGAATAAGTGGGGCAAAGACATGTTAAGACAATAAAGGAGGGGGGGGGGGGGGGGGGGGGAGAGAGAAGTGTGATGAACTAGAGAGTAGGGAAACATACCTTATCTGTTTTCTACTTGCGTCAGAGTCAGTTTTCCACACTATATCTTTCAATTCTGTGGAGAAGCTCTTGTAGAACTGCATAAAGTTGTAATGGAATAGTGTTAATTAGTCAAAAAGGTGCCAAAGAAAGGACTGATTGGGAATGTGTGGAAATAAGAATTGTAAAAGCATCATCTGAAAACATACATTATGAAACTCCAGTGTGTCTCCACCAGTTTTACGAAGCTCAACCATGTGAAGTGTTGGAGCAACCTCAAAAACCTGCAAAAGGAACATTGTTTAGGCAAGGAAAACTCATAAAAACAGAAGTTAGTGTAGGTTGTAGCCTTATACAATTGTTATGCAAAAAAACACTGTTACAGTACCTCTGTTGCTACAGATAAATGTCCTTTTCTTCCTGACTTGTCACCTTTTAATTTCATCTGGAAATCCAAAAATGAAACCATGCATATTTATATTTATTGAATTACAAAAACTAATGCAGATTTTCAGAAAATATTTTAGTCCACACAATATTACCCATTTATCATAAATTTCACGCACCTTATAATCTTTCTTCCGCACATTGAAACCAAGTGGTCCACAAGCTTCCTCTATTTTAGACATGATCTCTTGTGGTGTACACTGAGATGTGAAAGATGTTTCCCGCTTTACCGTTCCCTATTTAGAAAAGGCTCAGCATTAGTTAGGAACCAAGGATAGTTAGGAACCGAGGATAGTTAGGAACCAAGGATAAGGTGCCGTGAAAGTACAATTTTATTTTATTTTCCCTGACCAACTAAACTGTTAGATTTACCAAAAAAAAAGATGATGATATATAGTATAATAATGATACAAAGAAATAGCTATTTCAATGTGCTAATCTGTATCACATTCAGAAAATGAGGAAAAATGAATTGGCTAAACAATGTTAACCTACTGTCTTCTTCTAAATGGTATTTTTCCGACTTTACTAAAATTGTTTAAACGCATTACAAACGATAACAGATTAACAGTTGAGTCGACTCACCATCATATCCTTCTCGAACAAATTTCCAAGGTTGAAACCCTGTGACCTTGAAATAAGAGCAAATGCATTCATGGATTCTGGTTTTTCTCTTCTTTCCGCAACAAGATGTTCCTAATATATAAAAAAAAACGGTTTCATACATCTGAATTGAATCGTCAGTTCAAAGACAAATTTTAGCTTGCATCATACCTCTGCATCATTGAATGCAGCATCAACATCATCGAGGCAAACATCTTCACCTTGTTCAAAATGTGGTGGTTTATAGTCCTTTTTGAACCATTCATCTTCCAAAATTTCTGCAATTTTTATCCTCTGCAAAGAATAGAATGCCCATTGTCTCAATCAGTGACTATGGCTTCTAAAGAAGCTACAGAAACTGAAGATTTCGCAAAAATGGCAATGGTCCGGTAGCCACAACACAGCAGTCAAATGGAAAGACCAACACATCCAGAAAAGAAGACAATTTCTTAGATTGCAGTTACCGTATCAGGATTTGGATCGAGAATGCGCTTAATGAGCTTCTTTGCACCGTTTGAAACCCATGGTGGAAAAGAAACATTTGCCATGCAGATCTGTAAAGAAAGACATTAAAGGTTCATGCCACAGTTGCCAGTGAATTTCACGGGGAAATCAAGATGAACTTACCATTTTGTACAGTCTCATCAAATTGGCGTCATCGAAGGGTAAATACCCGGTGATAAGAACAAATAAGATTATGCCACAGGACCATACATCAGCAGCCATACCATCATAACCTTTATCAGCAAGCACCTGCAGCAACAGTCCGATGCTTACACATCATGACGAAAATTATAATTAATTACACAACATAGCAACTAGCGTCTAGCACCAGAAAAGGTCGATAGCAATGGAAGAACAGAAATTCACCTCAGGCGCAACATAATTTGGAGTTCCACAAGCAGTATGAAGAAGTCCATCTCCCTAATAGAAACATCAGAAGAGTTCATTAGATTTTTTTTTTAAATCTTAACACTTTCTTGTCTCGAGATCCAATTACTGTTCTCTCAATACTATTCTAGGGGTATATTAGGTGTTTAAGTACTTTCTAGAAAAGGTAGCTAATGCTGCAAGTTAAGTCAATTGATCCCTAGCATGTGTAAAACCTAAATGCATTTCTTCGATTGAAAGTAGCATGTCAGCTATTGGCGAGGCAAAAATGCGTTGTAGTACAAGCTAGAGATCATACTTTTGTTTGTGGTGCAAACGCACTCAGACCAAAGTCTGAGACTTTAAGAGATCCATGTGAATCCAGAAGCAGATTCTCTGGCTGAAAAGGCACAGTGAACACCGATAAGTTAGAAAGAGTACCAGATATAAATGGATATTAACACATCAGAAAATAAGCAGAATATTTGGCAAACCTTCAAATCTCTATGGTACACTCCACGGCTATGGCAATAGTCAAC
Source organism: Eleusine coracana subsp. coracana (assembly GCA_032690845.1). NCBI lineage: Eukaryota > Viridiplantae > Streptophyta > Magnoliopsida > Poales > Poaceae > Eleusine > Eleusine coracana. The sequence continues at coordinate 62,925,944 of CM064422.1, read as the reverse complement.
TGCATTTATAAGTTGCTGAAAGTATCTCCTTGCTTCATCATCTCCTAGCCTCCCAGAATTGACCTGAATTATCAAGAAAATAATGTCCAAACGAGTTTATAATTGAACATTCAGACTACCATAACAAATAATCATACATTTAAACATATTAGTGTCCAGAATGGTCAGGACATGTAAACAGCAGCATCTACAAACCAGAGAGTCAAAATATCAGGTATCAAAAAATCAGAGCCTTACGATCTTATCAAATAGCTCCCCTCCATCGACAAATTCAAGAACCATGTATATCTTTGATTTGCTAGCCATAACCTGTCAAATGCACAGAAATTGAATGAGTCATCGGATGATCAAATGGTTCTTAAAGTTTAGATGCCTCCATAATAAGCAGTACAAGTTACCTCATGCAACTGGACCACATTCGGATGTTTGATTAGCTTCATTGTCGAAATCTCCCGCTTTATCTGAAACAAGTGGAAGCTACAGTCAGTGTTGGCGCTCTCAATCTCATGCTGTCCAGAAAGCGGAACATATCAAGCATCTGGACAGTGGGCATCTGATGGTGGCCTAGTAGGTGATCACTTGAAGAATAGATACTTTGTGAGAAGATGCCATATTTTTCCTGACAAACCCCCCTTCACAATAGGTAACGAAGAATTTTCACCTTCAAATATGATTATATTAATTTAGGCACTCATATGGGCGTCTTGTCAAGCTAGACAGAGATCATCTTGTTCCTAAAAAACAGAATCATCTAGCTAGGCGTGGACCGTGCGTGGATGACATGTTCCTGGAAGCAGAATGAGCGAAGGTAATTTGCCGGTAACAATTTAGACGATCATATTCAGATCAACAATCCAAAGCTTAAATAGCATGCGTAGGAAACCAGCCGGACACAGGATTTTTTTTCCCCAACACAAACAATTCCCGAGGAACGGAAGTACAGAATCTAGATTACGACAGCGACGTCGATGGATATTCTTCTAGGTTATGCCACGTCGTTTTATAGACGAATGATTGTAGGAAGAAAAAAAAACGCATCGTAGGAAGATCTTTCAATGACAGGTCAATGATTGTTCAATTCTTCTTCAGATAAAATTCAGATTCTCGGATGGCGGGCGAAGGTAAGGGTGAATCGATGTAGGATGCGTGGTGAGGCGGAGGCAAGGGAAAACGAACCTGCTCGACCATCTTGTGGCGGAGGACGTGGTTGCGGTCGAGCACCTTGATGGCGCAGACGTCGCCGGTGCGCGAGTTCCGGGCGAGCTTGACCTTGGCGAAGCTGCCCTCCCCGATCGTCTTCCCCAGCTCGTACGGCCCCACCCGCGTCTTCCTCCCCGACGCAGACGCGTCCGCCGCCATTCCTCCTGTAGTCCTGTGCCCTGGCCGGCGGATCGATCGATCAGAGAGCGGGAGTGCGGCTCGCTGGGTTTGGTTCGGCTAGCTGCGCTGCGCTGCGATGCGATGCGATGCGATCGACGAATGATGGGTGCCGGTGGCAGGCTCTCTCTGCTCTGGCTTCGTCGCCTCTCCGCGCTTTGGCCGTTTATATGCAGCGGCGCTGGTGGGCCCGGTCCGTTGTGCAAACGCGTGGGGTGAGACGGAAGAGGACGCTGAGGTGCATGGGTCTCGTCTCGCTTCTTCTTTTGTGCAACAAGAAAAGACTCTGCTCCGGGGTGGCGCAGGCGTTCGTGCTTATCTCTCTACCCTTTTGTGCCGTCCGACGCGTGGCCCAGCAGGAATCGGACGGCGGCCACTGCCAGGTAGGTTGAAAGTTCAGCACACCACCCTGGATAATAACCTCTCTTTTTTTTTCTTTGACTGATTATGAATTGATGTCCGTGCGGATGCAGATAACATTCTTCAGCCTCGCCATCAGATGCGCAGCTTCGAGGAAGGAGAGTCTCGTACCTGACCGTACACGACCCAATCACGCGGGTCATCGAAAGAGACGCGCTTTCGCATGCGTATGCGGCTCCACGCCCGGGTGGGTCTCCAGCCGTCCCACGGCAAAATCCGTTCGCCAGAAACTGCTGCACGGCGACAAGATCCTTGTCAAATCTTGCTGCTGCATCCTTGGCACCTTGCATAGCACTAGCTAGTGGCACGAGTATGTGCGTATAAACTGCGCCGCGTTTGCTCACTGCCCACCATATACGATGGCCGCAAAGGCAAAGCATAAAGAAGGCTGCGAGTGCGGACGAAAAGAATGGCCATAGAGTGCTGTGGTACTTACTTTGGAATTCGATCGGGATACGGTTACCAGGAAATGACACCACGGATTTCCATACCAACAAAACTATACGATGGCGTCTAGTGATGAGAGACGGAGAACGATACGCGATCAATGATTAAGCAGGTGTGTTGTCGTTGATTAAACTAGAGCCATTATTGTTATATTTGATTTGATCGCTCAATAATGGAGGGGGGAGTGGTCGCATTCCAGTTCCAACGTCTGCACCACCACAACCCTACAAGCAACCACCAACCAGGCACAGTATCTATCTATTCTGAGTTTCTGACGGCCTAGCTAGCTTAGCTAGCCGCATATGATCCGATGATCTGGGCCACGCACCGGCCGTTATCCCCGCCCCCGCTCTGGCCACGGATTCTCGAGACAAATAAACCTTGTGTGTGGTATGGGCGTCATCAGATAGATATCATGTCAGAGGAGAGGATTGCGAATCTCCAATCGTGAACAGAGACTACTAGTCACGTGATTGTAATTTGACATGTGGACGACAGGCGTTTAATTAATTTGGACTTCGACTTTGAAGAAGGCGGCGTGGTGAATTATTGTGACGCGGGACCTCGAGTGAGAGCTACTCGTGTGGACCTGTATGCGTGTTCTCGTGCAAGATCATCGGTTCCACACGGATGCTTGAGTTGTAGTAGCTCCAGAAATTAATGGTGATGCCAAGGGGATTCTTTCCATCCAATTTGTCTTAAGTCTTACCACGAGTTTGTGCGATTATTCTTTACTTTGAAAGACTGAACCTGCTGTCATCGCAAGCTCATACCAATGGGATGCTAACAATGCCTGACCTTTTGGAAAAAAAAAATAAAAATACCAATGGAATGAGACGCAAAAAATGCAAGGACGAACAACTTTGTTTGTCTTGGAGGGAAACAAAAAAAGGAACTCTGTTTGCTTGTTTGGAGCTGTGCAAAGTTTTGTCCAATTCTCTCTCTCTCTCTCTCTCTCTCTCTCTCTCTCTCTTTTGAGGGAATCGTCCGACTTGCACTTTGTCACAAGAAAAAACAAATGTTTTGTCCGATTTTCTGCTGTCCTTCATTACTTTGGATACTCTGGACATTCGTTGGTTCTGCAGCACAACTTCTGCTAGTTCCAACGCAGCAGGCTCGGCCCAAAACCTAAGAATGTTCGAGTCCAACCCGAGAGGCGGCCAGGCTTCTTAACAATAGTACATCATGGGCTGCAATACTAGTTGGGCTGAAAACTTGACTAGAAGCCATCATTTCCTAGCCCATACGTTGCGTGTACAACATGCCAGATAATGCCACGCCTTGGTCTCAGAGAAAGAAAAAAAAGGGTAATGCCACGCCTGCCTGATGTATCAATCAATAGCGGGCTAATCTCAAAAAAAAAAAAAATCAATCAACAGCGGGCTCACCTAAATAAAAACTGTCCACTGTCTTTTTTTTCTTTTGATCTTAAAAACTGCTTACTGTCACGACAAAAATAAAAATAAAAGTATCGGACTAGTACTGTATAGCTGTCTCCTGACACTAGAGATTTGCTAGTAATATATCGAACCTCGCTTCAGTTGGTTCGCCAGGTACTCCTCGCTGCAACGAGATCGTCTCCAATTGGGAATACAGGTTGGCACGCAACGCAGGGCCCAACAGGAATAGCCGATTGGGAGTAGTACAGTAAAGCCAGAACGTGCACATCATGACATCCGCCAGTCAGCCTTGAGCCTTCCCATGGAAAGGGAAAGGGAAATGTAGTAGGCCTGAGCCACTGCTTTTCTTCCTGAGATGAGACGAGCAAGAAGCGAGGCCGAGGCTGCCTGCCTGCCTGCCCCGAGTGGCACCGGCCCGGGGACGCGCGCGGCCGGTTGCTGCGCGCCCCGTGACTCTCTTCACCGATTAATCATCCGTCGCCTGCGCTGCGCGCGTGATTGCGGGCGGCGTCGCCATCGAAACCGGAAGCGACTTCCATTTGGAGTAAGCTCAAGGCATCGGAACTCGCACGGCTTCGATGCAAGTAACATTGCAGTCGTGTCATCATCCCGAGAAAAGAAAGGGAAATAGGATAGGAATTAAATTAAACTATATAGGTTGCGATAATGCAGAGACGAGGTAGTACTCCCTTCCTTGCCAGTTGCCACATCAACAACCCGGCCGCAAACAAGAACGAGGTGGAGGGCCACCACCACTTGTCACGAAGCGCAACTAGTACAAGGATAAAAAGCGGAGAATCAGTGACGAAGTGCGGTGCTTGGGATCATCGGATTCCTCCAAGTACTACTACTTTTGTCCCGTCTCGCACTAAAACTTTTGTTCCGTTTTGATTTCACAGAATGAGGTGCGGTAACCACAAGATATCTGCGCACGGTTTCCCTTTTCTGATTCTCATCACGCATGATGGGGGCATCAATCAGATTTCGTCCAAATCCTTCCATAATCCATACTACATCCGCCCGTCTTCTGTTGTGTGAGCGTGACGGGCAGGCCAGACAGGCGCCGCCAGTTTCCGCGACTTGGGTGGGGGGATGCGGCCGCATTGACGCCAACGCCAAGACCTGCTTCTGCATGACTGAAGGCGACGACCGACTGTTGGTGGCCTATAGACTATAGTTGCGAATAACGGAGACAAGTAGCCATCATGCTCACTCCTTGCTAATACTACTCTAGTAACAAATGAATGAATAAAGAATAGGACCGGCGGCCGAGCCTCTCGCCGTCCGTCCACTGGCCTCGGCTATCATCGCCCGCCGGCCATTCCAAGGGATGACATGACAGTAATTAATCTGTGAGCGACAACGGTTAGTTCCTTTCTCGTGACATTCATCAGCCATCATCAGCAGGAGGATACAGTACCGGATAGATACGCTCGGTTGCAATCGAACTGCAAATAGCTAAACGATTCATCATCGCCTTCTTTAATTTCTTGGTGACAAACAAACAAGTCTGTGCAACGAATCAGAAGAGTACCTGCAAACCACTACTAAGGAGTCGATTGCACTCATCGATCACATTTCCGATCATCTTCTGAACTGAAATGACTAGAACAAGAACAGGGGATGGGGAGGGAACGAATGAAAAATCCTACTACCAGAAACGAAAGAGAACATGCATGTACACCCAACCAACCAGTCAACAATCTACCAGTACAACATGCACCCAGTCAACCCAGTCCAGGAGGGAGGGAGGTGAAGGTGGTCGATCACGTCTCGGGCGCGACGGCGGGGTCCTGGTCGGCGGCGGCGGCGCGGAACCGGCCGAGCCACCAGCATGCGCCGGAGGCGAGGAGGGAGAGCCAGACGATGAGCGGCGTGCCGAGGAGGACGAGGCCGACGGGCACCATCCAGAGCTGCTCGTGCGAAGGGTGGAACGCCACCGCCCACCACACCAGCACGCCGGCGCCCGCCATGCCCACGCCCGCGATGCCCGCCGTCGCCGCCCACCACGCCCGCGTCGCGCCGCACTTCTCCTCCTCCTCTTCTGTATTGTGGCCCATCTCCAGGGCGACGTGGTGCGTCCTCCGCCTCCTCCTCCTCTCCGCGTCGTCGCCGCCGCCGTCTGGCGCCTTCGCCTCCCGCTGCGCCATTGATGATCAGAGGCGAAGCGAAAGGCCTCCTCCTCGTTTACTATTTGGCTGCTTGTTACAGCAGCCGCGTGTGCCAGCAGAGCAAAGAGGGAAGTGAAGAAGAATATGCAGGAGGTGAGGAGCACGCGGGGACGGGCAGGTGGTGGTGGGGAGGGATGATGTGGGCGGGGTTATCTGGTGATGGTTCACGCGTCGCGCCACCGGGCTTTTACTCCACTTCCCACGTCACTTAATCAGACTCTACTCCCTCCTCCACCTAGCAAACACAACCTCCCTTTGTCTTGGTTGATCTGGATCATAGCAGCGTTCCTTGTTGCCACATCATATGCTACCGAGCTGTTTATTGCTTTGACCGCTTGTCTGGCGACTTTTTTTGTGTGTGTGTCATCAACTCATCATCTGCTGACCAGAGAATGGGGATCGGAGAAGGACTGAGTGCTTGTCGTATCGTGTCGTGCACGTGAAATGACACTGCGCGAAGAGGAATGGTTCGTGTTCACTTTCTTGTACTTGCTCTCAGCGCGTGGTGGGAGCTTGGCAACAAGTCTGGAAGCGTGCCGTGTTGTATGCTCACTGGGTCCGTGTTATTTTGTCAGGTACTAATGCGTTTTATTCGCTTTCTTCTCTTTTTTTCCAGCTCCTTGAAGTTCATTATACACCTAGACTAGACGGTGTTTAATTGTCCTTTTAGAAAGAGCAGAGAATGAATCAGTACTAACATCTTTCGAATATATACTAGCACTGTCATCCATCAGTTATGTTACGCTGTCAACATTGCCGAACCTGAAACAAAACAGAATTAGGGTGAAATCAGGACATACGGTAGGTCCCTGTCCGTCATCACCGGCCGGTCCTACTCCGTTCGCCTAGGAATATTTGTTCTACTCTAACACCGATGCTTGTCTTGTGTTCCATCGCTTCAGCTTCAGGATCACGCCGTGCCAAAAGCTGCTAGTGACACGATCGACGCATGTGTTCTCGTCTTAGTGTCCTGGGCGCAGTGGGCACCCATCGGCCATCGCCTGCCTCCTGGTAAGTACTACGGCTGAGGGGTTTCGGAAACAGAGCACGCCGGCCCCGCCCGGGAATATTTCAGGTGAAAAAAAAAAAATCACTCCAAGTAACAACGCGAAATATCGCAGCCACTCGATCAACCTACACCCCCTCTCCGCGTTGTCCGTTTTTCTTCCACATCAGTAACTTTCTGATGTGTTTTCCTCGACCGCTTGATGTCGCTACTACCCTATTGATTGTTATTTATACCGACTGATTGATGGGTAACGACTCATAAGCTCGTCTTCAGTGACAATCGTAGTTGTGTGTGTTTGTTCACTCGTTCGTCTCCTGCTACCGGATCAGAACAAGCTGTGACCAAACAGTCAACAGGTACTATACGAGCACACGGTGTCTGAACTAATCGTCGACAAACTGGACAAACATTCTCGTTCCATACATTTGGAACAACAATCCAAAATGAATCATATAACGCAGCGGAATCAAGAATAAAATCTGGTGCCCACTGAGCAGGTTGAAGGTGTCACCAGCAGGTTACTTCGATGCATCCGGGAAAGGGATGATCTTGTCAGAGAGAAAGGGGTGAAAGCTGCTGTAGGTTTCTCCCACAAGTACAAAGTGCATTCACGTAACTTGTCGCGCACATGCAAAGTTCCATCTTGTCAAAAGGCCAATTAATTGATCTACACTTCACTTTTGTTAGTTTTATAAATCCGTTAAAGGATTAACATAGGATTCCTATGCCAAAATTGAGAAGTATGAGTAATTGATGTTTAAGTCGAGTTGAAACAAAGGTCTGGACCATGACCAGATTCATCAATCTGCGATGACTTTTGAGAAAATGTCATTGAGTTAATCTATAATACGAGATACTTGGCCTAATAAATTTTGGTCACAAGTAATCTATGACAAATAAGCTACACCGTGGATTACCTGATTTTTTGTGTAGTTGTTAAATATCAATTTGAACATTGTGTTGTGGATGACGTAAATCACATCAAATTAATGTTCACTAAATATGAGAAAGCTTCTGTCGTCCATTTTTATTGAGCATAAATATTTAGTTATCACTAAAGTCATGTTTGAATCCCTCCATTTTTTAAGAAACAGGTTTTTAGAAACTAGAAAGCCTCCAAACAAGTCAATTTTTATGTCGGTTTCAATAAACCATATGGGTTTCTAAAAAACTCATAAGCCAGTCCAACCCAACTAATTCATTAATGATTTAAAAGTTGTTTTATGTATTATAAAAACTAGGATCCAAATATTCTCATCTAAGTTTTATTTAGAAATCAGTTTCTAGAAAACATGTCAAGAAATCAGCTTATAAAAAACTAATTCTGATCCAAACAGAACCTAAATGGAGCTATCCATATCTTTTGACGTTGTAAATAGTTCTTACCGTCATTGTATACTTAGCACCAATCCGTAGATAATGCCATATCAATGGTAGAAGTTTTCATATCTCCTCATAACAACTTTAATGCTGCAAGCATCCAACTATATATCTCAAAATAGCTCATGCAACAATTTACACCTATGATGTTGGATTTCAGCTATCTCTTCAAGATAGCTTCTTCAGTCCATTTTTATATACAACATATTTAATATTCTATCATTATGATTGAAATATATGTATCTCCTAATATTAAAAGTAGCTTTTGCCGTCCATTTTGTACCTAGCACAAATCCTTAGGATGTCATATCCATGATGGAAATCTCCATATCTACTTACAACAAAATTAAATGATGCAATCATCCAACTATATCTTCTAATATAGCTCTGCAGTCCATTTGCACTAATAAATATTTTTTTGAGATGCATACTATCTACAATATTAATTGAATTATTTATATATTTTTATGACAGTTCTAGATGGCCCAAGCACTATATATTTTTTTCAACCATGTTGACTCACCATCATAACATAATACCATTGCTTCAAAGATGAAGCTCACAACCAGTCTCGTTGTCCTCACTGCACTACTCATGCACCACCTCTCAGTCATGGTCACTTCCATCTCCAACCACACAACAACGCCCAACACTAACTTGACCAGTTTTATCTTCCGGATCGCTAATCATGAGCTTCTAGACCACACTATCCACCGTGGTAGCGATGGTTTTTTGCGTTTTCAGCAAAACAATAGCTCATTGGTGGTGAACACCACTGCACTCCATTCAGAGACATTTCACCCAGCATACCTACAACACGAGGCTCATGTTATTATTGGCACTCTCCATGGGATACGTCACAACATCCTCAAAATCGATGCTTTGAGTAGCCTGACATGGTTACAATGCCATCCGTGTGCGCCACAAGTTAAACAATTCGGCCCTCTTTTTGACCCACTCGAGTCGCCGACCTATAATTATGTTACAAGCACAAATCAAGTTTGTAAATACCCTTATGAGCCAGCTGGGGATCGATGTGCTTTCCACCTCTCCGGCCCAGGACGATTGTCCGTCCATGGCTTTCTTGGCCTCGATTTCTTGGACAAGGATAGCAAGATACAAAAACACTTCCTCTTTGGTTGCTCCCACTCAACCGAGAATTTTGAGAATGAGGGCAGGTTTGCTGGTGTTTTTGGTATGGGTAAGATGGCAACCTCCTTCGTAATGCAAACTGCAGCTCAAGGATTGTCACAGTTCTCATATTGCCTGTTTGGGGGCAGCAAAACAAACCGCCATGGCTTACTCAGATTTGGCACCGACATTCCACACATTTCGAATTCGAGAACCACAAGGATCCTAGCAGCACTAGATACCGACGAGTCTGAGTACCATCTCAGCCTCGCTGGCGTCAGCCTAGGCTCACGCAGACTAGACAAGATTCACCCAGAGATATTTGCTCGCCACATGAATGGACACGGTGGGTGCGTAATTGATCTCGGAACACCACTGACCGTGATGGTTGAAGAAGCGTATCATATTGTTGAGGAGGCCGTATGGTCAAACCTTCAACGTCACCAAGCCGAACGAGTAAATAGGCAGGAATTCGGCCTCTGTGTTCGAGCAACAAAGGCAATAATGAGCCATCTCCCGTCACTGTCCCTTCACTTTACTGAGGAGCAAGCAGAGCTAGTATTCTCACCGAAGCAATTGTTCTTGATGATGAATGACAAACAAAGGGAAATAGCATGCCTTGCCATGGTGCCAGGACAACGAACCATCATTGGCGCATTTCAACAAGTGGATACGCGATTCATTTATGACCTCAAGGACTCCAAGCTTTCCTTCGCACCAGAGTCATGCATCCAGGACACCGTTAAAGCTGTTTAAGTTATATGTCCGTCATGTTCATAATATTGCTTCATATATACCTATGTTAAAATAAATTATGCCAATCATAGTTTTCAAGTCAGGATGAAGTCCTGTAAAAAGAAAAAGAAAGGACAACCCAAGTCGCATGACAACGTGCCAAGATGCATATTATGTAGGTTGAAAGCACCATGTGGAATGCCTCAACAAACCAGAGGATCTTCTTTAAGTATGATATAAATATTTGGCTAAAAATATAAATAAAGAAATTATCTCAATTGGCAATTCGCAGAACAAAATTGACACATAGCAATAACCGAATGATGAAGTCATGATACGTAGTACAGTTTAATTTTGCATTGATACAGACAAAACATCCATGACACCATGAGAGAAGTACAGGCCGACTCAAGTTATATGTACCACTATTTGTGAATCTGGCGAAGCTCCTAATCTGAGCTCTGTTTTTCCTCAATGCTTGATTTGCTGAGGATAAAGACACCAAGAATGATAAGACTGGCACCTGCAAACCACTGCATCAAAAAATCTCTATGTCAAAAGTTGTGTGCAGCTGTAAATTAAAGGAGAAAAGTATGAAATCAAAATTTTCAGAATTAGTATAGCAATAATATTGCTGAGAATGAAGGGATTAATTGATACTCCGTAAATCACATAACATTTAAAACATATTGCATTTCTAATGCAGTAAAAACATTATCAACGAGCCACCTATCATTGAAAAAATCAGCCAATGGGGGAAAGCCTGGGGTGATACTAAGAGTCCTTACGATTAGGCTAAAACCCATTTCAGAAACCACCTCTCACAAGAAAATGCTCAAGGAAATGCAGTAGATCGAGTCAAATGTGTAGCAATTAATCATTAGCGAGTTATTCTTTCATATAAATCACTTACTGCATATCCTATTATACCATTATTTGATGAAGACCCTAAAATTGAAAATATTTTTAATCACATCACTCATCGTAATCAATCATGGAAATTTTCTTTGGCTGTTTGGATGAAAAGATTTAAGGAAGAAGATTCCATGGTTAAACATAGGGCAAAAACCAACCAAACAAGTCAAAATGCTGCATGAGATGGTATCTGATTATTTGTATATTTCCAAGGTGTCCCTTGACATTCTTCACTGTCTCTACCTAATATATGATACACAAATTCAAACAAGGTGTCCTTGCAGCTTGGAAATGGGCAAATTGACCATTTTGACAGAGATCATAAACTAGAGCAAAAAAGCTTCATTCTCTTCACATTTTCTATACCACCTTCGTCAAGATGCATCAAGGAAAACTGAATATTTTCAAGTTACCTTAGAAGGAAGAGGCTCATCAAACAAGAAATATCCTGCAAGACCCGAAGAGATGAAGTTGGCGGCAAAGTTTGTGACTGTTACCTGGAGGGAGGACAAAGCTTTGAGGCTGTTCACATAACACCCCCACATTGTCACGTTGAAAAGTATCACCATGCCATATTTGAGCAGCTGTGCTAAAAGGACAGGACATCAGAGTAAGTAACAGTACAGGCCGTGTAATGAGGCAGGGAACTAAAAAGCACTGAGACGTGATAATTTTCCATTTCCCCATCCCATGGTTGAAGTAAACAAAAAAAAAATGAATCGATAATGCTATGTGCTGGTTTTGGAGTGAATTTTTTTGTCCTTTTAGTTTTATTGTTTTGAGAACAACTATGCACTGATCGGAATGTTTTTTTTTTCAAGAAAACTACAGGGGAGCAGCATGCTCCACTTGAATTCATTCAAAAGGCAGGCACGCCAGAGGTGTATCTGAAGAAGTCGGTTTAACTGCATTTGCAGTTTTAAGCATTCTAATTGCCGGTGGTAGAGGTGAGTCTTACGGTCGGCATGGATGTTATCTATTGCTCCTCCCTCTGTTGGTTGCACCAACTTACACTGCTTATTTTGAAGTACTTAGTTCTGTTCTGTCGACATTAAGCTGGTATAATTAATGAGGTGATACGCACAAATTGATGTCAATACTCTACTGCATCATAAACATCAGTAGTTCCCTGTAAAAACATGTGGCCTGCCACATTCTCACTGTGGTCTCATTTGTGTTTGTAAAACGAGCAAACCTACCACTAGAATTCTCAAACACACTAACCCGGATCCAAGAAAGTAATTCATGCTACGGATTCATTCATAACAATCAGTAACAACTGGCTAGCTCGAAGCCTAAATCCAGGACAGGAATTTCGGATCGTACAGGAAGAGGATGAGTTGGAGAGGGAGGGGGGAGACAGTTAAGGTTCCGCCATACCGGAGGTGCAAAAAACTTGGCGGAGATGGCGGCAAGCGCAGCGTTGAACCCCGCCGCGAGCGCCCACCCGTATCCGCCCCCGCTCGCCATCTCAGTCTCGACCTCACCGGAGATCCGCTCCGCTTGTTGGAACCGACGGCGAAAGCAGATGAGCGAAGGGCCGGTCGGCGGACGGACGAAGACAGGAAGACGCAACTAGGCTAAGTGGGCTGGAAACTGTTTAACTGGGCGTCAACTGTTATGCCCCATTATTTTGAGAGCCGTTAACGGGCCTTTGTAATGTCGGTAAATCCCCTCTGACTGTGAACCAGGCCCATATGCATAACGCTGGTCGGTCGTAGCCCGTACACGCCCTAGCCTCGTGCCCTCGTGGACAATGGCGGCCGCCGGCCGGTCCCTGCCGCGATGTGCTGTGGCGCCATTGTTCGTCACATCCCTGCCGCCACATCTAATAAGCCGGCGTTACTCTACGTCCCTGGCGAGCGAGATCAGTTTCGCTGATGAAGTTTCAGAAGCGCACAAGAAGCAACGACTGCTCCGATCCAAATTAAAACAGGTACCCAATTGCATGCTCCCAGTACTCCGATCCAGGCAGTCCTATTTTTCATTATACTTTACCGGGAAATTCTGTAACCAAAATTGAACGGCAGGAATTATATGACGAGCAAATTTTGTAACCAAAATCTCGTATTATTGTCAGTATCGTTGTCCAATTCGTTTCACCTACTACATTATAAAGAGAATGGGGAAAAATCAGTATTGTTAACGCATCATCAGAATCATGCAACACCTAAGCATGAGTACTAATATAAACAATGATTTTTATTTATCTCCGTATGTTGTGTGTCTTGGTTAATTTCTTCTTTGAAATAACAACCTGTTGCCAACTGGAAAGAACAAGGTAAAATTATTAATACATGAATCCTTTGAAGTTCTTGACACTTTGCAAGAAAAATGCATATATATATGGTACTGTTGTCTGCTTTAAAATAAATGCACCAGTAATATGTGTACACTATATTGCGAATTGCGATATATGTCGATTTATGTCATCGTTACTGGTGTTGAAGCCACTCTTAAACCAGAAATTAAAGTGCTCTGCATGATAGGGTCGCATCAACCAAATAGTAACAATATGGGCTAGGAATGACATGCATCTTATAACTCTGCACAGAGACAGAAATTAAAGTTACAATCACATTTGATGAGAAACATACAAAAGACAGTAGAAGAAGAAAATCAAAAGAAGGGATTTTGAGCTATAGTATAATGTAACAACCATATATATTTATCACACGCACCCATCCCATGCATGCAAACTCCGCCACGCCATGCACGCATGCCCACACTTACGCCGTGCCGCGCCGACACTCATTTTTTAAACACACAGATTCCGAGGTCCCCGTCACCACCGCCGGCCGGGCCGAGCAACCCTGCCCACCTCTCCACCTCCTCCCTCCCGTCGCTGTTGAGGAACAGCAATGCCGCCATGTCATCTTCCTCACCATGCTGGTCAAGCGGCTGATGAGACGCCGACGCCGACGCGTCCAAGCCACCACCGCCTTCTTCCACGGGACCGAGCTGCGACGCAACGAACTTATCGAGCGCCCTCCAGTCCGTGGCAACGACCTTGTCATCAACCCGCACCTTCTTGCCTCGCCGCCGGCCGCCATCCTCCTCCTCCATTGACGCTAATTGGCTCGCCTTGGGCGCGAGCTGCGCCGACGGGCTCTCGAGCTGTGGGAGCTCCACCAAGTGATGACTGGAGTATTGCAGGAACGCGGCGGCGCTGTCTAGCTCGGCCTCCTGCTTGAATCGCGCGCTCTTCGACGACTGCCGCCTGATCTGCGCGTACGCCGCATTGGGATCCGCGAACGCCGCCGCATTTGCCGCCGCGGCACCCGCCATGACGAGGTTGGTGTCGCGGTAGGCGTAGCTAGAGTCCCATGCCAACGCCATGCTCCGGGCGGGGTATGCTGTTCTCTTCTTGAACGCCCGGCACACCACCCAGCCTTCTTCCTGCACAGTACCACTGCAGCTTGTTAGCTAGGTGTGTGAACTGAGACTTGCAAAACAGCAAAAGGAATTAGCAAAAGATAATCATTTGTTGTTGCCTTTGCTTCTTATCTCTAGTTCTCTACCACTGTGTGTGGTAGTGGAGTGGCGAGGCATTACTGCTAGTACTTTGATATGAGTATATATATCAGTAGTACTATAGTTGCATACAGCTCATCGTGAACACAACGGCGCATGCGAGATTAAACGTTCACACCAGAAAACCCTAACCAAGGACATGCGTTTCTATATAGGAAAAGTTTTGGTGAGTGGTGAGGTCAAGAGAGCAATACGGAGCATATGCAACCTGCTGCCTTTATTCAGAAGTGCAGAAGTCTTTGGAAGTTTCAAGGGTCAAGTCTCACAAAAGGGCGACTTATCTTCTGATAGTCAGAAAGTAGTGTGGTATACTGGTATGTGCATTGCTACTGATGAAATCTATGATCAATTATATTAGTAGTGGTGATGCACGCATCTTGGACTTTGGCAGCTGATTGGTGTTAGCTACTTTAGAAGATCTCTTGGTCTCAGTAATTGAGACATTAAGCTTTATTACCATGTTGTTCTTCCCTGCTGAACTACATATTTATGACGACACTGAAGGTATATAGAATAGAACTGAACTACTGAAGACGTGGATAAGTTGTAGTTGATTTATAATCAGGCAACATAGATTTTTAGATTACTAGTGCTAAACTATCAGATGTATAGCCATTACTACCCCTTCTAAACTTGGAGCATAAAAATATAAAGAGAAGATGATGAGCATATAGTACGTCCGAGTTCAGCCGGTGGCGCGGTAGTATATGCAAGGTATATAAGATAGATAGATCGCTGAGATGAGGGGTCTTGCCTGTGGCGGTGCATTCTCGTCGGTCTCGAGCCGGTACTCGTGCATGATCCAGTCGGTCTTCTGCCCGTTGGGTGCCCTGCCCTTGTAGAAGACGAGCGTCTTCCTCATGCCGATGAGCCGGCTCTTGTCATGCACTGCCTTGTCCCTTCCCGTGGCTTTCCAGAACCCAGCCATTGTTGCTCTGTTGGTCCGCGTCCCTGTCGGGTACTTGCGGTCCTTGTAGCTGAAGAAGTACCACTCGTTCTGCTCATCGTACCCCATCCCACAATGCTCTGCACAGTCACGAAATTCAGATCAGTTTGCTCCTGGAACTGTAAAGTAATGCTAAGCCTATGTCTGAATCTGAAATTCGAAAAGTCAGAGAGAAGATTGGTAGCTACCTTGTAGATCCCATGGCTCGATGCGGTAGAGATCGATGTCGCGTATGACATCGAGGTCGATCTTCTGGGATGCCACCTTCTTCCTGAGGTAGTAGCCGACGAGCTCCTCGTCAGTTGGGTGGAACCTGAAGCCAGGGGGCACGCATGATTCCATGGAGTCCATATGATCACCAGCAGCAGCACCTGAGATGTATGTGCATCAGATTCAGCGACGCCCTGAGCCCCTAAATATCCATCCACACCCAAATGATATAGCTCGCGAGTGGCATGCGCTACTATAGTATACAGTAAAGAAAGAAACGGCAAAGTGCTCGCATCATTCGATGGGGGGCTGCATTTTTTATAGCTGGAGGGGAAGCAGCAAGTGCGTGCATAAGTGAACAGTGCTACTGGTTGGCTGAGGTTACTGAAGAATGAGTGCTGCACAGACTAGACTGAAGAGGAGGGTAGTGTGTATGGGTTTCAGTGCTTTAGGAAATTTTAATCCAGCCATGCCTGTTGGGCGTGGGAACTGTACTGTAGCAGTGGTAGTTTGGAGGAAGAATATAGGACAAGGTACGGCAAAGCCTGAGCAGGAGGCACGGACAAATGTAGGAAAGCTACAGGCCTGTCAATGATAGTGTCGACTGTGAAATCAGAGGCATGTGGCCTATAGTCAGCAGGGAATTATAGCGGCACTGCACCAGCAGGATGCATGGTCTGGCCTCTGCATGCATGTTTCAACTTGCACTGAAGAAGAGATGATTTGAGTGTGTACGGGAATCGGTGGGCTTAAAGAAGTTAGAGATTAGTGTATATTATATACAAGATTAGTTGTTAAGAACTGTCAAAATACATGACATGATCCCTCTGTCATTGTGGCCATAATGCTCTAATGAAATGGATGGTGACTAATAGAAACTTTGGAATAATATTGAACCACCACCAGCAATTCGTAGGACACCGCACATCCAACGAGACTGGAATTGTTACAAAATTCGCTGCGCTCCAAACGACGAGGGCTTCCTTCGTCCTATGAAATGAAACTAAAGATAGTGTACAGATAACAAAAGCTGAAGGCATTTGCTAGTTTTTGCCGGCCAGTGTGATAACGCACGCGCTTGCGCTTGCTGCTTGCACCTTGGATGCATGCCGGCCGCCAGGCATGGTAATTAAAAACATTGGATAATGCGGGTGGGGCTGGAAGCAAAGGAGAATAGAAACGGAAGGGCAGCCCTTTTTTGGGGGGTCAGGCCTGCAAAGGAAAAGAGAATAGAAAAGCTACTGATCCTCCGTCTCCTCCGTCGAGAGAGGCAAGGCATGCATCGCATGGACAGGCCAGGAAAGATAGCTAGAGAAAAGCTAAGCAGGGAGCGGGGGCACAAGACTCTCGGTTGCCTGCACGGCCTCTGACCGCTCTGTCTCTTTGTCGAGGAATTCCATGGCACAGCAGGAGGGGAGCCTCCCGTTTGTGTCCTGCCTACATGCGTCTATATTTGATGTGCTAGAACCTACTACTACTTGCAACTGGGAGCCTGTGAGCTCATGGGGCATACATGGCAGCGGCTGAACTGTGCACTTAGGATGCAGACTGAGAGAGGAGAAGCTGGGTAGAAGGTCCAGGGAGATAAAATCATTTTTGATGTTTCCTCTTTGGCCTTTTGTGGGGTGTGCATGCTTTTTCTTGCTCCACCTCCATCCATGCATATGACTGCATTGAGAGACAGGGTTAACTTTCCATCCAGTCATCAGTAGTGGATCTCCTTCCATATCCTCTGCCCCACCGTACCAGGGTAATTAGAGAAGAGGGGGGGAAAGGGATAATCACTATGCTTACTTTATTATATTATATAGTGATTTATCATGATCAATTTTCAGGACGGTTCATAAATTTGGGCCTTAAAAAGGAGAATTTGGAAAGAGAATGAACTACCTGAATGAGAATTTCAGTTGATTATATATAGATCATATACTTTGTGGAATAAAAAAAGAAACAAATCAAGATTTTAATTTAATTAACTCATGAAACTTCCTATAAGAAATACGATAAGAAATCCAATCAAGATCTATGAGCTTATTAGACCCGTAAATAGTGCATGACATATTTATCCGAATGCCCATTAATAATCTTTTGTATGCCAATTACATATCATTATGGATAAGAAATTCTAAGCTTACTTACATCCATGATGATACAAAAATGAATACAAATTTAAACTTATCATCAAATATCAAAGTATTTAATTTTTCACTGAAAAAGACTTTTTTTATAGCTTCAGCATCAAAAGATTTCTACATCATTGTAGTGGTGGTGAAATGTGTACATCAGACACCATTTTCATGTGCTAAATATCAAATAAATCTAAGTGAAGTAGTATAAAGATGAATTGATGGAGCTAATAATCATGGGTTGGTGAATTTCACTTAAGAAAAGGATGCCTGACAGGCTAAAATTCGAAAACTACAGTCAAATCCTCTGTGGAAATAGATTCACACGGAGCAAGTTCTGATCTACTATTAAAGTGGCTATGAGACGCTGGGGAAGTTGTGGTCTTAGCAAGTCAAATGATGGAGGGAGACTGCCATTGTTATCCAAATTACATTCTCCTATTGTCATATATTTTCTCTTCATATCTTATTTATTAGCACACTTACTTCTACAATTTTTCTATTATGGCAAAACAAAATGCATGTGTATACTAAGGTGCACAAATTTTGACTTCAAACATGAATTGAAGGTTTTTAATTAATTGGGAAATACATGAGATCAGCTTTACTGTATTCACAATATCATCTATGCAATAAATATGAAAAAATATTCCAAATTACTGGAGCGCATGGTCTCATTAACACCACCTTAGTGTTTAGAAGTGATGCCTCATGACCCGATTAAGTGTTGTTGACTATGCCATTCATTTACGTTTTGAAATTGAAACTAAAAACAGATAAAAGGCTAGCTATGATTTATCACAACATTGTTTTTCATAGAGATCAAAGAGGTGTATTCGTCAAAATATTTTGAAGATATGAAAGTATAACTATACATTTTGTAGCTGAATTGACAGGACGCGTTCGTATAAGTTTGGATTATTTATACATGTAACTTAGGCATTGTCATCGCTCAAATAAAGGTAATAAATTTTCCTATACTATGGCATCACCAAAGTTGAAATTTCGGAAATAGTTAATTGGAATTAGAGAAAATATGTGGGCTTGAAAAAATGTATACACACAGAAATGTATGAGTTTTGATACTGATTAGCTAATTAATAAAATTCGCTGGATTCACATATTTTAACCACGTGGCTGATTTTACTGTCGCTTGAAAATATTGACGTGGCTTAATTAGTTGAACTCCAGTACATTATTGAAGAGAAATCAATTCTCTCTGATCTTTTCAAAATCCATTTCTGATAAAGAGAGATCGAACAAGGGCAGATCAAATTTAGCGATCAGGCTAGCTAACAGAGCAACATATATAAACACCTCGCCGCTGGATTGATCATCCATTCATAACCAGTACTAGGAAGACTTTAAACTCACCTCAGATGATCCACTATACTTTATAACGATAGCAGTGGAGCTCTTATCGGAGAAGGGGTGTATGTTCTTGATCTCTAAGAAGCTAGCTCTCTTGTGTTTGAAAGAATAAATAGCTTGAGGAGAGAGAGCTTGCACTGGAGAGGAGAAAGAGGGGGCAGAAGGTAGCGAGTATTAAAAAGGGAAGGGGTCGCTCTCTTTTCCGTCGCGCGTGGGCGAGGGGAATGAAGGCCTCTGGGACCACGTGGGGTCCACTTATGACGTCACGTCTCCTTCTTGTTTGCCACTCTTCTTGACCTTTCCTCTTGATCCGCCTTCTCCATGGTCCATACATGCACTGCAGAACAGTCACTGTCTCACGGAACAAAAGGTCCTATCACTATACAGACTGTTTTCCAGCCTCATATGTGAGTAATTCTAATAGTTCGTGTTCACGTTGCTAACAGCAATAGCCTAGTGATCATCTTGTGTCTCACACCCAGCCTCCAATGAAGAAAGCTTTTGACCATTTTGAGAATTAATGATTCATCTTGGGTAGGGAAGCTTGTATACCATCAGGCTTGAGCTTCTCTTGTAGATGCAAGGCACTGAAATATGCCTTTTTATTTTCATACAAGGTTTATTTTCAAAAAAAAATCATACAAGGTTACTATACTTAATCTATCAATGTTGTTCATATAGTCTAACAAATATCGTCCTCTCTAGTATTTCAACATGAGTTATTTAACAGAAAGAATTAGATTGACGTATCAGCATTTTGTTTTGTAGAAAAAATGTGGCATGGATGTATGATTGTTTAAATGCTTTTCATCGGTGGCTAAGTCTGGTTTTGGCACAATAATCAAGTCTGGTACCACAGTGTGTGCTTTCAGCTGTTTACATTGGACCATGCTGCCCGGATGACAGATGAACAATTACTCAGAGGTAGAGAGATGCAGGGCCCGTACAGTTGTCCAGGTATCATGATCGATCCAGTGTATCATTGCACTAAGGTTGTTTCTGATGAAAGAACTCACAAGTTCAGTCAATGGGCAATTTCATTGATGTGATGTGTGTTAATTAACAAAAATTTTCTAATTAAGGTACGACGATAGTTTTGATATATAATTTGATATGGACGGAAACCTCAAGTTTAGTTAAGTAGCTACCTAGTAGTTGCATCAACCGATATAGAAATTTCATCTCAGTGTGTCATGTGATACGGACTGGTGATTATCATTTGTTTCCTTCCTAGAAATTTGTGCTGTCAGCCTTAGAGCATGCACCAAACTGATGAGGAACTAATTGCATATGTTAGCCTAGCCATTAGCATTTAATCGATTATATTTCCAGAAGCATGATCAGTGGGAATTATGATGTCGATAACACTGGGGCGTAGGCATGCATTGCAGAACATGCTGCCCAAAGTATGATGCCACCTACCGCTGTTAGGGGGCAACAGCATGCAAATCCTTCTGTGATAAGAATGAATCAAATTTGGGAACCTTGACATCATTCCTGTTCGTATTGCTTGCTAGCTAGCTAGCTACTGATCAAGTCATGATAAAAGAAAAGATCCATATTTGCAATGATGCAATGAAAGAGAAGCAAATTTATTATGTATTCGTGATGTATTTTGCGTGCAGCATATATTTATCCTGATTTTTTTTCAAAAGGTTTGCTAATATGAACAGTGACACAACTTTCTATATTCCCTAGCAACTTTAGACGAAAATCTAACCATAACTAACGGTATCATGAGCCAAGTCAAGGAAATCTACAGAGTAGCTAGTATTGATTGCTGATAATCATCATAGATGTGCTCTCTAACTCAACAAAGACAACATACAATACATACATAATAAAAGAAAGGAGGGTCAAAATTCTTGAGGTAATGTAGGGCACGCAGTATATCTATAGAGATCTTCTCTTTTTGTTCAAGCAAAGAAAATTGTTCAACGCGCTGTGCCTTTCTTCAGTAATAGAGGCTGTGCCTTTTCTTTTTTTTTTCTACGTGTTCGAGAAAAAAAAAAGGCTGTGCTTTTTCAAGCATACAGTTAAGTGCAGCGTTCAATGTATGGCGCCATTCAGGTAAAAAAAGATTTAAAACCCAGGGAGCAGGTAATATTTTATTACCTCAATGTTGTTTTAGTTTCTAACCGAGTACATTTATTATCTACGTAGAACACATGCAGAAGATTTCAAATTAAAAATGTTGTAATTCATTTGTGCCAGACCCTGTGTATGAACGTTGTGTGTCAAGCTAGCACACCTCTTGTCCTTGAACATCCAGCCTGCTTATTTTAGTTGTATACATTGTCTTTTTCTGCAACAGACCAACAGTGTACTTGGCTAACAAACTGGCAATTAATTAGAAACAGGGAACCGAGAGTGCAGAGCATATGTGTATTCAATTAGCATCACTGCAAGAGAACAATGATGCGCTTTTGGGTTAGGGACCATACACATGTGTCTACATGGAACAGAACCCTCAAAGCCTAAGGGATAGGCGATAGAGAAAAGATTATGGACACAGGGCCCCGCCGGTTCGCAATTTGCTTGGCTTTGCATCATGTTTCTCGCGGGCGAGTGATTACAATAATTTCGCGCATACCGGCGCCGGCACTTTTGTTTCCTCCTCATTGGAAACGCTAGCTATGAGATCGAGGGAGAGAGGTCAAACGAACACGAGATGAGCTAAGCCGGAATGAAGAGGCGGTTGGGCCTCTGGCAGCTCCGTGCTAATGATCATGGGACCTCAAAACGATCTCACGCGCGCTAATCCCGATGGAGGTCGACATTCCCTGCTCTTTTGTTCCCTGGGCGACACGTTTGCAGTGCCTCGCTAGCTCTGAAGCTCACCACGCACTCCAGATTAAACTGTACTTAATTCGGTCATGCTGTGGTAGACCCATGTTCTTTTGGGTTGAATGGTGCAGCTTATTAGGAAACATCAGGACAGTAGCGATGTCATTAGATCACTTTTTCATGTTTCTTTGTGTGGTTCTTGCTTCTTGTCCGACAGGGGCTAATCAGATATTTCTGTTTACCTGAAACGGCGATCTTGCATAGGACTCTTAAGAATGCGAAGTGTGCTCTGAGCGAATACAAACAGGCCTTCAATTCTGCATCAAAGTTCACCTGCAGGTTGCAAAGAAAAAAAGTTCAGAGAGGGGGCGGAGCGTGCACCATGTTTTGCATCAATTGTATATGACATTTAACATATCTATGAGTATGATCTGGCAGACCATGTTGTCTGGACCATCCATATATATGAAGTACACAGTACACTAACTCAGCAATCTCCCATAGGAGAAGATTATGATCCATGTGACTGCCACCGTACGCAGTAGCCGATCACCACATATTCCATAAAGCGCTGCACTTTTTCCATCTGTCATTGCACACTTAGCGGCGTTCTTTCTTTCCCCATCTGCATGCGATCGAAATCGAACAGGAACAGCAGACCGGTCGATAGATGGATCGATCGGAAAGCTGTAACGGCACGCCATGTTCTTGGTTAAGGCTCTGGTCGATGGAGGATCGATGACTTGTCTTCCCTTCCACCAAGCATATAACAGCATCTCCCAAAAAAGTGCACTTAACAATAACAGGATAAGCTTAGGCAGCTGTTACGCTTGAGCCGTACACATTTTGTGTGGCCAGTGATTGGTCGTCCAGGGTATATACTAATCATGCTAGCTATTCTCCCAACCAGTGATGCCTCTACCTCTAGCCTCTAGATGAGTACAATATGTACTTTAAGTTAGCTCCGCATAATTGTATATTCTGAATCTAGAAGAAGTGCAGTATTCTAGTGCACGTATAGTATAATGCAGGGATGACATACATATATACTAGCACTGTAAAGCAGATGCTGCAGAGACGACGTGTTCGTCGAAGATGAAACGGGATTCAGGCAAGCCAAGTTGCAACGCTCGATTGGGCCCTGTCTGATCGGACGCCAAACCCTACCACCACCAGCTTAGCTGAAACCTCTGAAAGTCGACACGTGTGTGTGTAGCTGCAGCTGATCACTGTCAGACGATGGACAAAGAGGCAGAGAAGCTTTACGTACAAGATACACCACGCGTACAAGCAGCAGCTAGCTAGTACGCACATCGTCGTCCTTGTACTCGACGTTGGTTAGGCTACGAGGATTTCCACTTGTAACTTGTGCGATCGCGCATGAGCTCGTTCTGACAATTGGCATGTCATGCTGGCTGCAGCAATGAACCACGGGAACACACGTCGCGACGGGAACGAAGAACAACATGTTTCGTGCATGTGCCCTCTGTTACTAGCACAAAACACAGTTGCAAACAACTTTTTGTGATCAGTGTGTCCCTTGATAAAATCGGGGATACGATGATGCAGATTTTCAGAAAGCGAAGGTTACAGCAAAGCCAAATTAACAGGTCGCTGTTTGGAAACAGTATTCTCTGCCTTCTTAAAGCGTCTACTACTTTGATTTTTTTTTTCATGGAAAGGAAAGGTTTTCGCAGTACAGAATTTACAGGCGTTTAATTTGCTGCCTCTAGAAAAGTAGAAATCGGTTCGATCGTCTGGGAGCGGGACCGGCGCGCGGCAGCAAAGTCAAAAGTTGAGCACAGAACTTTCCGACGAGACGGAGATAGAGCGCGTACTTTTCCGGTGATGTGACGGGCCTCGCAATGGATGCTGTTTTCTGCTGCTGTAATTAATAGTAAGTTGGGTACTTGATCGCAGCTGGATCGGAGAGGGAGAGAGATATCCATGAAACGATCCATCATCCATCCATGGATCGATCAATGGAGCAAAAGAACATTATGGCATGCGTTTCGGAAACAGTACTCGAGTGATGTGTGTGCATGTGTTGTTGTGCAAATCAGCTCAGCAGGCCTGGATCGCTTTGTGGCGGCGTTGCTTTCATTGGTGGGTCGGCACGACGGACGGCACCGTGCGTATCTCGGAAATGTTACCTTTCTGCTTAGTTAAATTAATTGATCGATCGAGGAGCATACGTAGTGTAGTAATCTATATATGCTGAAAGTTACCAACTCACCATGTTGATTGGGCAAACCGTCGCAATCAGGGTCACTTTACATCATTGGCTTACCGCTCTCTATCTCGTAATAGAGTTTATGTCATGCATTAGTTACAGCCACTCCTCTCTCTTTTTTCTTTCATTACAAAGTTAGTACTCCAAAGGCAAATATTTGGTCGAGTCACTACTGTGATACCCAGACAAAATAGTGTAGATCAGTACTGAACTTTGGATAGTGTCACACGGTCACTGTAAGAACATAGAGCAGTGAAGTGGGGCGGTGCAGTGGCGGATGGGGACGGCTCGCGTCGCCCATGCACGCCATATATGGGTCGGTCCGAAAGACCATCGCGATTTAACCGGCCCAATCATGAGCTCACGGCATCATTGTTGGTTAGCCTGCTCCAAAACGGAGCCGGACCCAAAACGGTGCTGGCCCCGCCGCCCACCACCACCGCCGCGAAAATATCTAACGTGGCAGCCGGCCCGGCCGCCCGGGCGCACGCGCGCAGTGTGAGTTAAACGTCAAGTTGCTTAGCTAACAAAAACGCAATCCACTCTCTGACGCGTTGAGCTGCAGGTATCGAGCACGGATACACTCTCTGACGCAGTGTGAGTTAACAAGCTTTCTCTTTGGAAACTGACAGGTTCTCTCAAACGATCCTTTTCGTTTGGTGAGGAGGAACTACTAAAGGTGTGCGCAGTAAAGAGAATATAAACATGTGTGATGACAGTAGTGTGAGATGAGAGAGACGACCCATCCATCCAACTCCAACTCCAACCTTGGCGTAAGCGGCAAAAAGGCTATATAGCAGAAACAGAGGCGATCGAGGAGCAATGCAGGATGTGCAACCTCTCTCTTCGATCTCTTGGTAAAAGCCTACTAGCTTCACATTATGCTACGAGAGGGGCTATATATGACAGTAACAGTGCACACTGCGCGCGCATGTGTATAACTGGTTGTATCCTCCTCTTGCATCAGCTCCCTCCCCTTGAAGGAAAAGGCTGTTTTGCCTTTCGTCGTAAAAGTGAAGGCCGTGCTAGTAGCTTATCATCGTCACTAACAGTGTAACGTGCTGAGAATGCTACTAGGTGCTCCAGCTTCTTTGTAACTGAGGATGAAAGCAAACGAATTCAACCTGCAGATATTTTCGACAGTGCCTGACGGCAAAAGCGGTTAATTTGGCGGCACGCTATAGCTGATACGGTAATGTGAGTAGTATATATGATCCAGAGAATACCTGATCGATCTAAGTATATGTGGTAGCTAGTGGAGTGGTGAATTGCAAGGGATCAGGTGATTGCTCAGCAAGCCGTCGGGTTACTATTGTTTTGCTCCGACGTGGATGGACGCAGGAGGTTGGTGACGCGAAAGGGACTGCACAACACGTTCGGCTACAGATCGATAGGGAAAAAAAAGTGCAAAAGGGTTGGTGATATAGGATGCATAGATAGATAGATATATCGGATAGATACTTGTGCCACACTCTTACCACTTTTGATACTTGTAATGTGAGCAGCAAGCTTCTTCTTCATTCCTGCACTTCGATCGCTGCTGCATGCATGGCCTGCTGTCGATCCTTCCCTGTTATCATTGCTCACTTCCATTTCATTCCATTCCCATCCCAGGGAATGGAGTAACATGGGTTGTGCCTCAATAAAGCTTGTTCAAGCACGTACTGCAAAGGTAAATCATCAGTTACTAAATTAAATAAAAAAAATAGTTGCCAATAAGACAGTAATGCCTGAATGCGTCAGCGGTAATCAGATCAAAACGAAATCGAGCTAATTACTACTGCAAATTCATAAAAATGGAATTTTGTGTGTGATCAATCGGCGCGCGGTGGCGGACAGCTTCTCAACGGCCTCCCTAGAATCAAATTGACATCAGAAATCCCTCCGCGTGTGCATGCGTGGGCCATCGATCGATGGATTTCGTGGACTAATAACCGGTGGAATGATCCTCCATCTCTTCATGGCCTCTGCCAAGTGCCAACATATGTGCAGGTTTCTGGCCATGATACGCGTCGGAGACGTACGCTCTACATCATTTCCGTGCAGTGAATCGTTGGTGGAGATGGACCGATCGCGCGCACGACCGATCGGCATGATGCGTCTGCTCTGTAACTCGCTCGCTCGGTAGCTGGTTTTCAACTCATGCCGGCAATCCTTTCAACCATGCATATTTACACTTTCCTTTTACCCCTTTCCGTGGTTTCGTGAATCTATGATCCCCATTCACACGTACAGCAAAGGCTCTTGTAATGAAATGATCAGTTAAAAGTGGCATCCGTTGCAGCCCACTCCGGTCGGGTGCTCCTGCGATCGATAGCTTCTGCCCTTATTGCAAGCTGGAATTGCTACCTTTCGTCTCTGGGACTCTTCTATCCGTTAATTATTGTTCCCTGCGAGCAGCCTGATTTCTGCATTGACGAATGCCGCCCTTTTTTTTTCCTATCATCCTTTTACCTATGTTTTCTGTTATTGTACTAGAGAATAATGCCTTGAGTGATTCACTTTTTTCTTTTAAATGTGAGAGGAAGAAAATGGCGGCAACTAAAATGATATTTCAACGATGGGCCTTCGACGGAGTGCTCTAACGGAACTGTGCTGCGGGCTCATAGGCTCAAATGATATGTCCGGTGGGCCGCAAAAATACTGGGCCTAGAACTCACTTTTGTGCTCTAATCAAAGAAAATGGAATCGATGATCCCCCATTGACCTTGGACTCGATCGTCATGTAACAAAAAGCCCCATAAGAATGGCCGCCACGGGTCCCATCCTTTGATTTTGGCAAGAGCGGAGACAAGCAGCAGCTCGTAACGGAGCGACAAAACAAGTGGCGATCGAACCTAATAACCGGACGGCAAAGGCCGGGCAAGCACGTCTTACAAAAGCGGCGATGTGATCAGCACACATCCACTCCACCACCGTCGTCGTAGAATATTCACGCGCGACTTATTGCTCGGGAGGACCGCATCGATCAATCGTGTCCTTGACTCCTGGCCATGCATGGACGGCCCGGATCTATGCATCACGACCCCTCCTCCATGTGCCTGGCAGAGGCCAGAAAGAGAGCAAAAATCATGCAGATGCTGTGTGCATGGGGTGGTGCTTTGCTTCTACTCCTTTGGGCCAGGAGGGCCCACAATGCATGACTGCCTGCGTGGACCCCACACGGTTTCTTCAACCCGAAAGCCGCTTTTAAGTTAGCCGCGGAAGGCTTTTCTTCTTCGCTTTATTTGAAGTGGAGCTTCCCCTTAAAAAAACAATACTAGTATTCTAGTGGAGCTAGTAGCTTTCCTTCCATCGCCTTTCCATTCATGTGGCGCCGGCTGCTGCTGCTGCAGCGCTATTCTTCTCTCGCATTCTCTCTCTTTGACAAAGATTATGACGTAGATTGTGAGTCACTAATTTATCTCAGCGAGTCTGCGTGGCTCAAGTCTAAAACATACACATGGCATCGCCACGTGATGTGTAGTCGTTGCAGAAAATGAAAAATCAGTACTCCTGCACGTACAGCTCAGCATGTATGGTGGTTTTAACTTGGCGACCAAGAAAAACGCACCAAACAGGCTCTGAGCGTCGTCACATGCATGCCGATTCGTTTTAGCGACTCATCCCTCTGACCCACACTAGTGTGTTCGTTTCTTTGTGAGGAATCGAACAAAAGGAACTGATACTATACTGCCTTGCTTGTGCCACAAAGCTGCTTAGAGGGAAATTAAAAGCAGCTGGCCGGTTCCATATCTACGTACACATGATTTGCACTCTCCAAAGCTACTACATACGTTCTAAGTGTTTAGTTGTACATATATAGCTTTTTTTTGTATACCTTTTTTTTTTCTGGGAGAAGATCAAAGAGTCCTCTCTAGCTAACATATATATATCTAGAACCTTTTTGAAACTTAGGATGATTTAATATCACAGGATGTATATGGAGACAGAAGAATCTCGATGAGCTCAAATTAAAACCATCCTCTGGCTACTTATTAAATTACTGAAAATTTTACTGGCGAGAATGAATGAATGTACTGAAATTCTACTAGCTAGACCACAGCCGTGCTTGCATACACTGTGTAGCAGCTGGTGACAAATGTATCATCCGGTCCTGCCTGGGCGACCATTGATGACGCGGTAGTATTCGGTTTGACGAATGTACAGCTACCTAGTACAGGTGTGTTACAGTCACAGTTTACAGTTGGTCTTCAGGCTGCACACAAACGGTAAGTAATCGAGAGCCATTTGATCGAAAGGCAATGCCTGAGATCCATGTAAAAAATGCATTTGGTGTCGTCGCACAGCCAAACTCCGAGCGTGTTATCACGTCCCAGCTGGCACATTACCCCAGCAGGTCGCCGACGCGTGAATCCGAGGTCCAGAGCAGCAGGAAACTGCATTCCGTGTCGTCGCACAGCCAAACTCGTACTAGTACGCGAATTTGTTCATACCTGCGTGAATGCTTGCCTTAAACAGCCGCTGTTGTCTGGCGCTGGGTCTGCCTCTGCAGCAGCACAGAGCACGCACGTACGACGAGGAGGTGGCCGATCCCGACGAGCGAGAGTACTGCTGCTGCTGTTACTGCTAGGCTGGCGTTGAACGGGAACAAAAGTGGCGCGTAGCGAGGCCAGGCGAGCACACCAATGCAATTGCAAGCAGGAAACGAAACGGGAATGATGCGGAGGTGAGTGATGAATTGAAGAAGCAGAGCAAAGAAGCGCATGCGCCCCACCACCACCTCTCTCACACGCACACAAGGGAAACACCGATTAAATTCGCTTAAAAGCGCCCGCCCCAGCCAAACACCGTTCCATTCGATTCCACCACCGCCACCGGCCCGGTCGACTTTCATTTGCACCGCCAACACCAATCCAACCCCTCCTCGCTTTGCTTTCGATCGAGCCACCATTACCAAAGATCTCTCGCGATGAACGGCGACGCGCTGATGCAGCACGTGCAGGCCGCGCGGCAGCAGCAGCACCAGGGGATGCCGATGCCGGCGTCCTTCACGGGAGAGCCGCCCAGCAACAAGCCGGCGAGGCTGCCGTCGGGCCTGCCGCCGACGCCGCCGCAACACACCTTCCAGCTCCAGCAGTGCATGGACGTCGACACGGGCCTGCCGCCGCGCACCACCACCACCAAGGCGCACCGCCGCTCCAGCAGCGACGTCCCGTTCGGCTACTTCCACCTCCCGCCGCCCAAGGTGGAGACCGCCGGCGGCTGGGGAGGCGGCGATGCCGACGAGCTGTTCACCGCGTACCTCAACCTGGAGGGCTTCAACAACAACTCCGACGGCGACAGCAGCGCCAAGACCGGCGGCGCCGACAGCAGCGACAACGAGTCCGAGGAGGGGACCCGGCTCTGGCCCGACGGCGGGATCAAGAGGGGCGCGACGTCGGCCGAGGGGGAGCCCGTGCCGCGACACGCCAGGAGCCTCTCCATGGACAGCAGCTTCATCGGGAACGGGAAATTCAACTTCTCCGCCGCCGGCGGGACCTCGGCCAACGCCGGCATGCTGCCGCCGGGGCCTAACAGGTTCAGCCTCGAGTTCGGAAGCGGCGAGTTCACCCCCGCCGAGATGAAGAAGATCATGGCGGATGAGAAGCTCGCCGAGATGGCCCTCGCCGACCCAAAGCGCGTCAAGAGGTACCGATAAAATTTTCGTCTCAAATAGTAGTCATTACTCTTCTTATGATCGAACTCGCAATACAATGTGCTGACAAATTAATGATGGCTCGTTCGCGTATAGGGTGCTGGCCAACAGGCAGTCGGCGGCGCGGTCCAAGGAGCGCAAGATGCGATACATTGCCGAGCTCGAGCAGAAGGTGCAGATCCTGCAGACGGAGGCCACAACGCTCTCCGCCCAGCTCACCCTTCTCCAGGTACCTCCTGCTTCTACTTCATTCCCTGCTGCTCTTTCTCCTCCTACTACATTTTTACATGACCATTTTCGTTCTTCGCAATTACTAACACAGCAGTTCTTGCACATTTTTTTCTCCCCCTCAACAGCGTGACTCGGCGGGAATCGCCACGCAGAACAACGAGCTCAAGTTCCGGCTGCAGGCCATGGAGCAGCAGGCGCAGCTGCGCGACGGTGCGTCATCCCCTCATCTCTCTCCCCTGCTCATACCTTCTTGCTGTGTCCGTCAACATTCGATGTGCCAAGCACTAGTAGTCGCAACTATCGATAGTCTTGTGGATAAGTTAACAAGAACAAAACTATTTCCCGCGGAACTTGTTGACGTTGACATGTTATCTTGTCCCCAGTTCGTGACTGCTCACGGCTCTGAATCGCTAACACGCTCGTGTTGGCATTTGGAGACCTAGTCCTTCTGGTAGTTGGTGGTTGGCTGTGCTTTCCTATAAGATCGCTCCTTGTGCAATACCGGTAGTCGTTAGCATGTACTAGTACTTGTGTCCTGGTAAGATGTGCGGGCAATCATCCGGGAAGGAAGATTTGCTGCTTCTTTTTTATTCACTCGTTCTCCCTTTCTCCAGATAAAATATTTGTGGTGCATTGAGCTAGTCGTTAGCATGTACGACTGCCTGCATTGTTAGCTACTATTAGTGTCTGGCATGTAGGAGCGGTATGCAGCAGGAACAAGAAAATGCTAAAATATCAACATGTGCTTTCAAGAAAAGTACTCTGTTATATGAAGTAGCTAAGCTGAATGGTTTTCTTCTTTGTTACATGAAGTTGCTCATCTCATTTTTACTGTCTTCTTTAACAGCACTGAACGAGGCACTGACGGCTGAAGTCCAACGCCTGAAACTCGCGACTGCAGAGCTTGGTGATTCGTGCTCGTCCAACAACCTAGCCCAGCAGATCCAGCTCAATGTTCAGGACCAGATGTTTCAACTGCAGCAGCAGCAGCAGCAGGGTACACCGATACCGTTTTATCAACTGCAACAGCCACAGCAGAGCGGGGCAGCGAAGAACCATGAGTCCAAAGAATGATCTCTGCTCATCAGAAGAACAATCGATTTAGAAGAACTGAAAATTCATTTCGTTACCACCTAACTCATTGGTTTTAAATGTCGTTAATAATCACCTTGTAGTTTCTCAGTTGATGGACCTGTTTGTTCTTTCTTTCTTTTTTTCTTATGTTTTACCTATTCTTTGGATGATAAAAGTTGTTGGGGTCACAAAAAGCTGATGAAACCGTAGCTCATTAATATTCTTTTGTACTAGTTATACCAATCAATTTGTTCGTGTTTCGTGCTTCTTGTGCCTGAGATCTGAGGATGCAAGTTTTTTTATCAACGCCGAAACACGGTTAATATATTATGATATTTGTCAGTTTCAATTGATATTTCATATCTGAGCATGATATTTCAGACACCACCACCTAGATGTGATCTCAATACGTGAGGGAAGCCACACCAATTTCAAACATGTACACTCAAGAGATGATATTTCAGTTTGTATCAGCTTGTACATTGGTAAATCAGAAACAGAATAACCAAAACAGAAGCTTAGATGCAACAGCAAATTACACGCTCCTACTACAAAGGGTGCATGAAAACATATTTGAAATATTTACAAGGAAAGTCGGTTGCTTCTAATCTAACCAACAGAATCCTCAACAATGGCCTCCTCACTATCATCATCCGTATCACTCTCCTCGCTTCCTTCCTCTGTCTCGGCATCAGAAAATAGTTGCTCGTCATTTTTAGTGCTATTTCTGGAGATTTGCTTCCTAAATTCAGGGTCAACAATCCCGATCATGGCACTGAGAACACGATGCTGGTCCTTGGTTTTGGAGACGACATGTTCAACATTATTCTGACTCTCCGCTGCTTGGCCATCTGAGTTTGCCAAAGTAAGCAAAGCATCAGCTGCAATGCTTCTTCCACCTTGCTGCCCCACAGCATCAGCCATGTCTCCCATGCTCCTTGGTGAGTCATTCTCCCCATTGACAGATGGACCTGTTTCCACCGCCCAGCTGCCAGCAACTTCTGAGGTCAACAGATCAGCTGTTCTGATGGTTCCAACATGTGTATCCTGCCGTTTGCTCTCGGAGAAGTCATCCTCACGTGTTTCCTCAGAACAGTGGTCAATGCCATCTTTGGGGATTTGAAGAGGTTCGCCATTTGCTCGTGCCTGCCCTTGATCTTGGAGGACTGGGGCAGGTTCTTCATTTTCTAGCTGCTGCACTTCATCCTCTAGTGGCATAGTCTCTCCTCCCATATTGTCACATCTTTGAAGATTCGAATCCTGATCATCGCAACCAACATTACCGGCTTGGCTCTCTGTCTCAGGAACTTGCTCGGTATCTGTTACTTCCCTCTCTGGAGCTGTAGCAACAGGATCACCATGCAAATCAGGCCTGAATCTCTCCTCTGACCTTTCTGGACTGGCACCCTCAAGGCCTTGGGTGCTGCCACCTTCAGCAGTGCCACCATCCTGCTGCTCGACCATGTTCACATCTTCATCAGTGGAACTATGTTCACTTACTTGGGTATTCTCTGTTGAAGCGCCAGAAGCTTCCATTGTATTTTTTGAGTAGCCTGTTGGTTTCACACGAGTATTATCAGTGGCTACCGTTTCTAGTGGCACTTTATTGAGATCAACACTCATTAAGGTATTCTCATAGTTCTCTTCATCTTCCAAAGTTCTCTGCATTGCTTTCAGCTGCTCCTGCTGTTTTGCAAACAGAGCAGAGATTTCTTCCGTAGTTGAATAGAATGAACGCAGCTGAGTCTCTCTGCAATCAGAAACACAGGAAAAGAAAATAGCAAAGGATCCATAACACTTGTAGTTCACATACTTTGGGATTCTTATCCCACCTAGATGAAACTGAACAGGATTCTTACCGTAAAATAATTCGTTCTCTAGCCCCTTGATACCTCTGTTTCTCAATTGATAGATCTCTAATTGTTCCAGCTATTTCAAGCTCAAGAGCTGAGACCTTTGCCCATGCTTCTTCCCGAGCAGCCTGCTAACGGAAGGACACATATTGTCAGGTTGTAAGTAAAAAAGAGCAACCATTCATTGGACTGGAACTTTCTTCCTACCTTTTCATTTTCAAGTTCTTTCTTTAGTTTTCTCAGTTGAGATTCCAGACTTTCTGATTTCTGCATTTGCAATTGTGCACAGAAGGGAAGATGGTATCAAAAGCTAAAAGATATCAAGGAAAATATTTTACATCTATGTAATTACTTGCATGCTCACAGCACAGTACCTTTCGGTTGATAGCAGAAACTTGTCGCTCATCCTGAAGTTGAGCATCAATCTCTCTTACTTTTTTCTCAGATGTCACAAGATTCTCTCGAGCATCTTCCTGCATCATTAGATTATAAGTAGGTAAATAACATGCAACAAAGGAATTAAAAAACGTTTGAACAGAATCATTTCAAGTGACTAGCAGCATACCAGCTTGGACCTCAATGTTTCTACGAGCAAACGAGTTTCCTTTTCTGATTCCTGAAGACAGAAGTGGAAGATTATTGCAACAGTAGGTGATGTTGAAAAGCTTATAATATTAAACTGGAGAAAATAGAACCTGAAGCTTGCAAATCACTTCTTTCTGTTCCCTTTGTTCTCTAAGGTACGACTCCGCCTGTCTTTTAATTTCTTCTTGAGCTTCAGATTGCATCTTATGCAATGCAGATTTCAAGTCGTCTGCAGCCTTATCACGCTCCTCTCTTCTCGAGTTTCTCTCCTCACTTAGTTGTACCTCGAGCTCACCTATAACAGCTTTCTGGCTGGAAACATTTCAATTCACAGGATAAGAGATCCACATGTAATGGAAAATGAAGCTTGTAAACAGATGAGAGAAATTGACATATTATCATCAACCGGTAAAAATTGACATCACATCCAGCAGAATACCTTGAAATTATCTCGTCGGCATCAGCACGTGACTGCTTAGATGCACTAAGCCTTTCATCCAGATCTTTTACAGAGTTCTGTAACTCTGTATTTGATGTAATAAGTGAATCAAGTTGATTTTGCTTCTCCTCAAGGGCTAGCTGGAGAGATTTAGTTTGATCAAGATAAGAGTTTGATGTAGTTTCTTTCAACTCCTTGAGTTCCTACATCATCAGATTTGCAAAAGATAAATCAGAGCATAAGACAATGAGCCTATTGATGAGGGAAAGTTTCTAATAAAGTAGACTGGAAAGCATTAGATCTTACAAATGAAACTAGGTCATCAAGTACAGGATGGAAACTGAGAAATGTAACTGTGCAAATAAGTACATAACCAAAAATGAAAACATTTCATGCAACAATGATTGGGGATTTACCTTTTCATGCTGGACTTGGACCATTTTTCTTTCAGTTGTCAAAGTCTCGATTGTTACAACATGTGCCTCAAGTTTTTCCCTAAGATCCTGGATGGGTTTAAGCAAGTAAGGTTAGCACACTGCAAGAAGAACAAAAATATTGCTATCTTGAATGAGGCAACTTACAGCGTTAGATTTTTCTAGTCTCCGAATATCATCGAGCGAAACAGGACCATCAGGGGAACCAATACCAAGACCCTTTAGCCTCTTGCTTTCAGAACCAACCTCCCCTTCAGTATCAAACATAAACGGCGGTACACATCAAAACTCCTAATATAGTTGGTATATATGACCAACACATTTTAAGACAGAAAACTCCTCACCTGACTTCCTTTTAAGAACACTACCCCCGTTCTCTGCACAACTGACTGCATTAACTTCACGGTAGACAAATGTGTAGGAAGTATCTGAAAAGGCAATATACAACTTCAATGACAAACAAGGGGCAATATCCATCATATATAAGAAAAATAATAATAAGAAAGGCATAAATTGTTATGAACTGAATTAAGCAAACACCAACTAAATAGCACATAAACAAGCCAACAAATAATTATCCCCAGGGAACCCCAGTATAAAACAGATTCTTATTGGTATGGGCAAGGAACCTTACCATCGTGAGGAGGTGTTGTAAATGATATAATATCACCATGATTAAGCTTAGCAGGAGGTGAGCTTTTCTTGAGCTTTCTCCAGTTAAGATACGTGCCATTTGAACTGTAGAGCTACATGAGATTAGATTGAGAAAAGAAGGAAATGGAAACAAAAATTGAACAGGGTCCAAAAATAAAAAAGGAGAACCTTGTATCCTTGAGGTAAACAGGCACAGGCTCGTGCTGGTTGAAGTCCCCCAACACAGTGTCCCTGTATATCTTGCAATGCCTCGCACTGATTGACGGACCACAAATCTGGAAGCGATACTCAACGGTGCGCCCTAGGCAGTGCTCGTCAGCACTCAAGAGAACGTTGATTCCCTTCAGTTGGTTCATAAAACTCCAATCAGGTGACTCAGAAAATATGTGCCTCATTATCACAAAGTTAACACACAACATCAATAGATGACCATGAATTTCACTAGTCAGTCATTGGGATAAATTACTACTATTAAAAGTGGCACTATTAGTTCATAAAAAAACAAAGGTTGCCGCCATAGACTCATACTCAAATTGAAGTAGCAAACAAGTTCTATCTATGTACACTTGTCCAAGTACATGGAAGGTTGTTACATGCCTAAAATTGGTGAAACCAGAACAAAATATGATGTTTTGCAGTATGCAATAAGCATGAAAGCCAACCAACACATAAATATCATTATAAAAAGCACAGCTAATGTTGACATCAATCAGTAGAATAAAACATTCGACCAAAACAGATGTTTCGGTGGTATAAAATGAGAATGCTCGTTTCATCCATATTCAGTTCGCGAATAGTCCAATACAACATATATTAAACGGGCAAACAAAAATCGCGTCACGGCAATGCTAATCACCAGGCAGCAAGACAGGGCTTTAGGGTTAGGGTTTAAGGGAGGGATACCTGGGGACGGAGGCGGGACTTCTTGGAGATGGCCGTGAGGACGGCCCACACGCCGGGCTCGGTGTCCTGGATTGGCTGGTCCGCGAACTTGCGCGCCACCGCGCGCATCTCGTCGGGGGAGACCTTGGGCGGCGTTCGCGCGGAGCAGGAGACTTCGTCCTTGGTCGCCGTCTTCGGCGTCACCACGTGGTCGTTGGACGGGTCCGGCGCCATTGCGCGCCCGCAGGGGCTTACCGGGGGACGCGCCGTCGCGGCGATGGCGGGAGAGCGAGGCCCCGAATCGCGGGAAGGGAACGGCCGAACGGGAAGAGGAGGGGATCGGGAACTGCCGCGCGCGGTGGCGGACTGGGAGTGGGGGCGACAACGAGTTCGGTACGGCGGGAGGGTATAAATCCTGGGGATTTGCGCGGGTGAAGGAGAGATCAGGTGGGCCGTTGGATGAGCATCAGGCGTGGTGTGCGGCCAGGAATTCGGCTCTCAGCTGTGTGTTGAAGAAGGAACCGAGTCGATAGGTATTGAGATCACGGGAGATGCGACTGCAGTTTCTTCGGTGTATATTCCAATCATGAATCATCAAACTAGTTTCTCTAACTTCAACTACCTTGGCAAAGGCCACCTCACATGTAAGTCGTAATTGATGAGAAATTTTAAAGATTTTTTCTGTTTTGATTGGGGAGTTAAGTTTTAATTAACCAAGAGTTATACAGTGTTATAAATAAATTGGGCATGTCTATACGGCACTGGTCATTTGAGTACACTCTAGCACAAAATTTTTAGACCGTACTATTAGATGGCCCAACTGACCGGACCATTCTCCCTCCTAATATCATCTTCCTCCCTGCTCATTCCTCGCCCCTTCCCTCGTCTTCAGGTGTGCTCCAGTGAGATCCTGGTCCGTTGAATCATGGGCGGCTACACGTGAAGACAGGGGGACAAAGCCCGACATCAAATCCTGATTAGATCTTAGCTCGTCAAGGCGCCATCTTTCTACCCTATCCTCCGTCTCCTTGGCCACCCAACCATTATCCTCCACCATCTCGATCGATGGCGTCCTTATCGTCCACACACAATCCACCACTACCGTTGGACCGACCTCTCACCTCCAACCTTTCTTTTAAGGTTGGTGTTCTTCGGTGAGGCTCTAAACCCCCAAACCATAATTCTCCAATCTATCAGAGACCTCATCAGAGTTAGAGGAGGAGCTCACAGATCTCACCAGAATCGGAGAAGAGCCTCCTATGAGTAATTGTGGTCGTGAGAAGAAAACTGGATGACAAAACCTTCGAAATGCTCGAAGCAATTCAGAATAAAATTCTTAAACAACTAAATATTCCAGTCCTCGACCTCTCCAAATGCAATTCGATTTGAATATCTCAGTCCAAGACAACTGTCTTTGGTCAAAAAAAAATACATGATAATAGATCAAAGGTAATTTTTAATATTTTAAAAATAAGATAAATATTTCTCAAGCTTTGAGACCTTGAAGTACACTTATGGCTATATGAGAAACTCATGAAAGTTTAAAGTCCATCAATGTATTTAAAAAACCTCTCAATCATCGATTCATTACCAGATAGGTGAGGAATCTATGGATTTGGATGTAGTTCATTTTTTTAGGTCGGAGGCTAGAAAAAAAGTCAAGAAACTATATATCTTGGGAAGATTGAAGTGTTCTGCTTATAGGTAATTTAATATGCGAAACTAATCTTTTGACTTTCAGTTTACGTAGTAAAAAAAAAATCTCATTTCAAATTTTTGCCATTTTGTATGGTTTTCCCGGTATGCCATTTAAAATCTCACTTCAAAGTTTCTATCAACTCAAGGCAACAAGCCAACGCTAAGGGTTTGATGGCTTTGACTGTTTAGGCAGGTTGATTGATTGGTTGTTTGGTCATGCCGATAAAATGTACGAATGGACTGATTGGTTGTCTGTATCTGCTTCTGAGTCTAACCAGCTAGATGTAAAAAGATACTAGTGATCAGACTTGGAGATAAGAATGAGTTTCCTTTCTCATAAACCTGGCTTATGCAGTGCTTGGCCAACGGGGCCTGGCTCCCTACAAGGCTACAACCAGGCTGACTCTGCTAAAGGACTGTTCCCACCAAATTTGAACCACTACCTGACTCGTATTCAGGAATTTGCCAAGTTGATAGGGACGTGTCCTGAGGAACGAAATCTTGACGACGATTTTCCCTCACGGCGTGGTCGAAATCTTGACAGAGACCTGTGCACTTTCGGTCACGTGCCGGAGCAGTTGCCGTGGCAGCGAATGGCACGCATCATTCATTCGGTGCGCACGTCTATGATCACAGACTACGACGAGATCATTCCGACCAAAAAGGCTCGCCAACTCCCAAGAGCTCAAATGACTATGCTGCACAGAACAGCGTGCCCTACAGGTCAGCGCTTCTGCGGCCAAGAAAAACGTTAACAACCTGCAGGCTGTGTGATGTTTGTCTAACAGTGAATCCCAGTTCGTTTGCTGTCAGTACAGTAAGCGAGATCGGTTAATTTAAGCCATGGTTTGGGCGGCACACCCACTCCTTTATTACGACGATAGTACGTATCTTTTTTTTTCCCTTTATGACGATGAGTTTTTGGAGCTGTACGGGTGGATCCTTGAATTCTGTCGATTTCCATATGCAGTCCGTAGGCGTACGCAACGGGCAACTGTGGAAGTAGCTTTCTGTTCCACATCGCGGCTGCCGTGCCACGTTCCAACCCGCCCCGCAGAGATCGAGGCGAGCGGCGCACGTAACGTAACCCAGCAGCGTTCCGGACATCGGCAGCGAGTGGTCGTCGTCTCCCTCCCTTCCCTTCCCTTCGCCAGCATCGCCGACGCCCATGCGGCCTCCACTCGGCGCCCACCTCACCGTGCCTCCAAAAGTTAATCTGAAACAGCTAGCTAGCCACTGAGCGGCAGATCTCCCAACCTCCCGGCGCACTTTTCTTTTCTTTCCGCGCCATCATTCCGTCTACTCCTACTACTAACTCCCGGTTGAGTCCCTCTCTCTGACCCTGATCAAAAGGTCAAAAGCGAGCGTTTTGGCTAGAATTCACGTGGCGCAACGAATTCCTCCCGACCTAACGCGTGCACCGCGCCGTGCCCAAACCCGGCGAATTCTTCGCTTTGGAATGACTAGCGAGTCGTAGCAATAGCAAGCGTTTCGTGACTGACTTGTTCTTACCCAGGCGAGGAAGGCCGACGCTTGTAACTGCCCGCGAGACTAGTTTGCCTTGGTGGTCATGGCGTGTGGCGTGGTACCGTCCGGACCATAACGCACGCCACCCACCGCCACCTACTCGCTCGTCCTGCCGCTTAAACTACTACTGTAGTACTGTACTACTACTGCTCTCTTTGTAAAATGCTGCGTGCGGTGGCACTGGCACTGGCACCGCGATGAGCCGCCGCTCCAGGAGCTCCGCCGCAACGGCGGCGGCCCTTCTCCTCGCGGCAGTGCTGTTGCATTGCGCGGCGGACGCGGCCACGGACGCGGAGCGCCGCATCCTCCTCGACTTCAAGTCCGCGGTGACGTCCGACCCGCGCGGCGCGCTGTCGTCCTGGACGGCGACGGGCGACCCCTGCGTGGACTTCGCCGGCGTCACCTGCGACCCCTCCACGCGCGCCGTCTCCCGCCTGCGCGTCCACGGCGCGGGCCTCGCCGGCACGCTCGCCCCCTCCCTGGCCCGCCTCTCCTCCCTCGAGTCCATCTCCCTCTTCGGCAACCGCCTCACCGCCACCATCCCGCTCACATTCGCCGCCCTCGCGCCCACGCTCCGCAAGCTCAACCTCAGCCGCAACGCGCTCTCCGGCGAGATCCCGCGCTTCCTCGGCGCCTTCCCTTTGCTCCGCCTCCTCGACCTCTCCTACAACGCGCTCACCGGCGAGATCCCCTCCGCGCTCTTCAACCCCTGCCCGCCGCGCCTCCGCTACGTCTCCCTCGCGCACAACCGCCTCTCCGGGCCCGTCCCAGCCGGCATTGCCACCTGCGCCCGCCTCGCCGGCTTCGACTTCTCATACAACGAGCTCACCGGGGGCCTCCCGCCCCGCCTCTGCGCGCCGCCGGAGCTGAGCTACGTCTCCGTGCGCGCCAACGCGCTCTCCGGCGAGATCAGCGGCGTCGAATCCTCCTGCCGCAGCATCGACCTCTTCGACGTCGGCAGCAACAACTTCTCCGGGCCCGCGCCCTTCGCGCTCCTCGCCATGGTCAACATCACCTACTTCAACGTCTCCTCCAACGCCTTCGACGGCCCCATCCCCACCGTCGCGGCATGCGGCGCCAGGTTCTCCTACCTCGACGCGTCCGGGAACCGCCTCGCGGGGCCCGTGCCCGACACCCTGCTGACGAACTGCCGCAGCCTCAGGGTTTTGGATTTGGGGGCGAATGCGCTTGCCGGAGACATACCGCCTGCCGTTGGGACGCTGCGGTCGCTCTCCGTGCTCCGGCTCGCGGGCAATTCTGCCATTTCAGGTTCAATCCCTCCCGAGCTTGGCGGGATCGAGATGCTTGTCACGCTCGACCTCGCCGGCCTTGCTCTCACAGGACAGATTCCACAGTCCCTCAGCCACTGCCAGTTCTTGCTTGAGCTGTAAGTGTCGTTTATGGTTCAGCAATATTTACTCTACTTTTTTTTCGGGAGTGCAAAAGCAAAATTTAGGTGCTCAACTGCTCATGACTAGAATCGATGCAGGAATCTCTCTGGCAACCAGTTACAAGGAACCATCCCAGACACGCTCAACAACTTGACTTACCTAAAGCTGCTTGATCTACACAGCAACCGGCTTGATGGAGGCATTCCCCTAACACTCGGGCAGCTCACCAAGCTTGATCTCCTCGACCTCTCAGAGAATCGGCTGACGGGACAGATTCCTTCAGAGCTGGGGAACCTCTCTAACCTGGCACATTTCAACGTCTCCTTCAACGACCTCTCTGGGATGATCCCTTCTGCACAGGTCTTGCAGCAGTTTGGTGCCTCGGCCTTCATAGGCAACCCGCATCTGTGTGGCCCTCCGTTGAACAATCTCTGTGGTGGTGGTGGTGGTGGTGGTGGTGCGCACCGTAAACGGTTGGGTGTATCTGTCATAATCGTCATTGTTGCTGCAGCCCTCATACTTATCGGGATATGCATTGTTTGCGCGATGAACATTAAGGCTTATACGCGCAAGAATAATGGTGTGGAGGACAGCAAGGAGGAGGAGGAGGTTCTGGTGTCTGAGAGCACGCCGATTGCATCTCCAGGCTCAAATGCGATCATCGGAAAGTTGGTGCTTTTCAGCAAGAGCTTGCCTTCAAGGTATGAAGACTGGGAAGCAGGAACCAAGGCTCTAGTTGACAAAGACTGCATCATTGGTGGAGGGTCCGTTGGCACAGTGTACAAAGCCACTTTTGAAAATGGCCTATCCATTGCTGTCAAGAAACTGGAGACACTTGGGAGGCTCGAAAACCAGGATGAGTTCGAGCATGAGATGGGCCAGCTTGGTAACCTCAGCCATGCCAATCTGGTTGCCTTCCAGGGTTACTATTGGTCATCTTCAATGCAATTGCTTCTGTCGGAATTTGTGGGCAATGGGAGCTTGTATGATCACCTTCACGGGAACCGTCCTCATTCTTTCTCTGAGGGCAGCAGCAGAGGTGGTGGGGGTCAGCTGTTTTGGGAAAGAAGGTTTAACATTGCGCTTGGAGTGGCACGGGCACTTTCTTACCTTCACCACGACTGTCGGCCACAAATCCTGCATCTCAACATCAAGTCCTCCAACATAATGTTAGATGTAAAATACGAGGCCAAGTTGTCTGATTATGGATTAGGGAAGCTATTGCCAATCCTAGGAAGCATCGAATTGAGTAAAATTCATGCTTCCATCGGGTATATTGCACCAGAGCTAGCATCTCAAAACTTGAGATATAGCGACAAAAGTGATGTATTTAGCTTCGGAGTGGTTTTGCTTGAGATAGTGACGGGGCGGAAGCCAGTAGAAAGCCGTGGGGTGGGTGCAGCGGTTGTTCTGCGTGATTATGTTAGAGAGGTATTGGAGGATGGAACTACGTCGGACTGCTTTGATAGGAGCATGAGGGGATTTGTCGAAGCTGAACTGGTTCAAGTGCTCAAATTGGGTCTGGTATGCACTTCCAACACACCATCAAGCCGGCCTAGCATGGCAGAGGTGGTGCAGTACTTGGAGTCCATTAGAGCTAGTTCTTGATATTCAGCAGTCAGAACATAATAGTAGCAGCACAGTAGGTTAACAGGAAAAGTTTTTTCTGATTTCTTAAATAGATGAAGGTCACATTCTTTTTATTCTTTATTGTGGTTCCCCTTTCCTTTGTAAAAATTGTATTTAGTTCTGTTGCTTAATAAGTCATTATTTTGGTCAAATTACCAAATATCTGTTTAGATTTTTCTTCTGCATTTTCAGCTCTCTGTAGCATTCTCTGTATTATGGAAAATGCAAGTGTCGAAAGCAATTTTGTGATATGATGAGGACCCTTTTCTTCATGGTCTGAGTTTATAGGAGTTGTTACTGTATATTATATTTTTAGCTTGCAGACGTAGCAAAGGAACGGTTGAGCAAGAACATTTTGATTCAGGAGCAGCTCATCTAACTAACCCACAAGTTCTTCCCTACATATACCAGCAATGTCTACAAACTGCAATATCATCTGCAGCAACACAAACCTCATTTCCAAACCAAATATCTCAAATGGAGGGAGAGTTTGAAGTGCCTGAGTTCAACCCTCGGGAGCGCGTCAAGCAGCAGATTTCAGTCCCGTTTCTCTGGGAGGTGAAACCTGGGGCGCCGAAATGGGACTGGGTAATTTCCAAGCCAACGCCATCAGTGAGTGCGTGCCCATCATCCCCAACCCCGGCAAAGCTTGTTGTCAGTGTGCCGTTCCAGTGGGAAGAAAAGCCTGGGAAGCCTCTACAAGAAGCATCTCCCTTTCATGCGCCAGCTGATTATGCTGGCTTTTCAGCATCTTCTGGCTCACTGAACCCCTTCGTAGTGGAGGGCGAAGAGGAATACGCGCTCGGTTTTGATATGGAAGCATTTGGTTTTCCAGACAGTAAAGACACTTCTGGTGCTGCAGCATGGATCGGTGGCTCCAACCGTCGTGACGACTGGTACTCATTTTCTGATTCTGAAGACCTGAGCAACTCGAGCAGTGATACTTCAGCTCAAGAGTTCCAGTTTCCACGGGCACCCTCAGAGAAAAGCTGGGAGGTGGCCAATGACAATGATCTGGGGGTCACGATTCAGTTTCCCAAGGCACCTTCGGAGAGAAGCTGGGAGGTAGCCAACGATGATGATCAGCTGACCAATTCTTGGAGCCCTCCTAGGAACACGGTGACGACACTAGAGGAGCTTATGATGCTGAGCCGGAGACTGAGGTGCGGACAAGGCTTGCCAGTTGATATCAGGAAGAAGAGCCTCTCCTCAGTGGTAATGCTCTACACTTCAAATTTTTCATTTGTGCATCAGCAAACCTGAACACTTCAGAAACTAGAAGTTTCAGTGATAAGTTAGTTAGCACACTCGTTTGGAAAACAAAATCATTAATATCATATGGTTGTGAAATATGGGACCCAGTACGTCTGAAATTGCCGTTTAGACAGTCCAGGGATGCTTCTCCTCGATCCACATTGGCAGTGGCACGGAGAGGGTTTTATATTGATTGTGCAAGTTACATGATGCAGACAAGTGCTCCTGCTACTGACAGTGCTCTGTTCCTCTTGCTTTGGTGTTTCAGGAGGCCATCAAGAAATTTCTAATTGTGTGTGCTTAGCTGCACAGCTTCGGGTTGCTGCACATGGCCAAACGGTAGAGTGCACGTGACACCATTATGGAGGAGAAAGCCTAGCAAAGTGGCGTGTTCGAAAGTAGTAGGAAGTCTAGCTGTCCGATTGCTGGTGCTATACTGTTTGTGTTGGGGAAGTCTGGGTCTCTTTTTGTTACGGTGTTTCTTAAGAGAATCACTGAATTATCTTTGTACCAAATTTGTAAGGAGTATGCTTTTCCATTCTTTGTCCATCTGATGTATCTTCTTATGGAGCATTCAAATACCGAAAAATATTCTCTGACCTGTAGTGATCTTTGTACATACGTTGTCCGTTTGATTTGACAATTTCTCAAAAAAGAATCATGGTAGGCGTACATAGTACATACCCAAAAATAATTGGACTAAGAATAAACGTCGAAAAATATTTTGGCTAAAAAATATCTCGCTAGAAGGAGGGCTCGAACCTCCGACCTTGTGGTTAACAGCCACACGCTCTGGCCAACTGAGCTATTCCAGCTTGTTGATAGCATCCTGTAAACAGTTTATTTATTAGTAGTTAAACGCACATCAAAGATTCCAACTAGCTATCAGACAAACTTATCACCTGAATCTCAAATTTTGTTTTAGATCGCATTGTCGTATCGTATGTCTGGTTTCGTGGTGCTCCGCGGCTAAAGCAGCACTGCACTAACAAAAAGAGGGCCGGGGCCGTGCACGCGCGCATGTGCGTCCAGCAGCACCCTCCGTAACAACGATCGTCAATAAACAGCCAAATGACTTTACCCAAGGCCAGTTCTTCCGAGGGTTAAAAAACCGCTACAGTAGTGTTTTTTTTCTCGCTGAAAACCAGTCAATAAATCAGAAAAACCGACCGAAAGCCAATTTTACTACAGTACCTAAGTTTGATTTTTCCGATAAACCAGACGTCCGGTGGAATCGAGTCAAACCAGTTTTGCCGAAAACGACAAAAACCGTCAATTTTCAACGATTTTGTAATCCATGAGTTCTTCTCCAGCTAGTTGCTCAAGGCCGGTTTAATAATTGCACCAACTTTGGATCACGAGCTAGCATTAACCAGAACCAGATACACCGAAGCTTGTGGCAACTACACCTCCAGGCGATGGTGCGATGCCCAATGGATACGACAAGCGGCACGCGCCAAAGA
This sequence comes from Eleusine coracana subsp. coracana, assembly GCA_032690845.1. NCBI lineage: Eukaryota > Viridiplantae > Streptophyta > Magnoliopsida > Poales > Poaceae > Eleusine > Eleusine coracana. The sequence continues at coordinate 62,881,000 of CM064422.1, read as the reverse complement.
CGATGCTCACAACCTGTCGTCCAGCAAACAATATTCCCCACACAAACGGCAGGACGAACAAAGTAACCATCGGTGGAGGCAACATACCATGTTCTCAAAGAATGTTATGACAAACAGGTTTGGTCGATAGTCGACACAAGAACAGAGCGGATACTTCCTTCAAAACACAGAGCACATACGTAAATTCATCTTCCCGTCATCTTCTGATGATGAATAGTACCTTTGAGCACGAGATACCAAAATTCCTATCTAACATCCTAAATTGAGTAGGCAAGAATGATACAAAATCAAGGCCCGGCGCCTTGCTCGTATGAACAACCCCCCTCGTATGCTACCTTAAGAACATGTACAGTATGTACAGCTTGGCTGGTCAAGCAGTCATCTTTGTCCATCACTTCCTGCTCCACAAAAGGAACCGTGTAATTGTTTCTCCAGAATGCTCAATGAGTCAACACACAAATAATCACCGTCAGTCAAAAGAATGTGGTAGCTACTCTGTTAGAGTGATCTATTGTAAGTGTCGAGCATGGTCGCTTTCTCCTGTAAAGGAACATAAATGTGCTCAGATATGGATTAGAAATAAGTATGAAGTCGACTGAGTGAGCATATGGGACTGGCTCTATTTCTAAAAGATTGAAATGTGCAGACAGAAATCACAACCAGTTAAAGAAAATTCCAAGTTTCCACTGAAAAGAAGGAAGATTATTTCATTTCCAAGTATGAATATGAAAAAAGAATTAAAGGCCAACTTACAAAGTACTTCAATTTATGCATAAAACAATAAACACTAGCGGTGAAGCTTACAATTATTTTTTAGTTAGTACTTTGTCTCAGTCATCTCTTGATAACCTAATCTATATGATCATTTGGAACTCATGCTTTGCCAGGTTAGAATACAAGTTGCTACAATTAGCAAAGAAGGCAACAAAGTATACCTCATTCTGCATGCTGTTTTCTGACGGGAACCAACGCATGAGCATGCCAAGGTGCATTACCACAGGAATTAATTTGAAGATGAGAGGAGTTGTAACCTGATACAATGAACAAAAGTAAGTGAGAAACGTATACTTAATAGCAAAGCCCCATAACTAGACGAAAGGTACTTACCAAGCTAAGAGCAGTTGTTCCTAGTAATAGCAGATACATTTTCCCCTGCAATAAGTTTTTTAAATAAGGTAAGAAATTTTCAACAAGAGTATGATGAAAATATGTTACGAAGAACACAAAAGGATGAAATGAGGATTATTCACCCCAACAAGATGAAGGTGGGAAGCACGGCTCAAGAGCACAAAAGCAAACTCTCCGATCTGAGCTAAGGACAGGCCAACCTGGGTGAAATACGAAAGAAAGAGTGAGAATACATTCCACGATGGCAAAAATACATTTATGGCACAATACTTACCACAAAAGCTTTTCTGATGCCATACCCAAAAGCCTTTACAACAACTGTTACAACTATACTCTTAACTATTATAACCAGTATAACAGCTGCAAGTAATATGTCAACATGATTCCACAAGAATTTGACATGTATAAGCATTCCAATGCTTGCAAGGAAGAGGGCTGCAAATAAATTACGAATTCCTTCCACCTTAAAAAAAAAAAAGAAATAGCAAGTCAGAGAGAGATAAATGCACTCCTTCCACTGCAACCTAACTTTAAAAGTTAATAAAAGGAGAAGAAAGAAAAAGAACACAGTTGATTTCCAGAATGCAGAATAGGACCTGCTCCAAAGTATGATGAGCAAAATCTGTGGTGGATATCATAACACCAGCAAGGAATGACCCCAGTTCAAGACTCAATCCAAAATAATCACTGCACTGGCACATATAAAAACATAATATCAGTCTATCTGCATAAATAATATTGCATACCTGCATGAATTCAGATGTAATCTGGAAGCAAATTTCATAATAACAGAAGCAAGCTCAAGAGCTAAAAAGAAAGAAAAAAAAACCCGTTGTACAGTACAGTCATCATAAATGCATGGGCTCTTTCCTTAGTTGTCCCGTAGTCCCATGTACAATATATTGATTAGTTCACAACTTCACATAGAAAAAAAACTATTTAATTTTGCTGCGATTTCTTTCCGGTTCCAAGTGAATTATTGTCTTAGCGTCAACTATGAAGAATCCTGAAATACTGATGACTATGTAAGAAAAGCAGAGACTTGGAGAAAAGAAACAGTAAGTATCTACAATGCTAAGGAAAAACAGTAGCATTTGACACTAAATTCGTCACATTGCACTGATATTCTATCTCATACTGGAGGAATTAACAGAATATATTTCAGAAAAGAATCCAAGTAACTTTACCCAGGCTAGCAGCAAGCAAAAGGCAACGGAAGCCAACTGATAGAGTTCATTTGTCTGCATTTTTGTAAAACAAATATTAGGGAGTGAGGGAAAGAATAAAAATACATCAGAAATGTTCACCAGGAGATGAATATACCACAGATCATGTGAAAAACAAATGTTATGTTTAGGCCTTTTTAATCTAAATAGTTTTAAAAAGTGACATATTGCACAACATATAGATGTACATTACACATGACAAGCTGGACGAAGTAGGAAGTTTCTACAAAATAGTATATGCAGCAACATTCTCAATCAACAATAGGAAAAAAAAAACATCTATCCTGCCTCATGTGCACACACACACTAAAGGAAACATGGGTAAAATGACAATGCAACACCAAGATGTCAGAAGCATGAACGATCTATAAACAGAAAAGACAAGCTAGTGCCAAAACAAAAGAGAAAGAGGCTGACTGGTCAAACCTGTGATGATAACTGAATCATCAGTTTTAAGAATCGAGGAACAATTGACCAAGTCATCATATATGTAACAGCTATAAATATTGTGAGTACAAGCAACCTGCACAAAAGAAAGATTTCACATCCGACATTATTCAGGGAAAAAAACTGAGATGTTTCTATGACATGATAAATAGATATTTGTAACTGGCAATTCGGATAATATTCTTACAGTTTTGCCATTGACATCACTCCTCCAAAAATGCCACTAGCACCTCCTAAAACAGGAAGGAGAGCAAATAGCAGGCCGACTGCACAATCCTGGAAATAAAAGGAAGAACAAATGCAATCATTAAATCTTTAATTAAGAACAGTTACACATCACTAGCCACAGAATCTGTTTTCAGTCAAGGGAGCTTCCCAAGCAATATAAAATACCGCTTTATTCAGCACTTAAACACTAAGCAATTGTCAACTTAGGTAGTACATACATGTTTCATTACTTCATTAGGCTTGTGCTTCATGTATTTTTCTTAATTTTCGCCACTGGTTAAGGCAAGGTAGGTAGAACAGTCTAGAAGGGTAAATATATGAAAGAAGTGGATGGGAGTCTAAACCTGAAGTATAAGTGTTCCAATTGTAACTTGACCATGAAGCGTGTTTGTACTACCTTTTTCCACTAAAAACTTGGAAACCTGGAACAATTGTTGCACAACAAAAATCCTCATTAACAAAAATTAATACTTAAAACATACAAATGGGAATTTATTAGACTATTCATCTAATTGGGACCATGCCCAACAACTTGATCAACTTCTGTTTCATTCTCCAGTTCAAATCTTATACCAAATAAACCAACAGGTCAGCAATCTTAAGCAAATATACTTACCACTGCAGTTGATGACATTGACAAGAAGGCACCAACAAACACTCCCTCAGACGATTTAGCACCACACAACTGGAAAAATGGCAAAAATACTTTCAGGCGAGTACATGGAAGTATGCACAGTTTCAAAAAACATGAAAATATGCATTGAAGAAAGGAAACAAAAAAAAAAGGCTTGATTGTTATATATACCACAGCAGTTAGGCCACATAAGAACATGAAAAGAGCAATCTGAAGTAGACCACCAAGTACAGCAACAGCGCCAACCACTTTCAACTGACAGAAATGACATGGCACAAAACAAAAATGATGAACCATCCATATTTATTCGAACTTGCATGCAGGAAAATAAGATTATCATGTTCTCCTTTCAGGAGTACCTTAGTCAATGAAAACTCAAGACCAAGAGCGAAAAGAAGAAACACTACACCAAATTGTGCAAAAGTCTCCACCTGTAGTTAAAACAAGAATTCTGATAAGCATTTGACTCAGTAGCCCAAAAGCATTTGACATAAAAAGGTAAGCAAACAAAGGACATCATCAGTGCAATGTATATAAGCTGTTGGAGACCAAGATACCTGCACCATTTCGCTGATCAAGTTTAACCCCCCAGGTCCAACAAGAGAACCGGCAAGTAGGTAGCCAACAATAACCTAGGAAAATAACAATAAATCATCTCTATCGAGGAGGTATGAAGTTTAGCACTAAATATCTCAGAATTACTGACCGGCTGCCCCATGCAAGAGAATATAATACCACCACCAGTAGCTGAGACAATTATAACCACCAGATCTTTAATCAATCTGCAATTGCAAAATTGTATGTAGCGTATCATTCGTCATCAGTAGATTACATATGCCGCATAAAAGGCAAAGGAATGGGAAAATGACAGACCTTAAGTCTAATTGAAGTGTTGGGTACTTTGTTTTACGATTCGACATCACGAAAACATTATCCTTCATGAAGTTAATGTCATAAATTAGTGATAGAAGTTCAATCACAAGTTCAATGAAAAAAACCACATAGATGTTAAGTGAAACTGCATACCTCTTTATCTATCACAGTTTCTGTGTCATCAGAGCTCTCATCCTGACCTCCAAACATGTCACCGATCTGGAAAGGTTTTGGAGAACTGCACGAGAGCAGCTACCTAAGTCAGAACAATGGTGTGGGCACACAGTAGGAAGAACAATACTAATAATGTTATTCAAATTCTGGTCATACTTTGTCTGCTGTGAATCATTCTTCTTCTTGTCGTGTGTAATGACAGCTACCGTCTCCAGAACAGCCTGAGTAAAAACAAATGATAATATTTTTATTCATCTAGAAAGCCAAAGACTCTAGCTTCCAGGGAAAAAAAAATGCATTGCTCCTTTCTGTTTTTCCAAAAAAGGTAAATGGTGCGCAGCTTCAGCCACTGCCCACAACCCAGTAGAATTAGATTATATGAGCACTTCAGCAGAGATGCATCATGCAGAGAAATGTAATAATTCTTAAGCCATAAGTCACTTCAGCAGAGCCACAAACTAACAAAGTATAAAGTCTTCATTGCATGGAAACACGGTTAATTGGACATCAACGTCTACAACAAATGAGAGAGTGACCCCAAACTATTTAGATAAGATTCAGCTAAAATTCTTGAGAATAGCACATCCACTGGATCCGTTTGCTTTGCTTTTAGTTCATGACCAATCGATACAGGCGTTGAGGCATTTCATTTCACTTTTGTCATAGATAGGCAAGAACTATTCCTTACCCATAGTTAAATACAGCAAGCAGCAGCATAAGAAACTAGTAATATACATTTCCACTGTTTTTCTTTCTCAAATATGCATGAGGCCCGTTACCACTGTTTAGGAGAAATCTAATGCAATGGTAGATGCGCAAAGGGTTCCTTCACAGTTTTTAAACCTTCTCTAATTACCAAGCCTATTGAGAGTTAATGTTCTACGGCAGTTTAACTGGTCCTAAGTAACAGCAGTACAGCTTAGAACTTATGATAAGCATGCCCCTCGATGGGGAGGAAATGGAGAATGAAGCACAACATCCACACGAGAGGAAAGTCACACCTACTTGGTGATCTGATATGCTGTTGTTGAAGCTATTCTTGTCCGGAGCTGCAAAATGAAACAGAACAACAAATCATCGTTCAGTAAAAAAAGCGCGTGCGCAATCATTTAGCATGTGATCAATGACAATTCAACCAGCTCGGATACAACACGAGCATAGAATGCGACCCAGTACATCAAAACAAACGCTAAACCCCCGAAAATCGCGATAAATTAGTGGACGAACCGTTGCCTACATAACTCGACTCGTGCGGAACGACGGCCTACGAAAACCCAAAACAAATGCCACGCGGAGGAGCCAGTGCAGATCCAGATGCGTACCGGCGGGCGTGTCGCTGTCGGAGAACTCCTTCTCGAGCACGCGGTCGAACATCTCGGCGATGCTGCCGTCCCCGGTGGAGTTCTGCGTCCCGTTGGTTACCAGGGTCCCGTAGAACTTCTCCCGCATCTCCTTGTCGGGCCTCGCCGCCGCCGGCGCGAGGGCCAGAGCGAGCGCGAGGGCGATGACGGCTGCGGCGAGCCGCCCGCGAGGCGAGGGCCCCGCGGCGGCTGGAGCCATCGGATCGGGCGCGCGAGGCAGCGAACGGTCGAGGCGGGACGGCGAGGAGGTGAGGCGGCCGGAGGAGGGAGGGAGGGAGGGAGATTTGCGGGTGGCGTCGGCGATTTTTATTTTGCCGCGGGCGCGGGGAGATCGGTTGGTCCGGTTGGCGTGGTGGCGTCGTCGTCGTCCCAACGAGAGCGCGAGCTCTTCTTCTGTCTGCTCAGGCGGGCGGGCGGGCGACCGGAGGCGCGTCGCGGCGTGACGGCCCGGTGGTTATGTTATGCTTGGCTTTGGCAAATCGCACGGCCGGCGCGTCGCGGTCGCTGACACCTGAGCCTGTGGTTGAAGGACCCACGCGAGTACACGAGTCGGTGCTCCTTTTCGACGAGGCGAAAACCTTGTCAAATTTTTTTTCGTCATCCGGCACGGCACGGCACGGGAGACGGGTTTCGTGGTACGGGCGTGTGGATGCCTTGTGTTATGAATTTTCTACGCGATTGAAAATGTCAGACGTGACAGGATCAACCCAGCTTCACATGACGCTATTCTCTGACCACCCAACCTAATACTGTGTCTTTCACATGGCTCGTCGATAGCATGATGCGCAGAATAATCTGTGTGGCGCGCGTCGTTGGCCTTGGCCGTAGAAAAGTTGAAATAACGAAACAGACCACGTCTTATCGCCGCCGCTGGTATGCACAGGTTGAGGATGCCGTACTTCAAACTGGCATCTTTGAAGCATCATAAGGCTTTTTTTTTTATTAAATACCGATTTGATTTCCAAGTCCAAGAAAATTGGTGCTCCCGTCATCCCATATTCAGAGGAATGGGAGTCACAACACTAGTATATTATGCACTCCAAGAATGTTGCACGAGTTTTCCAAGTATTTCCTCGACGCAACGCGACGCGAGTATTAGCGTAGTACTACTCTATTACTGAAAGTACAGTTAGGTTGCAGGTCAACGTTCAGTGACAATGGCAACGATAGCAACGCTTCTGTCTCGGAATGATGGTAAACCTTGGGTTCTGATTTTGATTCCACCAGACATTACTTTTGCCAGAAAGCAATACTCCCTCGGATTACATAAACAATGGCCAGGAGTTCAGGCCATCAGGTATTTTGTTACCGGATGTGAATGAAGTACTGCTGCCTCCAGTTAATTATATCAATCACAACAGATAAGGTCAGACTACTTCAGCAGACCATATACTGTAGTATATTGCTCTAATCCACTACGTGGTCTTCCACCTCTGAAACAGAGCTGGATGTAATAGCTTTAGTAGTATAATTAAGCTCGGTTTTACACGATGCTTAGCCATCTCTAGATGGTTCCAAGCCCATGTGATTACGATGCAGAGTAGTGGTTAGGTGTTTGTTGGCGGGAAATTATCAAACACGGAGTAACAGGCAGCTGGCCGATGAAAGGGTAGGTCACTTTTACTGGATGACTAGTGCAGTAGTGCTGTTAGGAAAAACGCACTCCGGGCTTGTGTGTGTTTCATGTTTAATGCTGCATTTTTGACACGCATAAACAAAAAAAAAAGCACTAGTAGCTTGTATGTAATGATTTCAAGTTTTTGCTACAACACCAAACTACTTTTATATATCGACGCGAAAACTGGCTGAAAGGCTTCACACTCAAACGATAGGATATGACGATACAAGCAGTGCCGCAGCGACGTGGTGTGGTGGTCCAATCGAGCACTTAGCAAATTTTACGTTTAAGCTTAGTGCTCAGTACAGTGGACTGTAGTGCAGGTAGGCGTTGGTCCACCGAGATGCTGTGTAGTGTAGGTACGCGCGAATCATCCAGACCGACCGTGGGCTGAAACGGAAACGTAACGGGCTGAAGTCACTACCAGGTGGCGAGGGCTTATTATCGGCCTATTTGTATGGACCAAATCCTCGGACGGAACGGAACCACCGTGCCACCGTGGGCCTATTAAGAAAGGATATTTTCTAGTTTTTAATAAGTTGAAAGTTTTTAGTTAATGATTTAATATTGTGTGCTTTATTTTTTTTAATATTATTTATATAATAATTATAAATTATTAAATTTAGATTTAATAGCTCAAGAAGGTCAGGCAGCTGAAAAGTCAGTTTTCCATTTTATTTGGACATGTGTGTTTGTGTTTGAGACCTTTTTCGGTCGCCCAAGGCAGAAGAACGTTCCAGTCAGAAACACCTGGCTTCGTCTTTAGTACTCCGAACGTCGTGTTGTCACACACAGACACACACTTCCAGAGTCCATTCGAAGTCCCAACGCCATCTCTCTGCCTGTGCCACGCGACCAAGGGTGACGACGGCGGCTCCGTCGCCGGGAACAACCGCTTCTGCTCCCTCTCCTCCGCCTCTCACGGTATGCATAATCTCTCTGGAGCTTCTCCGATACTTGAAATACTAAGGCATGCATGGTTTCACTTCAATTTTGTGACGTTGTCTGGTTGATCTGGCTTTGGTTGAAAGATTATACGTGAGTAAAATTGGGTTCTTCCCTAGTTTTGACGAACGAATACAAGGGTCATATGATATGACTGTACTCTCCATCTTTCTACTAATTGTACTGTACAACGACGTTTTGATATGATATGTCGCCTACTTCACCACCTTTTGCGTCTAGTACTTTCTTCAAATCACCTTTTCTCGGGGTTATTACGTGCTTGCGTCAGTCTGGACAAGAAACGTGATTCTAGACTCGTTCATCTTTTTGTCGTGATTTCGTTTCTGCAGCATTAGATGGTGTCTACTGTCTAGTACAGTGTTCGACTGTTTGTACACACCAAACAGATTGTTGCTTTTATGGCTGTTCAACAATACAAGATCGGTGCATGTACTCTGCATTTTGGTTTTGTTATTAGGAAACAACTTATCGTTGTCTGGGTTGCTCATTCTTGTTCCGTCAGTACCGAGATGTTAGATCGAGGGGAATAGTGACATCTGCCACTGGCCCACTGCTGAGAGGTCGATTTCTGGAACGTTGCCGCTTTTTTTTTTTAAAATCAGTTTTGACGATGCTTTGCAGTTCTCTGTAAGATACTTAGCGATACACTTCAAATCTCACCTATGTTTCAATACTGTCTGTTTATTTTATTTTTGGCAATCGGTATGTATGCTGTGATTGAATGATTGTTCATTTACTTATGTGGCGCGTTGCCTTTCAGCTAATTCCAAATATAATGTTCATTCTTGTTAATTTACAGATGGATGATCTGCGGTATCCGTCTGTGGTCCAGAGAGTTCATGGGCAGTCCATTTTGTTGGGCAGAATCTCTTCTTTTTCTGCCACGCATAACCCTGTATTCTACAAAGGGGATTCTGTTTTTTGTACGCCCTTGATGTCGTACCATGGGTTGAATGCAACTATTGGGTTTTCAGCACCCTCCCTTGTCTTGGCTTCTGCTCCGAAAGAGCAAGGTTTTTCTGGCTTTGTGACAGACTTTCTGATGGGCGGAGTTTCTGCTGCTGTCTCCAAGACCGCTGCTGCTCCAATTGAGCGAGTTAAGCTTTTGATTCAGAACCAGGATGAGATGATCAAGAGTGGCAGGCTTTCTGAACCTTACAAGGGCATTGGTGACTGCTTTCGTCGGACAATTAAAGATGAGGGTGTCATATCACTTTGGAGAGGAAACACGGCTAATGTCATTCGTTACTTCCCCACACAGGTCCTGCATCCTAACATTGTTTTCCGTTTTGCAATCATACATAATTCACATCTTCGTTGCATTAGCTAAATCTGAAACTTCAATATACCCTGCCCCAGGCATTGAACTTTGCCTTCAAGGATCACTTCAAGCGCATGTTCAACTTCAAGAAGGATAGGGACGGGTACTGGAAATGGTTTGGTGGGAACCTGGCTTCTGGAGGAGCTGCTGGCGCTTGTTCTCTCCTCTTCGTTTATTCTTTGGACTATGCTCGTACACGTTTGGCTAATGATGCCAAGGCTGCAAAGCATAAGGGTGGACAGAGGCAGTTCGACGGAATCCTAGATGTTTACCGCAAGACCCTCGCCACTGATGGTATTACTGGCCTGTACCGTGGATTCACTATCTCTTGTGTGGGAATCGTAGTCTACCGAGGGCTTTACTTTGGAATGTACGACTCCCTCAAGCCAGTGGTTCTTGTTGGTTCCCTTCAGGTTAGTTAGTGACTGGAATGTCTGCATTATTTCCTTGGGTATTCTACTATGCCACTTTTTTTAATACCGCGTACACTGGTCTTTCTTTAAGATGAATTTTGACGTAATCTCTTCCGATCCTTTTTTTTTTTTTGCAGGACAATTTTTTTGCTAGCTTCTTGCTTGGTTGGGGCATAACAATCGGTGCCGGTCTTGCCTCTTATCCTATCGATACAGTTCGCCGTCGCATGATGATGACATCTGGTGAGGCGGTCAAGTACAAAGGCTCTTTGGATGCTTTCAAGCAGATAATGGCAAAGGAGGGCGTGAACTCCCTATTTAAGGGTGCCGGCGCTAACATACTCCGTGCTGTTGCCGGTGCCGGTGTCCTTGCCGGGTATGACAAGCTTCAGTTGATCATCTTCGGCAAGAAGTACGGGTCTGGTTCCGGCTAAGCGTAGATGGTGGTGCCTCTGAAAAACACCATGTCCATAGGTGTTCTTGGCTGGGTTGGTTAAACTGAAATTCTATCCTTTTCTCTTGAGATTGAAAATAAGGGATTTTGTAAAAAAAAATAAAATAAGTTACAGACATTTTGTTCATGGCCCTCTGTGCTAAATATTTGGACAGGACGTTTGCTTGTAACAAGTTTCTTTATATTCTCATCACTTGCGGAAATGTGAACTATTGCTTGGAAAAGGTGAGCAAATTACGGTGAGTGTTTTGGCCATTGGGACCCCACGTCTCAGTGTCCCACCCACCTCTTCACATCGGTTATTCGCACCACGACAAACACCAGAGCCTGAACCCCAGGGGCCAGAGCCCACCCATTCCAAAACCCATCTCCGCCGCCTCCGCTCCAGGGCGAACGCGAGCTAGGGTGAGGGGCGACGCTGGCGGCGGCGGGAACCCTGCTTCATCTGCATCTACTTCCTCTTCTTCCGGCCTCACTCCCTCCTTCTGTTTCGGATAATCCTAAGGTACGGATTAAGATCTAGGTTTCACCCTGGAATGATCTAGAGTTTGTTTGCATATCGGGCTTTAGAAACTTGCATTCATATCCGAGGAAATTGGAGTCCCAGTACGCTTTAAATCCGTAGATCTGGATTTATCGACTTTGATCACTGCGTCTCCATTAGAACGTTGCAGACAATACATGATGTAGTTGGCGATGGTCTAGCTCTGAATTTTGTTTTAGCTGTTAAACCTGCATTGGCTGGTTGCCCTTCAAATGGTCGTCGGCTAGGGGACAGTCATCCACGAGTAGAGAGAGTCCTTTCCTTTGATTGGTGTGCATGCCTTCTGTTCATCAATCCTTTTTTTTAGACTAGGCAATCATGTCACTGCTAGAATTTCAGAACTATGGTACCTGCTATCGCTAGCTTCACATTGCATGGAGATTGATTTCTGAAGTGCAGCTGCATTTTCGTCAATACATTGTGTGAGCCACTACATAGTACCAAGTACATGTTTCTTTTGGGTTGTCATGGGAAAGCGCCATTTGATAGACAAATTGCTTCGACTGTCATTGCGGCCAGCCTTTAAATGGATATTTCTTTTCTGTTACTTGAAAACTAATCACAATGTTCAACCAGATTTGGTTATATGTCTAATAAACAGCCTCTTTTTTGGGAATTCATAATTTTGATTGCTTAGTGCCGTGGCCTATGATAAACACTACATTGGACTGTTGCTTATCTATGCTGGTTTCTCTTTTTCATACTGTTTAGATCTGTCAAGTTTGTTAGGGACTATCTGTTCAGTGAGATACTGCCATATTGACGGTGCTTCTATGCAATGCTATGTTTAGTTCCTTAAAGTTTGCCAACCACTAGTTGCACACCCAATTTCTTTGCTTCCTGGGGTACTTGGTATCTTGGTCCAAGTAGCTGCATCTGTCGCATCTGAGTTATGTTTCACGTTTGTCTTGAATATCAGGCACACTGATTTGACAAAAATAAAAGGGTATGCTCTTGCTACTAGATAAAAGTTAGTTTGATTTGACAGTGATGCTAAGCATTATCCCTGCACATTGCAGCAGATGCATCTTTAAGCTGTAATGTATGATAACCTGGAATTCGTGTGGGCTTTATAAAGAGAGCAGAGATAGGGAGAGTAATTCTGACATGCAAATGGAGCGAAATTTATATGATCTTGTATTTATCCTGTAATGATTGTGTGCCCTGCGCACTTGAGATGAGGATATCGGGTAGGAAAGCTGTATATCATGGGGCATTATAGGAAGAGAAAAGTATAGTTTTGGATCCTTTGATTGAAAAAGTACAAATGACCACTATTATAGGTTCTTATGGATATATGGTGATGTTTCTTAGCTTGAGAACTTCCCTAGGCAAACTGCTGCAATTTGGCATATTACACTCGTGTTTTTTCTGCTCCTTTTCTGCTAGAGGAATGCAACTAATCTAAAATATTTTTCATGCTTTTGGATGCTGTTTAGATTACCAATGCTTCCACTTCAATTTATTTATGTGTGCTATGCATTCAATCATTCATAGATTTACCTGTTTTGGAGGCTCTGTTGTTGCTGCCTGCTTGGTGGAGTGACTTGCAGTCCAAAAGTTCTTGTGTTATTGTTTGACAGTTTGCTTCTGGATTTTGAAAATGTCGGAAGAACTGAGTCCTCCATCTGTGATCCGGAAGGTCCATGGGCAATCTGTGCTGTTGAGCAGAATCTCTTCTTACTCTGCCATGCCTGTATTCAACAATGCGCATGCTGCTTACAGTGCGCCCATGAGGTCATACCATGGGATGAATGCAGGTGTTGGACTCTCATCTGTCATAGCACCATCCCCTGTCTTTGCTTCTGCGCCCAAAGAGAAAGGATTTTCGGGGTTTATGATTGACTTTCTGATGGGTGGAGTTTCTGCTGCTATCTCAAAGACAGCTGCTGCTCCGATTGAGCGTGTCAAGCTTTTGATTCAGAACCAGGATGAGATGATCAAGAGTGGCAGGCTTTCTGAACCGTACAAGGGCATTGGTGACTGCTTTGCTCGGACAATGAAAGATGAGGGTGTCATCTCACTGTGGAGAGGAAACACAGCTAATGTCATCCGTTACTTCCCCACACAGGTCCAGCGTCCTATCCCATTCTACCCTTATTTTCTAGTGTTCTGTGATCACATTTCATGTATTTATGTTATCTAAACCTGAATTTTCCATCCTACTTCAGGCATTGAACTTTGCCTTCAAAGACCACTTCAAACGCATGTTCAACTTTAAGAAGGACAAGGATGGGTACTGGAAGTGGTTTGCTGGCAACCTGGCTTCTGGAGGAGCTGCTGGTGCTTGCTCTCTCTTCTTTGTGTATTCTCTGGACTATGCTCGTACACGTTTGGCTAATGATGCCAAGGCTGCCAAGAAGGGTGGTGAGAGGCAGTTCAATGGGCTTGTAGATGTTTATCGCAAGACCCTGGCCAGTGATGGTGTCCGTGGCCTGTACCGTGGATTCAATATCTCTTGTGTGGGAATCATTGTGTACCGAGGTCTATACTTTGGAATGTATGACTCCCTCAAGCCAGTGGTTCTTGTCGGTAACCTGCAGGTTAGTATCATGGTCATTGTTGGTTCACTCTTTTCTCCGTATAGTCATGGTTTTATGCTGATTAATTCACATAGTTTACCTGTTCCCTCAATATTACGTGGTCTTCTTTTGCTGAACTTTCATTCACTGATGTGTTCTCCAGGATAACTTCTTTGCCAGCTTCTTGCTTGGTTGGGGTATAACAATTGGCGCTGGCCTTGCCTCATACCCTATTGATACTGTTCGCCGTCGCATGATGATGACATCTGGTGAGGCAGTCAAGTACAACAGCTCCTTGGATGCATTCAAGCAGATTGTTGAAAGGGAGGGTCCCAAGTCCCTCTTCAAGGGTGCTGGTGCTAACATCCTCCGAGCTGTTGCTGGTGCTGGTGTCCTTGCTGGGTACGACAGGCTCCAGGTGATCGTCTTCGGCAAGAAATATGGGTCTGGCGGTGGCTAAGAGTAGATGATGATGAAAAACAAACAGGATGTTTAGGTGGTGCCTTTGAATTGTTTTAAATTTGGCCCTCGTAGAAGTTTGTGACTGGGGTTGTGTGCGGTTCCGTGGCCTGTCTTTTTGTTGGAGATTTAAAATAAGCGACCGAAGTAGAAATTGCAGACCTTGATGTTTGGAAGCTTGTTCACAGTGGCAAGTTTACCTCCATAGTAGTATATATTTTGCCTGATGGGTTTTTATTTTTGTTCATAGTTTGTTTTTTTGTTCAAAAAAAAAAAAACAGGATGCGTAGATGGTGCCGGATCATGGACACCGTTCTAAATTTAGCCCTCGTAGAAGTTTGTGACTGGATTTGTTGTGCGGGCCTGTGGCCTGGCATTTTGTTGGAGCTTTAAAATAAGCGACCCGAGTAGAAATTGCTGACCTTGATGTTTGGAAAAACTTGTTCTCTGCGGCAAGTTTGCCTGCGTAGCATATCTTTTGGCTGATGGTTTCATCTTTGTTCGAAGTTTGATTTTTGCTTGAGAATCTTAGTTGGAGCTTGAGGTTTTATATTTTGATCCACAGAAGCAGTTCTGTTTTATGGAGTATAGTTGTAAAATGTAAAAAAAACTTCTTGCGTTGGATCTGCCACAAAACTGCCAACTTGATGAACACCCTGATGAATATATAAGCCAAACTTCTGTTTCCTTTTCCCATCCAATCGGCTGGTGTTGTTTGCTTTCAGCTCAGCATCTTCGCTTACTTGAGATCGCTGTTCGGACCGGCTTCAATGTTGCTGTCTCCACTGATGCCGGTGAGTATTGCCAATCGCGCTATTCAAAGAACGCACACAACTGCCTCATGGTGCACTACTTCGCAATCGCGGCGACACCGTCAGCGTCACGGGATTTTTTCAAAGGCTTCGCCTCCCGGTTTCATGGTCATTGCATGGTTTATTAGGAGCATACTAATTTGTCCACTCTTCGACTTGCTTGATCCGTTCCATCTACTTAACAAGCATTAGAAAATTAAACGAGCCATACATAAATATCCAAGAGCAGTTGGTAGGTAAACCTTGTACAAAGAAAAAACGAGACTAACGTGCATCAACAACTTTTTAGAGTTAAAGGGGAAACATCCGGCGATGTCCATTGCTCAAACATGACAAGGTTAAGAGCATTTTGTAGTTCATCACCCTCTGGCGTTTCTTACAGTTTTAGCACCCAAAATCACATTACTCGAACTCATAGTTCACACACGCGCGCACTTTTACATGCGCAGCTGGGAGCGCCTCTTCTTTTGGCATGCAAGCCACTTACTTTTTGCATGATTAGCTAATTTGCATCACCACCATGTCTTCTTCCAACTCACCATCACTCCAGATTCTCATCCACTGAAGCCCTTCATGCATCAACTTCTCAAGGGTCTATCAAACATCTTGATGAAATGCCACAAAGCCATTGGACCATATGCATTGATCTTCAACTCCTTAAGCTTCTCCTTTTCTTCTGCTGTAGGAAGATAGACCGTGTAGGAGTCTCCGACGGTATAATTCTCTTTTGGTATGGATACATCGAGAACAATAAGAAGATGACGCGATTTCTTGTGAGGCTCCACTGGAGGCGCAAGCGACAACCTAATACAACCGTCTGACACATCTCTCTTAAATACACAATCATCACCGAAGTGGTCGGCTATCTCTTTCTCAAGATGATACCTCTTATCCTTGCACACGATTGAAACTAAGCTTGGACGAAATGCATGGATAATGTGAAACATGACACTTGCCTTATCTTCCTCTTCCACCTCAAGGTAGCAGTTAGCTTTGAGTTTTGAAGTTTTGTTTGCTGGTTTTCTCACTACATAATACCAATTTAATATAGATTAAATGATGGCTAAATAATGGCAAATAAGATCACATGTGTCTTCTATACTAGTAACAATATAGAAATTAATGGATCGATCAATCTCAGGAGGAGACTGGAAATTCTAGAATAAGGCGAAAGTTAGAAAGATAAGCAAAAATTTACTAGTTACTTGACACATAGAAGAAACATATTAAACCAAGTGAAGCATGCATTATTCATTTCTATTAGATAAACAATTGTAATTATAAATAAATAAGCTAAAGAACTAACACACATTAGCACATCAATGTCAATTGGTCATTATGATGCATGTGTTCTATCAGCCAATATATATTGGTATGGTTGGTTACTGCCTCATAGAAAACTGGTTACATATCCGTCTAATAGAAAAAATAAATTTGTTCCAGCATGATGTTGATATACAATATTTGTGTGAGCAACATAAGGTTTACTTGATAGAATCACAAGGTAGCATAGACAATTTCTCTGCATGTTTTTATTGTATAATTTGAGATGCCTTACGAGACAATAAACTAGATAGATGTTTTGTCATAGAAAATGAATTTGATCATGTCCAAATATGAGCTAGTTGGTGTCTGTAAAAGTTTTGCAGGGGAGAAGTTTTGAATTAATCAGTCAAAAGTGACAGCTGACATTTCTTTCCTCAGCGCACATTTTGTCAAAAAGGCTATCAATTAATATGCTGGGTCCACATGGCTTGCAAACCCCTGTTTTCATAACTCCTATTATTAATTGTTCTCCTCAATTTTAATATGAAAAATGTGAGCACATTTCTGAGTTTTTTGAATAAAGAAAAAGACCAAGAATTAGACAAAGATGCATGCTACAAACAAAAGCATATGATTTGTAGACTACGATTATGCAAAACATTGCTAGAAAGAAAAGTAACCATGTACTATACTGTTATATAAGAAATAGTGATTGTCACACACTGTACTAAAAAGAAACCAACCACTCTGCCCCATGCAAGATATCAATTTAAAAACATCACAAAGAAGGGCAAAAAACAAGGGTTTAAGTTAAGTTAGTACCTGACGGTTGCTTCCCTTGTATTGTAAAAATGGGTTGCCCATTTATCTGACTAGCACACCTGTGGATTAGTCCTTTTACAACAAACCTATTACTTGCATCACTGAGAGGTCCAGCTTTCAATCTCGGGTCTCTTAATAAGCCATCGATGGGTTTTAGCTCCTCCCTAGGTATCCACCGTGGCACCAAACCCTTGAAATACACTCTCATGTGTCTCAGCAGCTCACACATTCCTTCCTGGTCATCATCTAGATGGAGAAGCTCCCCCTTCAGTACTCTGTAGACAGGGTAGTTATCTGTGCATGGCTGTAGAAACTGTAGGGGTATTCCCATCTCAAGTTGAAGGAAAACCCCTCGAGCCTCTGCCATGGTAGAGGATTTGCATGGCACATCACAATAAATCTCACAGAGGATTTGATTACCCGGCCAAAGTATTGCACCAATTGTTGCCTTCCCATTTCTGTATGATGCATCGCTCTCGCCTTTGACATGCACTTGTTGATTCGGAATTATTACGCCAAAGTCATGCATAGAGATTCCAAGGCTTGTAACGATTTTGATGGTTGTCCAATCATCAAGAACGATAGTTCTTTCATTGCTCAAGCTATCAAGAAATAACCGGCAATATGGTTTCGGCATTTCTTCCGCATGCACCATGAAACGGTCAGCAGTGAGATATTTGGGAGGTCTACCCATTATGTTTTTATACTCAAGGTGCATCATTCGGCTCTCCTCACTGAGTAGTGACTGAGACCAATATAGCCCCCTCCTCTGTAATGCAGGTTTATAGAATTTCTCAAAGTTGCTCCTGCGAACTGATTCCTCCATTTTTTTCCTTGCAATGCCTTTCTCCCGGTCAATAGCGGCCTCAAATCTCTTGACTTCACCAATGTTAACTCTGAAAGGCTCTATTCTTACCTTGCATGGATCCGGAGCATGTAACAGGTCATTGGGCAACGGTGGCAGAGATAATCCCGAAGAACATAACTGCCTGATCTGTGAACACACATTGAAAAAAGAACACAGTTTTTTAGTTAGGCTGTAAATATCTCACTTCAATTTTCAACATAGGGACAAAGAATCACAGGAAAACGAAACAAAGGTACTATGCTTTTTCCTAGAAATCAGAGAAAAAAAATCCCTTTCCTTTCCTTTTAAACCACAAAAATATCCTTGTTTTCTCCAGAAATCCTTAAAAAAAATATCCTTCCCCCGCCTACAAACTGCAGCAAAGATATGTTTTTACTAAATATCATAGCAAATCTTTTACTTTCTACATGAACCCCAGAAGATCCTACGCATTCCCATGAAATTTCTTTGCTAGCTAGGACTTGTTGGAAGTGAAGGGAACGCTCGTGATTCCAATTCATATTCAAAACATGTGTTAGGTTGGAAGAAAACACGTACCAAAGAATGGTGCGCCATGGTCTGGGTAGGTGTCGGAGTAGGCGCCGGCGCCGGCGAAGTCATCAGATGGCTTCGGCTGGACGGCGGCGGCTGGAGGAGTCGCCCCCTGGGCCGTAGCTTCAGCCTCATCATCATCGTCCGCCGTGCACGGGTTATGGTACGTCCTTCCGCGGTGGTAAGGTGGAGGACGATGGAAGTGGCGGCGGAGTCGCCGGACCGGCGATGGAGAGACGGCAACTAGGAGAATGAGTGCGCTTCGTCGGCTGGTGCCTGTGCTCTCCCTAAATCACTCTCTTTCTCCCTGTCTCTGAACTTTACCTGGCTCTTTTTCTGTCTTTCTTATGTTTTTACTACGGGTGGGACAGTAAAACTTGAGTTTGCTTTTGCTACCGTTGGTATGGTAAACTTTTGCTATGGATGGGACGGAGAAAAATTTGCTGCGAGACTTTTTTGTAACTTTCGGATGTGCAACATTTTGTAGATTGGGTCATTATAAGGTGATATGATAACAATCCGTCATTTTATGCGTAGGATCAAGTTTTATTAATTTGAAAAGTACCAAATTAAAGCACTTTCAGTGATTATCAGCTTGACCTCGTTTTGGTCTTCACCAATGTGACTGTCTGTATTTATCTCCCTCTTGGTTCATTTGAAACTAGTACACTCTACTGTACCGTGTCCTATCCAATCAATTACGAAACTACCCCGTACTTGCAGGGGTGCTGTACTAGCTCAGTGTCTGCACCCAGCGAAAGCAAACTCTTGTAGCTCCTGGTTTGACTTGTTGCATCTATGCATAGCTGTGCATTATATTCCCGCTCCTGTTCGGTCACATTGAACCACTGTTATATAGTTTAAGCCCTCTCTTAATCTTGGTGCTTACCATGCATCGCACATAAACTCATGTGACTGATACTTTCTCATGTAATAATAACATCTAAACGCATCATATCCACGTTCTTTACATAGTAAAACTCAACATGCACGTTTGAGATGTAGTAGTTTCCTTTGTGATTCACTGATTCTTTTGTCCCTATTTATTAAGGGATAATTATATAAATTGTCTCATAAGTTGTTTAAAGTTGAGATTTCTACTCATAAATCTTTTTGTTGCAATCTCCGCCCCTATAGTATTTTGTTGCAAAAATCATCCCAGTCTACACGTGTTTAATTGATTTTATATGTTTTCACTCATAGAAATCCAAAAAGAAAGTTAAATAAGTAAACATTGTTCAAGATTTTCAATGAGTCTAATTCATCTTATTTTCATGAAAATGTATCCAAATCTTAAAATTTGTTAAACACCATCAAAATTGTAATTGAAATTTTTGCTACATATACTTTAAAATATATATAAAGATTATACTTTCAAAAAAATTTATGTTTGATAAGAACATTATTGGTTGTTTCAAAAGAATAAAAACATGTTGAATGAATTAAACATGTGTAAATTAGGGGTGGTTTTTGTTATAAAACTCAGTAGGTGGTCGGGGATTTACAATAAAATTAAATGACTTATAGGCCGGGTGAGAATCTCAAACTCAAGTGACTTATGGGTGGTTTTTATAATTAACCAATTTATTAATGTAGAAATGATTGGAATCCTCCAAATTAGTATGAAAGTATCTATCAGTATGTTTTTTTTACGAGAAATCTATCTTATGTTTGGATCCACCACGACTGATTATTGACTAACAATTAGTCCAAATCCTTTTTAGAGTGTAAACTAATTGTTAGTGTGGACAACAAAAAAAATGTTTTGTTCTCACTAATTATTAGTTAGAGTATGTTTAGAAATAATGGATAAGGGATAGAACGGTATTTGCAAATTTTGTTAAAGGAATTAGTCCTCATTAGTTGACTAACACGAAAACAATTAGTTTCTTTCTAACTAACAACTGGTCTCCCTATTAGTTCATTAGTTTGGGTTCTTTTAAGGACTAAAATTAGAAGAGAGAGGAATGGAGGAAGGATAGGCCGATGGTGGAGGAGGACGGTGGGCGGGTTGAGGGCAGAGGTATCACGGTGTGGCAGGCCAATGAAGCTAGATTAACGAGGCGGAGGGCAGCGGTCATGGATCCCTCACCGAAAACAGAGGGGGGGGGGGGGGGGGCGAGTGGAAGAGAACACATCAAGAATCAGACGGGATTGGGGCTTGGTTGAGAGGGGGGAGGGGGAGGGGATATAGGGAGGAGTCGGGGTTGATAACATTATTGGAGACAACGCCAAAATGAGCTGGGAGAGTCGGAGGGGCGACGGGTGGCCGTTGCGTTGTAGTAAGGAGGAGACGAGCAAACAGTCGTCTAACCTACGTAACTACATCTGAGTTCTAATCATTTAATTTGCTTAGACATGTGTAATCGATTAATGCATGCTAGTGCGTGCATGGGGCATAGCATGCATTACATCCTTACACGTACGTGATGCTGGCCATGCAATGCAGCCATGGACAGCTAATTGACATATCTGACTTGTAAACTATTTTCTATGTCTATTTCATTGTTTGAAATAATACTATGCTACCATTACCACAATTCTTAATCTTATTCCACAATATCTTAGATGTGGCCAACAGTTTTTAGTTATGTTGTTAAGTATATACCAAAACTGTGGGAAATAATTAAGTTTGTTGGGAGTGATGTGTTGTTGCTAATATACTAAAACTGTTGAAAAAGATATAATTTATATATACTCTAGAAAAACTGTTGGCCATTTGGAGAAAATATAATAAGGCCATTCTCAGTCAATGGTTTCATTTTGTTGTTTCCAAGAGTGCCATGTCATTTTGTAATTTTTGAAATGACAAATGAAATTAGATCTCTTAATGTAAAATTTCATTTCACGATTTCATATGTTAGTGTATCATTTAAATGTTTCATCCAAATAACCAATAAAAATTGATAAATATATAGAGATGAAACTCAAACACTCTCAATAGAGTTTCATTTCAGTTTTAAGATTTTGGTAACCGTGTACATACAGTTTCATCCCCATGAAACTCGTTTCTCCTCTCTCCTCATAAAACTCATGCCACATCATCAGCTTTGTCTATATGGTATATCATTTAATGAGAATGAAACCCAAATAAAACTACCACTGAGATTGAGCTAAGAATTCAAAACTGTCGGAAAAGATAGCAAATCTTGTACTAGTAGTGTACAAATAAACTCTCTCTCTCTCTCCAAAGGACAGCTAATTGACCGAAGCTCATAAGCAATAGGCTATAGTAGCATTCCAACGAAAAAGAAATAAAAGGAATGACCATTCTTCTCGCAGCTCTTTATAATGAGAGATTTTTCGATTTTCTATTTGCACTTAGATGACGGGCCCGATGATCTAAGCTTGTTTCTTTTTAAAAACATTTGTTGCTGCCTATTAAGTTTCAATCTGGATCATATTTGGGCCACCAAAGAATCAGACACGGGAGCAAGGGATCGGAGTTGTTGCGTGCAGTGATGATCACACTTCTGCTCCTAGGCTTAGAATGTACTGTAGTGCACCAGTAGACCATTCACGCATACAGTAGACCATTCACGCATTCAGCATAAAACATGTGATTTGACCGGCCGGTTTGCAGTTGCAGCTACTAGTAGTGTGAAATCATCGATCGTTCCATCTTGTCGATGGAGGAAAAATGTTTTGTGCTGGAGTAGGAGTACAGTACTAGCTAAAAGTACGTCTGGTCATAGCAGTGGGTCCTAGTCATCGTGCGTGTTTGTCCACCAGCTTGACCAGTGTCTCTTGTACGTTCATCCCACACGTGCCAGTGGAAGATAGGCGTCGCCGGAGCACTCGGCGGGGTGCGCGTCGTGCTTTGCACAAGACATTTTCGCTCTGCTTCGGGGTTAATTAAGGGCATGACTGGTTATCTGGTTGAGACTCAACCAGGCTCGCCGGATGCAGTTTTAGTTTGATTGGATGGCGGCATAATGACTTGGTCTGGCTTATTAGATGCAAAAAGGCCTCCCGCAGCCTGGCTATGGAGAAACAAAATTTTATCTCGTTTCTCACGAACCTGACTCGCATGATGCAGCAAGCATGCTCCGTTGAGGCAAATCAAACTAGAAGTGAACTAAGATGCATGCAACCAATCACCTGCTCGTTTGGGTCTGGCTAAAAAAAACTAGCAACCAATCAATTGGCCTTGCATGTGATGAGCCTGGTCTACGTTAGTCTGGTTACTTAGATGCAAGCCAGGCTGAGCGGTGAAGACAACCAATCACGCCCTTAGTTTAAGCACATCGGAGTCGGAATGAGCAGCTGTCGACGCGTGGGCCCTGTCTAACATGAACTGGAGCCCGGACTTGCGGTCCGAACATGGCACATTGGATGGGGGCGGGAGGTCACCCGAGAGGGCATGAGGTTGTTGTTGGGGCACTAACTACGTACTGAATCACGATTGAGAGAGAAATAATAAATTGAAGTGAACCAAGGCGAGCTGACAAGTAGTGACATGCAGAAGCTCAAGCCCAATGGTAACCGGTAAGACGGACTTGCCGCAAGCTAATGTGCTACAGTAGATGGCAAAACTCAATGGTGGATGCATATATAAGATAAACTTTGATGGGGCTTTCGTGACAGGTAAAGCAGGCTCGCTTGGCCTTATCCCAAGACAAGCAGAAGCCATATGACGTGTATATGGAAGGGAAGGCGTGGAACTGACTGCAGGCCTGGGGATCGAGATGCTTTACGTGACTCTGGGAACTGATGCCGCAAACCTGATTTCAGATTGGAATGTTTAGTGAAATTAGGGGGAAGTGCAATTTAACTTTGTGTGTTTTAAGGTCTTAAACGTCGTTCTTGTACTATTATCTATAAAAAAAACGTTCTTGTAAGGTGCAGATTGTACCATTATCTAAACTCGGTTGAGAGAGAGCACAACAGCGAAGCGTGAGAATGGGTGTGTTTGTTTACACCCCTCTAATTTTTAGATCTGTCCTATTAAATATTATGATATTAATTAGGAGTATTAAATATAAATTACTGACAAAAACCAGTTCATAATCCTCCCTCTGAATGACGAGACGAATCTATTAAAACTAATTAGGTCATAATTAGATAATATGATGCTACAGTAAATATCTCTTAATGATAATTTAATTAAATTTAATAAATTTATCATGCTGATACGCATTTAACTATATAATTAGTTTTATATTTAATATATATAATAATTATATATAACATTTTAATAATTAATATGACCCCACTAAAATTTATACATCAAAAAACAAACACAACCATGAGCGAACGTACGTACGACGGCCTCGCAGAAGAGGATAATGCAGGTCGCGGTCGAGGAGCACGACGTCTGGAAGATGTCGACATGTCGTGCGGATTGGAGAAGAAGGCTCGACTCCACGGGTGACCGCGTGCGCAGTCGCTGCAGGCGGGTGGCAATGGAAAACGGGGACCTTCTTCCACCGCGAAATAAATTGTTGGCATTTGGGAAATCGAATTCCAGACGATGCATATTGGCCAAGTGCCATCATGTAGATTGTAGAGTAACAAATTGTTGTTAAATTCCCATATACACAGTTCCAGGTGCCGACAGCGAGGACAAGCCGGCCATTATTGGGAACTCATGCTACGCAGGCAATGCGGTGAGCTCTATGCTACAACGGTTTCAGTGCCAACTCGAAATGTTTAGTGGGTGCAGGCGGGAGTTAAGTTGTTCAAGTGAAAACCATCGGGAAGATGTACTAATCTCTACGAGTAATATTTTTTAAAAAATTTTTTAGTAATATTTTGTTTGTCTTACAGTGGACCGCATTTTGAGTTCTGTACTCTATTGCCCATATAATAACAAAAATCATGAGAATGCTCAGACCTTCGACCTGTGAAAAGATAGCAAGTACCTCTACTGCTCTACAGTATCTCACATTGCATAAAAGTGACAATTAAATTGTTGTGTACAGTGCAACACGAACGGAACCACTTGGCAAGATGGACCTTGCAAAAGGTATTTCTTGCACCGCGGCAAGGGGTTGCTATACTTATGTAGAGTAGAACCCATCTCATGACGTGCAATATATCAAACCCTGTTTGCAAGCCATGGTATTCAGGATATCTTAAAAATGATATTTTTATTGTCGTGTTCCAAACTACACCCTCCGTATTTTTATTGTCAGCTTTTTGTAGTTCAAATTTGAATTATTGAATGTTATTAAATAAAATACAGAGAGTATATTCCATTGTTTTTCCATTTGTATCTCGCCACTAGTGATATAGACATATAGGTTTACTTATAACACTAGCAAGCAGGCAAATCAGCCTATACTCGAACTGCTTTGCTGTCTATTGCCTAGCCGTGAGCCCGTAACCTAGCTAGTAATAATTAAATCTCATTAATAATAGAGAGAATTTCCTGTATGTCATTAAAAATTTATATAGTTTCTTCTATAAAATAAAAAAAATGCTAAACTTCCCTTCGTGCCATCAATTTAAATTTGGGTGCCTTCTATGCCACTTCGTTAAAAGACATGTAGAAAGACAAAAATACCCCTGTCTACATTCTTCTTCTTCCTAATGCCTTCTCTCCCAGCCGCACCCGCCTCCGAGCCCCCTACCGACCGTACCTGCCTTCGAGTTCCCCGGCCGCGCCCGCCTCAGAGCTCGCGCGCCTCCGAGCTCCGTGCTGGCCACGCCCGCGCCTGGTCGTGCCCGCCTGCTACTCCTCCCTGCCGCCCGCGCAGCCCGTCGGCTCCCCTCCTTGCGGCACACGCTTGCCTCCTCCCTCCTCCCTGTCCCTGCTGGCCTCGCCCACCTGCTCCTCTCCCTGCACACTCCCGTCCGCCTGCCTCTCTCCCTGCTGCCACGCATAGTCCCGGGACTTGGGCCGGGCCAGAATCGTGCGGCCCGAAGCACGCCCCTTCATCATTACCGTGCCTTAGTTTTGGGCCCGATGGACGGCACGGTCGCTTGGGTCATGTTTGGGCCGGCACGGCACGGAGGCAGCCCATCGGCACAAAACGGCCCGATCTCAGCATATAGTGGAGCTCATCTCAGCATATAATGAAGCCCATCTCAGCATGCGGTCCAGCTCAGGACATGGCTTATCTCAACATGTGGCCCAACTCATTTATTACTTTATTTCTTATTTTGATTCAAATCTCTTAATTCAATTATTGTTTAGATTTCACATATATAGTTCAAATGTGTTGTTTTGTATTTTTAAAATCTTTACAAATTATGCGTTGTCATAACAAAGGATTTTCATTATAATGTGTACTTTCATTTTGAAATGACAACTCCATTCATTAATACCCCCTATTTATCCTTTTCTTCATATTTTTATAAATCTCCAAAACTTTAAAAAAAATTTAATTTTTGTATATGTGTATAGATTATATACATTTACACATAGAAATTTTGATTATATATTTTTTAAGTGTCTTAACTTATGTAAGTTCATTTTCTCTTATATTTCTTTCAAAAGCTCATAACATATATGCCTTTATGTATAATTTGAACACACTTTGATACAAACAAAATTTAAAAATCTACACAAAATTCTACAGGTTCATATTACCTTGGGATAATCCCACAACAAACTTCAATTCAAAATTCGAAATAATTTTAGAGATACAAAAAAGAGAAGAAGCGTCTTGTTGGATTTCTCGGTCGTGCCCATGCTTGGCCCGGCACGGAAGAGCGGCCTGTCGTGCCTCGTGCAGTGCTCGGGCCTGATTTTCAGCCTGTCGTGCCGGCCGGCACGACCCGATAGGGCACGATGTGTCACTTGCGGTCCAAGGCACGGTGGGCCCATGCTGTGTCGGCCCGGCACGGCCCAAGTCCCGGGACTAGCCATGCACCCGCCTGCCCTTTGGCGCCGCCAGGTTCATGCTCGCGTCTACATAGATTTGTTTTACCAGTCGTCTGGATTGGGACTCAAATGGGCCCATTGATCAATTGGGTCGAACTTTGTAAATTTGTCTGTTTATAATAAAAGCCCAAAAGGGCGTTTTCCTGTAAAAAAAAAGATGGGCCCATTGATGAGTCTAACAAGGGCCATTGTGGGTAATAAACAAAAGAACAAACCATTCCAGTTAACGTCAAGTGATGGAAACTGCCGGTAGTGGCGGTAGAGGCATCAAAATTTAGTTAGATATAGGAGGAACTTCAATATTTTTTATGTTATACAAAGAGCAAGTTAAATTTTTGAGTAAATTCCTTCTATGCCATCAAAATATATACCTATTTCTTTTCCGTCATCAGAAATTATAACTTCCTTTCTCCGCCATTAGGTTGAATTTTTTATCCCTTATACACCACTCTTCCGTTAAGTAGTAGTTAGATGTCTGTTAAGTTAATCAATCGCTAGTGTCAGGTGCCACAGTTTCGTTGCGGGCATCGGTTTGCTTCATCGGCGCCGTACCCAACCATTTTGACGTCATGGTTGGTTCTGGCATCGTTGGGCCGATCGATACCCTTGTGGAACAGTTGTGGAATCCCGCGGTTTTTATGACCACGGTGACCAGCTGTTGGGCCATGGCACGCTAAAATGCAACCTCGTTGTTGCGCTTCATTGGCGTGCCGCCGCGGATCTCGGCCACGTGGCTGGGTAACACCGTCGTTTCTGCTTCTGCGTTGCTTATTCTCGTAGGAGAGCCCAGCCAACGGCCTTTGCTTGAGAGAGAGCGAGGTGGTCTGTCTTTCTACAGACTTGCCTGACAAACAGGACCTGGCCCCTTGAAGGAACTCCATGAGTGCATCCGTCCTTGATGTTGCTTGAGTTTTTGACTCGAATGACAACAAGACGTGCAAGTGTTTGATGCAAGCCTCTATACACATGCATATATACATGGCTAATGCATTCACGTCATGCACACAAACTTCAATTACCGAGCGACATCAACGGCATCATTGTGGTGCTGCATGTGACGGCTTCAGTCCGTCATGGTAATTTAACAACCATTTAACTCCTACTTAACGGAAGAGTGGCACACAAGGGATAAGAAATTCAATCTGATGGCAGAAAAGGAAAGCCATAATTTCTGACGGCACAGAAGGGATGGGCATGACGTAGAAGGAATTTGCTCTAAATTTTGAGTGACACATAGGGAATTCTCTCTTAATAATAACGTGCCTCTGGCTCTTAAAAAACGTTAGTGATGATGATTTGATAACCGTAATCCTTAATCTCGGCGGACAAAGGCATATATTGCGGACAAAGGCATAACAACAAATTTCTACAAGGATACAAGATGGCAGGGCGAACCTTTTGCTCATGCTTTCTTTAACAACTTCAGGACAGTCAGCGCTGTACCAAAACCCCTTCTTGGTTGATAAAGTCCTGGTGGTTGTGAAATCCTTTGCAAAAGACCAAGATTATGATCGATAGATACTGTGTCTGTTGAGTTACTCATGGAAGTGTTTGTTCGCCAAAGATCACGCACATGCTTAGTATCATCTCGTGCATGGCCTGGAAACACCTTCACAGGAAATTCGGATGCTAAAATTGATCTCCAATATGGGAAGAAACTTAGCCATGTGTATTTGTGCTTCCATCCTCTAGGCACTCTCTTCCTAACAACCTGTCTCATACGACCAATTTCAGATTTGAGTGTCAGTGGGACTACAAACCTAACACGCATATCCACTCGTTTTCGCTTTAGTTGGGAAAAAATGTAGATACATTCACAAATATTTCAGAATAACCAGACAGCAGCACCCACTTGAGATGGAAATGAAATGTTACTTAAGCTATTTATTATACTACTTTTCACTTCGTATGAAATGTTACTAAATTGTAGCACCTGACTAGCATGATTAAGATAGATGTACAGCACAAGCATTTTTTTTAGTGAAACATGCTTTTGCTATTTCTTTCTCAAGAGAGTACATTTCACCAGCAACCCTAGAAAGATGGCATAAATTATTCGGTAGCACTACAATAGGATTGATCATGTGAAGAGAAGAAGAATGAGTCACTAATAAGTGGTCCCATTTGCCGAGTTTGATACGGGCTGCTGCTTTCCTATGCACACAGTTTAGCAGTATTATACTTGAGTCATTTCTTACCAAAATGATTACGATGACAAGCTAGTCTAAGTGGACTATTTGCATTTTGATGGTTTTACATTTTCCAGTCTATTCACTCTTCAGTGGTTAGGTGCCTGGATGGAAATAACTCCAGGTTCCATCCACCCTTTTTTTTTCTTTTGGAAGAGATGTATCATAGTTCAAATAATACAGGACTGCAAAATGGACCATGTGACATTTTTTAGGAACACTAGATGTGTATAAAGCAGAATTAATATTATTCTTTTCAATTTCATACACATGGTACGATATAATTTGGTAATAAAGATGGCAAGAAATTAAACTAAAGCAAGTGTTTTCTCTAGAGTTTTAACATGGATATATCTTAAAAATGGAACAAGAAGCAACATGCAGTAATGTAAGGACTATATCTTACCTTTTTTCCCGCAGCAGACAGATCGGAATCTTCTGTAGTTACTTTGGTTGCAACCGAGCTCCCTGTTATCCATGAAAAGTATTAAGTGTTTATATTCTGAAGTTAAGGCATAACAATTCAGGCCAATAAAGACGCCAACTATGGACACTGACCTTTTTCTTTCAATTCCTTTCTATTGGGCATTGGGATTTTATAGGGGCAGCTTCAACAAGTGGAAGATAATAATTAAATGAACATCATATCAGTCGTGTATATATTTATATAAAGCTATAATATTGAAGGAATGCAAATAAATGTAAAAAAGCTACAGGTTCTCAATGTTGATGCTTTCTCCGGTGGGACAAAATCCATGATCCTTGAGAATTGATGAAACTCGTTCAAGGACTTCCACAGGTGTCATCTGCAATATTTTTCCAACTTCAATATTTCGATATCATAGGGCATAAAGGAAAAATAAAGACTTTTCTTCCTCATAATTTTAGTTTATCGTTTCACAAAAAAACTTGTACAAATTTCTGATATAATGGATTTACATGAACAAATACAAGAAATATGTATGCTACTCAATGTATGCAAGACTTTTCTTCTACATGAACAAATACAAGACTTTTCTTCTACTGTGGTCTAGGGGGTCTACAGGTGGTATCATTAACAACCCAATGTATGCTTTTTTTCTGGGATCAATTCATTGAATTCCTACTCTGCAGTAATGGCACTTCTATTTATGTGGAAACAGAACTGATTAAAGACATTGTAACTGCAATCTATCAGAAAGAGTGGTACCTTCGAACGCACTGAGATACCTGCATCAATAGCTTCACCAGCAGCAGAAATTATATTGACAAGCAACAGCACAGACAACATAGCTTTAATATTTGAATGCCCCTGCTGTAGCTTTTCTTCGTTTTGAAACATCATGGACTGATGGATACGCTTAATGATAACAGTGAATCCATCTACCTTAGTTTCACCATTTGTCTTGCAGTAATATCCCCCACGGACATGTTTTTGAGCTGCCATGAGCAGAACTGCTGTCTGAACAACCTTGCCATCCTTCACATAGTTCCAGATCTCATCAAGTAGATTATCTGTGTTCTCTGCAAGCAGTCTAGTTGTATCCAAGAAGATCTTCTGTAAAGCAAAGCAACCAATAAAGGGCAAAGTTAACTGCAATCCAGATTGCACCATCTATAATTCATATGCAAGTAAAAGGTGATAACATCAAACTCTATCACCTACTTTTTCCAGAACACAATAATCAATAATAAGATATCACCCTGGAGAGATAAAAGAATTAATATTTATTACTTTCTTTTCAGTCTTTGACAAGTGGTGAAATTTTAAAATGCTCAGTCACTAAGCATTTCTTGATTTGAGGTATATGACATAATCGGCTACTTTCTACTTGTGATGCAAACAAAATAGCATATTATGTAGGAAGGGCTGTGAGACAAACAAACCATCTCAGGCAGGCACAAAAGATGTATAAGCTTAAATATATAGTTGTCATCCACTCTGGTTGGATAATCCGGATGATCCACACTAGGAAACAGACTGTCCTCCAGATATTTATGCATGCAAGTGTTCTCAACTGCAACGTGGAGTGGGAGTAAGCCCTCCACGACTTGAGAGCCAGCCGTGCGCAAATTGGTTAGCGCGCCATGTTCAAGTAGCAACTTGACCATATCAACAGAGAACCTTTCAGCAGCTTCATGAAGGGGAAAGTATCCATATTGGTTCATGCAGTTAGGATTGGCACGATAGCCACTGAGCTCAGGAGCCTGACCCTCCAAGGCAACTTTAGCACACTTCAGGGCATTTTCAACTATCATATGGTTGAACGTTTCAGGGGTAATGATAAGACCCCAATACAAACCACGCCCATCCTCCTTGAAGAAGCGAAGGAAACGTGAGACATTGTCCTGCTTCAGGATGGGCAACACGAGGTGACATATATTGTAGAATGCATCATTCAGAGCCTGGAGGATCCATCCACAATTGAAAAGGTCTAGTCAATCATCTGATAAATCAATTATATGAATGAACTAATGCATCTTAGGTACGCAAACAGCAAAGTTACATACTAAAAAGTAAGGCAGGAATAAATTATCTGATAAATCAATTATATGAATGAAGGCATCAACAGACCTGAGGAGTGCGATCAGGGATGATTATATGTGTTGCTCTGGAGGCAGCAATTATATTGTTTGTTTGTTTTGACCACTGAAAAACGCATGTGTCAAGAGCCATAATAATTAATGAAAGAAAAAAGAAGAGGAAAGGTGGTTGTAGTTACCATACCTCCGTCACCAATTGGACGTAGGAATCAAAGTCAAGATCATCAGGCTTGGAAGGGCGTGGATCACAAGGAGGATGCCATGGATCAAAATCGTTAGTTGATCCATCTTTGGCTGTGCCATTATCACCATGAGAAGCAGTTTCCATTGCTTCCTTTTCATCCACTATCTTCATTGCTGGAGAGTTAGCCACAAATTCTAATCCCACTAATTGTTTGCCTGGAATAATGCTCCAAATCAATTTAATGCTTTGATTTTTATGCTTATTAGATAATTTGGGCTAGGCAATATAAAACTGTAATTCGAAACAGCAAAACTTCATGCAAATTTGGAGATTTTATTATACAGTAAAAAGGCATGACAGTTCATAAAAATGACTTTATGTTCTTAAAAGTATATTCTTCTATGGTAGTCCTTTACAGTCAAACATTGCACATGCGGACTAACAATTGCTTCAATTGGAGCAGTTCAACATATGTGCTAACTCCCCCCCCCCCCCCCCACCACCACCAAAAAAAAAAAAAAAGAGTTCAGCACTACTTATGTTACTGCAAGAACCCTGTGACTGTACCACGCAATTCAATGAAACATAAACAGGAACAACGGCTATTGAAACTTATGGGTAAGTTAAATGTTTCATTTTAACACCAACAAAGCAGGTGTAATAAAGTTTTTATATCAAGCATGCATCACTTGTGAATAAATTTCATCAATAATAACTGGTCTTTCATTTCCATTTCATGTTCACAAAAGATTTGAGATAATAGCAAGTGAGAATACAGCATGTTTCCAGAAAACAAGCCAACAAAATGTTTAAGTAATAGTATGATAGTATCCAACTCAAATGCATAATAATTTCCATAACAAAATCATACAGATCAATTTGCAAGAGAGATTATCTGGTTCAATATGGATGATGGATATTAAGAGGACATATACAAGATTCTACTATGGTAAGCATGTAGCTCGCCTGCCATATAATATTTTACTTAGTCTGACTCAACAACTTGGAACAAGTTTTCACATGTAAGAGCAGCTAAAACAAAGTCCAGCTTCAGAATCTCTAGATGTCTAATAGGTTTGCCTCTCTCAAAAGAGCTGTTCGAAATTAGAAATGATTTATACAAAGGGACAACTGCATGTATACAGATCCAGAACAGAAGAATAGTGGGAAACATAAGTAAATAAAGGCTCGAACTTTATGCGCATTCGCAGTTGTCGATTGCTATTCGACGCTACCATACACGAAATGGAAAAGATAACGCGCTAAAATAAATCTCAAAAATGAAAGTTGAAAACATTTTCCAAATCAGAACAAAAAATTCCACTGCAGATTTGGGACTTATGATTAAAGAGGTTGGGGAACGGACGGCATTACGCCATCGCCACAAAAAAATAAGGTAACAATCGGCCGGGTATGGTGACGGACTGACGGGAGGAATGAAAAGGCCTCGGTGCGGCTAGGGTTTCGAGGGATTTCGCCAGGCAAGTGGCCCGAAATACGAGGGAGCTGGCGGGGTAAGAGATGGTAGTGGTGCCGGAGATGGAGGAGGAACTAATTGTGGAAGCATGTGCACGCTTACCGATGATCGCCGCTGTCGGGACTCGCGGAGGGACGACCACGGCGGCTGGAGGCAGACGCGGAGGAGTGTGAGAGGACACAGGAACAAAGCTCTTTTTTTTGTTGGGATCGGAGCGTGTCTTCTATACCTTCTTCTATAGAAAAAGGATCCTGTTTCCAACACTCTTTTTTTTAGATGTTCCAACACTCTTGGTCCCACTTTTATTAGAGGACTCCCGCCGTCCGTCCGATCCGGTATAATTCATCTAAGACCACTCATAAGTAGAACCGTCCATAAAAAACCATTAGTAAGCAAGGCCTCCACACAACATTAGCTATGAGGATGTTAGTTATAGGACAGCAACATTATCTCCCTAAAATCCTTTTTTTTTATTTTTGACCAAAACATGCATTGAATTAATTAACCTTCTTGTTCCCGGTGTCTTGTATTTCCAACTTGTATTTTCAACTAGCCGTGATTCCTCAGCCAGAGCAAATTGATCATTCTCTTTCTTGACCATGGCGCCCTCAAACCTAGCTTGCAGGTCAGGGCGGCGGCGGCGACAGTTCCTTGAGCAACTGCAGGCAGTGGGGCGAGGCAGGGCGGTGGCTACGCCGGCTGATCGATGGCTTCGAGCTTGGCGGGTTGTGGCAGGGTGTGTGGCTCGACAGGCTGCAGCGGCAGTGCGCGTTGCGATGGGGGCGCTTCACGCGCCTTGGAGTGCGACATTGAGGATGAAGAGCAGTGATGCATTTGTAGAGGGCGACGATGCCTTGCAGTGAGAGGTTACGCTACATCAAATGTTTTTCATTTTTTCAGTTTCTAAAATATTTTTTCCATAAAATTTTAGTGAATTATGAATTTCAAAGATAAAAATAATCTTTTTTGGTGTTGTAACAATTTGTGGGGCCAAGGTCTCCAGGGGCAAAAGGGTCCTTCTAAGTGCCTTTTTCTCTTTAATTAAACAGATTAAAAAATAGGTTATGTTGTTTTATGATGATCAATAACCTCATGGATGGTGTTTCGTGGATGGCCTCCTTTGCTGATGTTGTTCTGTGGCTGACGTGCTTTACGGATGATGTCTTGTGTATTGGTCTAATCCAACTCCAACTCTCTCGCCAACGGAAGTCACAAAAATTTTTTTGACCCTCCATGCACGTCCGCCAGTTGTTCGTTCGTTAACCGGCTAGCCACACGAGTCGTACTCGTATCGTGTGGCAGACCCCATAAATTAACTTGTCGGACACATAGCTATTTTGACCCTCCTAACGAAGATGTAAGATGACATTCTTGATCTATCGATGCTTGATGATACTAAAGTCATTTTCATGGATCTGTATCATCTACATTGAGGAATAAAATTCACATAATTGTATCCAGCTAGGTTGTTCTACCTGGTGCACATGCATCACGGTAAAAGATAATTTCAGTAGTAATTGGCTTATTTTCACCATTAGTGCACCTCTTAAAACTTGGACTAATCATTCCAAATCACAACGTCTGTTTATGTGTGGCATCATCATGAGTTGTGTTCTAGCTTCGCCACCGACTGTACCATATTCTTGATCCTTTGCAGTAATGTTGGTGCATTAACGGTTATTAGCATATATGTCCATCCCCACATGTCAGTGAGAATGTTACTATAACAAAGATGGCTTGTAGCAACGAGACAAAACCCACTGTAGCGGCAGGTGGGTCGCCCCGTCGCTACGCTAACGTAGCTAAAAAAAAGTAAGCTTTAGCGGCGAATTACCTAAAGATTGAATCAACCATCGGTGGTAAAAAATTAGTAGCGACGGGTGACAACTTCATTCGCCGCTACCTATAAATCTGAAAGAAAAGGGGCTTGCCGGCCCGCTGGAGCCCGTACCGGATCCAGAGATGCCATCCTCCTCTCAGCTGGATCTGACCACGGTGAGAGGGAGAGGAGGCTCCGTCGCGAGGTGGACGGGAGCTGAGGTCGCAACCAGAGGAGGAGGGGCCATGTGCCAGGTGAGTGTGCCACCGTCGGGTCCTCGTGGTGGCAGGCGGCATAGCCGTCAACACCCACGCCGTAGAGGAGGAAGCTGCGCCGGATCTTAAAACCCTAGCCATCCGGCCACGTGTCGTCATCGACGCTCGCGCCGTATCTCGGGTCCCTAGTCGCCCGGCCGTGCATCGCTGCCGACGCCCGCGACAGATCCGACGCTGCCTGCGCCAGATCTGAGAGCGCGAAGGAGAGGAGGCGGCGCCCGGAGGAGAGGAGCAGCGCTGCCGGCCGGAGGAGGGGGTGGCGCGGGCGACGCCCGGAGGAGAGGCCCGATCAGAGGAGAGGGGTGGCGCTGTCGGGGGCAGCACGTGCTCCTCGAGAGGCGTCGGGTGTGGGGAGAGCGAGAGAGTAGAGGAGAGGAGGAGGGCGGTGCAGGGTGAGTGAAAGATAGGGTTTCTCGACACAGGAGGAGGGCGGTCGGGTGTTTAAATGAGTTGTGGGTCAAAAAATAGCGGCAGTTGACTAAATGGGTCGCTGCTATAGCACATAGTAGCGGTGATTGACTAAATGAGTCGTCCCTAAAAATTGATTTTTTAGGAGCGGATCATATTATCACCCGTCCCTAAAAATAGAGACCATTTTTAGTGGTGGTTAAAGATGTGACTGCCCCCTAAAAATTGATTTTTAGGGACGAGTCACATCTTGAACTGCTGCTAAAAGTTAGAGGATTATTATAGCGGCGGTTCTCTTTAAAATCGCTGCTATGCGCTTTTTTAAAACGCCACTAAGAACCCATTTTGTGGTAATATTTATTACTATAGAGAATCTAAACGCGCATGTCTCAGCATTATGATTATCTTTGTACGGTCTTGTAACAACGCTCATAAGAAATCTAACCCTCATAAGAAATCTAGGACATTAAATCAATATTCAATGGCTGTAAAAAGTGATTGAAACATTATCAAAAATTTAGTCATTTGGTTATCTCCAAGAAGTTTAGTCATTTGGTTATTTCATAAGGTGTTAGCATCTAAAATTTGGATTAAATTTTAGCACCTTTTGAATGCTAAAGTTTAGTCCATTCTTTAGCCTATTTTTCTTTCTTATGCTAAACTTTAGCATATATATTTGTTTCGTTTATACTAAAATTTAGACTAAATTTTAGCTTTAGCCTTTTAGACCAGAAAACGAACACCGGTTAAAACTTTAGTTCTCTACACCGGATGATACGCACCTGCAGCAAGGGATCGGGGTGTACTCGGCAGTAGAGAACAAAATTCAGAAGTGTAGCCATCGTTATAGTAATTTGTGAGAGATGCTACAGTCCCCTAGGGTAATACTGGTGGCCAGTACTATAGGAACACAGAATCGGTGTATAGGTACTATTTGGGCATATTATAACATGAAATCTGATACATTCATTATTGATCTAACGGTTTAAAATGGGACTAATTCAGATTATTATTTTCTTTCTGCATTCAGAGCACTAATTCAGGAGACCCTGATCGTGCAGCAAGAGTGTCAGCAAGGAATGACGGTGGCAGAGGCTAGAGTTTATTTTTTATATACGGCAGAGGCTAGAGTTGGGAAAGCTACCACGGCCATGGTTAACAAACTGTGGTTAATCGGCCGATTAACCCGGTTAACCGGAAAATTAGTTCGGGTCGGTTATCTCGATCGGACGGTTAACCATCGATTTTGATTTAAATATTTTTTAAAAATTTTTAAAAAAATTATATATATTAAAACCAGTGAAACCGGCCGGTTAACCGAAAAATAAATCGGCTAACCGATGTAACTGACTGGTTAACCATCAAATATAAATTTAAAAATCTTTCTTTGAGATTTTATGACAAAAACCAGTGTAACCGGCCGGTTAATCGCTAAAACTGGTCGGTTAACCAGTTACCAATCGCCGACTCTCGAAATCAATTTTTACCTGATTAATCGGCCAATTATTCGGTTTTCGGTTAACAGGTGAACCAGTCCTAATCGGTTTTACTGGTTCATTCGGTTATGAACCTTGATTACGACGCGATCCAGTCATGAATAATATAACTGTACTATGAAAGCGTTGCGTGACTGGAGAATATGCAATAATCGACTCAAATAGAGAACACGAGTATATATGCGCTGGACTATTGTATATTTCGGCCCAGGTTTGAGTTTAGTGTTGTTCACAACCCATTGAAACTGGAAAAGCTCAAGGCCCGCCTGACAGCCTGCTTCCTGCTAGTGCATCATTCACCTCTTTTTTGATAGCAAAAAATGTTCATCTTTTTTTAGTTGGAGTAGCACTATCCTAAGAAAATATCTTGACTCTGCCACTGAAGATGGGCCCCTTCGCTCTATTGATCTCCGCATAAAATAGAATCAAACCTCCAAAGTATCGTTTCTTTGTAACGCCTTGACTACTGGGTATTAGTGCTTTGGCTTTTCAGTATATTAAAATTAGTCCAACATTATTAATTTAAATAGGTTTGAGCTAATATACGAGAGTCGGTTTTTGTGTTAGTTCTCACATTTTTACGTGTCCATATCACAAAATATATTATTATAAAATTATTATTTTTTATAACCTTGAAATTTTTGTTATTAAATCTAATAATCTTTGATGATAATAACTCTCTAGTTGAACTGTTTCTAATATGACCTCACCATCTCTTTCAAGTGCACCATAAGGACGTATGATGTGAACATTCTAGGGTATGAACCGGTTATTCTCTTTTTTACTCAAAGTTCAATGGGGGTGTTTCCTCATCTAATAGTGGCTTCTCCTACAGTAAACATCTTATATCAATGCATCCTTAACTGACTCATGAAACATTTATGATCCTTAGCCATCTAGCCTTCATGTTTCCCTTGTCAAATGAATCCTAAACCTCAACTACATGTGGTCTACTCTAATTACAAATTACTCCGTGGAGCAAATTGGAGACCGTGGTATCCTTGAATCTTTGTAGCACAATAGATTGGGAACATATGACATAAATTTCAATTTAAAAATTTAATACATAAAATTGGTCATATACACTTAACACTTTCTTGTCACCGGTCCATTCAACCTTAAATTTAAAATTTTAATACTTAATTTAGTACTTAAAAATCAACATTTCTTCGTAGCGCCCATAAATTTTGACACAGGAAACCCACTAAACTATTTACTCTCTCCATATTAGAAAAACAATTCATTTTGAACATCATTTGTGATACCAAGAAATCATTAATTAGGAGCTAATTTTCTTTGTATATCCTTATTAAATATGATGTGAGATCCAACTCTTTCATAAAGCTGTGAGTGTGTGAGCTGATTTTTTTGCACAAAGAGTTAATAACGGATGGGTAAACCAGTCCATAAACATGAAAAAGTTCTAAAATGAATTGATTTATGAACAACTAACAATAAGGCTAAAACGAGCTGTTTTTTTAATATGGAGGGAGTACCATTCCACACACAAAAGCTGATTTTTTTTGCACAAAGAGTTTTTTTTAGGGCACACAAAGAGTTAATAACGTAGGTGTAAACCAGTCCATAAACATAAAAAAATTCTAAAACAAATTGATTTATGAACAACTAATAATAAGGTTAAAATGAACTATTTTTTTTAATATGGAGGGAGTACCATACAAGAGAGTGGATTTTGTGGCCACATGGGTTGATGTCCAGCCATCATCCAGTCCGTTGGATTTTTAATGGTGTGAGATTCACGAGGGGCACTAGTCTAGCCTTCTATATTGCATGTACCAACCTTCTTCAACCTAGATAGGCATCTTTACTTTCTCTCCCAAATGACGCCATTTGTTCACATATCAGATGGGCATCAGCCCACATGGGCACGAAATATTTACCATGGACGAACAACTTTTTATAGTAGTCCCAATTAAGCATGTGAGTAGATCTCAAGAGTCACCATAATTAATCTCTTAAATCCTAATATGGAGTATAATGGATTATTTTAATTCATCAATATTTAATTTTGGAAATAAAATCAATTTTATGGATCAATTAGTTGATGACATGAGCAGAGGTGCACCATGGGATAACAATTGCCTAAACCCTAAATCTCTTGTGAGCCGCTGTTACGCCTCCAAAATCATTGATCCCCCTCTCCATCGTCCGTCTCCGTTGATTGGCAACAGTCAAAGAAAGGAGTGGGGATCTGACTCTCTAATAGTTTTCTAATAGATTAAATTCAAGATTATGATCAAGTTTTTGTGGTATTGAGGATTTGATTCCTCCTTTTTCTGTCCGATGATAATAAGGAGGTAAGATAAATTTGGTCTCTTTATGAGGCTTCACTTTAAACGACAACATAAAGACAAGGATGATGTTGCTGTCATGAAAAAGAATTGTGGCACTTCTCCATTTGACGTATGAGAAGTTTAAACGACAATGACAACATGAAGATAACTTCACTCGGTTTGTTATCATAATAGATTCTTAGTTTCTCCCGGTGGGCCCTGCCATTTACTGTTATCGACTTCTACTATTATACTGTAGCGTTCATTCACATCCGTCTGATCATTACATCAGTCGATCGCAGCCATACAGCAGCCTCCCGAAGCATTCGGCCTTCTCCATCCGCAGGTGTCTCGAAGCATCGAGCGGCGTCCGTCTTCATCCTCTGATTCCTGATCGTCAAGCTGCCTCATGCTCCCGCTCCTCCCTCCGTACGCCCAACGCCGTGGATCCTTCCCTCTTCCTGGCGTTACCCTCTCGGCCGCCCCCTACACGACCTACGGCATATACCAAGCCGCTGCTGCCCACGATGGCTCCATTAGCGGCTTCTCGCCTCGCTCAGTCCCAAAAGGCTGCCGCGGACATGTACCCAGATCTGCTCTGCATCAGCTCCTGTCCGTCGCCCCTGTTGCTAGCCTGCCACCCAGCGCTGCCTCACCGACACTACTATTGCTGCCTGGTCGCTGCGCTAACCCTAGGATCCTCTCCCCACTTTGATTCGCGCACACGACGGTTCGCCATGCCTCCTCTCCTCCGTCGTATGGACAATGTATGTGCGAAATAGGTAATAGCTCGCTTCCCGTTTGTTGTTTGTTATGATCTTCCATTCCTCAATTACATTTTTATTATGTATGTTTCAGTTTCAGGTGATGTTTCCTACAGATTTGATGCCCAACAACCAAACTGAGCATGTCTGTACTGCTATCTCCACTCAATCTTGCGATGGCCTGCTCTTTCAGTGCCAGCGCCACAAGGTACCACACACTTTGGTCCTCTTTCCTTCTGTTCTTTTTCCATGTGATCCATGGTTAGGTCGCCTAGGTTAGTAGATTCATCAATCTGATGGGTAAACCGGGTGGATGATAGCTCATTGAGCTGAGATAGATACATGTCAAGGAAATTTCGGATTTTGTTGGTGCATAACACTAACATCATCATTTTAAAATGGTTTCCTAGCAATGTTTTGGTGCTGGATCATATGAATACATCCTTTTTGTTTGTCGTACAGATAATATAATACATAAATAACATCAGTGAGCAATATTGTTTTTGTTATGTAGAGACAGGCATTGATGGAGTATGGCTTATCCACATGAGCTCTTAAACCACTGAATGATTATTTGGAGTACGGCAAAGCCAGTTATGGTGTCAGAGGGTTGGCTACCAGTAAAAGAGCTTGTGTCGTGTTTGTTTCGACAGGACCTTATCAGGTGTGCAGGAATAATGGAATATTATATAGTCAATCATTCGTGCAATATACTGAAATTTGGTGATTTAAATGACCTATTTCCCTTGACTTCAGCAGAAGCTCAATGATGAGGACCAGGAGAAGCTATATCTATGCTAATACATATGCAAAGTGTAGGGATGAGCAATTATATCTTTACTCCATAATTTTATTCTATATGTTACTAAGTGTTTCATCTTGCACTGTTCCTTTCCTTCCAGGTGATGATATGCATGTATTGAGCATTCATTTGGATGAGCTTCAGAGGGAAATGAAGAAGCACTGCATTTTGATGCACATGTTGTGGAGATTTAGTGCAAGCTCACTTAGTTTTAGATAATCCAGATGTGTACTTATGATAAAGAGGATACAATTGCTATTCTTATTACCTCAATTGGTGGATAAATACACCTTGTTGTTATGTTGCACGAGTGATCCACCATCTATGTCAGAAAGAGTTTTGATTGTCACAAACAAAATGCTTATTCGGTGCTCCAGGCCCAAGTATACTTCTGATATACTTGTCATTCTTTTTATTCACATGCATGGCAGCTCTGGTGTTCTTAACTTCAATCATGAGGTATAGATTGTATGTTGTTTCTTTTCTGCTAGATTTTCGATGACATTTTTTTTTTTGCTGAATCTGCATGACATTATTATTTGCCTTATCATGTAGCTAGGGTTCCGCAGTGGCAGATGCAGATCCCCTTCTCAGCGCCATGGCCAACATGCTTTCATGCTCAAGTCCCGTGATCTCGGTTCATAGGTGGGGATACATACTGCCTTGAAACCATCAAGAAGTACCTAAAAGATACGAAGAGGAAGAAAAGTGTGACTGGAATATCTGTGTTCCACTATTATGCTCATATTAGCAAAATTAGCAGTTATTATGAAGCCAATTAGTACAGAATGGCTAATTCATGAGAGAATTCTATTTCATATCGTTGTGTTATTCATCTGTTACTTTTCGTTTGCTTCTTCTTGGTTGTTGAATGAGTTTTTGTCAGAGCCGTTGCTAGACCTTATCCATCATGTTTTGACTCATGGCCATGATGCAGTTCGGTACAAAATAATGATACATTTAGATGTGGGTGTTTTTTTTTAAAAAAATATTAGCACTATGGTCTGCCTTTAGAATTGTTTTACTAGCATCTTAAAATTTCCGCTCATAAAAAAATCAGTGTAGAACCCCTCATATCGCTCAGTCATGCGATATTTAGACCCAGGAACACTTAGACTATTTTAGGTTTCCACTTATATAGAAACGTTAATTGCACTGCTTATAGTCCATTCAGTTGTTGCTCATTGGTTCTCACTATTAAAAAAATTCTGCTACCTGTGGTATTATTATTCAAGGTGCTTATTCAATAGCCAGTATCATACCACCTCAGTTTCAATTAACCAATTCTACTATTTGGCTAGCAGTTCTCTGTTTTTGCCGTATGTAATGTTCGTTGATAGATCCAATTTGTCCATTGGCCTCATGCAAATTTAAATCGACTTATCGCCCTGTCAATAAGGCATCAATGTAGTACTCAATTGTGCTGGCTCATATTCGTGTGAGTTCATCACATGCCCAACAAAGATTATTGAGGTAATGTTAAGTCTTTTTTTTTTCCTACACTTGAATTGAAAGCATGTTGTCAGGAAAAAAACATATTTAATTCCAACTTAAGCTCCCAGCTTGCTGCAACTCAATTCAGCCTTTATACCAAAAAAAACAAACAGATTTTTCACTGGAACAAAGTGGGTTAATTTTAGCTTCCCACTTTCATACTGCCAAGCGTTTTTGCTAGGCTGTTACATATTGTTGTTCCCTAATTCCCTCATGTATTCAATTAAGACAAATGGCTTTCAAGGTGATCCTTATTCTTTTTAACCCTTTGTAAGTATAGAGAAATCCATTTTGCTTCTCATGTAATTGATCGATCTAACATGATTCGTTTGTTCCACTTACGGCTTATCCTGAATTTTGCATGCTTCATAGTCACCTTTGTTTTGCACAATATAATGGTAACATAATTTTGTATTTGATTTCATGGATTGAACATACATTAAGAAATCAAACAATGATTCACTGGTTCAGTTTTGCTTTACTATTTTTCTGATTCATGCAGTCAATGTATGTACTATGTAGTACGCCAGGCAGATTCTTTTCAATATATGCATCATCAGTTCTGGTGTTCATAATTACCTTTAGATTTTTAGTGAATTGCATATTTGCATTTTGTTTTCTTTTAATCTTGGCAACTCTATTGACTTAAAGTTATGAAGAAATCCATTAATTGAATCCATGTAAAAATTCATAATTATGTTGTGAGTTTTCATGCTTACCTCCAAGTTAAAAATGAGTACTTAATATGCCTAAAAGCTAAAACCATACTCTCTCTGAAGAGGCTAACATTATGGCTGACCAATATATGAATCCGCTAAAACAAAATAGTGGTACAATGTGGTCACATGTAATGATCTGAATTTGTTAAAACATGAATGCACCGCTGACTGTTTTGTATTTGACGATGCAGGTTAAACAACAAGCTTTTGGGATTATGATACTGTCAGCTCTTTGAACACCCATGACTTCATGCTATCGCTGATTTGATTCCTAAGAAGGCCCATTAAAGAGTTCTTATGTAGTATATATTGTATTCTATGTCGGCAGATCATACTCAGAATTATGTACCTTCTGTTTTGTTTTACTAAATTATGATATACTCTTTGTA
Source organism: Eleusine coracana subsp. coracana (assembly GCA_032690845.1). NCBI lineage: Eukaryota > Viridiplantae > Streptophyta > Magnoliopsida > Poales > Poaceae > Eleusine > Eleusine coracana. Next base: position 62,837,669 of record CM064422.1, on the reverse strand, counting down.
CTATATGATATTAGGAATATCTGAAAGGCATGCCACTAATGGCATTATTGTGCCTCTAAAAAAGCATAACTTTTGAACTTTGAATTCTGAAGTTTTATGAGGATATAGACTGCCACACCCGCGGCAACGCGCGCGGTACCAGCTAGTTATAGCAAACATTGAAGGGCATTAATGACATGAGCACTGCGCATGAGAAGTTTAAAGCAAACATACAAACAGATAAGGTATAATCGACAAGAACTAATCGGCATTAGATAAAATTGTCAATTAAAATAGTCTTGCATAACAGTAATAACAAGATGCGTCAGCACTGTAGAGGCCTACCTTGATGGCATGATCAAACGATGGCGACCCTTTGAACCAAACCTACTACACGTAATTCATGGTGAAACTCCGATGATTCTAAACCCAGTTGTCTACCCTCCTGACCATGCTCTCCTTACACGATGCTAATATCTAACTATTTACTCTCTTTGTCTGTCTCTTTTTAATTGACATTTTAGTGTAGACATGAAAATTAAGAAGAGGGAGCAAAGACGGGTGCATAAAAACAAAAAAAAAATAGATAAAGATATATTAAGAGAAAGTGAAAGTTACATCGGAAAGTGATGATGATAATTATTTATAAAAACTGAAAATATCTAAAGTATCAATTATTATGAGACAGAGGGACTATATTACACAACATGACATATGAGGTATTGACTTGCTTGTGGGTCATCTCATCAATAATTTTTTTGCCATTAGCATTAATAAATACACCAACGCAATAAAGTTAGGTGATATCGTTCATAATATTACATATACGCTGTGACCAAAAAATGCTATAAATTTTGTATTTTTATTTACTATTGAGTGAGGATAAATGGTTAATTTAGATGTCATATTAGACTAAAATGTTGATTAAAGGTGATAATGATGACATTAATTCAAATCATAGTCATGATAAAACAGAGAGGAAATCACGTGTGTCCTTTTGCAGATGATGAAGAGGCATTATAAAATGGCAGAGCGCCTCGGCATTGGTGTCGTCCTCCCGGGGCCAACGCTGTCCAGCCTATCAGCATGTGCGCGAGCGCTCACCCTCACCTTGCAGAAACGGCGTCGCCCACTGCCTCACCAACCCCTCAAAACCACAGTTAATAATTGGCTAGTTGCGACAATGGACAGGCTAACAACTCATCATCAGAGCTCACTCAACTTGCTAGCTAGCCACTTGATTCCATTCAGTGTGTGTGTGAGAGAGAGAGAAAGAGAGAGAGAGAGAGTCAGTGACGGTAGTAGCCATGGCGATGATGGGTCGCGTTGTGGCGGCGGCGTTGCTAGCCTGCATCCTGCTCCCGGTGTCGTGCGTGAGCGGCCGCAACATCACGACCATCCTGTCAGGCTACAAGGAGTACAAGCTGTACAACAAGTACCTTTCGGAGACGAAGGTGTGCGACGAGATCAACGACCGGCAGTCGACGTCGATGACGATCCTGGTCCTGCGCGACGCGGCCATGTCGACGCTCGTCTCCGACGCCGGCGACTCCCTCCCCGCCATCAAGAACGCGCTGCGCCTGCTGGCCGTGCTCGACTACTACGACCGCAAGAAGGTGAAGAAGTACGGCGGCGAGCGCGCCGCCACGCTGTTCCAGGCCACGGGCGACGCCGTGAGCGCCACGGGCAACGTCCGTGTCACCGACGTGGAGGATGGCGGCGCGTACGGGTTCGCCTCCGCCACCGCCGGCGCCGACGTCTCCTCCGTGACCAAGGAGGTGAAGACGCAGCCGTTCCGGTTCGCTATTCTGGAAATCGACGCGCCCGTCGAGTTCGACGGCCTCTTCGACACGCCGTCCACGGCCAACCTCACGCGGCTCCTCGAGCGCGCCGGCTGCAAGACCTTCGCCGCTCTCCTATCTGACAATCCCGGCGTGCTCAAGGACTACGAGGCCGCCATGGAAACCGGGCTCACGCTGTTCGCGCCCAACGACGCCGCGTTCGCGGCAAAGGGCGTGCCGGACGTCGAGAAGATGAGCAGCGCCAACGTGTCGGCGCTGCTCAGGTACCACGCGCTGCCGGACTACTACCCGAAGCCGTCGCTCAAGGCCGTCAAGAAGGGCGCGGCGCTGCTCACGCTGGCGGCGAAGAAGACCATCTCTGTGAAGGCCAATGGGGACGACGTCGGGCTCGAGGCGGGAGGCAGCAAGTCCCGCGTGTCCGACACGGTGGTCGACAAGGCGCCCTTCTGCTTGATGACGGTGGATAAGCTGTTGGTGCCCGCCGAGCTCGCCGTCGCGCAGGCGCCGTCACCTGCCCCCGCGCCGGCGCCGTCGACGAGCGACCGGCGGCCGGGGGATGAGGCGGCGGACCACGTCGCCGACCACCACAAGGCCAAGAAGTCAACGACCTCTGACTCCGCGTCGTCGAGGCCAGTCGGTGCGGCGTTCGCGGCGGCGTGGTCCGTCGGTTCCGTCGTGCTGGCGGCGGCCGTGTTGTGATGAAAGGGCACATCCATACCATACTTTTTCCTTGTCCGTTGGCTGTTCGTTAATTTAATGGGTTGCTTGCTTGATTGCCATTTTGTTTGTGTAATTTGAGCAAACCGTGTACATTATCCTTGTCTGTTTCATCATGCTTAAAGGATACATACATTCTTTTGCTGTAGTAGAGCAGCCATGACCCATTTCGCAAACTCCAGTTCCAAATCCAAAGATTCAATACTGTTTCAGTAAAAAAAGGTAACCCCTTCTCCTTCCTGCAGTAAAGAGATAAGTCAATCCACATCGAAGAGCAGATCTAAAGGCTGATACAGATCTCAAACTTTTCTGGTCCCGAATGGTGTGATGGAGTTGGATTTGCACGGCGTCGAGATAAACTAACAGAGGACGGTTTGTCTTTAAAAAAAACTAACAAAGGACGGGCTTGATGACTCGAGCAATGCCATTGGATTCCATCCAGGAACAGGTTCGCAGCAAAGCAAATGCTCTGTCGCCGCCATTGTCAAACGCCGAGCTCCTCTGCAATCAGTTGACTCCCACAGCGGCCGCCTCGTGCTGCTGTACGTCCTTGCTGCCTTAATGCCTTTCCGTAATCCTGGAGAGCGGAGAATTGTATGAGGACAACGCAGGAGAACGAACGGCGACGCGGACAGCTCAACCTCCGCAGCTCGGGGCACATGCCATCTCCTGCGATCTCGTGCCATGGTCCATGGCTGGCGCACCACAACCTGCTTGCTCGAGTGGTTCCTTGGTGCCCGAAACAGGAGGAGGACTACCGCCGCCGCAGCGACAATCCGCGCGTTCCGGCCTCCTGCCCAGTCCCGTCCGCCTTGAGTCGATGACCTCTTGCGTCTCATTACTAGCGCTGTCTTCCAAATCCGGTGAAGAGGAACACGATTCTGAAGGCGGCGGAAGCACCGGAGGGCTCGCCATCGCCGGCGGCATGATGGGGCGGCGGCGGAGGATGACATTTTGCAAATAACCCCCTCATTTTGAATCGCGATTAAAGTATTTTACATAACCCCCCTAATTTATCAAATATTTTACATAAAACCCCCTGGATTACGTTTAATTCATGTCTCTGATCCTTCTCGCGCTCTCACGGCCATGGCTCCACGGCGGCCGTCCCTCCGGCCTCCGGGCGGCACGTATTCGACAGAAATTGGAAATATCTCCTGCTCCTCCATGCTCAGCACCCTCCTCTCCCCATTTTCTGCCAAGGATTTCGTTCCCCGCTCCGATGGCGGCGTGCCCGCGCGCCGTGTCGGCTGGGGTGTTCCATGAAGCCGACGGCTGATCACGCGCCGCGCGTTATCATCAAGATATAACAAATCATGCCTGTGAGGCAGAAAGGAACCGCTGGACCATCGATGTCAAGTGTGACCCAGCAGCGCCGGGTAAGAGGAGCGCGCAGAGGGATGGACCGACAAAACGGGCTGGCGCGTTCTCTGGCCGTTGTCCATGGCTATGCCAAGTCACCACCATCTGCCGATCGATGGGGCTGTCGCTCCTTTGCTGAGCCATGATGGTGTCACGACTCATGACTCGTGCTGCTTAAGCGTGGATTGTGGTGTGTGATGTTACCACTGGAGCGCGCGCGAGGGTCCCGCTGATGGTTCGTCATGGCAAGTCCCTGTCCGCCCCTTCCGTTAATTAAGCGCGACGTCCTGTTCGATCAGTCCCGTGCTGGACGTCCATGATTGATGTCCCTACGAATCAATGACAACAGAATTTTTAAAAGTCCTGTACGGCCTACGCTTGGAGTTGGAGAGCGGACGGGCTTGTCAATCATCTTAGCTTGAAGGCGACATGGTAGCCACCCTGAAGGTGAAGCAGAGGAGGCGTCGCCGCATCGCCCACCAAAGCCGTTCACCAGGGCCGCTCCTTGAAAGAAGCACAGCTCCGGCGAAGCGAACGTCCGCTGCTTCTCGAACGAAAGTGACCTCAGCTTGTGCATCCACCAGTCCGCGTCGGAATCCGGACATCAGTTCAGAGCAAAGACGCACCAATGTCGGGAACGACACCACCCGTAAGGCGAAAGGATTGTTAAGTTATGCACGATGGTAGGCACATAGAATATAGAGAAAAACTAAAAATAATAAAAGTAGAGGAGATAAAATTTTTTATTGAATAATTCTGTCGTAATTATAAAGGGTGTCTCCTCAACTATTTATAAGAGAGGGAAACCCAACTTCGTATTGGATCAGGATTAGATAAGGAGTCCATATGGTTCAGAGTACTTCCTCTAGAAGGTGGACCCGATCCAATAAACGTTTTACAACACTTCTCCTTAGGCTTTTTATCATGATAAATATGTCTCATAAAAATTCCTTAAAAACCCAGTGTAAAAATAGAGAAAAAAGCACATATTACCGTAACTAGTATTACACACATTGCCTCATCAAAAATCTTAATGAGAAAACTTCATATAAAAAACTCATAAGAGAAAAAGAGTATAATGCTTTAATCTTCGTGATTAATGTTTATCAATCTAATAAACGGTATGAATTATCTTCGATATGATTCTTTAATTCGGGAACGTGATGTACTTAGGGAAGTTCTCCCCCTGTTCCAAGCACTTCTCTAAGTCTTCTCATGTCAATACCATGTCGACACTTTTTAAGAGTGCAACCTAGTAGTGTCTTTGTGAACATATCTGTAAGATTATCACAAGATCGAACATGAGTTACCAAAATTTCTCCCTTCTCTTGTAATTCATGCGTATGGAAGAATTTGGTAACATATGCTTTGTCCTGTTTGACTTTATATATCCTGATTGTATTTGTGCAATACAAGCATTATTATCTTTATAGATAACTGTAGAGGATGGAGTATGTGACACTCCACAACTATTCAATATATGGTTTGACATCCTCCTGCGCAGATACATTCCTTGGCAGCTTCAAATAATGCGATGATCTCTGAATAATTTGTTGATGTAGCAACAATCGTCTGCTTTGTTGACTTCCATCAAATTGTCGTTCCACCAAATAAGAACACATATCCAGTCTGTAATATTGACTTGTGTGGATCGGATAAGTAGCCAGCATCAGTATACCCTACTAGAGTTACTTCTGCATTCTTCTTGAAAAATAATCCAAAATCTTCAGTTCCTCTCAAATATCTGAGCACTTGTTTAATACCTTTTTAATGTCGCATAGTTGGTGCCGAGCTGTATCTAGCAAGTAGATTAACAGCAAAAGCTATATCGGGCCTCGTACCATTTGCAAGGTACATCAATACTCCAATAGCGCTGAGATAGGGGTATTGAGGTCCCAATAATTCCTCACCTTCCTCCTTTGGTCTAAATGGATCTTCCTCTGCATTGAGCGATCTCACAACCATAAGGGATCTGAGTGGGTATGCATTTTTCATTATAAATCTCTCTAATACCTTCTTGGTATAGTTTGATTGATACAATAATATCCCTTCATAGGTATGTTCAAGCTGCAAGTCTAAACAATATGCAGTCTTACCTAAATCCTTCATTTTAAATTCAGACTTTAAGTAAGAATATGCATTTTCGATGTAGTGTCAATGATATTCAAATCATCAACATAAATAGATATTATGTAATATCCTTTCTCTGATTTCTTAATGAATACACAAGGACAATCATCATTCTTCAAGAATTCTTTCTCTAGTAAGAAGTTACTGAGTTTGTTATACCACATTCTTCCAGATTGCTTTAAACCATATAGTGACTTCTGAAGTTTGACACAATACAATTTGTGTTCTTCTTCATTCAGGACTTTGATTCCTTCTGGAACTTTCATATAGATTTCTGTATCTAATGTTCCATATAGATATGCAGTGACGACATCCATAAGTCATATTTGCAAATTCATATTCACTGCCAATGATATCAAATAGCGAAAAGTAATTCCATCCATTACGGGAGAATAGGTTTCTTTGTAGTCAATACCTGATCTCTGCGTGAAACCTTGAGCTACGAGTCTCGCTTTGTATCTAGTCACTTCATTTTGAGCATTTCTCTTCCTGACAAACACCCATTTGTGATCCACTGGAAAGATACCTTTGGGTGTAAGGCTTACATTGCCGAACACTTCTCTTTTTTTTAGTGAGTTTAACTCTGCACAGATTGCTTCTTTCCACTTTGGCCAGTTAGGACGCTTCTTGCATTCCTTCATTGACTTTGGTTCAGACTCCAAATCAATTTATGTTGCAATCGTGTTGGCAAAGTATGAGTCGATATTAATTATCTTTCTATCGTATACTACTCCCGTCTCAATATAATTCGTTGAGACTTCTTCTATTCTTTCATTTTCTTGATCCACATCACTCAGAGGTGTGTTTAGATCAGGAATTTCCGGTAACCCGTTGCGAGTTTCAAGTGTGCGCACATTCTCACTTGGGATTTCTTCTTTAAGTCTCATCACTTTGTGTGGTTTGCTTTCACCTTCTCTAATTCTTCTTTTGAGTAGTTTGCTTAGGCTTCTTCTCCATAGGACGTCTCCTAGGAGCTTTAGCTTGAGCTTGTACTCTAGGCTTCTTAGGTGTCCGTATAACCGGCTCGCTCCCCCTCTTCCTATCATTCGTTGCTTTTGAGGAAGGAGGCTGGAATTTCATATAGTCATCCTCTTCAAATGGGATTTCTATTCTTTCAGGTGCATTTACAGCCGGTATATGAGACTTCACAACGTCTCTTGTGTTGGTGAAAGCTTCTGACAGTTCATTAGCAACCCTCTATAGATGGAGGATATTCTAAACTTCAAGCTCAGATTCTTTAGTGTGAGGATCCATTCCTTGGATTCTTTTAGTTTCCCATTCTATTTTGCGGCATTCGTCCCGAGAGAAATACTTTTCTCCCCCTAATGCCGGGAAATGATCTTTATTAAAGATACAATCAGCAAAGCGAGCCATGTGTAGATCTCCAGTGGATGGCTCTAAATACTTGATTATGGATGCGCTTTCATAGCCAACGTAAACTCCGAGTTTCCGTTGTGCACCCATTAAAGTTCGTTGAGGCGGAGGAATTGGGACGTATACAGCACATCCAAATCTTCGTAATTGGGAAACATTTGGTATTGTACCACGCACCATTGCTAATGGTGATTCTTCATATGTAGCAAATGGCCTCAATTGAATCAATGCTGTTGCGTGCAACACCGCGTGCCCCCAATAAGAGGTAGGCAATAAGCAATTCTGCAATAATAGTCGCGCTATCAACTTGATCCTCTTAATTAATGATTCTGCAAGTCCATTTTGTGTATGCACATGTGGTACAGAGTGTTCCACTTTGATGCCCAGACTCATACAATAGTCATTAAACACCTTCGAGGTAAATTCTCCAGCATTATCCATCCTAATGGATTGGATTATGTGATCCGGGAAATTGGTCTTCAATTGTATGATTTGAGTTGTCAATCATGCAAACGCATGATTTCTAGTAGATAATAAACATACATGACTCCACTTCGAGGAAGCATCAATCAACACCATGAAGTACCGAAAAGATCCTGACATGGGATTAATTGGTCCACATATGTCTCCTTGAATTCGTTCAAGGAATGTCATCGATTCTGCTTGAATCTTAAGCTTTGAGGGTCGAGTGATTAGTTTCCCTTTTGCACATGCAACGCACAAAAAATCTTCTTGATTTGGGAAATCTTTTGTCTTCAAGTTGTGACCATTCAAATTCTTCGTGATTCTTTGTATCATGTTGAGGCCTGGATGACCAAGTCTATCGTGGCATGTTCGATAGGCTTCTTGGTTGCTAAATACAGTCTTGAACGCAGCAAACTCTTTGTGTGGTTTAATATAAGTGTAGTACATGCTTTCTTTGATGATTGGAAAACTTTTGACGATAGTCTTGTGATCTCCATCCTTCTTGGTTATAATGAGATATTTTTCGCCTTTATCATCATTGGTTTCTACGTGAAAACCATTTGCACGGATGTCCTTAAAGCTTAACAATGTCCGAGTAGACTCGGGATAAAGCAATGCTTCATGGATTACTAGCCGCGTACCATTCGGTAGGACGATTGTGGCCCTGCCTGTGCCAACAATCCTAGTGTCATTACCAATGACAGTAGTTATATCTCCATCATACTTTCGAAGTGTTTGGAAATAACTAGTGTCCCTTAGAACGGTAGTGGTAGTGCCACTGTCTACGAGACAGAGCTCCTCTTGAATAGCCATGTACTCCACGATTCTGTAATCAATACAATTAATGTATAATCAACAGAAATAATAATACGAACAATTTCCACACCAATATGATATATTAATGAGAAAAAGTCTTCTCTTCATGAGATTACATAAATAAACCACCTAAAATTTAATGCACCCCTATTATAAAATGCTTAATTTTAATAGATAACTTTGATTCTAAGTAGTCTGCGAGACTACTGGGAATCGCCATGCAGATCCTCCTCCTCTTCTTCCATGAGGTCTTCATCGAGCTCAAAATCAGAGGTCCTGCTTTGTTCTTCATAAGCCTTGTCTAGTGTACCAGAATCCATCTTCATGATGTCTTCTTTGGCTTGTGGAGCTTCAACATAGTTGGCTTCATGCTCCGCAAGCTTCTTCCTAAGTTCTTGGTACATGTCGACAATGTGTTTAGGTGTGCGACAAATCTTGAACTAATGTTCATTCATGCCACATTTGTAACATTTCTGGTCTTGTTTCCCGTATGCTCCCCCTGAAGGCATCTTCTTCGGCTTCCCTTTATAGTTCTTCTTGAACTTGTTGGGGTTGTTTTGCGCCTTCGGAGGTGCCTTCTGTGGCGCCTTTAGAGCTCCTTTACCCTTGTTGTTATTCTTCATGAATGACGTGGCATTCGCTTCTTGCGGTGCCATAGAGCCAGTAGGACGAGACAAATGATTCTGCTTGATCAATTTATCCTCCCTCTGATCTTGCTGCAAAGCATTGCTCAGGGCGACATAAGAGTCATATTTGTCCTTCTTGTACTGGCGGCTTACATGGGTGAGCTTAGGGTGACAGGTGGAGAGCGTCTTGTGGATGAGGTCAGGATCTTTAAGATCTTTGCCACATAGTTTCATGCGTGACACAATACCATAAAGTTTGGTATTATATTCTTCAACAATCTTGTAGTCTTGGAAGCGTAGGTTTTGTCATTCACGCTCCACTTTAGGAAGTAAGACTGTTTCAATTTGCTCAAAGCGTTCATGCAATGAGTTCCACAAGACCTTCGGGTTCCTCTCGGTCATGTACTCATTTTTCAATGTAGTACATAGATGATGCCTGAGGAAATGTAGAGATTGAGCTTTCTCTACTTTTGTTGCCTCAGTATCTCCTTGTTTGGGCAAAATTGTCTTCAAAAGATTCTTGTCACTAAGTAGGATTTTAGCATCAAGAGCCCAAGACAGGTAGTTACTTCCATGGGGGGTAAGCATATCAAATTCTCTCTTCATGAGGTCAGACATCTGCATGATGCAAAAATTACTTTATGCATATCCAAATAATAGGGGGCATAAGCAAAGTGGTATAACGAAAACTGCATGTTTAAGTTATTTTATTGGTATTTCTATATGAAAACGATCAATAAACCGTAAAAACGGTATTATATAAGGACTATAGTCCAATCTAGAAAAATTCGAGGTGTTATATGTAAAATAACACACTCCCAAAAAAATTCTGTTTATTTCTAGTAATATTCATAATCTTCATGGTGCTTGTTGTAAAAATTGGGTCTGTTTCTACGGGAAATAGAAAATCCCATAATTTTGAGGGTTGTTATGCAAAATCTCCAGATATTTATGCATGGTGGGGTGCTAATAGGTCTATAGCTGGCCCAAAATGCCTCAGCCCGTCGGCCTGCTCTTAACCGGGTATTTAAGGGAAGAGCTGGATTGAAACCCTAACTTTTTTTCACTCCCACACCTCTGGAAGAGCCGGGTATTTAAGGGAAGAGCTGGGTTGAAACTCTAACTTTTCTTCACTCCCGCACCTCTGAAAGAGCCGGGTATTTAAAGGAAAAACTGGATTGAAACCCAACTTTTCTTCACTCCCGCACCTCTGGCCGCCACTTTCTCCTCTCCTATTTTCTTTCTTCTTTCTCTGCTCCTCCACCGATAGATCCAGGCGGCGTGTCCCACGCGCTGGAGGCCGGGGCTGCATCTGGGCGAGCTGCCGACCGGGCTGGTCGATGGCCACGCGGAGGCTTCGTGCCAGACACGCATGTGGCCTAGTGCCGGCAGCTGGGAAGGATGAGGTGGCGCCGTGCCTCGCGCTGGTGGTGGGGAAGGGCGTCGTGCAGCAGCGCTTCGTGCACGTGCGCTCGGGGGCAGGCGGCTTCGCTGCGTGCGAGCACACATCAGAGGACCCAGGTGCAGCAGCCCGGCAAGCTTCGTGCTGGCGCGCTTGGATCTGGTCTTTTTCCCCCTTTGTTTTTCTTTGCTGCACAGCGCCACGTGCTGGCCTCTTTTTTTTTTCTTTATATTTCTTTGCTTGTTTGCTATATAGTGCCAAGCGTTGGTTATGGCTTGGTATAGTGCTTTGGAACATGGGGCCGAGGGGGGCCAAGACCGATTACCGGTGAGGCCCAAATTTGAGCCGCCATGGAACGGATCTGATCCCTTCTTTTTGGTGTGCAGGGATACGGCGGATCGAGGCGTGCGACGGCATCCGGAGTCCGTGATAGCCCCCCTTCGTGGGGGTTTGTACCTTCGGCCTAGATCTGGTCCCGAGCGGGCCTGGATCTGGGTTGCATTTTTTCATTTTTTTGATGTTGCTTGGAGATTGAATCCGGTCACCTTTACCGTTGAGGTTAGGGTAGATCCGATCGCGGCGACATTATGCTTCTTGTTCGCCTGCGCGATCATAGGCTCACGCGCAATCTTCTTTCTTCTGATTCGATTTTCTTTTTCGTCGTCTTAGAGCCCCTCCCATTAGGGTTAGGGTTCGGTTTTGTTAAGTCGCCGGATCTCAAGACTTGTTTTCTTTTTCTTGTAGATCCGGTCGGAGGAGCCCCTTCCGGGTAAGCCAACCGCCGGATCTGGTCTTCATGCGCGGTCTAACGGCTCTCACGCATATTGGGCGCAGGTTGTAGGGTGTGTTGAGCCACGCGGTGCTTGATGCCGTCACTGCTGTTTGCTTTGTTTTTGTTGAGATCGCTTCATGGCGCAGGTCGCAGGGTGCGCCGAGCTGCGCGGTGCTTGACGCTGCCACTACAGTATGCTTTGTTTGTGTTTCGTGGATCTAGACAGCAACGTGTCTAGATCTGGATCTTTATGGCGAATTTGGACAGATCTTGACTGCAACGAGTCAAGATAAAAATTAATCGAAAAACATATCTTCAATCACTGAGTAGATTCGCCGGCTCGATTAGAGCGTGCTGATAACGTGTTAAGTTATCGACGATCGTAGGCACATAGATTAATGTAGAGAACGAAAACTAAAAAACAACAAGAATAGAGGAGACGAAATTCTTTATTGAATAATTTTAATGTAATTACAAAGGGTGTCTCCTCAACTATTTATAAGGGGAAGGGAAACTTAACTTTGTATTGGATCGGAATTAGATAAGGAGTTTATATAGATTAGGAGTATTTCTTCTAGAAGGTGAGTCAGATCCAATAAACGTTTTACAACAAGGATGAAGGTTGTGGCTCCTGATTTCGGCGGCGCGGAGTGCCAGGTCTGTCGGCGCGCTGCTGTACCTGGCTTCGCTCTGATGACCGGCATCGCGGTGAGTGGCACGGGGGGTGGTCGGCATTTCAAATAATTTACCGTCCACCCTCGTGATTGCTGCGAACCGTCCGATCTAAAACGTGTGGTGGAGAGTTTTCCAGTGAGCTCCGTCAAATAAGGCCGCGGACCACCACAAAGCCAACGAGTCCCAGTCCTCCGGCGGCGCTCCGTCGTTCTAAGGTCACTAGCCTGTCCATGGCTACGCGAAGTCACAATTTGCAAACGACTAGCTTGATGGGGCTGTTTCAATTCTCCTTGGCCGAGCCGTCATCATGTCACGGCCTGTGCTGCTTACGCGTGGATCGATCGCGCACGAGAGTCCCGCTGGGAGCCTGGGATGCGCGGTGCCTTGTCACGGCCAGTGCCATGGCAACCGGCACCGCGGCGAGGGGCATTTGGCCGCTGTACGCGGAACCGTCCACCCCTGGATTTGTTGAGGACCGTCCGATCCAAACCGTGTGGTGCAGAATGAGACCACCGCCGTTCACACCGCCGCGTGCTCTACGGCGACGGCGAGGTCCCGATTCTTCCAAGCGCCAGGGGCTCGTTCGATCCAGCCCAGAGCCCCTCGTGAGATCGATCTGTTCGAATTTGTGCGGCAAATCGGAGGGAGAAAATGGCCTCTTTCCTTTTTGTGGATTGCACTGCAGCATTTGATTCGCATTGTTTCTCTCCGTCCGAATTATCTCGTCTGGCTCCTCCACACCACACTGACTGCTACCCCCATGTTTTTTTTGAACATAATAAGGTGCGAATTGGAACAGTGGATTGGCCTTTTTATCCATCCAACCATGGCGTCCAACGCCGGCAGCGGGCGCTACGTCGTCAGTTGAGACTTGAGAGCACAAGCCGTGGTACTGCGAGGCGAGGTACAGAGGCTGCAAAAATCTCCTCGCGGTCTCCCGGTATCGTTGCACGCCGCGCGCAGGGTCGAGATGAGGCAAGGGTCACCACCCGTCACAGGCCTGCTTCGCCGTCCCCGCGCCACCAACTACGGCGCGCCGGTGTTTCCATCCGGGGGTTCGGCGCCACCAGCGTACGCGCCTTCCCAGAGAGTGTTTCCATCGGTTAAGCGTCTCACGCAATGACGCAATCACGTACATAAAAAACAGAGACAAGTTCATCACGACGCCTTGCCGCAGTTTCTAGTGACAGGAAATGGTGACACTACAGTGACAAAGAGGAAAGTCAGTATACAGATCAAAGGACCAACATCCCTCCTGACTCTAGATTAATGCTTTCTCTTACCAAATTGTAATATTTACACATGGGAATTTACATGCTAATTCTCTACATAATATGTACTCCAATTCGTATATTATACAACAGAAAAAAAAAGCTTCTCACAAGAATACTCTATAATCTGACGAATATTCACAGCTTCCCTATGCTCTCTGGAGTACCAAATCCCCCGTATCATAAGCAAATCAGTCCTCTTGCTTACGAGAAGATCGTTCCTTCTTTTGACCACCAAGAATCCGTGAAATTTGCAGTCCTCTGCTGAAAGCTTGATTAAATAGCATCCGCGTTTGGAACTCCGAGACGAAGGGAAACCATGCCAAAATAGTAATTGGTGTAAACAGAAGCACCCCCATAATTATCTCATATGCCCTTGCAAGAGCACGAACAGATCCCCATAACCCGACCCGTCGAACAACAGGCTTGCAGGCTTGCGCAATCTGCACGAGAAAAATTACTAATCAGTCAAATACAGCACAATAAGACTCCCCATACTATTGTAGCAAAGAAGCAAATGAACGAGAGGAAAAAGAGACGCACCAGTAGTATTCCCCATCCAGTGGGCAAGAATGCCAGAAAGCACACAAATATATCTCGCAAGGTCATACTGAGAAATACTACCAAGACAATCAAAACAGCAATGAAACAAACAAATATCAGAAATTTTAATAGGCGGAAGAATAGCTGGAAATCCGCACTGAATCTGCGCCTTCCAACGGACACCGTCTGCAAAAATTATAGGCAATTTAGAAGAGCGAAGCAGCAAATGAAAACTTGATGATGCCATCATGCTAAGAACACTATTGCACCATCCATGTACTTATCGCATGCTAATTAAACAGATTGGCTTACCTTCATCACAAGCAAAACAACCAAAATCACAAGCCATGAGAGTAAATATACCTGGAAGAAACAAAACTGTAAGAACACAATAGAGCCAGCCAACCATTGCAAATAAAAATATATATCTTGAAACAGAACATGCATCTCTTACCAATATACTTTTGTCGTGTGTGATATGTAAGTGGTAAACAAGGCCATACTGGTATATGAAAAACCGTATGGCCAAAATTATCTCAACAAGGAGTCCTATTGTTCCTGAATACTTTAGATGCTCCTGCTCCACTTCCCACCAAGATTCCCAGCTCTTGTCTGGAGACACACCAATCCCACCACGATTGCTTATCCATTTGTTCCAATCAGACCAATCATCAACAATTTTTGCCCATTCGAATCCCGAGGGGTTGAACAGGAAGGGTGCAAATAGCCATGTCAACACTAGGAACCACATAGAGAACGTAACAAAAATGTAGGCAATGGTTGAGCGATAAGATTGACCAAATAGTTGGTATATGACAAGCAGAATCATCAGCTCGATCCCTTTCACAAAGTGGCTGCGAGAATAAAGCCGGTAGTTCTCCGCAAACTTAGCATGAAACACGACAAAGCCTCTACCTGTGCCTCTGTATTGAGCACCTCCATGAAGCAACATTCTTCCATAGTAGTGAGTCTTAGTGCCAAGGGAAAATGTAAAAAACACAGCAGCCAATTGCAAGTTCATCATGATAAATTCACTTAGTGCCTGACCGAATCCTTTTTCAAGACCAATTTCCATCATCATGGGCAGGGCCATCAGGAAACCAAGCTGAACAAGAGATTGTGAGGCAAGAGCCACCTGAAGGGGATGATTGTGAACAAATCTTCGCTGTGTCGATAGCCCCTCCTCAAGTCCACTGAGAGCAAGATAAAGGCGCCCATATAGAAATACATAAACTGTGACAACTGTCAGCTGAGAAAAAGAATCAAAGGAGTTACAAAACAGATTTAGTTTTACTGTTGCACCGACATATTTTAGTGGATTGAAACCAACACAAATTGATGTTTATACCAGTGTACTGAAATAAAATCCCACGGTAGTGAAGTAGCATGAAAGCATCCTGAAAAAATCGAAGCGGTGACCAAGCCGGTAAATATCACGGCTAAGAGTCTGCTCACCATTTCCATTTGCCACTTTAGCTTCAAACTTAGAGATCTGATTTAATCCGACATCTCTTCCCTTACCAACTTGCACATATTCATGATGTGTTACATTGCCTCCTCGAAGGGTTGAGTTATAGCCTGAAATAATTAAGACACAAAGAATATTATTTTGTGTTGCTCACATGTCTATCGCTTGCAGATTTCTTTAAAAGTTCATCTGTATCCTGTTTTTAATCTGAAAATGAACACACATTCCAAAAGCATTGCAGAATTTAAGATATAAAATTGCTCCCTATATATATCATGGAGAATGTGATCTTAGGTATCATGCTATCATGGATTCAATGCTGAAAAAGAACAAACCTGCAAAAATATCTTCACTCAAGTTGATACTCTTTGATGCCTTACTGACACCACCCCTTGTTAGATGGAACAGCCTATCAAATACATCAGGATGCCCATAGTGGAATCGAACCCTATCATAAAGCCAAAAAAAGAAAAAAAAATCATGATTTGAACTTAAGATTATGGGACTTCATGGATGATATTACAACTGCAGGAAAAGGTGCAACAGGTAATCCTATTAAGTACAAGTGTTGGAAAAGGTGACTTATATTGTAAAAGGTGACTTATATTGTAATCCTATTAGGACTTGGAGAAGTGCAACAGGTATTTTGATATTGATAACACTGTCTGCAACAAACAACTGACTTTTTTTGTGCTTTCCACTACTATTGTGGAATAGTTAATCAGGGGAAGCTCACTTTAGAGGGTTTGCAAGCAGGCGCTGCCCGATAGTCACAAAACTGTGCTCCTGATTTGACATAAACCACGCGAGGGAAGATACACTGCATTATGAAGATAAAATAGGTGTCAGCTTGCAGAAAGAACAGAATCATATATCAATTTTGAATATAACCAACCTGCCAGTAAAAATATGCTCTCTAACTCCAAGGATAGATGGATGCCGGACTCCATGTTCTGTAAGAAACTCTTGAAGCAAGTTTCTCATTTTGAGAGCTTCTTCCATATAATTGTCCTACGAAATTAGGAAAATAAGAACAAGTCAATCTGCGATCTAAAGTATAATTTCTTCACAAAAAACGTATAGGCATGATGAATATACCTGGTTCATATCTATAGTCTGCAGGCCTTCGCCACGGGTGAAAATTATTGCATGGTTTTGATTTTCAGGCTTTCCTTCTCCCAACATAGCAGGGCCTGGAAGTTTTATCCGGTAGATAACCTTGGAAAAGTAAAGATGTATTTAGATGACTAGTATACCTTAATCAGGAACAGTGACTTATGTTCAGTGTAAAGAATTGATGCCGACATAATTACATAGCAGATTTGAGCTATTTACAATGTCTCATGTGCACAAAACTAACATGGTTCAAGCTTGTTATCATTACCAGATCTGATAGAAGTTCCATTACCTGATCAAGATTTTGTACTGGATCTGGATCTGCAGATTCAGAATCCTTAGTTAGAGCAACCTTTACCAAAGTAGAATAATAAGCTGTCTCCATTTTCTTCTCTCCTACTCTATCTTCAACCTCATCAATATATGCAACACGGAGACTAGAATGGCTGCGAGAAATGTAACTCAAACAATTTAGTTTGCAGGCAAACAACTTTAGCAAGAAGGGGGGGGGGGGGGGGGGGGGGGAGGTAAATGCCAGAAAGTCATTTACGTTCTCATTAGCTGCAATATGTCTTGGGCATTAGAAAGAGCAGCACGCTTGTCATTTCCATATTGCTGGCATGAAACTACATAAGTGAACTTCATATCAGCCACTGCTTCACATTGAGCAAGTAATCTCTTCCATTGTTCATCATTCACTACTGACTCGGCTGCTTTGTACCCCTCCATGAGATCTGCAGAGGTTGGGAACAGTTTTTGACGATAGCATTGGGGAGATTAAATATGTAAGTGTGACAAATATGAACCATGGTATAGTCTACACCATTCGGTTAATTGCACAAATTATCAGGGTGGGTGAGAGAAAACCATAAAATGAAACTGCTGAAGTTAAATACCTTCGTCTTTGGCCATGTCTAGAAATGCTTCAAGAGTCAAAGCTTTCCGGTAGTACATCATGCCTCTAACTGTTCCAGAATAATCAAATAATTAAAATCAAGAGTTAACAAATGCATATTGAAATATCACAACATCCATTTGCGAGGAAAAACTGAGTGATAGAATTTGAGTACATAAAATAGATGCTATTCAAGTAATCAGATTACCTGTTCGAGTTAGTGTTTGGCCTCTGTATGAAGCCCATAGACGAAGCTCCTCCTTCATATCTTCATTATCTTTAAGTTCTTCCTCCCAACCAACCCTTTCCTGAAAGTTCGTCCACTCATCTACATATAAGCATAACAGGACAAGTAAATACCAGATGTTGCAGAAGACATTTCATAGTAGCCTCATGAAAAGGAGAAAGATTCCTCAACCAGGATATATCTTCTGCAGGTAAAATAGGGTGGAAACGCCATCTTCATTTTCCTCCTCAAGCTCTTTTATAGAGAAAAGAACAGGTTCGTTGTAATAAGGCGTCAATGCACTGCATGTAGAAAAGAAAGGTCATCATTTGTAGGTACAGGTGTAAACAGCAACATTGTCACAGGTGAAAATAGGCTATGAGAGAAAAATACTTAAAATTACGAAGGAAAAATATAGTTCTAATAATTTATAATAGTTTTTCAACTTTTTTTTTTTTGACTGAACTGGAGGGGCTAGCCCCTACAGACTGATATTTATATTGATAAACACAGCAAAGTGAAAATACAAAGAGTGCCCAAATAACAGAAGGAAAAGAAAACAAAATAACTGGGAGACAACTATGATCTGTTCTGAATCCATGCCTTCAATTGCTCGAGGTTGGTTGTTTTGATCCTGTATTCAACCAGGGCCATTTCTTTCAGGAAGTTTGCTCTACAATTATTCACTGAGGGATCTTGGCCATTGAAAATCCAGTTGTTCCTGGTGATCCATATGCTCCAGCACATTAGAATGACAACATCCATAAAGAACGGAACTTGCAAGGTGTTTTGATCAGCTGTATTGTGCGTTCTAATGGTTTTGTTTGCGGCATGGCGATACCAATGGATTCCCAGCACTGTTTTGCAAAAGGTGCCGAAGGAGTTTTTCAACTTTTAGGAGACCGAGCTAGAGTATATCTGTAAACTGACCACTGTTTGACAAAAAAAAAAAGGTGCAGGAAAGGCACTAGAATAAAGAAAGTAGTTGCTGGGAGGAGTTGAGGAACTTCATTAAAATAAATATAACAGTTTGAGGGATATGTGACTGTTGGGAAATCGGTGTCCTTAGGCTAACACCAACTTCCTAGAAATGGTACCAAACTCGTGTGATACCACTTCTTCTGTGGACCCAAACCCAACAATTTACACTATAACGAGGAGACCTTCACTATACTATGTTAACTTAGGAGACCAACTCTCTATAAAAGAGCTCAACCTTTATTTAAGACACAAACTTGATACACGTACACTCTTTTGGATAGGTGGCTACCTGTGACTTACCATGACACACCCACACACTAGCACCATGGCAACTTTGCCATGCTACCTAGGACTCAAATGACACACCAAGTCATGACACCTTAAGGGTGGGGAGGCACCCCTATTTATACTTGTACATGGTCACTAGGATGTTGCCACATGGCAACACTCCACACTCTTCTAACCTAAATATCCTAACTCTAGAATATTCTTATCCCTATCTAATATCTAGATATTTCTTACCATACACAAATATCTAGATTCTACACCCTTCTATACTTTGCCATGAAAAAATAGTTCTAGACTCTTTCATGGCAAATATCTTCTCTCTTCTCTTGTGATCTCTCAAATATTCTAGAATATTCCAAGTATGCATTGTAATAATTCAACAGTGACCAAACCACACTGGGCCTATGACTCTATGAGGCACTACGGAAGCAAATACAAAAGGAGTTTCAAGAGCATAATGGTCGGTTATTCAGGACTTACGAAAATGAAATCATGTTTCGGACTTTGGGTGCATCAGGCATGTCCATAAACAAAGAGTTGGTGAAGAAGGTAAGCCTCCTTCTGGCTTCTAGATTGGAAGGAACATCCATGGCCGATTCTTTCACAGTAAGCAATAGTTCCAACCTTTTTATCTGGTGCAAGACAAATCGTATTATTGACAAGCACTTAGAAGTATGTCACTAGCCCATAAAGAAGTAGTGAAAAGACAGGTCAACACATATTTTCATGATGCTGTAAGCATTAGCTATTGCTTAACAACCTTTTCGAGCCAAGCATCTGTGACTTGCAAGGGAAACTTGATAGCTCCAGCTGGTTGAAATAACTGGTACTCTTGATCCCATGTCGTTGCGCTCTCAGGCCTCCGATATGAACCACCATGACTTGACTCCAAAATACTGTCATGTTGTGTAAACAAATATTAACTACAGAAAAGGATAGAAGGAAGCATAGTATCGCATGTCAACATCAGGATTCAGTTTTTTATCTTTCTAACCTGCTTATTATTTAAGGAATGTACAGTAGGGGAAACCCCTACTGTGTAAACCCAACAAGTTACTACAGTCAAGTATCTCATGCTTGGTACTACATGTATAGACTTAAAGCAATCACTTGTACCTGAGTTGGTCCTCAAATATGTCTCTTGTTACCACCTCTAGCATGTCTTGAAAAATCTTTATTACCGCACTCCTGTCTTTCTCATCATTCTCCTTCTGATATCATAAAAAGGAGGGATAAGATTAAAATAAGACAAACCAGGGGAATCTAGTAAACAACCATGTAGACAAACTTTATTCAGTCACATCTCTATATACAAGAATAATTGTGTAATGCATTATTATGAGATGCCTAAAAGAGAAAACCTGAGCCTAGCAATCAGCACCAATAATAGGCAAGCAAGGGGAGGTTTGAAAGTCTCCTTATTGTGAGCACTGTGGTCTCATTATGTAAACAGCACGCTTTCTTATTCCAATGTATGTAAGCAGCATGCTGATCCTGGCTGTGGCTACAGTATGTATTGTTGTAAAAACCAAGTTCTCAAGCCAAAAAGGAAAAGAAAAAGGGTCTATACTGTTGCCTGTAAGTCATGGCTTCAGGTTCAGTAGTGTAGTGTCAGTGTCAGTTTATTTCCTATTGTCGTATTTGTTTCAGTCAAGTGTGTTAGTTTCAGAGTCCTAGTCTTAAGGAGTTAGTGGAGTTAGTGCCATGGCAGTTTGTTGCTCGTGTGCTAGAAAATAGAGACCACTAGGCCTGATCCGGTTTAGTAGGATCTTGATTCAGTCTTTCTATATAATAAAGATAGACAACAGAAAATGCTACACTTTTACGCAGCACCAAAATCTACTGAATCTTTGTGAGTTGAGAGTGAAAGAGAGCCTTCCCTGTTTGCCAACATATAGTCAAGTACAAACATACCAATCAGCATCACCACAAAAATCTTTGAACGATTTTCAAAGAGTTTACAGAAGTTTGCTATTTTTCACATGGCATACACTTCCAGAAAAGGGAAATAGTGCCACCTTTCTAACACTTTTCTCACAATACACAAGAAACTTTAACTACTTTCCTATTTTCTAGATTAAATAACTATGTTATCTAAAGAAAAGTATATATGTTATACATACCAAGTATTTTACCAACTCGACAAACTTATTGTAGAGATCTGGAAGGGCACGCATGTTCAAATCTGTAATGACTTTGTCCTCAGTGATGTGTTTCTCAACTTCTACAAATATCATATTTATGACCCTGAAAACAGAAGGGAAAAAAAAAAAAAGTACACCATGGATGAGAAAATTATCTTTACAGAGTTTAATGTGTAGAATCTACGGCATACCGTTTCTCTGGTTCACCCTGTACAAGATCCCTGATGATGTTCTTGAATGATGCATAACATTCTTCGATTGCACAGGAGAAGTAATAATCATTTACAATCCTCTTTTTCAGATCGCCATCTTTGCCATTGCTGTCTTTAGCCATGTCGACAGCTATGGGGATCTGACATTTGATAGTCACATTGTTTAATACAAGTTACCACTCTTTGATTAATAAATAAAACATGCTAATTAACAAAATAAATAGAAAATGAATTCTACCATGGTAGAATATAAAGAACTATTCCCTGCCTAATGCCATCATATTAAAAAAGAAAAGGGGAACCTTGCTGGCAAGTAAAAAAGGAGGCCACTGCATGACACCAAGGGCTTGATCAGCCACATATGGAACAAGTAGAAGCTCTTTCTCCCTATGTAAAGAATTGTGGATATCAATTTCAGGTGGAAAACACAAATCCAGCTAAAAATTAATGACCATCCTTGTAATCCAATAACCTGTTGGCTATAAGGTCTTCTTCTCGAAAGCTAGTGACAATTTCATTCCACATCTGTGCAAACCTTGCTCCTATCTTCTCCTTGTCCGCATGTTCGATCTAAAATGTAATATCGATAACAAAATATCCCATAAAATATATAAATCAAGCCATATGAAAAAGAATGTTGAAAAATATCTTTAGAGAGGACAAAAGGGCACCTCCTTGAAGCGACTGTGTAAATAAGACTTTAGACCTTTCTTCCGTTTTGTATCCGATGTTTCAACAGGAATTAGACATGCATTAAAGGCTAGAGGTATCGAATCAAAGCGAGATCGCAGCATCCCCAGTGTGCGAATCTGTCTCATAAAAAAGAAGAAACATTTATTTGGGTCAGAGTGGATCTAGATTTGAAGCAAAGGTCGGACCTATTTCCCATTCAGATGCTTCAACAAAAAATAGACTTGCATTAAAAGCTAAAGGTGCCAAATCAAAGGAAAATAACCACATTTCCTGTCTATGAATTAGTCTCATCCAGAAAATGCAAGGTAAGTGTGAAAACAATTCTTTGCAAAGCTGCAATTATTCATATGAAACCCACAGACATCTATGCTCATGTACCAAAACGTGATAGACCTAATTCAGATTCACCTACCAGTTTTGGAGCTACCCCTGAATTAGTTGGGCGTTTTCTGTTTATCAGAGCAAATTTGATCGAGAGAAAGAGGGCTTAATCAGGGTTATCCACAATCACTTCCGTAAAGAACTTGCTGCAGTTGTTTCAAGATTATAATCAAAATATGTCCTTCATTCTTATTATTAGCTAACAACAGCAAAAGAATCTTCGACTGAAACAAACTAAATTGTTATTACTTCCTAGTCGGATGGATGAAAGAAAGGATAAACCGTACACCACATAAAAGCAGAAAACAATCACTAAAAAAGCATGTTCGAAAACAATATAGCAAACAATTAAAATACCTCTCCAAGTCGTTGGAAAGCGCCATAAATTCCACCAAGTAGAGTGGAGAAGATTGTATACCAAATTTGTGTATCCATGAAATATACCTGAGGAGCAAACAAAAGAACAAAGTGCTCGGAGTCATTCCAGTCCTGTCAGATCGTACAAATGCATATTGTACACGTTTACTTGTGCAGTAAATTCATTAGAAGCAAAGGTAAAGGTTTTACCAGAATAATTGGGGCCCAAAGTGCAATAACAACACCAATGTTGCTCTTTGCTGCAGAGCACAATTTGGGGTTAGTACAAACAAATATGAAACAATTTTGTTTGCAAAACGTGTGTACCTCTCGGAAAAAATTCGTGCCATTGGAAAGTGTGTATAGGGAACTTCATTATATCCTTTGTCGGATCAACAAGAGGCTTGATCTATATGAACAAACGTCAGATGAGTTGGAGACACAGTTAATCCAGGAAACAAATATTTGAAATAACAGTTATACAAATTCTTTACTTCACAAACCTAGCTTAGACTAGAAATGTCATTTACAAAAATGGACTTGAGCAACAGGTTTTAATTGGTAGTTCATGCATGTGTATCTCATGGCTTTTTCAATGCAATATGCTGAAATGACAAATTTTGGGACCAGTAATAATACTAGTTGTTATAAATTTAGGTTTTCACTATTAAGATGTCATCATTTTGTAGCTTCATATTTTATTTAGGGAATAGTTATCTAAGCATGCAATATCCACGAAATCACACCAGACTCCTGTGACTCTATCTTTTCGTACATCACTAATAACCTGTCACAAAAGAAATGTGAATTTACTCCTTTTTAATGCCATGGAAATATGTGATTGTTTTGTATATAGGCTGTCAAAATTTTAAAAGGCATATTAGAAAATGAAAGTAAAACTTTGCCCTGTTCATTATGTAAGTCATCTGAAAACGGCCAATAATAATAGATGTGACACTACTATAAACTCTATTGCACAGTAGTAGCGGCTTTGCCGAATTGACAATTATTTAGACAAGCCATGGCAGAATACTAATGTTTGCAGAACTACCTCAACATAGTAGCTAAAAGCAAACTTAGTCAACAGAAGAGCAACCCAGAACATGGTGTACCTAAAAATACAAAACAGGAACATTGTGTTAAACTAAAGACGAAACTAAATGATTCAGCTTATATGAATCTTTCCAACTGAAACAATATCGATTAATAATATGCATTCATGCTAACATACACAATAGTATTCTTACGTGAAAAGTGAGAAAGCACTCTCATGCATTCCCCTACCAACAAAGAGACGAGGCTGCACGAATAATATAACATTAGTTCATGGTGTTCAACTACATATCATTGTAAAAGCTAAGACTGGGATCCTCTCCTGCTTTTTTCCATGTAATAAGAAAAAAACTAAAGTAAGATTTCTATAGAAGTTATTGGGTAGCAAATAATATGTACGAAAATTTTTAAATTATGAAATATTCATGATTTCAAAAACATATTTTTCTCTAGAGTCAAGATAAGATATAACTTGGTAACAAAAAAAAAACAATAGCTCAGAATTGAGGAAAAGGTTATGCAATGTACAAGAATTTCAAGTTCACCTGAGACCACCACATGATCAACCTCATGAGCTTGAAGTCTGAACTTTCAAGTTTTCGACGTATAAATGGAAGAAGAAAAAAAATAGCAGCAAGCACACTGGGTGACAAATATAATGCTACTGAAATGCCAAAAAGTGATGGGTGATCTCGACCGTTTCCAAACCAGTTTTTGATAGCTCTGACAACTCCAGTTGGATTCTCCCAGGTATATGCATATGTAACTGGCAGTAGCACCACCCACAGGGCTGCCAATGTGAATTTCAGAACATATCTCAGCTTAACTGCAAATTCCATTGTTCTCCTGGCCTTCCAATTAAATATAATATCAAGTGTAGCTGTAAATACCACAACGAAATACTCAAATCAGAGCTGAATATGAACAGAATATGTGACAACTATGAAGTGATGGTATAGTGTATAGTAGCTTTATGTTCATTGAAATATATCATTAATACATTACAAGCCCGGGCAACTTGAAAGCTGTAATTTTATAACAAGCCTTCAATGGCTTATTTCTCTAGTGTGTGAAGGTGACAAACTGATGCATGATAAAAAAAAATAGTGAATTTTGAAAGACAATCAACACTGCATTTCATGGGTAGTGCAACTTTATTGCCAATTTGAACTTTGAAGGTTTCAGAATTGTATTAGCATGAAATTAAAGAATATAACCTTGTTAAATGACAAAATGTTGGATTTTCTCGACAGTTTTGTACAATTTCAGTCAGAGTGTTTACATATGTATACAACACATTTTCTATGCTTCTGTATACATATGTGATCGCATAAATTCCTGTTGGTCCCTACTTCCTAGATGTAAGGACACAGTGAAGCACACCATCTATTCAAGCAACTCAGAGAAAGCAGTTGGGAAAGTATGCTGAATAAGATAACTAAAATGTCTCCCCCTAATAGGATTCTTTAAATAAATATAATTAAGGAACATAAATACATCATCCTTGATCAGTACCAAGTTTTCTTACCTTGTCCGAGATTCAGTATAGCAGAAGTGATAAAGATACTCAAAATCTTCTTAAAAACCACAGGATCAAAAATAAGTGCTAACGAACCTCCATTCCACGCCAGAATTATCATAACCTAATATAAAGAAAAATAAAAACATGTCGAGTCAAAAAAACTAAAAGAAGTATTTTCGCTAATCGCTATCACATACCAAGTATCTTTTAGTTGAGCATATCTTAGAATCATGCAGTCAACTTTTCAAGATTTTAAAAATCTGCAGGAAATTATTGCAGAAAGAGATAGAGATACAAGTAAATACCTGAAGAGCTAGGATAAAGAAACTCCACATTCTATCAAAACTCCTGAGTATGTGCCAAAATGAACGTAACTCGACGAAATTAACCTTGCCTTTCTGTCTGCCTCTTGTTCTCTGTAAATGTTACATTAGCTGATTCTATTCCTGACTGAAAAAAGAATGGGCATAACATAAAGAGGAGATATGTGCTAAAATGAAAACATACGCCAACTCACTTTATTTGTTTCATCAGGTGAATTTGAAGTTTGACAAAAGAAGTCAGCATCAGCTCTCATAGGCCAACCAAGCCGAAAGCAGTCGGCAGACCTGCAATTAAACAATTATATAATCTGTAGAGCAGGAGATTAAAGCTAAAAAAATAATACCAGAAGTATTCATTAAGATCATCATAGTTTCTCCACTGAGAATGATTTCCTTTTTCTCTTTTGCTCCTTTCAGCTTCCTGACAAGTTGTAGTAAAATATTAAAACTTAGCACACAATAAGCATAAAGCACAAGTGAGGAAATCTTATGAAGTTGAGATTAAATTACACCTTTGCTATGGTATGGTAAATGGGAGTAACAACTTTTCTCAGAAAGGCTTCTTTCTCACCACCATAGGCTGGCTTCACATATTCACCCGTCAAAGCACTTACATTTCCAGCTAGCATTCCATACATTTCAAATGCCATCTGTGAAAAATAACTACAACTGTCAATCCTTGATATGCCAACAAAGTCCGAGAAAAATACTTGTCATTTGCAGGCTCGAAAAGGAGATGCACAGCTGATTATAGTTTCCAAGACAAACACTTGACGTGGGTAGACTTGAAAAAGGAATTTGTACTCTTTGTTACTAACTCTGCAAGCACTCCATTCCATGGATACAAAACAATACTATGGTTTCTTATAAAACTCTATATAGGATCCATTATATCTTCAAATAACGGACTTTAAACTACAGGCTGGTGCATTTAAAAATAGAAACATCAAATAACCATAATCATCCTATTGCTTAATGAAGCAGTTTATATACTCAATGCTGCTCATCAGTAAACTTATTGTTCTTAACAGCACTTATATTACTCAGCATAGTAAGTACTATCTTAGTATACTTATTGTTGTCTTATTCATATCAATAAAAAACTTGGTTTAGGGTAAAAGTGTTATTGTTTATTTAAATCATACATGATGATATATGTAACAAATGCATTCTGGCATAAATCGCAAGTTTGCAGCTTCGCCCCAAATGAGAAGATACAGGCCCATGTACAACAATTTTCGCTGCTGCACCTCTTGCTGAATAGTTGGCAGCCTGTAATCAAATAATACACAAAAACGAACAAACGGTGAGAAGGCGTATCAAAGGAGTGAAAAAAACAGTAAGATGGACAAAAGATTCTAAAATTGTCACCAAAGGCTGCTCTTGCGACCAAGATATTTACACCACTTCTTGTAGTTCTTAAATAACTTTTTCATCACATCATTCAATGCGTTGTCATCTAACTGCAGCAAGATTATAAAAACTGAGACATTAAATTTTATGAAAATAAAAGGTATTGTTAATAGGAACAGAAGTAAGGGGCTGAATATTTACAGAAGAAAGAAAACCTTAGATTGTTGATCAGTCTTTGGATTTTTTCGTATATGTATGTTAGCAAGAAGTAAAATCAAATGCTCCCTCTGATTAGAGACATTATCTGTCTGCAACAATAAGTTGACAAAATATGTAGAAACTGAGTCAGTTGAAATCCAACATAACAATCTAAATGATCAATAAGTTAGACAATAACAAAATAAAATATACACTGCCTTTCCTGAAAGCCAAACATAGCTTGCAGCCAATCCAAGAGGTCCTCGTTAACTTTCTGCTCAGAATTTTTGGGCCGTGGAAGACCTCTAGTATTACGAAGAGCAGAAGTGGCAGCTTGGATCTGAGAAGTTGAGCAGACGTCAGAGAAGTATTTAATTTCGGCATCACTACGTCAATAGGATTATTTAATTAGAAAGGACGGGTAGAAACCTCAGGAAATCTCATGACTGCCTGATTGCCACTATCTGGATCAAGGGGGAGAATGTTGAAAGGAAGATATATCTTTGTCTTCTCTTTAACTTGATCAGCAGCTTCCAGGATCTGAAGACATACAAAATATGTAATGATTAGAGTTCAATATATTGTTATCAAAGACCAAAGAGAAAAGGCAATAAAAACTGGAAGTAATAACTTGGTAGGGTATACCTCATGGTCAACTTCAACGGCATGTTGTTGAGTAACTGCTTTTAAAACTTCGAACAGAACAGCAGCAGTCTGGTAGGCTTTGGTAAGTTGCGTACTGCATGAATCAAGTAAACTCTAGAAGACAAGACTGATGAACAGAGAAAAAGTTATAATAGAAGGAAATGTACCGATCCACTTGATCAGAAGCATTCTGAAGTACTTGAATATATTTCTTGTAGTACTGCTGGTAGAATGTTTGTATTTCCCGCGCATCACTCTTCAGTGCCCTTCCCCTCAAGGTGGGCTCATTTTCCTAACACAACAAAAAATCAGTATGTATAGCTAACAAATGTGTAGTATTCCCCTCAAAAGAGTACTGTAGTAACATCAATGTACAATTACAGTTGTTTGACTTTTAAATTCAAAACATGTACTAATGTCACCTAAAATCTATCTAACTTTCTGATGAGAAGGGATCTCATTTAACTATTTGTCATCCATTATTCATTAAAGATCATGTGAATCATAAGCATTATTAGAATGTGACAGAATCAAATGTTGAGACGTCGCAGTGCTGGACGGCTACGAAAGAAGTGTAAAGTGGCAACTTGGTAGTACACAAGTCAGATAATTGCAGAATAAACAGCACAAATTGAAAAATAAAAACACTTTTCGGACTAGGCGTGCTCTTTCAAACTCATACCCTTTCAAGCCGCTGCAAAAGAGCTGTCTTGAATTGTCGAACACCACGACCGCTTGAAGTTGGATCTAATCTGTGAGCCTTCTCAAATGCATAGAACCGACCTATACATTTTTGCAGGTAAGCAGATTAATATGATTGAGCGTAAGACAGATTAGAACAAAAGTTTTTACCACTTTTTCCGAAAATATATGTCAGGTTATGGATATAATTAGTATTGCTAGGCATATTCAGGCACCAACGATGTATAGACCGATACAGTGTTTTTTTTTTTGGAAACAGGGGAGTATCAGGGAGGAATAGCTTACAGAGATAGGCAACCCGGGGATTAGCTGCTTCAACCTCATTAGCAACACGAAGGATGGGCGCAATCTCAACAAGCGATGACGGCACCACTTCACTGTCAAAGATGGGTTCACCAAGGTTCACAGCAGTCTGTGTCCTCAGGATGCGGCGAGGACCTGGTTGCTGCATCGGCCCAGCCCGAGATAGTGTTCGTGATAAGGACGACATCACGTTCACTTGTTGTCACAATGCCAGACCTGGACACAAAAAACTGAGGTGAACTGAGCTCACCGATAATGCTTCAGAATGCACCAGGAGCTTATGGAACACAAGAAATGCGAGCAGTACCTTGTTACAGATGGCACAACAATTAATTAAGCACATATAAGAGGAATAAAGCTGGACAGCTCGACTCGACCAACCAGCTGAAAGCCGTTCTCTGAAACTAGCCCATGCCTGGGATTCTCAAAATTCAGGCAAAGAGCCTTTACTGGTGTGTGCAGTACTTGAGACCTGCCAACATGAGAGACCGATAAGCAATTCTAGTACATATCGTCTGTCCCACCAAGAATTCAGAAATACACTCTGACTTGCTAAAAGCTTTAGGGACAATAAACTGCACTGCAGGTAGAGAACAGAGGAGGTAGGCTTTCTCGCAGAACACTGCGCCTCCCCCCCCCCCCCCAACCAGCCACACACACACACACACACACTGGACCACCCCTACGCAGCAGAATAGAATCGCGCCTCCCCTTTTAAATTTTAATTTTCGGAATTTTCAGAACTCTCCCCAGTCTCGTTGCGAATAACGGGCTGTAAAATTCGTACAAATTCGTGCCTATTCTACAAACTCGGCGACCTTCTCGCGGAGCACAACTAGCCTTTTTCTGAAATATTGGCACACTTTTTGGGGCCTCTGCACAGACGACGATGATCAGGAGGAGGATTCCGTCAGTTCCTCATCAGAACACAAAAATAACACGAGAGACGATTCACACCAATTAGAAAGGTCTGAAATGTCCTCGAACACGCTAGTTCGTCGAAAAGAGTCGAGGCGAAAGCGGTTACGCACCTGTCACAAGGGAAACCGGGAACCCCACCCGTTGGCCGGTACGGTACTCGGGGAAGGACTGCCCACCGCGCGCGGTGGCCCCCCGTCCTCGACCGGGGCGGCGAGACTTCCAGAAACCACCGCTGGACGCTTCTAGAAGGGGCTGGGTCGGCGCGCTGGGGGAGATGATCGGCGCGAGAGGGAGGGAGGTTGGGGAGCAGGGGACGAGGAGGGGTTTTTGATTTGGGAGGGTCGAAGAAGAGGACGAGAGCTCCGGTGGGAGGGAAGTGAGAAGACGACACCGCGCAGCAGAGCAGGTGGACGAACCAGGCTGGGAGTCGGGTCTTATTTACCGCTCCTGCCACTGGTAGACTGGAAGTGGGGGAGAAGTGACGACGACTTGCGGGTGGACTCGCGGGGGAAGGAAAAGGAAGGGCGGCGGTTTCGGCGGAGTCGCGCATCAAAAGACGGAGGCGCTCGCGTCGTTGCCAAGCATCATCCATCGGCGACACGACTCGCGTAATCCTCCTCCTCTCCGATCTACAGCTACATCAGCGGAGTGGAGCCACGTGAGACCGCACGTGCGCACGCGGCATTTACACGGATCACGGGCACGTACTGTCGCGTACACACGGAATACGATTCCTGATAAAAGTTTTGGGAAAAGTTTGTTCGAATCAGTTCGCCGTGCAGCTTTCAAGAATCGACACTGATGATCTGATGATGATTGTCTCTCAGCTATAGGTGCCGTGTGCAGACTACCCGTCTTATTGGCTTGAGAGGGAGGAAAAAAAAAAGGAAAAGCGGTTGTTGAACATGACATATGTAGCTGAAAATGACATGGAAACGCATGGTGTCCGATGAAACAGATCTCTAGCTATCCCCACTGGATGGATTATTACAGCGCCATCATGCTCTCAAGTGCCGTGATGAGTAACAAGAGCGCCCGATATGACGAAAGCTACCGATATGAATTATGATTCCCGGACGGTGACCGCGCTCGTGCTCTGTTGCTCTGCATTCTGCAAGACAACCAACCGAACCGACCAACATCATCACCTACGACTAGTGAGGGCCAGACAGCTACGACGGACATAGTTTCCTCTATCCTACTACGCCATTGCTTCACTGAGTCATCGGTTCTGTGCAAGACAGCCAAGACTGCAAGTGCAAGTTTCCTGGAGTGGTCTCTCCGCTTCAGGCTATGACATTGGTCTTTATGTGTTGGGGAGGCAGCTTTTGCTCTTTTTGGCCAAACCTTATCACGAAATGGACTGTACCAAGGTCTCTCTTTAGTTTGCTGCGCTGCTATTATCATAAACCTTTTTCTGGTGGGGATTGATGCACCTCCTCCTCTGCAATTAGGGCCGCTCCGATATGTATCATCAGCCATCGGAGTCGTGGTCAGGTGGCTTCGGTCTGCCGAAGAATGTGCATCTGGTTCCACAAAAATTATTCCATCTTGTGCTGGGAAATCTAGGCTTTGCGGACGCATCGATCTCGAGTCCGCTCCTGCTCCCTATGATGCCCAGTGGATTGGAATTGTTAATCGAGCATCCTTCATCTTCTTCAACGTAACCGTATCTCGAAATTAGCTGTTCAGGAATTACTAATACCATGTTAGTCAAGGACAGGTATCTAGAATTCAATCCATAGATGAAAGATTAGACAAGTACTACTTTTTATGAGGTGCTAAAGTTTAGCAACTAAAATTTGGATTAAAATTTAGCATCTCTTGGAGTGAAGCTTAGCCTCCCTTTTAGCCTTTTTTTCTCTCTTGTGCTAAATTTTAGTACACATGTTTGTTTTACTTATGCTAAACTTTAATCTAAAATTTAGTTTTAACCCATTAACACTAGGAAACGATCACCCATAGGGCCTATGGCATACGGCCTGTACTCGTAAATTATTCGGTACTAGTACAGAGCTAATCTTGCAATACATTAATTGATCTTGAGTGACAGTTGAGCTGTTGAGAGGTGTCTTGATGATGAAAGGAACTGTACCGTGGAATCTTTTTCTTTTCTTATGCAAACTGGTAGTATAGTCAATAGGCATTTTCCTCTGAAAGAGCAGCTACCAATCCAGATTAGGCAGAGTATTGTTGGGTTCGGTATATACGGCCTGTGAACGCTGAAAATGACACTTGTGTATCTTTCTTCTTTCTTTTGTTTTCTTTCTTTTATTTACAAAGTTGACACTTGTGTACCCATATGGATATGGTTACAAGTCGAGACAGCCATACACGAAGAGTAGGATTTAACAAACAAAAACTAAACATTTCTAATATCTGCCCGGCAGCCCCTGGGTCCCTCTCCAAGAATTAGAATAGAAAAAACAGCTCTTAACCTCGTTCATATAAAATAGACATATAGAAGAATCAAATCTTTACAACTATAGTTAGGATATAGTTAAGCTACTTAACCCTCCACAGAGGAGAAAGCACGACGAATTATTCCGGCTGACTCCAACCAAAGGTCTCATCACTGCAAAGTGGCAGCCTGCTGCTTTGCTAAAGCCAAGGGATCAGGATTCAGGAGGCGACGTGCAGGACCGGAATGCACGGAAAGGCCTCCTCCACTCCACCTATCGGTTGCCCCATTTTGAGCGGCGAGACAGGAAAAGATTAGCGCGACGTGAAAGCTACGGGAAACCGGTGAGTCCCCCCGGCAACCGTCCGTCCTCTTCCGGTCGCCGCCTCGTGTCCGACGACTACAAGTCTCCGGGTCTTTTCGCAAGCTGTGGAATTTGGTGTCCAGGCCGACTGGCTTCACGCGCGCAGAGGCGTCCGTGCTCTATTGGCCAGTCTGTGAAGGAAACTTGAAGCCAAGCAATGCTTTTCTCGGATTGGACTACTTGTCTGAACCAATTCAGGTAAGGTGAGTGCGCCAGCAAATGTAACTTTGGAGAAGTATAACTGTATAATGAGCACACGGGAGCATTCTGCACTTTGCAGATTGGTACGAGGGTTGGAATGGTGGCAATCAACGTACGTGTCTGAATTTTGTATCTTGCGTTAGCTGACTCAGATTTTTTTTATGTAAGGGTCGACGTCATTGGCAATTGAGAAGTGAGAAGTCAGGTTTACTGAATTATCAAAACTCGTCCGATGTGAAGCGAGACCCACACCACACCCAGAGGCCTTAGAGAAAGATGACTTGAGCCGTTGAGCGACCAGAATAATGGTTGTAGCCTGACGAGCAGTGGTTTCTTAGCGAAGAGGGTTTGCTAAGTGCGTAGGTACCAGCAAAAAGAAGACCCAGGATCAATCATTGTGCATATCGGTCTTTATCTTTCGGAAGTAGACGTGTGTTAATCAGGCAAGTGAAAAAACCTTGTGTGAGGATACTGAAAAAGAACAAAAAGTGAGGTATCGCAAAGGCAGATTAAAGGCTGGTTGATCATGTCCTGCATCTTCTGGAAACCAGTAAATTGAAAGGCATAGGCTGCCGGCTGGTACTAGTAAACAACCGAAAGGCCTTTCTGGCACACAATCTAAAGCTGCCAAAGCAAAGACATTACCGTGCTGGTTACGATGATTCATGATATGCCATATTTTTGCGTCTATAGTAGGTTTGGACCGCAGAAACTGCATCCTTGCACGAAGTTGTTTGCGTAGGCTTTGAAACTTGCAAATTTGGGTATTCAGCGGGACTGTTACTACTCCTCTGAGATCAGAAATGCTGAATGAAGTAGCAGGCTCTGTATTCATCTTCATCTTGAGAACATACTTGTCATATTAAAATGCCATAGCGCATCAGAAATGCTGAAGGAGGTAGCAGGCTCAGCCTGAGAAAAATGCAAGAAACTTTTACTGAAAATAAAAATTTAAGACACCAATGGATTGAGCAATTAATAAGCCCACGAGGCCCATCGTGCACTCTAAGATTGGAGCCCACTAAATTAAATGGCCTGATTACGCACTCACTACTCCACGGTGGTGCACGGTTACATTCAGTTAAGAGCAGTAAATATAGAACAGTACTACTCCAAAGGATGATGTAAAAATCCACTGGTACACATCTTGCAAACTTCAATTTACAACTTGGTCGCCGAGACGATGATTCATCATCAGGGCAAAAGCACAAACAAACACACGGAAATCACACTGGCAAGTTTGCAGGGAAGACCATCCTCCAAACTAAGCAAATATAGTTAAGCTACTAGTTTGCCTCGTTCTTCCCTGCCACCTCTTTTTATTAATTCTACTAACGTGTAAAACGAATGCCCAATCAAACAAATTTTGACACACAACTATATCGAGCACAACAAGAGCTCGATCACAAAGAAGAAGAAGGCCAGCTTGCGTGGGCGAAACCGGATCAGACCATGTCGCTGATGAGCAGGACGTGGTTCGTCCGGTGCCTCTCCACGAACATTTTAGACGCCCCCGCCACCGTCTTCCTCCACGTCTGAAAATGCAGAGTGCCCAATTAAGCATCAGCCAATTGCTCGAATGCAATCACAAATAAATTAGAAATAATGATAATTAGGAAGAAACAATTAGTCCCACCCGCTCCAGCGCGGCGAGGAGGAGACCGATCCCGGCGGCGTCATCGAGCCGCGCGGCCCCGCCCCGGCGGACCTGGGCCTTCCGTGCGGATGCGGCGGCCGTGGTCGTCGGCAGGAGCAGCCCGGCCCTCCAGTCAGTGGACCCGCCGATGCTCCGCCTCCGCTTGGGCGCCGCGAGCTCCGTCGTCCCCGCCGCCCAAGCGTCGGAGTCCCGCGCGGAGAGGCCCGATGCGACGCGGCGGGAGGAGCGCTTGCGGCGCAGCGCGAGGCTGCGGCGGGGCGGGGTCACCGGGCTGCGCGCGTCAGGGTCGGCGAACTTGCGGAGGAGCTCGTCCGAGGACGCCTTCGCCACGTGCTGCACCGACACCGCGCCCTGCGGCTGCTTCGGCTTCTGCTTCTGCGGCGTCGCCGTCGCCATGGATGATGAGGAGGGAAACGCGGTCGCTGTTCGTCAAAGAGGGATAGGGAGGGATGGAATCGAGCGGAATGGAGGGAGGGAGGAGGGGAGTGTGGGGGATCGTGCGGGATTTAAATGCGTAGGTTTTGAGGGGAAGGTGAGGTGGAATATAGCCGTTGGGGAGCGCGGGTGCGGGTGGAGTGGATGGATCTCACGTGCCGCGGGACGTTGGCGGGCGCGGGTAAGGTCGGCATCATCAGCGTCTGGCTGGTCCACTCCTGCTCCTGCCTGCCTCTGCCCAGTGGGCCAGTGCCCAGCGGCTGGTGTGGGCGGCGTTTCTCCCGTGAACAAAACGGCCGGCAATCGGTCAGCAATTCTCTGATTCGGGACGTTAGATGATCTCCCGTGACGACAGCGATGGCACGAATGGGGAATCCCATCATATTCGCCTCGTCATGGAGGCAGTCATCAGTGTTCCACTGTGCCAGATTCTCGCGGCCTTTTTTTCCCCTTCGTTCAGACAGAACTCAACTGAAGATTTCTGTTATCGTCTCGTCCCGTCATTCAACCAAGTACAGAAGCAACGGTGGTGCAATTCAGAGTTGTACTCCGGGTAAGCATCGATTCCTGCAGTGCAGTGGACAAGTGAACTTGCAGGAACAAACCCTTGTCATAGAATTTCTGCAGGTGAATGTACATGTGTAGCAGGAACAAGCACGGGCATGACAAGTTGCGTTGCATTGTGGAGACCGGAGGGAACTCAACTCCAGGTGCATACAGTCTCGAACAAGTGGCTAACAACGGCACCTCATGCTAGCCATGTGCTTGTACCAACTGCAATCATAATGTACGAAACCTAAAAGCGCATACGCTCTCACAGTAAAGCGAGATCATGATGAGTTCCAATCACAAATCAGATGATGAGTTCAGATCAGATCGAGTTCTAAAATTATAAGGAAAAAAAAAAACAGATCGTGTGCTTGTAACAGTGGTACCACCAGAAAGTATTGTGCCTGCTGAAACTTTGGATCTCTCTCCTCTTAGATTTAAATGGAAGATCAGTAGTTGTAGTTCTGTTCATTGGTTCAGAAAAGAAAAAGGTACTATGCCTGCATTGTCAGGGGTTCAAATATTCAGCTAGTATTGTGACATTTTCTAAGCATTATGACTTGTATGAACACAAATCTTCAGAGGATGAAATGGAACCCAAGCAAATCTCTCCTACAGATAATAACAGCTTGAACGTACAACCAGTGTTAATTGCTGATTTGTGTTGGGTGTTGCTTGCTGATTACACTTGGTCGTACAGCTAGGTCAAGCTATGGTAGTACGTATAGTAGTGTTCATTAGCCAGCAAACAACGAAATTGCCGTGATATGGGCTACAATAACAGTGAGGGCAGCTGCATTTATTCAAGGCCTCAGAAAAGAAATGATAACAGACAATACAACGACTGAAGACTGTTCGTCGGCAACGAGTATATACAACTGAAAATGTGCAGAACTACCCTAAAATTGACCGCCTAAGATGTTGCAGCACCAAAGACCAAACCGACAATCCAGGTGATGAGCGAGCCAAGTACCCAAATGACAAGAAAGAACACAACGACACCTGCCAGAATAGTCAGGACAGGTGGACCGTTTGAAGAACTCGAGTCACTGGAGCTGTCAGGAGAATCTCTATCTGAAGCACATAGGGCTTGCTTCTTGTGCCCCGTCCACAAGCTTATTGTGTTCTCAAGCCCATGAAAACTTCTTGCCAAAGGATTGCCGATCCTGCATTGCAAAACAGCAAATCCTCACCAAGCCAATAAATATGAGCATGCAAATTCTTTGATGATATTCCATACAAAGAGTCAAAGACAACTTATGCACATACTAGCTCAATAACTCCCCTAAAACTACTCCAACAATTAGCTCAAAGATGTATATATACTGCGTCAGTGCACATGAAAATGCATAGTGGAAAAGTAAACAATCTCTTTGAGACAGACATAAGGAACATGGAAATGTGTCAGTAAAACACCACGCATACCACAGCTATGAAATGAAACCAGGGCAGCATTCCCTTAATAGAAAGTCATTTGAGATGTTTACGTATCGGGGTAGCTAAATAGCTAAAGTTTCAACTAAAATCTGAGCCCTGTTTAACATCGATACACCGTGGTGAAAGCTAATTTCGTATATGCATGTGGTTCCCAGCCAAAGATACTGAATGACGCCAACACACCTACCACTGATACAGCTCTAAGAAATAAAGCACAAGAGCAGCAAAATTTGCTAAAAAACAGAGAAAGTATGTAAATGTAACACCTGTTTTCAGGTTACTTCTGCAGCTGCAACACCAGGTATTTACATCATAAATTAATCCTCATTTCGTTCTCTAGATCCTTAGGGGACAAATATGTCCGCGATACATGGATCATGCCACGGGACCAGTAAGGCAGATGAGGACACCCAAAAACGAGCAAGATTTCCAACCAATGCCAACGAAACCATGACGTGCGCGAAGGCCAGAAGGGGAACGCACCTACAGTCATGGAGTGCGACACGGGCGCTCCGCTGCGGGGCCACGGAGGCTGCGACAGCATTCGGCAGAAGCCGGCGAGGACGGGGCCGGAGAGTCGGGAGACATGGAAGGGTCGCCGTGAGGTGGGCGGAGCCGGCGGCCATGGCAGGGAGGGGGAGTGGAACGGAGAGCAGACGACCGCGGGCACGAGTGAGGAATGGATCTTTCTTGTCACTTTGCTCCGGTGCCCTGTGTCCACAAAAAAGGGATTTGTAGCTGCCTAAAATGCCTCTTGTTTCGGTGCATGAGATGGCTGCGACGCATGCTTGAAGCGCCTGATGTCGATATTATTTCATTTGGTACTGGTGCACAAAAATTATCATGATTTTTGTTGGAAACACGAAATCTCCTGTCAATTCCTGCAAAACTCCTATGATCTAGTCCTATGTACCCAAGCACGGCCTAAAGATAATGTACTCGATAAAATAAAAGGTTCAAATACCATGACCGAAATGATTTATGTGAACTTCACCTTCTAAAAAAAATGGAAAATACTATCACATTCACAGTTCTTTTAATTAACTACTACTGCTACTTCCATTCACATAATACACAACACAACTGATGGGGAAAAAATCTGATACGAATCAGCTTTTTTTTTTGTGCGTGTGAATGATACGAATCAGCTCACTGTGACTGGAAAACGAAGCATGAGCTCCGATGTGGTTGGTAGTTTGGTACACAACGTTCAGCACTCCAGCCTCATTTCAGATTTGCCTACAATGTTGCATTGTGCAGTTATATCAACATATCTAACTGGTACTAAAACCTAAGGTCACAAACATCTAAGTGACCAGATACAAGTACATCCTCTGGTGAAGGTCCTCGCCGTGGCTGTGCCGCTCCACAAGTAATGTCCGTGATACAGTCACGGCATACTCAGGCATCAAAACTTGTTGAGAAACTCAATGTGCTGCATTCCAGGTTCCTCAAATTGAGCTGCATTGACATACAGATATTTTTGTTAGCTAATGACATTATGCAAATCAATATTAAGAACCAACAGAAAACAGGGGTCAAATTCTCTTTTTCTTTGGGAAAGAACCAAAGTAAAACAAGGGCAAAATCTAATTTGTCTAAACCTTCCATGCAAGGAAAACACAGGCACGTTTTCTAGTTTTTACTTGGTTTTTTAATCTTTGTTTTGTGTTCAGTTATTGTGTGCAATTAGCAAAAAACTGAATCCGTAATTGGTCTCCTTGGTCCTTACTCTTAACAGGATTACTGAATAATCAAAGTAGATTTAATCAGCATTCATGCAGATATATACATACCATAACAGCAACTCCACTATCAGAGAATCTCGGAATGCAGATAAGCCTGACTTTTTGCTTTTCTGGCCCTGGATAACAAGGAGGGTAAGTTCAGTGTTCAAACAACATTTGAAACTTACATGAAGTACTACCTTCAAACAATCGAGTTTCATATTTATCTTGGTTCCCGACAAAGTAGACGTGCGGGCAGCTGTCAATAAGGAACGGATCCTTGTCTGTGTATGGATAGCATCCTGAGTAAAATAAAACATAAAGATATATGTATGAGACAGAATTCTACCTTCGGATCATACAATTACCAAAAAACGATCATCAAATCAAAATTCACATAAAAAAGAATTGGCAGTAATGCTAGTTTTTACTGGACAATTTTGACTGTTGGAATGCCATGTTGGGACCAAAACAAGAAGTTATTACCTAAGCTATTTGGAGCAGTTGGAGCAAGATGGCGCCATCTCAGTGTTCTTTCCATAAATTCCAGCCTGTCTTTAGCATCAGAGTATTTGTAGAGGTCATCTATGGTCTGGCCAGATGTTCCAATAAACCTATACATAGAACTTTTGCATCAACTCCAAGTAGAGATGCATGTTTGTAATTTTTTGGGTCAATGGGCAGACCCAAAACTCTCTCAAATGAACTTAAGTCCACCCCCACCTTATCAGTCTAGTAGAACAAATAAGAACTTTGTCTTCAGTTTGAGAAAACAGGGGTAAAATCACAAAGTTGGAAAACGGAGGGTAAACTCACAATTGGGGTTGGAATTAGGGGTAAAAACACATTTGTCCCAACAAACAAACTAGGACCTTGACCCACTACTACCCATTGGGTAGCCCACCTACATCCCTAATTCCAAGTTGCTTTAATCTCAAAGTAAGTTAAAAGGAGAGGTACACAAGGTTAAAAAAAATAAAAGGAGAGGTACACTCACTTGACACTGTCAAGCTCAAATTGATGAGGATTTGAACATGACGAAAAGGTATTATAAGTGGATGCCCCAGAGAAAAGGCATCTATGCAAAGGCTGCAGGTAAGCAAGACGTAAGATACATGCACACATAAAACACAACTAAATGTTACTAGTAGAGAGCAGCAATTATTTATGCATAACAATAGCCCACCTGCTGAGGCAATGAAAAATTTGCCGGATCATGACATCCCGGCATTATATCTACTGGCAACGACGCCACAAGCTGCAATAGGCATGGATTACAGCATGATAAATGCCATAAAACAAAACAGTTGCAATAACCAAGTTTGATGGAATAAATAATCATAGTTCCAACCTGGGTCAGCATTATATCCAGTTCCTTGATTGGTTCAGCTATCCTGGATTGATCTTTTGAAGCAACCATCTAAAATAACAAAACGAAATACATGTAAAACATAAAGGAGCAACAGGATGTGTGTTAATGAAACATGCACAATGCAATGCCATTACTTGACCATTGAGGAACCTTGGTGAAATATGCACCGAATTCCCAGCCACCACAACACGTGCTATTTTTGATGCTATACTTTGCTCCTGAGTAATTTTCAAAGAATTAGTTTCTCTGTTGAGTATGGTAATTGCATTTTACAAAGACAAAAGGCATACATTCTCATCACCCAAGTGCCCTGTGATATGATCAATAAGGAGTTGGAACTGCAGTGGATTGAATGTGGCACTTCCAACACTTAATCCTGACACGAATACAACATACTTGTCCTCATCTGTAACCAGAGTAAATGTAATTTTAGAGCAGTTCCCTCAGTGCCATAATCTTCGGTGGAAAATGTTGAAGAATAGGAACAGGGTGATGTCAAAAACATTACCTGCAGCAGACAAAGAAGTTTGGTGAGGAAGACCAGCCTCAAGAACATCTTCAACAAGAAAGTTGCCAGCACTTGTTTCCTTCCCACGGAGAGCTAATACAACTCCTGCACATAATGATTAAGCATGATTTCCAGGTAACAATTTTTTGGGGACAGAGACATCCGGATCATATGCTGGGCAAAAACATTGAAGAAATTCAGAAATGAAAAACAAGTCATGGCTGAATTGTTTTAAATTTTCAGTGAAGGTGGCGAGATATACCAGTCACATATTCTGCTGGAGCTATGGCTCCTGCAAGTGTAACTCTTCCACTCTCATCTTCCAGAATGAGATGATCATCAGGATGCATGAAATTATGTGGTTTGACAAGAGGAATTGCTGACCTCTGATGAAAGAAAACAAAAAGGTGATGTAGAGATTCCTCAGGTTATCAGTGAAAGAGACCATGCTTGAAGGCACGTAAAACTAATTTCATGTTATAATACCTCTTTCGAGTATTCATCGAGAATGGAAGGTTTCAGTTTCATGTGCTTATATAAGGTTCCAACAATTATGCAATCTTTCCCCTCTTCAAGTCCTAACACTGTGGTGACTGCAACATAGGGGGAAAAATGATAAGTTAAACTCTCACCATGTGGGAAAGAGCACTGGCAGCATAAGCATGAACCGCTTCCGTGAATTATACAAACAAAGCATTCTTGTAACGCACGCTAAACTAGTAAGCATAGTTCAGGGATCCAATTTTTCAGTCTCACATTTGCTAAAGCTGTGCACTGAGTAACTAATGTTAGCAGAGGTAACACCTATCTAAAAAGGCAGGAAAAAATATGAAAGAAGCGTGAGTAAGTGCCAATGGTTTTTCACAGAAACTTCACATGTCTGACAGTAAAAACCACTGAAAGCAGGGAAAACAAAAACATCAATGCTTTGTGAAGAGCATGCATCCCAGTTAGCTAGGCATCGGAAATTCGGTTTCTATAACCAAATGTAGACCAAATCACTACTAAAGCATCTCAATAAGCACCCCTCACGGAACACTGAGCCACACCGAAGAAGCCCAAATTCAATTAGCATAACTGCCGAGCCGCTTCCATAAACCCTAATCGGAGCTCAAGGTGACTTAAATTTCGCACTAGCAATTCCAATCACAAAACAAAATTACACTGGCCGAAAATTCTGATGGATCCATAATAGTAGAACATTATGGAACCCAAGAGCAATGCAGAGACTCTAATTTATCGACCAAATCAACCGGAACGGGGAAAAAATAGTAAGGGTTGGAAGGGGGGGGGGGGGGGGGGGGGGGGCACGAACCAGGGACTTGCGGCTTCCAGGACGGGACGAGGGCGTGGAGGAGGTTGCGCATGTGGTGGAGGCGCGTGAAGTAGATGTGGCTGTACTGCTGCCCCTGGTACTTCTCCCCCTGGATGGCGTACCTCTGATCCTGCAAATCGCGAACGCCGCCAGACGCTCAGAATAAACCGGAGTCCAAACGAAGGGTGGGACGATATGGCAATGGAGCGGAACGCGATGGTGGGATGGAAGAGACGGGCGCTTACGAGGTTGGTGTAGGCGGCTTGCTTCCTCTCCATCGTCATCGGGACCGGCATCGGCGGCGGCGGCGGCGGCGCGCGGGAAGTTTGGGGGGATCCTCCTGGCTGGGGTTTGGCGTGCCTTTTTGCGATTTCTCCGCGCCTCCCGCGCCCAAGATGTGTCCGCCAAAAGCGCGTTCGCGCGCTCCAGGGACAGGGAACACGGATTGCGCGCGCAGGCAGCGAGAGCGAGCGCCGGACGGCGGGGACGGCAGAGGTTCGGTGGCGAGGCAAAGGTAGTGGGGACTGGAGTTTTGGGCCGCACGGGAAAGGTGTTCATGGTATATTTTCTTGGCCCAGACTGATGAATCGCGATTCTTGCAGCACGGCCCGTTAGCACGTCGCAGAGTGTGGCACGTGCTCCCCGTGCCCCGTTCGTTATTCGATTGTTCCGGCTGAAACTGATGACAATATATAGTAGTGGTGAAATTGCAAATATCTCTCCATCCATGGTGCAAAGGGAGAAAAAAGTTGCATTGCTTTTGCTTTGATCACTTGATTGATGCTTTTGTACTGAAACAAAAGATGGTGCCTAACTTTCTCGACTTAGGATCAAAGATGGGAGCTAGCTAGGCTACGATACGAAGATAGTAGTTGAGTACGAAGGGAGAGCTAGAAAGTACGTACTATTATTTGCTCTCATACCCTCTCTTTTTTTTTCATCTTAATGTGACGGTTCTATTCTATCTACTCTGTTTATGCGATGCTATCACGATTCACAAGCCACCTCCGATTTCCACGACGCTGTGCCGCGGACCACGAATGTCTTGGCAGCAACGCCTTATATAGTGACGCACGTGTGTCTTATGCTTTTTTACATCATCAACAGGGACACAGAGTTTATTTTCTTGACGGTACGGCGCTGAAACACGAAGTGACCCAATTCCTCGTCTCTTTTCTTCATTCATCCGTTCGACGAGCCAGAAACGGCGTGAATCATGCATGACGCATGCGAAGATTTCGTGGTGGAGGGATCGATTTGCCGATTAGATTACAGAGATGCCAGGCTAATCACAAGCGGGGCTCGGTGGAGGCGAACAACTGCGAGAGGGTGACCTGACCACGACAGGTGAACAAATCAGGCAGCAGCCTCCGTTCAGTGCGCGCGCTTCATCGAACTCGGCCCCTCAATCATTTTACCGTGACCCCGGCACCCCGCTACAAGCACGCAAGAGCGGTTCGATCCAGTCTCGTGTGCTTTGGGTGTCCGTTAGTGCTCGACCGAGAGCCATTATTACAGTATTTGCTTCGCTTTGGGGCCTGGCTCCATCTGCATGTCAGCATGTGCATGTATGCGATTTATTTAGGATTTGAGGTCAGGAATGAGATGATATACAATACGCATATGCTGCCATGCGTTGCTCCTGGTGCTTGCGTGGATG
The DNA here is from genome assembly GCA_032690845.1 of Eleusine coracana subsp. coracana. Lineage (NCBI taxonomy): Eukaryota > Viridiplantae > Streptophyta > Magnoliopsida > Poales > Poaceae > Eleusine > Eleusine coracana. Next base: position 62,794,328 of record CM064422.1, on the reverse strand, counting down.
GATAAAAGCAGCGGCGGCGGAAATGGTTACTAATTAACTCGGAGGAGGAAGCAGCCTGCCTCTTCTCAACAAGTTTCCGTGAGCAGGGGGCACATTTTTGTGTTCGTACACTGTGGCTGAAGCCCGCGGTTTGTGCTCTTGCGGAACTCGCTTTCCCGTCCGTGCAGCAAGCCATTCCATATTTCCATTCCATGTGCGCAAAACTTGTGCGATTCAATTGCTTTCATCCTACACGCAAGCATCGAAAAGCAGGCGAAACGAAACCGTTCGCATTGTCAATGTGAAGCAACGAAGTCGCCGACCCTTCTTCATCAAATTAAAACGGCCCATCACTTGTCGACGTACACGGAGGATGAGAAATTGGAAACTGAGGAAGTGAGGATCGAAGAAGAAGAAGAAGAAGAAGAAGAAGAAGAAGAAGGATGGGGATGGGAGTATGGGACTTGGAGCATACGGACACTCGAGCCGATTTGCCCCGGCCGTCTCACGGGACCTTCAGATCTGGCTGTACCCACCTTCCGCGACAAGCCCAGGAAAGCGACCCGCGAAGCCGCGCGCGCCGTGCAATCGCCTCCTCGCGGAAACCAGGCACAAGATAGATGAGATCTTTTCCTCCCGGCCGCAAGCCATTCCTTCGTCCCACCCATGGGAACGTCGGCGGACGGCGCCATTGTATGGAGTCATCTGATCTTCAGTTTGGTTGCTGCTGTCGTAACGTGCCCCGTAACCATTCAGTGGCGGCGTCAGCCGAAGCTCTCTCCTCTACTGATAAATAATCGTCAGCCGGCCAACGGAAGCACAGCACAGTATGATCTGTGAAATCAGATGCAGAGCTCTCTCCTCTATTGGCTTTGTGGCGGATGTGTGGTAGGGCCGGAAGCCCGGAACTAGCTAGTAGATCACTGTGGATTTGCGCATAAAACTTTGTCAGTCAGTGCGAGTGCGAGAAAAAAGGAAAGATCCATCTGGTCTGAGCTGACAAAAGAAACGGTTGGAGCGCGTGTACTAGAGAGGTCTACTAGATTCCTGTCTTTAAAAAACAAACAAACAAAACCAGAGTTCGTTGGTGGTGCTGTTTAAGCGAGCGGTCGTCGCCGTCGGTGGGGAGTTCTTTCTTCATCAACGGATAAGGAAGAAGGAATCGTGCTACTAATACGTTGTTTAAGACGGAGGTAAAGGTAATTCAAACACAGAGGGAGGCACATCTGTTGAGTTAGACTACTGTTTTGAAACTGGACGTGCCTGAACATTGACCCTAGTAATCCAAGTGGAAGCTAATTCATTGCGCTTTTTTTTTCGGCCTAAAGTTATTGCCCCTTGCCTGCATGAAAGGCCACTGATAACTTCTTTTCTAACTAAAAAGAACACTTATAAAGCTTGATATACGCTTATTCCATTGTGACAGATATATATCCGGGTTAGCGTATCACTTCGCACAAACAATGACGTATATTGTTCTAAAAAATTATACTAATTAAGACTACAGTGCCATACTGTGACGAACAGAGACGTTGGCGGTCACGGTGTGGGTACCTCAATCGAGAACGACTTGTGAATTGCCCCGCCTATTCAGCAGACGGTGATCGATGACTTGGGCAAAGCAACCAGGCACCAGCAGCTGTCGATCTGATTCCGATCGCTCTAACAGCGACGCGCCAGAATTCTATAAGCGGCAACTTGCAGTATGTCACGACAAAGTACTCCACCGCGCACAACCTAACTTGCAGTATGTATAGACAATTGGAACTGAGGTGAACCGAGCGAGCAAAAGGAAACGAAGATGACGGCGCCTCTCTCGTTTTCCTCGACCACGCCGAGTGACAGCACTGGCATCCAGATATTTGCAAACTCATCGCTTTTGGCTCTTGCCCGGTGACGGTTGATGCAAGCGCTCACGTTCGCAGCGTGTCATCAGCGCCGATCAGCTTTTGTCTCGCCCTCCGAAATCAGATAAAAACAGCAGCAGGCTCTCCCAATAATGGCTTCAGCGAGCATGACGATATCAACTCTGCTCAAATGAAAATGATCGAATCGAAGTTAGACTGCATCATTGTTATGGCTAGATAGTAACACCATGGCACTAATCCAGTAGTGTTACTATCAGCGTACCACAGTTTTCAGATCGTGACGGAAGCAGTGCATCAACCACTTACAGTTCCAGGGTAATAATTTACTAGTTTTTTTTTTTTGCTGAGGAATGTTGTTCCAATTTCTTTACACTCCTTTTCAGTGCATACGTACTCATCCAACACCGTAACAGAAATGATGGAGTTCCTTTTTTTTTTAAACACGCAGGAGAGGAGTTCTTTACCTAATCAAACAGTAGCCGCCAGAAAAAATAAGTTATCACAAGAAATCTTAATTTTACTAAAGTAGTACATTCCCGGAAAATATAAATTTACGCTCACATTATTACTCTCATATGCTCCCTCCGTCTCATATTACTAAAGTAGTACATTATTTTTTCTTAATATTGTATTTTCACTTCCCGACGTTATAGTAGTAACTTAAAAAAAAACATTATAGTAGTACCTTGCTTCATGCAGGGTCTGCCATGTGGGCCTTGAAGACCACCCATACACACGATTTCCGACGGGCCCCTGCCCTACGCGTACGTCCATGTGGCTCTGAATCAGCACTTGTCACTGTTTTAAGCACACGACGCCACCCAAATCATCCCTAACACAAATAAAGTGGTTATAAGCTTGTCAATCATGTGGCTGAGAGCGTTTCAGGTCAATGCCCCTAAATGCGTTTTGTCCGAACACACTCCAAGTTTCTAAACGCGCACGCCGTCCATCTGAACGGTACCGACCGCGCGGATGGGCTGCGTCCGTCGCCTACCTGCGTCTCTGCTGCCTATGAACGGGCGTCCCCGTACGCGGTGGGCCGTCCTTGTCTGTAACCCGGCTGGATTCCAGATACAGGAATGGACGACGCATGCCTTGCAGAAGCAAGCTAAAGCTGGGGACATATTCGAGGTCGCACCCTAGCGTGAGCGCCAATTACAAAACTGACCCTGCAGCTTCGCTGCTCGCATTGCTCTCGCCTGCCACCTGTAATTCCATTTCCACCCATTGCAGATGCTGAAAGCAAATTTGTTTGCTTAAGAAATCGGGAACGCCTTTCAGTGACTGCGGAATAAATTCTTCGATATAGATATTTGAGGCCAAATTAATTTCTCCGGGATTCCAAAAAATAGAGACCCTTTATCCGGGAATAAAAGAGAGACCCTCTAATTTAAAAAAAAACGATAAGTACGGAAAACAATGCAGAAGACAAGAACCTGGAGTTTGACTTTCTACAAAAAGTTGGGTTAATAAAATTATCTTTCTGAAATATTGAAGAAGGTGAGACACTCTAACTTTGATTTGTACTGGATAAATAATTTCTTAGACTTCTAATTGTCATCATCATCACCGAATACTAGTTCCGCTTCCACTCAAAGCAGGCCAGTACAAAACAGTTCCTGCTCAATTCCAACGCACAGCAAATCGTTTTTGACTCGGAATTCCCAAACCGCTCTTCTTCTCCGGTCCCCCAAAACAACTGCTGGTTTCGTCGGTGTGCAATACTCCACGAGTTCCGGGGCTCTGCCGCAAAAACGTCTTCGGCAGCTGCGTCACACCTAACCCCTCCCGCACGGGGCTATAAATACACCTCTTCCCCATCCACGCTCTTCTCTTCTCCCTATCTTCATTTTTTTCCTCCCATTGATTTTGCGTTTTAGCCCCTCAACAAGCTGCAATTTCGTGTCCGGTCCGTCGGCTCGATTCTGCGTGTGCTTTGCTTCGATCGAGCGCGCCGCCCGTTGCAAGATCACTAAGAGGCATCTCTTCTAGCGGGTGCGGTTCTGTGCTCTGTTTCGTTTCTTCTCGCACAAATCTCGTGGGTTTTGGTCCAGATTTGGCTTCTGGGCGGTCGTCTAGGTGTTTCTCGTGGGTTTCGGCTTTGTTTTAGTCGATTTGCTGGCGGATTTGGTGGATTTGAGCTGTGAGATTGGAATATTGTGCTCAATTTGTAGCATTAGAAACCCTCGGATTGGGGATTTCCTGCCGGAGGAAGCTTTTCAAGGGAGCTGCCTTTGGGAGGAACTCTTCCAGCTCTGAAGGTTTCAGTGTACGCGCCGGGTGGAAGATTAGCTTGAAGAGAGTTGTCTGTCTCGTTTATCTAGTGGGGTTTAGTTAGATTTCGTGTAGTGGTGATCAAAGTCTGAGTGCCAAGTTTGGTGGTGGAAGCCCTCAGGCTGGAGATTTCCTCCCTAAAGACGCCCGAGGAGCCGGCTCTGGAAGGAATTTCCTGCCAACCCCGAGGTTTCCACTTCCTCCTTGGCGAAGTTAGATTATCTTCTCATTATATCTTGCCATGCAGTGACAAGTTTTGGTTGCTGAACAAGTCTTGTTTTCTGAAATGTTAGGTTGGTGATTTCCTCCCTCTCAGGACGCAAGGGCTCTTCCAGTCCCCAGGGTTTGTGTGTAGCAGTATTTAAACGACGATTGCGCCCAGAGGATATACAATTGTGTGAGACTGGGAAACCTAGAATCAATTTGGATAAGGTGTTCTAGGAATGGGGAACCAATGCCAAAACGGTACTCTTGGGAGTGATTACTACAACCGTCCTGTTTCTAGGTTTGCTGATGGATATGTTGAGGAGGATTGCTACTCCGATTTGAAGAAATTTGACAAGCCATGGCCTGAGGTGAACGCATTTAAGCCCACTGCTGCTGGTATTTTGAGGCGGGGGTTGGACCCGAACTCCATCTCTGTCCTTGAGCGGAAGACTGCAGACCTTAGGGATCATTACATCATTGGTCGGAGGCTTGGTCAGGGGCAGTTTGGTACAACATACCTGTGCACAGAGATAAGTACTGGGTGTGAGTATGCATGCAAGACCATCCCAAAGCGTAAGTTCATCACCACAGAGGATGTTGAGGATGTGCGCCGTGAGATCCGGATAATGCACCATTTGTCAGGCCACAAGAACGTTGTTGCAATCAAAGATGTATATGAAGACAGTCAGGCAATACACATTGTGATGGAGCTCTGTGCTGGTGGGGAGCTTTTTGACAGAATTCAGGAGAAGGGACATTATAGCGAGCAAAAGGCTGCAGAGCTTATACGAATTATTGTTAGCATTGTGGCTATGTGCCACTCACTTGGGGTGATGCACCGTGATCTAAAGCCAGAAAATTTCCTCCTTTTGGATAAAGATGATGATTTGTCAATCAAAGCAATTGATTTTGGTCTATCTGTGTTCTTCAAACCAGGTATGATATCAAATGTGATGCTTGGAAACGCATTCTTTATCGTTTGTTTTAAAACAGGAGATTAATGGTTCAAGTTCTATTGTGCTGTCTTAAATATTATTGTATTGAAATAGTACTCATGTCCAGTTATTGTCTCCTAGACTTGGACTGTCTGACCAACAAACTAGTTTACAGATGTATGGTATGATCTATACATTGTAATGTGTCACTGACCTTGCAATTTATCAGTTTATTGTTGCTGCATATTCTAATGAATAGGATAGAGTAAATCAAATGGTATGCTCTTGTTCATCGTGATCAGTGGTTACATTCTATATGTCAGCCATGTGTAGTTTTATGAAATAGACTTCTATTTCTCTCTAGAACTAGTATTTTTTTGATACTGCAGGTCAGGTTTTCACTGAATTGGTTGGAAGTCCGTATTATGTTGCCCCTGAGGTACTACACAAACGTTATGGTCCAGAAGCAGATGTGTGGTCAGCTGGAGTCATACTCTATGTATTGCTGAGCGGGGTGCCTCCTTTTTGGGCAGGTGACTGATCTATGCTCAGGTGTGAAATTCAGGTTACTGTTTTTCTGATTGCCATTGCTAAGGTAGCCATTATGTTTTTCCCCCCAGAGACACAACAAGGTATATTTGATGCTGTCCTGAAGGGACACATTGATTTTGAATCGGAGCCATGGCCTAAGATATCTGAAAGTGCAAAGAATCTCATAAGAAAGATGCTCTGCCCTTCTCCTAAAGAGCGTTTGAAAGCTCATGAAGTATTACGTAAGTGTATCTTAATTATTTCACATATCTTCACTCAATTCAGTTGCCCTCTGTTCTTGTTCTTTTTTTCCCCTGTACTCCCAGCATATTGTTGAGTTCCTCGAATTTTTTTGAGAATCACATAATTTTCTCTCTTTACTGGAAAACTGAAAGTTATGTTTCAATGCCAGGGCATCCTTGGATCTGTGAAAACGGAGTGGCCACTGATCAAGCTCTTGACCCTAGTGTTTTTTTTCGGCTCAGAAAGTTCTCTGCCATGAACAAATTAAAGAAGTTGGCTTTGAGAGTGAGTATTTCAATCTACTTCAACATTCAATATTTATATTGTACCATGATCTTGCTTAGTTGACTGAACTTTCTTAGTATTCCGCTGTCTCATATCATTTGCGTTTTTTGGATCCTGAAGTTTTCGAATTTGGCATATAATATATGGCAATTGGCTTAACCTTGTGTAGGCTTTCCCTAAAAATTATTGAAGTTATTTTGTTAGGATTTGGAATTGAGACATTTAGTTGTTTCTTTTCCCTGGGCAGAGACAGGTAGCCATTTAGGATACTGGCATGTACTACTAATATACTGAACATGTATTGAGTTTTCTTTTAATTTTGTGTTCTGTAGCTATCAAGTTTATTGATAATGTGCCATTATTTTCTTAACACTTTTCATTTTTGGTGTGCCCAGGTTATAGCTGAGCGTCTCACTGAGGAGGAGATTGCTGGGTTAAGAGAAATTTTCAAGGCAGTGGATGTAAAAAATAGAGGGGTAATTACTTTTGGTGAGCTTAGAGAAGGTCTAAGAAGATATGGTACTGGATTGGATGATAATGAGATTAGCGACATAATGGAAGCAGTAAGTAGCTGGCCTCTTCTATACTTTAATTTTTAGATTCAGCGAGTACAAAAAAGCGTACATTGCTGTTAGATGTTTGGCACAATGTATTTTCAATACTTGCAAAATTCTGAAAAACTTTACTTGGAAATGTCTCAGCAATATGTGTCAAATAGAAATTCTTGTTGTGTGACATACTGTATGTTACTTGTCAGATAATACCAGCCTCGTTGTAGTGCCTTACTGGAATTTCTGAATTTGTTTCAGGCTGATAAAGACAATAATATCACCATCAATTATGAAGAGTTTATTGCTGCAACTGTACCTCTTAACAAAATAGAACGTGAAGAACACTTGATGGCAGCCTTCACATATTTTGACAAAGATGGAAGTGGTTTTATAACTGTTGACAAGCTTCAACGAGCTTGTGGAGAACATAACATGGAGGATACATTCCTTGAAGAGATTATCTTAGAGGTTGACCAGAATCATGTAAGTTTATCATCTTCTTCGAATCTATGATCTTTTTGGTAGTGTCTGTTGTCGTGGTGCTACCATACCGATGCTTAAGATATTCTGCACAAAATTTTGGACACCACAACATATCGTCCTCATTGTGGACTTTGAGCTTTCTGGAGTTGCATTAGACACATAGCAGTGGTTCCTTATCAAGAACGGCATTTCAAAATAACACCTTTTGTGATACTTAGCATCTACCACACGATCACACCTAATACCCAACCGTCGTTGTCAACAACCATTGAAAATATAAATAAATATACTTTTTGACAGCACAGCTAGTAACAAACTTTTCTGACAGTCACGCATTGACCTATGCAACTATAGTGATTAATGATGTGGGGAGAGAATAATGTGATAGTGTGCCTCTCACTTAGTATCTGATACACGTGCCTTCTTTTCCTTTGCAGGATGGTCAGATTGATTATGCCGAATTTGTGGCAATGATGCAAGGCGATAAAGTTGGACTTGGGTGGCAAACAATGGAAACTAGTTTGGATGTAACATTGAGAGATGCACCTCAAGTACACTGATGCACATGTCATGTACAGATTTTGTTCTCTTCTCCTGTTCATTATTTCACCCAAACCTGAATTTGGGTCTCAAACTTGTACGAGAAGAGAGCAAATCGATTCATTTAGCAGCATTTATTCCATATGAGTGTTGGTTGGTTAATAGTATAGAGCTATCATGAGACACTAGTATGAGTATGGGCTATATGTATAGTAGTGGTATATGGGTTCATGTAGTTGCAAGGCTGGCTAGCAATCTAAAATGTCAAAGGGGGTGCATTCTTTTTTTCTCTTTTCTGTTACCAGTTGTATGCAAGGAATCCTGAGATCAAAATCTTCCCACACCCACACGCCCTTTTCTTTCTTTTTTTCTTCCTGGAGTCGTCTGTGCTGTGGTTGTATTTCGACTCCTTGAGCAACAACCGTATCAAGGAAAGCATGGCCGCGAGGAGATGCCTGTGTCTACCAGTGGGCAAATGAAGTCGCAAATTCGGCTAATTAGAACCATGAGGCGAGGTGGCGAGTGGGTATGAATTAGGCTACTACTGAACTCAGAACCATTATGTCGTCCCGGCAGTCAGGTGGAACAGTGCGACGCACATATTTGGCGAAACCAAATTTGATTTGAGCTGTAGAGCACCATGTTTTTTGGTACTGACAATAACAATATAAGCAGAGGACTTAACGTTCTACTGACTGACCTAGTATTCAACAATGAATCTTATCAAACCTGGGAGAAGCCGACGGCTGGAATCAGGTGCCTGCCGACACGCGGGACTCGTAGGCAGCAGCGATCTCCTGCAACACCATAGCAAACCCGGCAAATTATTAGTCTTGTGTATCTCTATACTGAAACCAGACCCGGTGCTGCACGCCCGTGCTCATCGCTGAAAGAAAAAATGAAAATCTGAAGCACTTGCCTTGACGTCTCCGTCTTTGGTCACAAGGCACCGCGACGTGACCGCGCTGCCGCCGCCCAGAGCCCACCCGACCTCGCAAAGGAACTCGCCGTCGCCGTGCTCCTTGAACGCGCTCCACAGCTGCTTCGGCAGCGTCACGACGCCGTCCGCGTCTCTCCACACCGTGGTGGTCGGTGGTTCCGTCGGCGCCAGCTCCGCGAACTTGCCCTGCTCATCATCACTCATCATCAGTAATTTCCAAAGTCCAATATGCATTTCCCTGTGCTCCGTATTACTCACCGTCTCGGGGTCCATCTGGTCGGAGAACCTGGCCACCGCGGCGTCTCTGCTCTCCCACCGCCCGAGAACCTCCGACACGTCGAGCTTCTCGCCTCCCGCGAACGCCGTCTCCCGAACGGCGCAGCCACCAAGCTGCTCCCCGTTCCGAAACGGGCCGTACCACTGCTCAGAAAACACCTTGACACCACGCAGCCGCGCCTCCTTCCCCAACGCCACGGTCTGCACGACCCGGACCCTGCTGACCTCCTCCTCGCCGCCGCCGCCGGGCCCGGGGCGCACGACGCAGTGCTCCACCTCGAGCACGGGCGCGGGGCCCCTGGGCCAGGCCGCCACGTAGGACCCGCCGGACGCGTAGGCGAACGCGGCGGCCGAGGACGCGTGGCGCTGGTGGGAGGTGTGCACGGCGGCGGCGTCGGCCTCGCAGCCCACGGTAGGGAGAAGCCGGACCAGACGGTACTGCAGCGCGCACGGCGGCGCCGCCGGGTCGGCCAGCGTCGGGCACTGCGTCTGCCAGTCGAGCACCGGCACGCCCCACTCGCGGAACGCCTCCGGGACCACGTTCTCCGGCAGCGGGACGGGATCGCCGGCGGAAGTGAACTCCGCGCTGTACCCGTCCCACTCGCCGGACACGCGCGCCGCGAACGCCGACCACGCCGTCGCCGTGTTGTTATTATCATCATCTGCGGAATAATAATTGGGTGAGTGCTTTTTCAGTTATAGTCTTATAGTCAGCAGAATCTTTTGTGTTCCCCTTGAATGGTGTGCCCTGTTTTGAGCAACATAATCTTTGCGTTCAACTCTGCTTCAGTGCCCTATATCTACTGATTACTAGTAGTCCTGGCGACGGTATAATCACCTACAATGGCAAAGAAAAGTACTACGACGACGGTATGGTCAACTACGAAGCAAACAGAAACAACAATTTGGACCATGATGTTCCCAACCTGTGGCTCCAACTAGACAGAGTCACTCACTAGCTGACTATAGGAAAGAGCAGAGCAGGAACCACAGAGCATGATGAGGGTCGAGCGAGATAGGTGTATGACCTGACTGCGCGCCGGTGATCGCAGCAGCGTCTGTTGCGACGGCGTTGGAGGTCTCCGGGGAGACTACTCGCAGTAGTCCCGTTCTCGTTGAGGACCTACCGAGCCGCCGCCGCCATCGAAGCCGCGGCGAGCAAGAGGACGACGGCAAGCACGCGGGCGGCAGCAGGAGAGCGCGGTGGTCCGGGAGGGGAAGCACGACGATTTGCGTAGAGAGAAGCGGCATTATTATTTGATAAAAAAAAAACGATGCGCCTCTTGTTTTCTATGACGTCTTCATTTTCCATTCTTTTAAATGCACGTATACAAAGTTTACTTTACGGTCCTACGTGGAGTGGAGGCTACAAGATAGAACGTGTGTGGGCGTGGTTCAGAGGGGCGAGCTAGTGGTCACCGCGGACGGGGCCAAGCCATCTCGTCATCGAGGGAGGAGTGGGCCGTACACCAACTGCTCATCTTTCCCTTCTCATAAATATTTCCTACTACCTTCGTATTATGTCGGACTGAAGTTGTTCAAATCATCAGGTTCTGCATCAATAAATGATCCTGACAGAATTCATCCAATGGATTGTAGATCCCTCTTGAGATATTTGGATGTCCTGCTTTGTATGTAGGCGAAGTCGGTGCCTACAATTCGTGCTGCAGAAAAGGTGGCCACTCCTACCAGCGCCTTGTTCCTCATGTCTACAGCCACCACCCTTGCATTCTCGGACAAACGGCCAACCTTGGCAGTGAAGAAAATAATGTCAGCACCCTCTTGCATGCCAAGGCCAAGCACCGGTTAACGTATGTGGAGCCCCTTGAAGGGCGGCGCCGGCTTCCTGCCTTGATAGCTAGACGCCTTTGGGAGGAGTTTGAGGAGCGGGTCATTCCTGAAATCCGTTTTTTTGGTGTCGAGATAGCAGTCCTGTCGCCAAGAATAATCACCGTTATTGTCCGAGGAGGAGGAGATATCTGTTGGCCTGCTAAATGTGGCAGCCACCCAGCCGTCTGTGATGTACAGACCCTCGGAGAGCAGAGTTGGGTCCCAATGCAGCTGCAGCTCTACATACTTGAGGCGACCGTCGACGACGGCGATGTTCCTCCAGAGACGTGCGTCGCCTCTGGGCACCTTGTCCTTGTCGATCGAGCTTGGCGTCGGGACAAAGCGAAGTATTGGGATGGCTTCTTCGCCAGTACGCGCGTGGCATGCAGCAGCTTGCTGTTGCAGTAGTTTACGGACATCACAATAGAGGATTCCCCGCCACAGGTCGACGAAGGCCATAGTGGCATCCTGTCCTCCTATTGCCAGCACCTTGCAGGTGTTGTGGTAAAAGTAGTAGTAACCCTCTTCGTCATCGGAGCTGCTGCTGTATCGCTGTTGGTACTCGTGGTTTAGCGACACGGTGTGGGTCGTCCAGTAGTCTTCTCCTCCCTTCTGCCCGGTCCCGGAGTCATAGAGATAACAACGATCCGTGGAGGTCCGCGACGATCCCGGCGACGATATACTCCTTGTTGTCGTAGCGCAGGATGCCCATGTCTATGGCATCGAAGCTGGACTGGCAGAGGGGAATGCGCGGGAGGTGCGTGAGCGACGGCCGCCCTGACCCGTCGTCGGCCTGGTAGACATAGTAGTGGAGATTCTCCAAACAGGCTTGGGACAAGAGGTCCTCTGGAGAACCGAAGATGACGCGGAGGAGGATGAGGTCGTCCTCCGTGGCGATGATCTCTGGCTCCGCTGCGATGTCGTCACGAGGGCTGTGCACGCACAGGTACGAGACGCGTGGCGGGCGTCGAGGGCACACCGTCACCTGGATCTCCTTGCCGTTCCATGAGTCGCAGCGGGCGGTGCTGGCGTTCTCGCGATTCGCGATGTAGGGCAGAAACTCCAGGAGCATCCAAGGGACGCTCGTCACTTCTTCTTCTTCATGAGCAGCAACATAGTCATCAATGGAGAGCGCCGGCGGATCCATGGTTGACGGGTACAAAACGTGGGTTGGCATGGTTTGATATCTTCCAATTCCAACTCGGATCTTGATTGTCTCTGCTTGGACTTGGGTGAATCTATACTCAAAACGCAGTCCAGTATATATGGAGAAAGAACTCGGCCGCCTGTAAAACGTACGTCGCCGACTCCGAATACTGCTAGGCTAGCAGATCGTGGTGGTTTCCTTCCTGTAAAAAGCTCGCCGCCCGCGGAACGATACGAACTGCTTGCAAAGGGTAACCACGGGCGGGACTCGTGAATTTGTGATCGGGAGTCATGCCTCGCATACGCTGCATGCATTCCGCCTCCGGACGCATCCGGCTAACAGCCTATATTACCTAATCACCAGACTAAACACGACACCAACTATATAACACCATGATGATTCATGAGGCAGAACGCGAACGCACGACCTGCACTCAGAGAGGCAAAGGGTAATTACCCAACGGGCTGGGCTGCGAAGCCGTCAAATCGAACGAGGCCCGAAAATTATGGCCAAGTCGCTGAATCATTCGAGGAGTCCTTCCGCGATTTGACGGCGCGGGTGGTTGCATCTCGCAAAAGAAACGCGGAGACTTCCGGGGCTTCGGCGACGGCTTGGGCGGAGCTAAGCTTCTTCCTCGATCGTGTTCATCCGCTCCATTGTTCGTCCTCGACTCCTCTCCGCTGTTTGTTCCCACGGTCAATTCCCTCAGTGTGGGATCAATCAAGGCTTTGAGACTCCATTGCAATACTAAATGGTAAGGATTACTTGTGCACTGAGATTTATATTAGCTTGACTGTGGATAACAAACTTCTTCTAAATTTGTTTTACATAGTGATCTCTTTATACCATGTACTCTGGTTGATACTCCTGTTCATAGAAATTGTTGTCAGTTAGGTCGGTCATCTAAGAATTCAATTCAAGGTCAAGAATTATGTGTGATATAAGAACGTGCATTAGATCAGATCGATACTCCTCCGCCCCAACCAATCTTTCGAGTCTTCCCCGACTCTCGCTCAGACGTCCGCTATTTGGCGGCAGGTTGTTGCATCGCTCAAACAAACGCCAAGTCTTCTCTTGTTTTGGCGGCGCAGCTCTCATCGTCAGGCGGATCGGAGCTCTTTCTCTGTGTTCATCTGCTCGCGATCGCCTCCCGTTTATTTAATTAATTTGTCCGCCCTCGTCTATCCCTCCCTCCTCGACTCTAGCTCGCTCATCGATCGCTCAGAGGCGCGGCGGGTGTAGTTGCATCGCTCAAACAACTAACCACGGCGGAGTCTTCGATCGGTTGTTTTGGCGGCGGCTTCAGCGGAGAACAGGGGCTGTTCATCTGCTCGATCGTCGTTTTCACATTCTCCTCCACTCCTCTTCGCTGTTCCCACGTTCATTGTTCGTTATTTCCTCTTCCCTGATCACGTGAAAATCCTTGTCATCTCATTGTCTTTCAAAGCAATCCAGCATAGATCTATCAACCAAGGCTTTCAGACCTGTCGTAGGTCCGTCGCAATGGTATAGATTACTTGTGCATATTCAGATTCAGCTTAATTATTGTGAATCACAAAACATCATATATGTGTGTGTCTGTATGTTTTCATGGCCGCCGTTGGAAAGATTTAACCGTCTTCTTGTTGCAGGCGAGATCATTATGTCAAATAGACATTGCAGTGCTCGTGGCGGCCGTGGCATCAATCGGTAATATGTTGCAAGGATGGGATAACGCCAGCATCGCAGGTACTTCGTCCTTTGTTTTAGTTTCCAGCATTAAAAGAGAGGACTAGTCTAAATAATAACAAACAAATAGCACTAGTGCACATGCGAAGAATGAAAATATGAATAATCATTGGATAATTTATTCTAGGATTAGATTAATTATTTTTTTAACTGCATATCATATTTTATGAGTAAAGGGAGTTTAAAATATTTTCCAAGCAAATTAAAGATCATGCTAAAATAGTTTTATGCATGCATTTTTTGATATAGAGAATACTAGATGTCTAATACGAGTCTTGTTTCTATTTGATGTACAATAATTAGGTATAGCTTTTCTATAAATTAACTTGCATTTAAATTATTCTACTGTTAGAATTAATGTACTTATTCTATTATCATTTACATTATTATATGTGTTTTGAAGTTTATATAACAAATGAGGACAATGCAACACATTTTTTATTTTGCTAACTAACATGATAAGTTGGTCTACCTTTTTACAGTTGCTATGATTTACATCAAGAAGGAGTTTCATTTGCAAAATTCACCGTCTATGGAAGGATCTATCATGGCAATAAGTCTTGTTAGTGCCACACTAGTCACAACCATCTCTGGGGTGCTGGTAGACAAATTGGGGAGACGATGGATGTTATTTGCCTCAGCTGCTTTATTCTTTATCAGCGCTGTCCTCACAATATTTATTTGGGATGTGTATATGTTGCTCTTCATCAGATTCATTACAGGAGTTAGCATCAGCTTGGCTGTGACAATTGCCCCACTATATATCTCAGAGATTGCTCCTCCAAACAAAAGAGGACTATTGAATACATTTCCTCAATTTACTGGTTCTGGTGGGATGTTTTTATCATATTGTGCGGGTTTCTGCATATCTCTAAAGTTGAATCCTGATTGGAGGACAATGCTTATAATCCAATCAATCCCTTCGGCCATCTATCTTATATTGATTCTTTTATTTTTACCCGAGTCTCCGAAGTGGCTTGTGAGTCGAGGAAGGGTGGGTGAGTCTATAAAAGTTTTACAAAGTTTACGAATGACACAGAATGTCGAAGGTACATGCATTTCTATCAATAAGTTAATAAGTTAATGTTGTATTTCTCTACTCTTAGAATAGAAATTAATAGGTTCATTTTAAGTTGTCTTGATTGATGCTAATGTTTTCTATATTTTTTGTGCAGTTGAAGCGGCTCTTCTTGTTGAGGGCTTGAGATGTAGTCAAACGCCACATATAGAAGAATACATGATTGGTCATCATGATGCAACCATTGATAATAAATTGATTTTCAATGAAGAAATTGTAAAATTGTATGGACTTGAAGAGGATTCGTGTTGTATTGCTTATCCAGTTGATCCACAGAGCACACATGATAAAATCATTAGTCTTTCCGGTCATTCAAGGTTACCATTGGATCCAATTGTGGATCTAATTAGAAGTGTCAACCAAATAATTCCTGAGGTAAGACAATTATTTCTTTCTAATTGTATTTTTACTTGTCATAAACTTGAAAATTTTAGACATATGCTTTTGTTTTTTTATGTACTCCATTTGACTCACCTAATATCATTAGATTATATCATTAGACATAACAAATTACATGTTCATGATAGCAGGAAAGCAACACATTTGATGATGAGGTAGAAGATATTGAGCTAAATGTAGGTGATGAGGAGAATCAGATTGAATCCCTAGAGCATGTAATAAATTGCAATGAAGATGATATTGAGGATAGTCTCTACAATCCTCTTCTAAACAGATCAATAGAGAGAGATGATGATTTAGTTTCAAATCATGGAAGTGGTGTAGGCATAAGAAGAAAAGGTAGTAGCCTAGCAATTGGTGGAGGGTGGCAACTAGCTTGGAAATTACCTACAGATAATTGTTCCAATGCAAAGTTTCAAAATGGAATACAACGGATGTATATACATCAAGAAGTTTCACAAAGTGTGCACGAGTCAAGATTGAATGTTTCTCTAGGTGACAAATTTATCCAAGCTGCTGCATTGGTCAATAATTCAGTTCTTCCAAAGGATCAGATCGAGAAATATAAGGTTGATCTTGCAAAGTTTGAACAATCAAATGAAGCTCATATTAACACAAGGTGGAGTGATCTATTAAAACCAGGAGTAAGGCGTGCATTGATAGTAGCTATTGGAATACAACTGCTCCAACAGGTATTATATTTTTTATATGATTACTAAGTAACTATACATACATTACAACATTTTTTTTAATAATTATTCGAACATATAATATATGATTTTTTATATCTTCTTTTCTAGTTTGCTGGAATAAATGGTGTTCTCTACTACACACCTCAAATACTTGATCAAGCAGGTGTTGGTTTTCTTCTTTCAAATGTTGGTCTTAGTTCTGATTCAGCCTCAATTCTGATAAGTGCTGCTACAACATTATTGATGCTTCCTTTCATTGGTATTGCTATGTGGCTCATGGATCGTACTGGGAGAAGGTTAGTATGCCACATCTTTACTATCAATTGATTACCATTGCTTCAATTTTGATTCATTATATAACAATATGACAAATTATACTTTCTTCTATG
The DNA here is from genome assembly GCA_032690845.1 of Eleusine coracana subsp. coracana. Taxonomy (NCBI): domain Eukaryota; kingdom Viridiplantae; phylum Streptophyta; class Magnoliopsida; order Poales; family Poaceae; genus Eleusine; species Eleusine coracana. Next base: position 62,777,950 of record CM064422.1, on the reverse strand, counting down.
TAGGCAACTTCTTCTCCGCACCATACCTATCCTGCTAGTAGCACTTATCATTCTGGTTGTTGTGAACATTGTGACTTTGAGCACTAAACTTCATGCCATTCTCTCAACTATCAGTGTTTCCATCTATTTGTGTTTTTTTGTTCTCGGATTTGGCCCAATACCAAACATTTTATGCGCAGAGATATTTCCTACTAATGTTCGTGCTATCTGCTCAACAATATATGGCCTGACATTCTGGATATGTGATATTATTGTCACATATAGTCTCCCTGTATTGATGAGATCGATTGGACTCGCAGGAGTTTTTGGGATTTGTGCTATAGTTTGTGCTTTGGCTCTGATATTTGTGTATTGCAAGGTGCCAGAAACAGGAGGTGCACCTGTGGAAGTAATTGTGGAATTCTTCTCACTTGGATTACCAGTTAATCAAAGTATCCAGAAAAAAGAGAATCCATCAGACCCACTCAAAAATTGAGAAGAGATCTTTATATACATATTTGTTTTGAGTTAACATATGTAGACATACTTTTTTCACTTTATACTCATGTGTAAGGATTTTATAAAGTTGTACTCTAAATTCAAATCAATATTATTCTCAACTTTTCTGTCATCTTCTGTTTGGGTTGAGTAATGTATTATTGTTTTATAAAGTAATTTACTACAATGAGTCAACTGCAAGTGATATGTTAAAGTGATTTGAGTTTGAATCATAAGATTGAAACTATGAAGATCTAGTAAAATGACCTCGCGGGTTATTAAAACAGAGTCAATAAATTCTGCTGTGAGTGAAACATTTGTTATTTTTATATGTAAACATACCAAGGACCCATATAAATGGAGAAAGTTTCATGGGCGGAAAGTCTATGCTTTAAGAAAAGAGTATAGCGACCCTCGTCAAAAAGGTGCAACGTGTTTACAGATTCTTCTCTGGTAGAAGAAAATATTTTAGAAGAAATCAGGGAGAGGAGATGTGTTAATAAGAAAATCTGTAATTACCAAGGAAAAAAAATCCTGCAATTGGTTATAAGAAAACCACGTCATGCCGTCATGGTGATATACCGAATTGACAAATGTCGTCATACGAATGCTGTAGCTGCCTCAGGTCTAACAGGCTGTGCAATTTGCTGAAATAGGTGTCAATTGTTTCTTTGAGTATTATAATCAGCTATTTCAATGAATTGGCAGAACACTACTAGTAGATAAAGAGAACTTAAACATGTTGTTATACGAAGCATTATGCAAATAAATTACACTGATTCTAGAAAAAGAACCGAAGAAGGTTAACGACAAGACTTATGTACACATCTGATTTTTCCTACAACTCCATCCTTAACATTTTAAGTATATTATATGTACAAATGCATACTGCGAACTGATTCTCTCTCATGAACATGATTAATTAACCAGAGTGATCACATCAATCTCATAATCTATTGGCATCAACATCTACCAGAACACAGCAAGTGATCTTCACCGGAGTCCAACGAGGTTGCAGGCACACCTGTTGGCCGCAGATGGTGAAGTGGCAGCCAAACGGTAGCGCCTGTGTCGACAGGGACGCACTGTGCAATTTAAGCCAGGAAGCCGGCAGCTCCGTCGCCGCTGGCGCCGGACGACGAAGATGATGCCTCGCACTTGCCGCACCGTGCGGCGGTCTCTGGCGGCAGCTTGGGCGGCGCGTCGACGTCGAGGACGCAGCGGCATGACGGGCAGGATGAGTGTGCACGGAGCCAGGTGTCGACGCAGGCGACGTGGAAACCGTGGCCGCACGGCGGCAGCACGCGGACCTCCTCCTTGGCCTCGAACTCCGACAGGCAGATGGCGCACTCCGTGAGGACCGTCTCCACCTCCTCCACGGCGTCCTCGTACGCCAGCTTCGGCAGCGCCCTCAGCGCCTTCTTCTTCAGCCCCTTGCTCGCCGCGGACGACGGGGCGGCGACGCCGCGATTGCGCGTGTAACGGGTGATCGCGGCGAGGCCGATGACGCAGATGAGCGCGCAGAGCAGCGCGGCGAGGATGACGACGACGTTGGAGTTGACGGCGAGCGGGTCCGGCGGCTCCGCGGCGGGGAGGGTCGGGTACTGGCCGGAGTTGGTCTGCAGGAGGCGCAGCGCTGACGCCATTGGCCGGAGGATCGGGGACAGGGGAATGCGAAAGGGATCAGGGGACGGGGAGACCGAGAGTTTTATGGCGCACAGTAGTCAGTACTAGTAGCTTTGGCGATGCGGCTGGCTGCTCACTGCTCAGCTCATCCATCAGTTGGGAGGAGTCGGGCAGTTGGAAGTTGCAAGAATGAAGGCGCCAAGGCAAAGCACGTGTCACGGGCCCCGCCGCACGACTCTGTCGCGTGGGCCGCGTGCGTCACGCCGTGTACCACTGTGTAACGCGCGCCTGGGCATCGGGGAATCCGCCGTGACGCCGGCGAGATTTGCTGGGTGCGAGCGCTGAACGCAGCCGGTCGCGTAGGCCGTAGTAGTGCGGGGCCGCGACGAGGCGATGGGTATATGTAAATGGACGGCTGCCGATCGCGCGCGCTAGGACGCCATGATGGCAGCTCGGGACCCTTCGTTTCGTTCCCTCGCACGGCACGGCTCGTAGGGTGGGGGAGTCGTCGTTGCCGTGATGAGCGGCACGGACACGGAGATGGTCGGCAGATGTTGCGTCCGTCAAATCAATCAATCAATCAGGCATCATCCTCGATGCTCAATCCCGATGGACCGTACCATAGCGGAGGTGTGACAGGAAGCTGGAATTCTGGAAGCTTCTGCCTTTCCAGATTTTTTGTGTTCTCAGGTCAGACTGCCAGCATCAGCATAGAGTGCAGTGCACTGGGAAAAGAGAGAGAGGTTCACTGAGACGCAAAGGTGGTCGTTGGCTTGCATATCACTTCTCTGCCATATGAAGTTGATGGTGATTTTGTATAATCTTCGAAGAGTAATACGATGCTACTATATTCATCGAGTATCCTCATGCAAAAAATTATCAATTATTCTCATGCTCACAGGATCGGTAATAGCGTGTTCTCGCGGAAATCGGTGGCGGTGGACTAGTGGCCAAATCTTTTGTCAACTTTTAATGGGGCACGATGTCTACGCAAGGTAGAGATGCCGAGGCTGCAGTAACAGAGCTTTTAGTCCGTTGCACAGGAAGAAGATAAGTTTACTCATCACAAGAAACCAATGATCACTGCACTTTGCATGTGGTCCGAAAGAAGAATAGTGAGTGCAAGCAGTGTGATTCTACCGAAAAGGCAAATCATGCCATCCTGCTAGCTTCATGCACCTGCACTTGTAGCAGGTACTTTACAGGCCGACAGCAGTCACGAGGATCAGAGATAAGTATTACTGTAATCACTATCTTCACGATAGTTACATATCCAAAGCGCCACTTCACAGGGTATACTAGATTGCTTAATAAACAAAAGTTACAGAAGTTCCGTATGACAATTTGATTCGATGCAAAATTCAATCAGTTCCAGATCGATTGAAGTGCTTATCATGTTACATGGTAACTGTGATTTCCAGATCTCTACCAGAAAAAAAAAAGGATAGTTACTGACACAATCTAAGAGTGCTGCTGGATTTCATAGCCGAGGCGAAATCAGCATACAGATTTGCTCAAATCTCACTGATGTACTCTAGAAGTGATTCGACCTCTTGCCTCAAGGCAGCAATTTTCTGTTGCTGCTGGCCAATCCTGTTTTCAACGTCCTGCCCACGCAGCTTCTTCTCAAAGCTGTCAACAACAGTGGAATGCCTAGTCATGAGCTTCTCCTGCATCTCTCTCTCCTTTGCAATCAAGTCCTCTACCTGCATCACAAAGGAAACAGTAACCAAAATGGAACATTTGTCCCTAACAACTAGTATCAGGTTCGAATTACTTGAGAGGTGGTAAGAAACAATAGTGTGACATTATTTCTTGGTACATAACAAACCTTTGGCCATATCTGATAAGACTGGGGAGATGACTGTAGAGATGTCAGCAATGGCTTCAGCTCTTTCGATAGCTCCTTAAATTGCGCATCAGCAGCTTTACGAGCCGCCTTGCATGTTTGAGTATCTCCTGTCCTTGATAGATCGCGCAGTGAGCCTTCCAGTTTATCATGGACCGCCAAGTATTGCTCAAAGATGCCCTGGATTTTCTGAACAGTAGCTTGCACCTGTGTCAAAAAGCATGAAAATTAGCACTCTTACAAGATCAAAAGAATAATAGGAGCCCATACTGCAGTAAATCAAGAACTCAACTCTAGTCAATTATCAAGTGTGGATTCACAATTAGCAAAGAATGATCGGTGATAAGTGCATTCAGATTTATAGTTCACTGCATGGATGCTACCATGGTCACATTCCCACTCTTGTCATTCCTCTCATTAGTTGTTAACCCAATCCAGTATTATTTGCTCCCACACAACAATCAAAACACATTAGGTGGAAAAAGAACAGACTAGCATTACTATCTGGTGAAATGTCGCAGTGCATTAATACTTCCCTAACTAGTATATTGCTATATTATCCCCACAAATAACTGCAACAATCAAAACACATTGGGTGGAAAAAGAACAGACAGCATTACTATCTGGTGAAATGTCCAGTGCATTAATAGATCCCTAATTAGTATATTATCCCCACAAATAACTGCAACCTTGCTCTGACTTACGAGTGACCATTTCACATTTTAAAACTGTTTTTTGCTGATGATGAAAATACCAACAGTAAGTATGCATTCAAAACCCTGCTTAATTTGATTTGTAAAAATTATCATATGCCCAGCACTCTTGAGGAGAATCTGGCACATTATATAAGAAAATATCACACCATCCTGCTTAATTTGGTTTGTAAAACAATCACAAATATTGATGCTTAGAACTCTGAGGATTCCCAGAGGCATCAGATAACAAAAATATCACAGTAAAGCAGGCCAAAAGAAAAAAGTTACATGAAATATAAAACAGTTTTCAGTAAGGCATCACATAACAGTTTTCAGCTGCAAAAACAAATACCTCATCCCACTGCAGCTTGGCCAAGTAGGAAGGAGAGTTCTTGGAGATTGACATGTCAGTGCGCATGTAAGCAATACAGGCAACAAACAGGAGGAAGAAACCAGTGATGAGCATCATCGGCTCTCTGAGCAAGGATATATTACTGAATCTGTAGTACACCTGCATAGTGAAATTAATCATCAAATAAATAAGCACCAGTTCAGAGGTATCAATAAACAAACAATTTAAATCATCAAAAGACACAATTAAGCCTTTCACAAGAAGCTTTAGCACTGTTGTGTGTATTGGTAATCAGTACTTCCAACTTCTGGAGCAGATAATTTGGTTGGATATAATAGCTTATCACAAAATTATCCTTTCCAGAAAGCAATTGCCCATAATACATCAAACAGTAATATATCTGACAACAAACCTGGAAATACAGATTGTGCTCTGGAATAACATCAGGCTTCTCCAACACAACAACAGGCCTTCCCACAATGTCAAGATGTGAATACTTCACCTGCACCACAGACCACTGCCTATATTAAAAAGGAAAACAATAGAATAAAAACCAGAGATATATTTGCTACATCATCCTGAAAAATCACCTCCTGCCATTGCTTGATTGGAAAGGGAACTGAAGCTTCAATATCCTTTGAACCTTCAGGTAGAACAACCTATTCAACAACACGGATACTTACAAGTTACAAGCGGGAAGTGAAAGTAAAATATAATATAATCAATATAAGGAGTCAAGGACATGAGAAACTAATAGCAATAAAAACCAGTACTTCTACGAATTCCTGTTCTAAGGCTCAGACAATAAGGCGGCAATTCTGATTGGCTGAAGTGTAACGAGATAAAAGTATGAAATCATGAGAGTAAATATAAATATATTTTTTTAAAGAAGCCAAAAAATCATTGGCCAACTCATCTGCAAACTGTAATGTCTGATAAGGTTTAAACTGTGCAACTGCAATTTTGCAGATTAAAGAGTAGAATACAAATAGACAGCAGAGAGCAATATTTGTCTGATGCATGTTCACAACATACCTTCACAATAAGCTTTTCGATGAGAATCTCCTCCATAGGAGAACCAAATGTGATATTGAGGAACCTCTTTCCATCAGAAGTGAAAACAAAATCTTGAAGAGGTAAACCATAACCAATGGTAAAGGTTGTTTGCCACCCACCAAACAATGGAAACCTTGGTTCAATTTCCAGCTGAGTCTGAAATAAGAAAGCTTGGTTTAGAAAACTATTCGCCAGGTGACGCTAAAACATCTTTGATTAAAAATGAAATACAACAGGAGTACCTTCTTAGAATCACCCCACAAATGTGATGTGGAAATATTACCAATCTCATCTCTGTAATAAATGGAATGGGCTCTTGGAGGCAATCTAGCAATAAGATGCCTAAAAGATGAAACCCCTCTAACATAAGGTCTAGATTGATAATCAATCCTGCAAAAAGAATAGGCAATTTAGACATTTGAAGGAATGATTAATCTCTCCAGTTACAGGTTGAGCCGCTGAAATAAAATCAGATGTCATGAACAGCAACAAACCTGGAAAATTCACCCTTAAGTCTGGCACCACCGTGGATGATGTTGTAATGTTCCGTAATTTGTACATTTCCCCAGTGAGATATCTCAATCTCCCTTACAACTTCCTTTGCAACTGCAAAAGGATTGTTGTTCTCGAAGTGTACAATCACAGGTGAGTAGGAAAACGGGGGAAGATCTTGAAATGGTCCATATTTTAGCTCTGAATCCACAAGTTTTGCATTTTGCCTTGTGTACGATTCAACCCTTCCGCCAGGCAATCTGATGGTAAGTGTCTGTGCTTTAACAGGGTATGGTGAGAGATAGTGAGCACTATCCTGATAGACAACAAGTTGTGCTTCAGCTTGAGTGATTTCTTCTGGGAATGGTTGAAGAGAGTGAGTGAACACAGTCAGGACATCCAAATGCAGAGTTTTCCCCTTTTCCAAAGGTTTGGGTAGCAATGCTGAAAAGAATGTTAGTTCTGGGGGAGCTCCAGAAGGCTGAACAACTTCAATCGGCAGAACAATACTCTGACCCTTCAGTTTTCCTTCACTACCAAATGCTCTTATAGCTGCTAAGTTCTTAGCTTGGATATTGGGGAAAGCCAGTAAAACTTGAGAGACAGGGTCTGGCCCAACATTTTCAACCTAAACAAAATGGTGACCATGTAAGTTTAAGTGTAACAGCAGTATCCTAGCATATCACACATGCATGTTCAAGTCTGATTCTATCCAGATATGAGTGCTTACAAGAGACATGATAATGTTCAGGTTTTAGGATAGATACAACAAGCATATATTTCAGATAGTGAGTCAGTGACAGTTCAAGTCTGATTCTATCCAGATATGAGTGCTTACAAGAGACATGATAATGTTCAGGTTTTAGGATAGATACAATAAGCATATATTTCTGATAATGAGTCAGTGACACATGTCAACCTACTTCAAATATGGAACAAGGTTACATTGATGCCCATACTTCAAAGGAGCAGTAAATCAAGCAAGCACCCACTAGAAATTTGTTTCAAAAAATCTTCCTAAATCACATGGGACAGAGAATTGGCCATATTGAAAATTTGGCAGTAGTATTGAATAGCCGGCTGTAGGTATTGGTTCATACAGGGTTCATACGTGAAATGCTAAATTCATACACAATCGCACTAAAGTAATTATGCTAATCAGACGACTCGCACGTTGCAAACAGCAGGCAACTAAGGGAGGGCTAGTACAACAGGCTGCAACAGTTCATAGCGACTCAGCGATGGACAATTAACACTGAGAAACAAAGCGCGGCAACAGACCTTGAGCGAAGCGAGGACGCGAACGATATACGAAGTCAGATCAACCTGCAAGGACAGAGAAGAACACGCGCAGCGTTAGATCCGAGGCAGCTAAGGCGGGGACACAGGAGTTTCAGACTCTGAGATCTGGAGGAGCGGGAGGCCCACTAACCCTTCGCTCTGCCTTGGAGATGACGAGGTCGGCGCGCGCGGCGGAGGCGAGGACGCCGACGAGAATGGCGAGGAGGAGGAGGAGGGTGCCTCGGCGGAGAGGCGGCAGCGGCGTCGCCATCTTCCCGCGGGCAGATCGCGTCGGGGACTCTTCGCTGCGAGATGTGGGAGGAGACGCTTTAAACCCTCGTCGGGCGTGCGTGCGCAAGAGGTTGCGCGGCCGGTCGGGTCAGCCCGTTCCGGTGGGTTTTGGTTTTTCTTTTTTTCTTTTGTTTTTGGACGTGTGATCTGGGTCTGTTTCTGTATTTTCATGAAGCATGTGACAACTATAAACATGTTCGAATTTTGCTATATTTGCAGGTAAATTTCGACATATTTCAATTATTTCATAAGAAATGATACGACCCACTCCAATGTATTAGTTATCGGGGATCCAAAGTACAGTAGTACCTACAGAGATCATCTCTTTTTTTTTTTTGAAATCGAGATCAGTATTTTTGCTCTGACGTCAAGGGACTTGTTTTTCTGAATTCTGAGGTGCACGTCGTAATAACGAGTGTAACGAACCGAAAGGGTCCGGCCCGGCCACGGATCCCCATCCCAATCGACCAGAGAAGAAGCAAAGCGGCCGCGCAAGGCTGCCCCGGCGAGCGCCCTCCGGCCGGCGTTGGGGAAGACGCCGCCGGCGGCGTTCACTTTCGCGCGTGTCCCGTAACCTCCCCACGCGCGGCACCGCCATGCGCGCCGAGGCCACCCAGATCAGCGCCTTCACCGCCGCGGCTGCGCACGCGCTCTGCTTCGCCGGCCTTGCTGCTGCTCACTTCCTAGCTGGCCGTGGCGCGCTTGTCGCGGACCCCGAGCGCACTCTCCGCCTCCTCGTGGTACTCTCAATTCCTTTCCCTCCCGCTCACTTGCCGCCGCTGCCCACTTATCGTCGGCTTCCCCACCCTTCCATCTCCTCCTCTGATCTGAACTGAGCTTCTCTCTTCCTCACTTAGGTCTGCGAAGCGCCAGTTGTGATCGCTGTGTTCAGTTATCTGCGAAGGGATGCTCAGTGCTCGGTGCGGCACGCTTGCGACTTGTTTGTTCTATTGTTTCTTCAAATTTCGTCGCCAGAGTTTACAACTGGTTAATTGAGCTTCTTTGATTACAGTTTTTCAAGGCGGCTGCGCGGGGATTGCTCGCCCTGCCTGTGGGTGAGCTCCATCTCTTGAGTGCATTTTCTCTTTGATGAGGCTTCTTTCCCTACGTTGCAGTACGTTGCTGCATGAAGGGGCAGCTTTATGCTGGAGATTCGAGTATCAGCACTCACTTCTTTAGTCAAAAAATCAATTTCATCTTGTGTAGATTAAGAGTCAAAGTGTTTGTTTGTCTATGATATGTTTTTTTTTCTCCTCATTTCTTGTCTCTTCAGGAAATTCACTAAATATATACAATCTGATTATACACAATTTTATCATATGATAGGAGCACTCCTAAATGCATTTGGAGCAATTGTTCTTGGTGCACCTGTCGGACTCAAGTAAGTATAATATCATAAGAGTTTTGCAATGACAGCCAGGGTTGGCATTTATACCTTTTTCTGTTTAGTTGTATCCTGTTTTTTATTTTACTGTTTTAGAGTAATGCATTGTTCATTTTGCAGGTACTGGATAGCAACGACTTATTGGTCACTTCTCATGTCTCTGTTCACTGTAAGTATGATTTCTTCTGCTTTGGTTGTGCTAACATTATAGAATTAGTAGTTTTGCTGGTTCTCTGTTGGCAGTTCTGGTCTTCTGGATATCATGAGCTTCATAAATACTATAACTATGAGAAGCAGGATTATGACATGCTAATGCACAACCTTGCAGTTTGTTCCCGCAGCAAGTGTCTACGGAGCATCCAAAATTGATTGGCAGAATGTGCTTTCCCACACCATGTATGCTCCTGACTCAGAATTTTTCAATGCTGGAATTCATTCAGAGATGTGCATTTTGTATGGTTCAGCAAACACAATCAGTCATTCTGGCTGATTGTCTCCTTTTACATTTCAGTTATTTCGTACCTATTGATGTCAAGGACTACATGATCTCCGCACCCTGTCATGGAGCTGTAATAGGAGCATGGCTTGGTGCTTGGCCTATGCCTCTTGACTGGGAGAGACCCTGGCAGGTAAAGACTATCTTCAGACCTGATCTAGTACATGTTGTCAACACATAGGCATGAAAAAGCACGATCATATTGGAACATATTCACTGAAACGGTAACTTTATGGAAAATATATTCATGCCTACTACTTGACTTGTTCAATCATTTGCTCCAACAAACATGACAGTGGGCATTAAAATAGGAACTGTTCCTGCCTGTATTGGTATATTCTTGTGGGAATCAGGTAATCGGCAGACATATCTGCATTGCCTGACTGAATATTTTAGAGCTGTGACATAAAAGGCTACTTTGGTTCAGACCTTGCCACCTTGGCAAAACTGCCTGGTTCAGGCAGCGCTCCCAGGCGTCCGATTTCATGTGCCTGCGGCTGAGAGCGCTGCCTGGCCAGTGAGCTGCCTGCATCAGCCTGCTTGAAGTTTTGTTGTGTGTCACTGCTTTTGAACCAGTCCATATTATGATCCATTTCCTTTCTCCAATTCTAAATATTTGGTCTTACTTTCAGTAAGGTATTCTGGGGCACATCCTGACATCCATGATAATTCCTTTTCCGGGCCTTTACAATAAATTGCTCTAGTCACTTCCACATTCATCGGGCCACTTACTATTTGTGTTTCTTTGATCTTTCTTAGGAGTGGCCTATCAGTGTCACGTATGGTGCAGTTGCTGGGCATCTGGTTGGAAAGGTAGCGTCGTTGACCTTAATAGTTCTTCACAAGAGAAGGGTTCGTGCAAAAACTGACTAGCCTATGGATGATGAGTGCCACTTATTTTTCTTCTTCTGGCATATGGTTCATCCAGATTGATGTAGTGTGCAACTAGCCAAGTACTCTTCCCACAGAGTTATGTATTTGTTGATTGGCTCTCTAGTTATAGTATTTATAACTCTCTCAGGTAGCCTTTCCATAGCTGACCATTATTTTCTTGAATGTAACGAGAAGCATTGCTGTTTATTTATTTATTTTTCAATACAGAAGAGGGAGGTTTAGGTGATTATAAGCTTTGTGAAAGCTCCTTTGCATATTTCTTCGGGGAGGATCTGTTGCACATATTTATCCACTTTATCATTATTTCATTTTGAATAAATGAGACTTTCCTAACATGTCAATATTTGCATTTCTCCCAATGCTATTCTATACAAAGTTAAATTACAAACATATCACACATATTCATCCCGTCACTTCTGAGTGCTGAACGAAAAATCAGAATCATTGATGTCAACCTTAATCGAGCTGGACGAGACTGCTCTCCTCTCTAGCCTGTGAGGCCGATTCTGCTCAACTACCGGCGGGTACATGTCACCGAGCTCTTGCTCCCGCATAGGCGAGGCCGGGACGCTCTGGGGATCGTCGGACCTCCCCGTGGCCTTGTTGAGCAGGTGCACCGGCGAGCTGTCTGGTGACATCCCTCTACTTGGTGTCGTGTTGCCGCTCATGTACCCATCGTACCCTGCCTCCCGGTGCTTGGACTTCTCCTTGGCTGCGTTACGCCATTTCATCAGAGCATTGGCGGTCTGCTCCTCAAATATGGTCTTCTTCATGTGTGTGCCCATCTGCATCACAACAGCGTGCAAGGATGAATTCGGATGTGACCATACGGTTCCTATAATCATCATTTTCAGGAAAATTCTATGGAATTTTTTTTTTACCTGTGTGACTAGTGCGTAGAGTGGAAAGGTGATGTAGCTGCAGATCACCTGAAGAATCAGCCCCACCACTATCCTCATGATGCTCAAGCCTATGTTTTCGTGGAAGCAATCCTTCAATCCTGGGGTGAACTGTATAACAACAACCAAATGAATATAAGTCACTGTTTGTTCATCCTCTCTTTTCTTTTCTTTTTTTTTTGTCGAAGGAATGAAGTTATTAGTTCATTCAGTGAATGAATGCTTAGGCCAAAGTGTCTTACCATTGTCCAAATGAAATGGGCCATCTGGAATGCATTCTGAGTGAGACATAAGCAAAACGATGTCAGTAAGCCATTTATTGGCCACTTCATAACGATGGGTTGATATAGTCTGATCGAGATTACACATGTACCTGGAAGAGTGTCAAGTGTATGAAAAACAGGACCCACTGAGGTCGATTGAACCAAAAGAATTTGTTGCTTGGTTCAACAATAGGTGCCCCTTTAATTACGCTTGCCTTGTCCTGTATCTCTTTGGCCATCTCCATAATGACAATCTCTAGCTTGGTTCCAACCATCAAAAGAATCTGAAAAATAAAAATAAAAGACGTCTTTGTTATACAATTCCAGAACTGATTTAAATTGGCTCTTTGTCGTTTGAACGGAGTGGAAGTCACACTTACAAGGACTGGGACATAAGACATCCAAATAAGCGTACCCCATCCTGCGCACAAAAGAATAAAGTTATACAAAACGACGGTGATTGCAAGACAGGCTGCAAGAATGCTGTTTGAACAATGAAGAATGAGATGGGACAAAGGGCGTACCTTGGATGTCGATGAGGAGTATAAATATCGCCACAAACCACAGCGGGAGGCTACAAAGACCAACCAAATGTGTCAAAATCATCGAGCGACGAAGAGGCTGACGTTCTTAGGCATACCGCTAGAATATACGCCCCCAAGAAGAATTAGAGTATTGGCAAATGACAAAACGTATGTACCTGATGCCCACGACGATTTTGAAGTCGTCTTCTAAAGACCGTTTGATGTACTTGTGGAAGTCGAATTTACTATTGGGCGCCAAATGCGCCTACATAGGAAAAAAAATGTTTTAGATCAAATATGCTCCACATGAAGCAGATAAGAGAAAATTTCCTAGCTAGTACTATGTAATGGAAGAGGTCTTATTCTGTCATGACAATGGGGAATGAGAGATGATTTAGTACATTGATGAAGCCTTGCCGCATGGTCAAGTAGTCAATCTTGGTGACAGATCCAAAGAACTGCCTAAAAAACGCCACCTAGTAGCAAACATTGAGGAGGAGGACGCAGGTAAATAGTTAGAAACGCTGAAGACAGCAGAAATGAACGATCGAGAGATCAGGTGCATGATCAACTCACAATCCATCTGATTCCAGGGGTGCCAGAGAAGCCAATATGCCGCCTCACGAATGACGTTTGATGGGTGAACCGGAATCGTGAAGGATCTGCAGCGTATAGGATTTTGTATCAGTAATTCAGCATGCATGCGTTGTTCAGGGACATGCGCTAGGTTCAGAAAGTTTCTTTTTTCTTGAACTAGTTGGTTCTTACCATTTGCGAACTGATAGTCCAGTGAGGCGGTCTCTGCTTCCCATTTCTTCCATTTCTTCATCTGCACGCAAGAACATGGCAAGAAAGAATTAGTATTGTTTTCTTCTAACTGAAATTCAGAGACAACTTTGGGTTTTATTTCAAATGAAGTGAAATGGTAGGTCAACATGGTTTTCTTGAAAAAAAAGAACTAGTGTGCAGTGCAACTGAAGAAGCAGTAAGATGTAGTATGGTAAAGCTTGGGTTGTGCTTATTACCTTCATACGTCCCAAAACCATTGTGGACACGCTGTAAGTAACATGGAACACCGCGAGCACAAAGATGAATATATGCAGCTCGTGAATACCTTTCGCCGAGATGAGCGCCACCATGTTCTCGTCCTGCAACACCAAGAAAAAAAAAATTACTGTTTACAGGCTCGTAATGAATAACGATAACCTTCACCTTGAATTGAATGTGTCATGTACGTTTTTAGTGCACTCGTCTTCCCCGCCTGCGGCGGCCAGGAACCGACGATGAACAGCCTCTTGTCCGAGGTACCAGAGCAGCCTCCGGCGGGCGTCGCCTTTGATGCTGCTGTCCGCCTTTGCTTTGCACGGCTTCATGATGTTCCCAGCCTTTTTAGGGATGCATATCTTGGAGATGGGCGTTTGACCCACGGCGAGGAGGAGGGATATGAAGCCCATGAGCATCAACTCTGCAGGCCATAGTAGAAAGATTTAGAAACAGCCTATATATATCAAACGCTGGAGGACGATGGGAATCAAAGTCGAACTGCACTGCTCCTTGTTTATGGACAGGTAGCAGGGTTCAGTTCCACGTAGTAGGCTATAGCCTATAGGGTCCAGTTTGATACTATTTGATTTGGAAAAAAAATTCGGCAAGGAGTTGATATCAAAGCTCATCATCGATAATAATAAACAAGTGTTAATAGCAGAGAGCAGTCGAAGCACCTGCTTTGATCTTCTCGAGCGCCTCGCGCAAAGCCTTCTTTTGCCGCGTGTGGAACCACTGCAACCAGGAGCAGAAAAAGAAAAAGCAGAGCAAGGAGGAAGAATTCAGTTTCCTGAGAGCACATGCATCATGCATGCGAAATGAGTAGAAGATCGAGGTAGAACTTTTTACGTACATGGCCGAGCCAGTGGAGGCCGTACTCCATGGCGAAGGAGATGAGCACGATGACGGCGCACACGACCGCCACCGCCCACGTCGGCGTGTCCGGCAGTTCCCGGCCGCCGCCTCCCCCTGCCATCTCTCTCTCTCTCTCTTCTCTCTTTCTTTCTCTCCTACGCAACAGCAACAACAACAACAACAAAGGCACGAGCTCTCCTTCTTCTTCCTTGAGCAAAAACAAGCACCAAATTAAAATGGGCTCTTGCTCTTGGTGGGTGAAGTATCTGAGGACAAGCTAGCGTTGGAGAGGGCGGGCGATGCTGGCAAAGCTCAACTGCCGAAAGACGCACGGGGCCTGCAGGTTTTTATTAGCGCGAGGCGAGCGATCCACGACCGCGTCAAGGCGCGTACAGGTGCGCAGGGAGGCCGGCCCCTCCTGGGCGATTTGGCTTCAAAGACGGTAAGAAACCGGGTTCTCTAATCTCTCTACCGTGTTTACGCGCTGCCGTTAGCTGGTTGGTCTGACCGGTGATCATCGGCTTTAGTGTTATTTATCGGCCGGCCGGCACACGGGGGCCCCTGATCCATTTTGTTGCATGCAGCTACGACGACTCTGAGCTAAGCAAGACAAAAGAAAAAATTACTACTAGAAAATTTTGAAAAGGCAGGACAGGACAGGACAGGACACCAGGAAATGTAGTTAAACTACTAATCACGCGATTAGCAAGGCTGATGAGATCACTCGGAATCGCATGACAGCGACCCAAAACGTCCCTAAACCGAGCCAGCGGAGTCGCGATCCGGTGGTCCCGTTGATGATGCCTGCTTCTCTAATCCAAGCGTTGAAGAGATGAGATCGGTAGTCGGCGTTGCCACGAAAGCGGGAGAGTTCAACTTGGACCTGGAGGGAAAAGTCGCCCGACCACCTAGTCAAGTCACAGCGGCTGGCTCCCAATTATTGTGGACTGTTTGATGGTTTTTAACTGGAAACCTGGAATAGTATATAGTATAATAATCCTACAAGTTAAACCCATCTGGTTGACGCAGCCGTCGGGCTCCGACTTTGCCTCTACGTACCTCTCTCATTGAAGAAAGTTTCAGGTGAAAAAGCAAAGTTGAGAGGGATTTTCCATTTCTTGCTACGTATGTAAAGAAGAAAGTTTCCGAACAGTGAAAGGGTTTTCCTCGTCGCGTAGAGACCCTACTTGTTTGTTGCGAGAGGTCCACTGGGCACCACGTCCTTTTTTGTACGTTCTGCAAGTTGTGCAACCACGCACGTGCAATGCAAAGTCTAATGTTTGTTTTTTCCACCATTGACGACAAAGCTCTCCCGGTCTCGGAGCCGGGAGGGCGTCGCGCTGTGCTCTATTCTCTGCATCATCTTCAATTTTTAGACATGCCCTTACAGGCACGGTACGAGTCGCAGAAGACGATTCCTGCATCGATCCCCCTATCAGCTTATCAACGTCCGTCGGCATTATTGATTTCGGCGACGTTTGGCGGCGGCAGAAGCGGTTGTCCTCGGTGTGCAAAGGGCTCAGGGACCTTTTCGTTATTTTTTATTTTCTTGGGTCCTTTGTCGACATTATTAATCTTGACCCAGCCTTGTGGCGCATTAACTGCTCGAGGTCGAGGCATTTACAATGACAAGTTTGCAAGAGATATTTAGCAATCACAGGAGCGTGGGTTGAGCTACTTGTGCTTGGTGGTCACCACAAATGAAGCGCTACCTTGTTGGACTCTGTCTCTGTGCTTATCCTCGCGTTTGACTTCGTAAACAGCTGCTGCTTGATTCGGATCGCCAGAGTCGAGGAGTAGTGATTGATGCGCTGTTATTACAAACATTTTATTGGGGGGAAAGACGCTGTTAATAAGCAACAATTGTGGACGGAATTGCTACTGCGATTGCGAAGTCCACCACCGGAATGGGCTCCACCAGTACTTGGGCTACATGGGCCCATGCATGTCGACCCACAAGCCTTCTTTGACTTTATGATGAAACTGTCAAATGAAGGGGTCTTTTTTGTATTGAAGAAAATTATTGGCATGCCGATTTCTGAACAAGAAAGTCTTGAGTAAGTTCAAAAGAGAGCTCTCAATCTGACAACCAAAGTTGTGTCGTTTCCTTCTCTTTTTTTTTTTCCTCTTCTTTTTGTTCGCGAATCCTGGAAGTATGTAACAACGCTTTCTGCCGGCCTTTCTCTTGGTTGTTAAAAATATAAGCGTAAAAACGGCAAAGCCCGGACGCCAACGGAGACGACGTAAAAGAGACGAGCTCGACGGCTAGTCGGCCGGAGAGGTAAGGCGATGGCGATCTCTCTTTAGCTTGGTGCGTGCATAGCATAGTGCAGCAGGTACCTAACAGCATCTAGAAATCGTCGACGTACGGCTAGCCGTTGACCGTGCCTTGACTGTGTTTGATGGCCGGTACACTGGAATAGAACGGTCCGTGCTTTGCGTGTTCTTTTTTAGAACTCTTTGCGAGAGTTAAGAGGCGCCAGTCAAGTTGGCTGAGCCGCCGAGGACCAATGGATGGGAAGGAACGAGTCACTAGTGTCACTCAGTCTAGTGGAAGCAAACGAGATGGTTCCTCTTCTAAAATAATAAATTGTCACATGTTGGTTGGCTTTTGTACGAGTCACGGGTACGCACAGTAAACAAACGTCTGAATAGTCCTCTACTGCGTTTCTAGAGCATGCTGATCATGCAACCACGCCACAGGCGAATTCTGACTAATTCCATTCATGAAAGCAACCATTAGTACTATATTTAGTTTAGCATATAATAATAGAGTAGGGTTCAGATCGGAGATATTTTAGCAGATTTAATTAAGCATAGACTTCAGCTAGTACATCCCCGGAGATCACTTTCTTTCTCTGCTTTATCAGTCTTTGGGGAGTTAGACATCGTTTTCCTACCAATCTCATCAGTAGTCAGTACTTATCCCATCGTTGAATTCCGTAAAGGGCGTGCTGGATTCGTGCTTGGGAAATCTTAAGTACAGTATAGGCTCGTACGTAATGGCGAGTCAGGGACTAGGCGCCAACTCTGATGGTGAGTCCTCCAGTCGGCTCATGGGCTCTTACAAATGTGTGCACGCATGTCGGCCCAAAGGAAGAAAGTCTCTTTGGTTGAACGACACCGGCACACCGCAAGTTTTGGCATGCAGAGGCTGTTGTTTTGTTCGCACTTGCCGTTGCAGAGACATTTCCATTTTACCCGGTATTCATGAAGAAGGGGAAAAAAGCACTTTGCGCCTTCGTTTAGCAAGGTACAAATATTTAGCCTTGGCTTGGTACACGTGGCATGGACTGAGAGCGTTTGGTTCGACACGCGACACCTCATACGTCATTGCTCATGGGCACAACTGCCGTTTCCTTCTCTCTGACCATAACACTTGATCGGTTGCCCTGCAAGAGAAGATCGTGCATGTCTTCGTCCAGTTCTCTCCAGGAATTGCAGGCATTTCTTTACATCGTTTCTTCCTGCAAAGAGTTGCAACCGAGAAACTCACTACCGAATAACTGCCGGGTGAATTTTCTTTCTGATTTCGTTCCATTTCTGTTGTATCATATTCTGTTTCTTTCTTGGGCGAGATTCTTAATGTCTATCTGCTCTACTCCTGTGGCTAGCAAGATGAAATTCTGGTCCCTGCTAGTGGTAGCATGGCTGCCAGTTCTACAGGTCCTCCTCGTAGGCTTGTTCGGAGCTCTTCTTGCATCCAGTCGTTTCAATATTCTAACATCTAATGCTCGAACGAACATCAATAAGGTGCAGTTCTCTAACGCCAAACGTGCACGTCATAGTTGTGGGCAATGCAATACACTGAACTGAATGTTCTTCTCTTGGTCTTTTGCAGATTGTTTACGTCGTTTTCGTTCCATCGCTGGTCTTCTCTAGCTTGGCAAGCACTGTCACGCTCAAGGACATTATTTCCTGGTTCGGATTCACTTCCACGCGAGCTTCAGACAATTCAATGAATAGTTTCCTTCGCAAAAAATAAAAAGAATCAATAAATAGTTTGGAATTTGATTAGTTATTACTGAATTTGATGGGTTAAGGTGGTTCATGCCAGTAAATATGGGCATCGTATTCTCAATCGGAGCAGTTCTAGGGTGGGTAGCTGTGAAGGCATTTAGACCACGGGAGCATCTTGAGGGACTCGTCATTGCTTGTTGCTCATCAGGCAAGATATAAAAGAATTGCGAAAAAGCTATTATTTTTCAGAATGCAGAATATTTCTTGTTACAGCCAAATTTTAATGGAATTTTACACGAATTTTCAGATGAGGTTTTATGATTACATGAACGTTGCAGGTAACTGGGGCACTATTCCTTTGATGATTATCCCAGCAATTTGCAACGAAGAGGACAATCCCTTTGGGGACGCCAACACCTGCAACTCTCTTGGTCTCTCCTATGTCTCGCTGTCAATGGCGGTAAGCTCATGACCTCTGACGATCGAGTAGTCTCAAAGACCATCACGTTGATAACGTTTAAGTGCTCCTCATGCAGCTTGGAAATTTCTACATTTGGACGCATAGCTACAGTATCATGAAGAGATCCGCTGAGCTGTACAATGAAAAGTTTAAGTATAGCACGCCAATTTACACAGTCAAAGAAGAAAGATCAGGACGAGACACAGATAACAGCTATGTGGCTTTTCTTCCATTGACATCTGAAAATCGTTATGAGAATGTTCGAAGCAACTTGGTAAATGCATTATTTCATTTCCCTACTAAGTTTTGAACTACTAGTGTTAGTGATGAAACAAAATCTTACTCTTTGAATCTGGCTAGCAGACTAGTTCTTCAGGCGATCTTAGTACCTGCTTGATTAACTACTTCAGAAGAACAAAGGATTTGTTGGTGAAGGTTCTGAAAGAGCTGTGGTCACCACCAAGTGCAGCTGCGGTAGGACATGCTTTCACGTTTCAAATTATTGCTAAATGCCGACAATCAGAAAGCAAATATAGGACTCAAAACTGACTGAATTAATTGTACACCATTAATTCTTCTTGTAGCTGATGGGATTCACTGTCGGTGCAATAGACAAGATGAAGTCACTTGTCATCGAAGAAGGTTCTCCTCTTTGGGTAATCCAGGATTCTGCCAAATTACTCGGGTAAGTGAAAAACTGAAACCGTCAAACACTACTTCGTCTCCTAAGATTCTTAGCAAAGCAGCATTACCCGTCGAACTTTGGAGCAGAAATGCTGCTATCCCATGCACCGTGCTGATCCTCGGCGGAAACCTTACAAAAGGTACTGCTCCCTGCCTTGATGCCATATTGCCATAAGCCTATAACTATGCCTTTCACCGTTTTGCATTTCCAATGTTTGTCAACCAGGTATAGGCAGGAAGCTGATCAAGCCTCTCGTGGTGCTCTCGATCATTGTCATACGTTGCATCGTCCTTCCAGCATGCGGAATCGGCATTGTCGCAGCAGCAGACAAGTTTGGGTTTCTACCAAGATCCCCCCTTTACCGCTATGTGCTCCTGCTTCAGTCCACAGTTCCCCCAGCCATGAGTATTGGTAATGCTGATTCAGTTTCTGCATAATAATTTTGGTAATACCATTATGGCATCTAGAGAGAACATGTCTCAGTGATCATTTTTTTTTTGTCCTAATTGCAGGCACAATAGCTCAGTTGTTTGACGTGGGGGAAGAGGAGTGTTCCATCATCTTCTTGTGGACGCACTTGGTTGCCGCCCTGGCTTTGACGCTTTGGTCGACGGTGTTCATGTCACTCGTGCTTTGAGGTACTAATACTGGGATGGACAGGCACAAACAAGTGGATACACTACTTGTATCAGCACCATTACAATAAATACCCATATCTCTTTCCTTTCAGGCGACTATAAGTTGATGAAACTATCGATCACTTAAAAAATAGTTTAAAATATACTGAATTTATACTTAGTATTTATTTTTATAGGATTATATGTATTAGTAAGAGAAGATAAAGATCAGTTGATATATAAACTATAGAAAGAAAATAATTTTTGTAAATCATTAGATCTGGATATCAAAGCTCCAGTCGGTGATTGAAATCTACACAAAAACTGAAAATTAACAAGACTCATAAATACCAGAAAACTTCTGCACATCTGACATGTGACGCACCATGTTTAGTGATTTCGCTTTCTGGACAAACTGAATGCACGTTACATAATAATTCTTCACATGAATGGGTACACCATTACAGAATAGATCGTTATTCAACAGCTCACAGTTTAGTACAATTATACTACAAAGCTCCGGTCAATTTTTTTTCAAAAAAAAGAAAGGAAAGAAAACCAATCTTGTGGCTAGTGTTACAGATGGATCACCGATATTGAACTAACGAATAGGGCAGGAAAACAAACTAATGTTACAGTCCAGCTGTACATTTTCATATGAGGGTGAGTTGCAGTTTTGGGCGGTGAGGCTGTGGTTCAACGACTTCCATATGGATCATAACAGTTTGCAGAACAGAATAACTGATGTTTGTTCCGGGCTTGGATACCCTCTGGTGTACCTCGTCAACCACCCAATCACTGCCTTTGTCTCCCTTTGGAGCAAGGTAGATTGGTCCTTCTATGCCAAACCTGGTAAAACAAGATAAAAACAGTGAGCAGATAACATTGAGTTCTGCAGCAGGAAAAAAAATACGCTACAATCAAATAAACTTTGTATATATTGAGCGAGGATTGAGTGGTGACATCCATACTTTGGTACAAAGACTATGAAACCATTTGCCTTGACCTTTACTATCCTAGCCTCAGTATCAGTTGGCCTGCATATTAAAAATTTAGAAATCAGAAAACAATCTCTGAAGGTTTGAACAGAACTGGTCATTATACTTTCGTGTCCTACTATTTACAGTTCCATAGCCAATACATTTAAGCTATTGACAATCAAGATCTGTACCTTGTCCTGAAATATATGTGGGTGTGGAGCTCAACTGATGCTCGGCTTGCCATTTGAGCATTCCGATGCCTGTAATTCAAGTCTGACATGATAATAATATCAGTACAAAGCAAAATGGAACAAAAAAAATGCTTCCGCGGTGCATTTGAATCTTACTGTCTGCGATGCCTGTTAGTTGTGGACCATCCTGAAAGACTGGTGGAAGCTTTGCAATGTCTAGTGCAGCAGCTAGCAATCTATGAACAACAACATCTGAAACAAAAGAATATTGAATTAATTGCAAAATATACAGAAAACTAAGTTATCAATTATTTAATCAATTATTACAGGTTATACAGAAACAGAGAAATGCTCTTATTTTCAGAACACCACCATCCTTCCTGTTAAAACACATTTGTATAGAGTCAAACCAGCACAAAGATTTTTAGTTTCTTTTTGGCTCAAAGACCTTAACCGTTTAGCTCTTGTCCTCATTGTCTTCCTTTTGTATAGGTTTGTATTCCTTTTAACTTCCTTTTTATAATTATTTTGAATGCCGTGTAAGGGCTTCCCCTACTATATCTCCCTCAAGAAAAAAAAATGAACTATTGCAGACTGTGTAAGTTTCATACAAGACTCCTAGATCATCTTTGTATAATAATAAAAGAAAAGGAATCATGCAGGAAGGTTCAAATGGTCCACCATTCTAAAAGGTTAATTAGCTTGAAGGCCATGTGAAGTAAAAAATGGTCAATTAGAGATCTTAATGGTTTGAATTTCTAACTTTATCAATCAACCAATTCAAATAATATCTTAGCAAAAGAGTATCCAAGGGTGATGGAAAACTAACCTGCATATCTGCGAATAGGAGAAGTGAAATGGGTGTAAAGAGAAGCCGCAAGCCCATAATGGTAATGCTCAGAAAAGCTCAAATCTCCACTGCAGAAATAGACAGCCTGTGTTGCGACAAGAAAAGTTTTATGCATATGTTCACCATCAGTAGGTTACAAAGAATATCTTCAGTATAGCAGGCTTACCTGTGTCATGCATCTAGTCGCCAAAATTCTAATAAGCTTATTGAAATATGGGTCATCGCTCTGCATGTCATGCAGTAATCAGGTGTCAATATCTATCAAATACAAGTATTACTCCACAAAAATCCATTCTCATGTAGAGTGCAGTCCATCCAGCAAGTAAGATGATACAGCTCTTTCTCACCTTTGCATTATCAAGTGAGTCTGCTAATGCTTTTGAGGATGAGACATCCAAATTTAGGCCAATAGAGGAAGCAGTACGGAGTAATGGCTCAAGCATCTCCTTTGTTGGGCTAGGATGCCGCCTATTGCCACAAAGAAGATTAACAGACTTAAAAAAATATATATCATCAATGATAGTCTTAGTACAGGCTGGATTGATTACTACAAGCTGGCATTCATATGATGTTTTGTCATCCCATCTCATCAAATAAGACTGGTTTGTGATATAGATAATAGTATAATGGCATCTAGCTAGATAAGCTTCAGCAAATAGATCACAAATAAAAGTGTGACACGGTCACTGTCACAAAGTGCATTCATTTCAATGAATATTACTTGGTCAACACTTAGGAGAGTTTTTTCTAAGAAGTTAAGGTATCTTTGAATTTGCACGAATCCAAAATGTCAAGTTTAACTTTATCTATGTATGAAAAGATGGGAAACAGAACAATAGTATACCTTAGCAATGAACACAGGGGAAAGTGCTTCAAAATATTTTCAGCCACAGAAATATTTGCAGCCAACATAAACTCCTCAATCATTTGATTTGCCTCACGTATTTGATAAATTCCTATTGAATTTTAATGTAAGTACTTTATATGGATACACATTTTACAAAAGCGCATAGATACTTCTATAGAACCATGTACCTATGTCAAGAGGATCATGAGTTTCACTATCAATTTCAAATTTTACTTCCGCAGAAGCAAGAGTCAGGGCTCCTCTGTCACAACGGCGTTGTCTCATGATCTATGCACATAAACAATGAAAACATAAATATAGGAAGTCATATTCAAGAATCAAATACTATATTGTAACAGATGATAATAAGTATAATGTGAGAATATGGCTTAACACGAAGATCAAACCTTTGCTAATGAATTTAAGTTCCGCAAATCTACAGTTAATGGATCTACCAAACGGCTGAAAAACGAACAATAGAAAGCAACCAAGTTATTCGATAATGTCTTTGACTTGTTAGGCTCACTAGTAGTTTAATTGCCACATAATGTAATGTTCTGACAAGCTGCAATATCAGAAGGCACCTGTCATCCATTCTTGCTTGGGCTTCCACATAAGACATTGCAGCACAAGATTTGATAACACTCTTTGTATATCTTGTCGATATAATATCAGCATGAGGTGTCATTTCCTGTAACAATAACATTTCAAATACCAATACACCAAGAAGTAATTAGTATTCTTCATTAAATGCCAGAGAATATATGACAACATGTACTCTGCTCATAATAGCAGCGCATCAGAATGACTTCTACCCAAAATACTGGGATTAGGAACTATCGCATGAGCTAACGAGTCAGTAAGCCTTAACATCACAAATAATCCTGGGAATGGCTTTTTTTTCTATGAATAAAACAAAAACAAAAGGCCATGCAGCTATAAATCAAGTGTGGTTCATAGTACGAGCTAAAAGGGGCAGTTAGCAGAGGAAGAAATTCAAAACAAAAGGTTAATGCCACTTTAGTGCATGGCACAAATTACATTACAGACACTAAAGAAATAAACATGAAGAGTGAAAGTTGTAACAGCAGAGAAATACATGTGCAATATCATGCATGGTCTCTAATGCTTGATTGCAGCGCTTTGATCATATGTAACATATGCAAACCATAGTTAAGAATTTAAAGGTATTAAAACACAGTTATATCCAAGAAAAAAAAACAGAAAAGTACAAATTGCAAACAAAACGCCACAAGCTAAACTCACCCAAATAACAGAGAATGCCAATCTCTCAACATCAGCACGAAGAGAACAAACATCTAGAAACCATTATAAGAGAAATCATTAGTCAATTCAGCTACTACATATTGACTTAGTATAGCTATAATTGAAATAATGATATTGCATTTTGGCTAATTTAGCATGTATGTCATATCTGGATCATTAACATATTGGCACCTTCAGTCAGAGGTTTTGGAAGCATATCAATCCGCTGCCCAACAAGATAAACAGAAGTGCCCCTTTGTGCAGCTTCCTCATCAAGAGGGGTACCAGGATGAACAAAATTAGTGACATCAGCAATATCTGTTTAGGTCAAGTCAAGAATCGCAATATGTGTATCAGGCTATCAGTAGCACAGCTTGAAAGAACGGTCTCCCGAACAAATCGCCTATTGACGACAGCAAGATTGTCACCCAGCCCAAGGGGAGAAAAAAAACATAATGACTTTAAGGCATCACCAACATATATGATCACATATAATGCGACAGTATGCTCATGCCTGTTTCCAAAATGCAAATAAAGTATTGAGTTTTGTTGTCATTGAGGATTTTTTGCAGAAAAAGTTCCCTGTGACTAAAAGATGGCATTCCAATCAAAACACATTCACAAAGTTCAGATGTTAAGCAAAAATACTTACTGTTTATACCAAGCAAAGTCCACACACTTAGATCCTTAACTAAAAACCACTGGATAAAATTCTTTTTAGAATTGAATATATCCAAGTGTGGAATAACATTCTGAAAGTACTTTTTAAGAAAGATGAAAGGGAACTGTTGACTCTAGCAGACCAGGTATAGCTCATAAGATAAATCCTGCCTTCCTAATTTTGTTCTGCATAGGATAATTAACAGCATAAATTTATAGGATACGAACTCCAACTTCAAAATTTCCATTTGGAAGTGGTGTGCAATGAAGTGCATCATCAATATCCCTGCAACCTATAAAGCAGCTGACACATTAGCACTCAACACAATCACTTGAAATAGTAAAAGACGGCGGGCCCTGATTAATTACCAGGTGGGTCCACACTAAAAACCCTAATATGGCGCAAGTCTTGTCTATTAGGATTAGCCAAATCCTCAGGTGATAATGTCCAAGGCAAAGGTGGCAAACAAGCGAGGACTTGAGTAGAGAAGGGTCTAGTGTTTATATCATTCTCTATCAAGACAACCTGCATCATGCACAAATATCAGCTAGCTCCCACCGCATCAAGCGCATGTTCTAACATGCAAGTCTTAATAAGGTAGGTAACTGCAGCTTCCTACTTTGTAAGTAGAATGAAATGGTATTATGCAAAGCACTTGATGGAGCTGTAAATTTGAAGTATACTTGCCTCTGTTTCAGTTTCCTTGTCACCAATATTGCCAATGGTCCGCACATAGTGTCCAGATGGATATCGAGATAAAACATCCCATGAATCAACCGCAACAATAATTCTTTTGTTCATAAGATTCTCAAGCTGTCTTGTTTGAATTCGAATCTTCGGAATTCTTCGATCCTTTGAAACAAATAGAGCATGAGCAACACCCCCACTACCAGCTGGCATGGGCATTGGCTCCAAGGATCCACAGTAGCTGCAGTACGCACATTGCCATATCAATCTCAGAGATATTTGTCCTAATTAGAATCGAAGTAGGAATTATAGAAACTCACGAGTTCCAATTCCGCTTGATTATACCAACAATACGTCCAATTGGACGACTAGAAACAGATGCAGCAGATGATCCAACTGTTGACTGTGTGGAACTGGTGTTCCTAGGAGCGTCATCAGCACTACTAGGGACCAAATGGACATCTTCTTCATCATCATCTTCTGGGAAAAAACAACAACATTCAGCACAACTAAAACAATATTGTGTTTCATCTAGCTCTTGCAGGGATCAGGACTAGGACAATACCATCATCATCTGCAATAAATGACTTTGACTCATGCCACTGATCCTGTGGCAAGAGCTCAACGGCAACGATATCACCGTCAAAGGCTCTGTTCATATTCGAGCGCCCACGAATAACAATTTCATCACCAATGCTCTCGCTTCCAACATATGCTTCAAATGGATTGTAACGGTTAACTCGAAGCTTCCCTTGATGGTAGATTCCACAACGCAGACCAGATGTAATTTCCGACATTGGTTTGTGCTGTAACAATAACAAAAAAAAAAACACAAGGGACCAATTAATTCTAGATCGTAAATATCATGAAGAAGGAATACGCCTAAAGTAAGTATACCTCACTGTAGATTACTTTCTTTTTTGATGGTCTATGATCTTCTACATCTTCCATGTTAACATCTCCACTACTTGGAACAACCACCAAATCGAGTAAACCAGGTTGTGCAAGCGATCTTACATATGACTCAACTGGAGACACAAACATTTATTGAGAACACTGTAAAAAACCATTCCTTCAGTGTTTTAAGGAATGCAGGCATAAATTTACTGTAGCATATTCTTAAATTTTACCTGTCTCAGCATTAAGGCCTTCTTCAGTAGCTTTTCGTTTATTGTCTCTGTCATTAGTGATCAGCAAAATCTTTGCACTCTCACCAAGATGGCTTTGGTACCAGCGAGCAGCAACACGAATTGCTGTGTAGGGGAATAAGTGTAGCTGAAAAGATCAGAATTAAACTATCCTATATGTGCAAAATTAACATTTGTGGAATATGTAAACCAGGTTAATAAGTCATTATGTACCTCTGTCATTTCGATCATTAGGGCTCTCCCCGACCATATCTTTGACATAAGTATCCCTGAGTTTTAGTTTCAGTAAGTGAGAAATTTATTTTGGCAAGGTAAAGAGAAGGAGAAATCTGCCACCAAGATGCATGTTATGATATAAACATTTTACATGACTAATAGGGATACAGAAACAGACAGGTATGTATATAATATACAAATTTTCCTTTTAATAGGAACTTAATTCCCCACGAGTATGCAGCAGCATTGCTAGTTTGCTATCAGCATTAACCTAGCTTTATAAACAGAGAAGTCTTATTGCATTTTTAACATGCAGTTCTTCCATATTTTTTCATTCCAAAAGAGGAAATGTGAAGATAAACAATCTTGGAAGAGACTACAGAAAAAAAAAACATGATGAAATGTCTAGCTTCTGATACAAAACCTGAATTCTATGCGACAACTAGATGAGTAATTGCAAGTTTTAATGGTTCTAACATAGAGATATTTTTGTTAAAATACAATCAGACTGATAGTGGTAACTTCTACAATCATGCATACTGCATGTAAAGGAATACACGAATTGAATGAAGCCATGTGAACACAGTTGCTAGAAAGATAAAATTGACTAAACCTGATACAAGCAAGTCCTCAAAAGTTACTTCACCGAAATGTTACAAGTGGGTTAACTAGTGATGTCCTAGATTTTTTTCTATCATATCAAGTCCAATACACTTCTACAGCACTACAGAAGTTTCATCTGCACCATTTTATTGACTTCAAATTTCAACCAGGACCATTTTATATAGGAGAAAAGCAGTAAGAAAAAAAAACTAGCAATGAGCACACTAGTAGAAATAAGAATTAACAGATGCACCTGTGTAGCTCGTTGGCAAAAACATAAAACCTCCGTGCCTTATTCAAACACAGAGCCTTGATCCTGTTGTAAACCGCAAGGTTCTTATTCTTCACCTCGTCCAACACCACCGACAGCACGACGACATCTTCAATCGCTGTATTCTCCAACAAATCGATCTGCGACAGATAGCCCAACGACGTGTCATCTCTCCGCGTCCTCAAACCAAACCCTATGGGGAGGTTAAACAGGATAGAGCTAAGGGATAGCGCGGCTACCTGTTGGAGCACGACGTTGGTGTCGACGATGAGGATGGCGGCCGCGTCAGCGCTGAGCTTGCGCTCGGCGGCGTCATCGCAGGCAGAGCAGGAGATGGCGCCGCAGTAGATGTCGTCGCGGAGGTAGTGCTCTCTGACGATCTGCAGGGAGGATGACGGACGGGGTTAGGTAGGGTTTGGGTTAGGAAACCTCGCGGGGAGATGGTGTCGCGGAGTAGTGACCTTCTGTACGCGGCCCTGCTTCGTCTTCTTCACGAAGGACTTGCTCTGCAGCATAGTGGCGAACTCGACGGCCTCCGCACCGGCGGCAACTCTGTGGCGACGGGTAGCGTGGAGGAGACGTGTTCCGACCGGCGGCGGAGAAGCGGCAGCGGCGGCGGCAAAGGGAATGGGGGGTTGTTAATATGTTTTGGGCCTGTTGGGTTCAATCGGGCTAGCTATGTCTTGCTTTAATTGGGCTCGAGCCCGTTTTGGAAGGCCTCAGTTGGGCTCGTCTAAGTAATAATCATCAAATTTTCCCTTTTTCTGAGCAGTGAAGTTGTCAAACACCAATGGATTTGATTTTTGAAAAGAAATATGAACGCATTGATGTTTTTTTTTGATAAATTAATTGAATTTACACTTGAGTACATGTTTTCTTAATTTGATAACAAATCTCATGATCGTTATTAAGGTTACTATGAGGTTTGATGAAAGCCTCTGTAATGTCAAAGAAAGTCATGTGTCTTCACCCACATTACACCACATACAGTAGATTCTCGACTCGTGTATCCTATCAGCACTTTGTATATCATCTTCACCATGCCCCACATTCCATCCTATGTAGCTATCATCCTTTTGACATCTCTAGTCGCGGTAATACCTTCATTGCTTCATCACTCCTCTCATAGTTCTCAACCACGCATTATCGTGTTGCATTACTATTGTGAGCTTCTTTCTATCTTATTGCACCCAATCCTGACCGAAAATTGCTGAAGGTCTTACAAGAGTTGCGGCAAACACCCAAGATCAATTTAGCATGATTTAGTTGTGGGACGCGTAATTTGAAGAAGTCTGAACTTTGTGATATGAAAATAGAACTAAATAATACTCTCTCCATTTTAAAATTATTCTCGTCATTGACTTTTTTCGCTATTTTTTATCATTCATCTCAAAAAATTTTAAAAAATGTTAGATATTTTCTTATGATTTGTTTTATCACTAGATAAAATTTAAATATAACTTATAATTTTTTATATTTGAACAAATATTTTGAATAAGACGAATGGTCAAAGGTAACGAAAAAAATCAATGATGACAATAATTTTGGAACGGATGGAGTACACCATAAGAGAAGCAGAGTTGATACGCATCTAACATCTATCAGTCATATATCATGGAAATATCTGGTTGCCTTAAGTTTTGGTAGGTAGGCAAATTTTGTATGAGGTGAGTTACATGTTCGTCTTGTTATACATGAGAAATCGCTCACTGAAGGACAAAGATGATTTTTACGGAAAACAAAAACTAAGTAAGAATAACGCATCTGAATGAAATTTTTTTGAAATAGGGCTAAAACAGACCTAAAGAAAAAGCATGTGCCTGGACCCCCCCATCCGTTTGAAGATGGCGACAAATACCAGGTCTGGATGACCACCAATAGTCCAATACTACTACTAAAAACCAACAAATTTGAGGAGGATATTCTATCACAGAAACTAGCTCCGACCTTCATGTGCAAATACCGATCACTCGAACCGTAAACGCATCTGGCGTACTGATGGTTCCAAAACTACGAACCACGCCGAGCACACAAAAAAGGGGATCGATGAAATTGACGAAAAAAAGTGGAACCCCATGCTCATCCCTACGTCGTGACCCGTAGGCCACAGGGGACAAGACACCAAACAACGGAAACAGACGCACAGGAAGCGTTGAGATATTTGCCACACAAACCGTCGGAGGGATATGACTGAGCCCAACGGGTGGCTGCGGCGCGTGCAACCACCTTATCCTACGCTCCACGGCCTCGGCCATCTCAACGCCACAAGCGCAAGCTTGTGATCACGGCGCCTCGCTCCCCTCTCCCGGCCGGTAGCCTTAGCAGCCTAGCACATAAATACAGAGCACCACCGCCGGCTCCATTTCGATCGTCGGCATCCAGCAGCAGCAGCGCCATGGCCACCCACGCAGCTCTCGCCGCCTCGCGCATCCCCACCAGCGCCCGCCTGCACAACAGGGCGGCGTCTAAGCAGGTAGTACAGATTAAGTGCTTGTTGTGCCGTGAACATTTTTCTAAAAAAAATTTCTTGACGAGAACACAACAAGCTGATGAATGAATAATGTACGTGCGGCAGAGGGTGGACTTCACCGACTTCGCCGGGCTCAGGCCGGGATCGTGCTCCATCAGCACTGCCGCGAGGGAGGCGTCCTTCTCCGATGTACTTGGCGCGCAGCTCGTCGCCAAGGTATGTCCATTCAAAAAACTTAACAGTACATACAGTGTCTGTGCGAGGCAACGTTGGAAATATCGTGCCTGTTTTACGTGCTCTGCAGAAATATAGTGCACACAGATCATGTAACAAATGAACTGTAGAACAACTAATGATTTGTATGTATACACCAAAAGCACTGGATATGGACAGTCTATATATTATCGTGAACGCGTGCTGTAGCTGATTTAACTAACTCGCCTCTGTAAATGCAAGCAAGGAGTAGATCCTGGCAAATAGCACTGCTAGATTAGTTCATCATTGTTATGCTAATCTTTTACTGCATACGTACTGTACTGCTCTGAAATAATTCCATACACCTCGAGTAAACATTACTGTGTTTCTGCTGGATGAATGATATTATGATGTTATTTTTTAGCTGAAGGAATATCGATGCCTTAAGAGCCTAAAAAGTCTGATTTAGTGATTACTACCTACAAGAGTACTATACCGTAGCATGAAGAGACACATTTGTCATGCTAGTTGTTGGGCTTCATTTTTAGACAAGAAGGTCGCATCGATAGTTAGCCTTGCACAAACAACAGGATCCTGAATTCCTGCTTCATCAATTAACCTGTGATATGATGACAGGCCTCCGGCGAGAACGCCGTGAGGGCGCCAGCTGAGGCGAAGCTCAAGGTGGCGATCAACGGGTTCGGTCGCATCGGCCGCAACTTCCTCCGGTGCTGGCACGGCCGGGAGAACTCCCCGCTCGACGTCATCGTCATCAACGACAGCGGAGGTGTCAGGAACGTAAGTGACGTTCTAACCGAATAATCCACGCTCTCTCTGCTTGTTCTTCAGACACTCGCGCGTCAGATATTATGCATAACTTTGAGTTTTGTGTTGCGTGGTGCTCAATTATGTTTTCCAGGCATCTCACCTTCTCAAGTACGACTCGATGCTCGGCACCTTCAAGGCCGACGTCAAGATCGTGGACGACCAGACCATCAGCGTGGACGGCAAGCTGATCAAAGTCGTCTCCAACAGGGACCCTCTCCAGCTCCCATGGGCGGAACTCGGCATTGACATCGTCATCGAGGTATATACAGTACTATCCATGCTTTATTATTAGTTACCGATCGATCCAAGAAAAGAAAAAGAGTACTGAACTGACAGTGCTGAAGGGTACCGGAGTTTTCGTCGATGGCCCCGGCGCCGGGAAGCACATCCAGGCCGGCGCGAAGAAGGTTATCATCACTGCCCCGGCCAAGGGCGCCGACATCCCGACCTACGTCGTCGGTGTCAACGAGGGCGACTACGACCACGACGTGTCCAACATTGTCAGGTACTAATAACGAAGCAACTAACTGTGATTTTCCTTCCTGTGCCGAAGCCATTGTCGCGTACGTTGAACTCGATCTGATGTGTTGCGTGCATTCCAGCAATGCTTCCTGCACAACCAACTGCCTCGCGCCCTTCGTGAAGGTCCTGGACGCGGAGTTCGGTAATAATGAGAACTTTCTGTTTCTGTTTCTCATGCACAAACAACAAACCACAAGCAAGCTAATAAGAAAACCAATAAACAGGAATTGTGAAGGGAACCATGACAACCACACACTCGTACACCGGCGACCAGAGGCTGCTGGACGCGTCCCACCGCGACCTGCGCCGTGCCCGCGCCGCCGCGCTGAACATCGTGCCGACGAGCACAGGAGCGGCCAAGGCCGTGTCGCTGGTGCTGCCGCAGCTGAAGGGGAAGCTGAACGGCATCGCGCTGCGCGTGCCGACCCCGAACGTCTCCGTGGTGGACCTTGTGATCAACACGGAGAAGAAGGGCATGACCGCCGACGACGTCAACGCCGCGTTCCGCAAGGCCGCCGAGGGCCCGCTCAAGGGCGTCCTCGACGTCTGCGACGCGCCGCTCGTCTCCGTCGACTTCAGGTGCTCCGACGTCTCCTCCACCATCGACTCATCGCTCACCATGGTCATGGGCGACGACATGGTCAAGGTCGTCGCATGGTATGACAACGAGTGGGGGTACAGGTAATAAGAAGATCGAAGTAGTGGAACTGCATCATGCTTCTGCAACTGAACTCTTTTTGTATGACAAAGAACAGCTGCTAATTAATGTTACTCGCCTTCTTTTGATTTGCAGCCAACGTGTGGTCGATTTGGCGCACCTCGTGGCGGCTAAGTGGCCCGGAGTCCAGACCGGCGGCAGCGGTGACCCTCTGGAGGACTTCTGCAAGGACGACCCCGCGGCCGAAGAATGCAAAGTCTACGAAGCATAAGCAAAGTTCATTCAGTTCACGAAATGTAACTAAATACGTATGCACATTACTGAACGCTGCTGGATCGTGGCGAGGGCAGAGTGACTTGCTGTGTGCTTGGGTTCACAGCTAAGTTGCCCCGGTGTATCTTTCGATAGAGAGTACTCTCTCCGTTCTCATATATATGGCGTTATTAATAGGAGAGAAAGTTTAGTGCAATTTTGAACTAAACGATCGATTCTAATCGTCATGTAAATAAGAACAGAGAGAGTACTGCAAGTGTAGCAGAAATGGACCATTTTCTTTATGAGTGTAATCACTGAACTCGCACAGACTTCAGAATTTTCTTTTGCAATGCCGTGTAATTGTCCTGATGATGACTTGTTTGATCTATAAAATATTTCGTGCCTCCGTTCAACTCGATCTGCATTTAGTGTATTGCCATCTCTGTATTGTCACGTCTAGTCAGAGCAACTGAAGTGAACCTTCTTGTTCTCAGAAGAGAAACAGAAAATCCAATGGTCGCATACAGGATGGATGATGGAACAAGGGCCCCCAATTCGCAGTTCACACAGCGCTAGGCCTGCTAGAGGAAAGGCCCAACACAACCCAAGAGTAAGCAAAAGGCAAGCAGCCTGGTTACATTTTTTTTTTCATTTTTTTTTTCAATCTAGCATCAGCGAATCTCAATGTTCTTTTCTTTTTTTAAAAAAAATGTACTACTATATGCTAAGCGCCTAAGTTTGAGAGTATGAAAACAGTGCGGAACATATTATGAGTATGGCTACCTAGAGCCCCATTTTGCATTTCACGCTGGGGTCTAAAATACTTAGAGATGATTATGTCAGTATTGTCAGCGTTGAAAAGTGAGAACAATTTTACTATCCAAAATATTGATCAATGTTTTCTCAATCGCGACCGATGAATGCAAAGCATACGAAGCGATGCAGACTAGACAGTTCAGTTCACAAACTGTAACTAAATGCGTATCCACGTCAAACGCTCGATCTGGGCGAGGGCAGAATAGTTTGTGTGCTCGGGTCCACATGAAACGAAAGTTTATCACCCATGCTAACTGAATTTCAGTCCTATTATTTCACTCTGGCGTGCAAGACAAATCAAAGGGGTCCTCATTTTCAGTACTCAGTTGTGATTTGCCCAGTTGGGTGGGTGGTTCTTTAGGAAAATGAAGAAAAAAAAATCAACAGAAGAGAGCATGATGGCCATTTCTTCGTTCAACCAGATGTTTAGAACCCGTCGGAATTCACCTTTTCACAATACGGCTTACTAATCCTAAAATGTGAAAGTGGTTTTAACTGTTGTTTCCTCATCTCGCTTCCAACGAGCAACTGATGCATCGATCTCTGACTAGCGCTGGCACTAGTAGTCAATCACGCAACGGAGAAGAAAACATCTCGCTACATTAAGAAAATGGCCAAAGCCAGAGGGGTCACTGACAGTGAAGCCTGTGGTGTAGACCGCTTCTCTGGTTGATCTGTGGCCTAGTCGTTGCCGTTAGCACGCTTCGCTGCTGCAGTACAACTGTACAACTGAAAAGAAAGCGAGTACAACATAAACCTGAAGTACAGGCCACCTAGCCGAGCTAATTCCCCCCAGTGTACCGCAACTAGTACTGCAGCGCTGCTTCTGCAACCCACCTTGAGCATCAGTACCATGGCCGGGACACTACAAATAGACCACCAATTGATGCTGATGCCATGGCAAATGTAGCTGGGATTGGGTGTATGGTTCAGGATTAGTTTTCTGGCTGTAGCGGCAGCAGTGGAAGGGGCATGCAGAGGAGCAGGAGACCTGGCTGGAAGCTGATCCATCCTTTCGCTCAGCCTCCTGTGCCTGCCTCTTCCATTCCTGCTACTACGCTTTATTTTTCAAGTTAGCGGTTATGAGAAGAAGACCCCTACTCTGATGCTTCAGCTCCCACCTTTACCGATGTCATTTCATTGCATTTCAACTCTCGTACTGTACCTTTCTTCTAACTTTCGTTTTCTTTCTCAAATTTGATTTCTATTAAAGGTGACACAGATGTCTGAAGATTAGTCACGAATGCAGCTGTCAATGTCAGTGCAAACGGATTTGGGACAGTGCATAAGCAAAGTACCTGTTTTTACCCTAGAAGACCATCTTTACTCATGACACATCTTTTCTTCCCCCCCCCCCCCCCCCCCCCCTCTTTTTTTTTTTCTTGAAGAGCTTCTTCACTCTCACCATTACTCGCAAATTTTGTAATATGAGCATGTTGAAAGACATCAATCAGCAGATTTGTAAATTTCCTGAATTTACATTTGGTTCTATGGTGGGTGATTTAAATTATCAACTTTTCAAGTTTTCCAAGACAAGAAGTTCATAAATGTTCAGTCTTTATAATGATCTCAGGACTCGTACAGCACTACTACAACAGCGATTATGCACCTGGAAGTCATATTCGGGCAAGTCCAGGAACTCATAAGCAACTGTCACTTGGTGTCGTCGGAAAATCAAATAGTCCTGATGAACATTTTTCATAAAATATGGCATGGACTTAGCAAAACTTTCTTGAGATATCGCCCCTTCCATGTGCTTGATAGTCAGTTGATTTACCAAGCTGCCAAACAGGGAATGCTTGAGCTACTGGTCAATTTGGGAAGTATTGAAAATCTTCAGTAAATTCAGCCGCCACGAACAGGAAATGCATGAGCTAGTCTGAGACTCTTGAGTGTTGAAGGAACAATCTGCTCACCATGCTTTACAAGGCCAGGTTGTTCAGTAATCAGTAGTGCCTCTTTCAGAGAAAGTAGCGAACAGTTGGTGTGCAGTGGCCGGTGAGAAACAGAGCAGAGTTATGGCAGTGGGAGCAGACTCGGGGCTCGGGACCTTCGCCATCCGGGAAGAAGAGGAGTGGATCGAGAAAACATGTACTTCGTCAGCGCTCCTCCCTGTCCAAGCACGAGCATCGCCTCGCGGAGCTGTAGGCGGCGCTATGATAGCCGCCCGCCGTCTCTGTCCACCACGCGCCGACGCCGCCGCGGGGGCTTCTCTGCGAAGGTATCTATATTGATTTGATGGAGGGAGCGACAGATGTGTGGCAGGAATATCGGAACTCAATAGCCGCAGCAGCACGGCGAAGTCGGACTGCCGGAGGACGCCGGGGATGCATCAGGGTCGCCTGAGGTCGCCGGGGATGAGTATTTACAAAATGCCTCCTGGTTTGGATCGCGGCTATTAACCGCGATCTAAACTAGGGGTTTAGCTAAAAAAAATTCTAGTCAATATTTTGCATATTGCCTCCTGTGTCGGATTGCGACTATTAACCACGATCTAAATGAGAGTTATAAATTTTGCATACAATATTTTGCAAAGTGACCCCTTCATTAGATCGTGACTATTGATCGCGATCCAGTTTAGGGGCCTATTCGTAATATTAGGATCTGGAAATTTTATAGATTTTCCCCTGATCCGATTGCCGGTTCATGGCGGCTCCGCCCGGCGCCCACCGCCGGCAACCGCCCTCCACGCTGGAATCACGAAGCCCCACCCCCATCAATTCCTCGGTCAGGTCGTATCCCCAGGCCCCCACTTCTCTACTCAGTCTCCGGCGGCGAGGAGGGTGACGCGCCCTCGATTCGCCGCCGCGCTCCATGGCGGCTTCGTTCGTGCCTCGCGTTGGTTCGTATGGGTTTCGTAGTCCCCGAGCCGTAGACACTGCTGCGATGCAAGTTCTCTACACTCTGTTTCGAAATCTTCTGCAACTGCAATGGCAGTCGGTTCAGATCAGAGCTCGCGAGCTGTTCTTCATACATCTTCGGTGATGAGCTTGTGCTGTTCAGCGTTTCAATCGCGTTAGTGCATTACTGTACCAATTCTCTTGGAATAAAATGAGAATCCCAATCCAAAGATAATGCCAAATAAGCTTCTAATCTTAGGCTTGTTTTCCAACCTGAGCTAGAACAGAGCAGCATCTGCAAACATATTAGTTTCGTCTGACGACTATGATTCTTAAAGAATGTATTACTGCACAATAATCAGCACACTCTGAAGTTATTTTCATCTTGGGCCTGTTTATCATCAGTTCCATTATCATGTCAGGGAAAGGCTCACCTATGAAAAAAGGATGTACAGAACTCGAATGTCGTATTGATACACCTTAGCTGAAATTAGTCAAAATGGTCTGTCAGTTGCGTGTTGCACTGCTGCCAAACGTCGAATACACTCGGTTATTGGTTCTGTAGGAGTAGAATCTTTTGATATGGTTTCCTATCGTCGATAATCTCAGAGGATTTTGTTCTGACAGAGCCAGAAAATAGTCTTCTAAATGTTGTTGCGCAGCTGGCCGATCTGGGTATTCATGTTACTGTGACTTTCTTGTACAATATCTAGTTTTTTCTTCAGCTTGTTTTACTATCCGACCTGAGTATATGGATTATTTCACAATAGCTCGGGTAGTGGTTCCTTCCTCGATGCCATGGCTGGACGTTATGGTATTGAGCTCTGCCTTGTCGTGGAGTTTCTCTGCTTTTGTACAAGTAGCATGTCTTTGCAATTGGCATTTTGTTAGTGTGCTCTCCTTTAATCTATCAAAATTGGAGTTTCTCAGTTTTGATTTCTATTAAAGGTGACACAGATGTCTGAAGATTAATCACGAATGCAGCTGTCAATGTCAGTGCAACGGATTCGGGACAATGCATAAGCAAAGTACCTCTTTTTTTCTTTAGAAGTGCATCTTTACTCTTTTCCTTTTTTTTCTAGAAGAGATTCCTCACTCTCATCATTACTCACAAATTTTGTAATATAACCATGTGGAAAGACAATCAGCAGATTTGTAAATTTCCGGAATTTTCATTTGGTTGTATAAACCATGCTCAGTTGATGTGATATCTTCCTGGCTTCGTTAGGAGTCTTAAGTTTTGGGGAATAATTGTCAGTGGCAGTCAGCACTTTCCCTGGGTTAATGTCAGCTATTCACGGTGAAAACAACAAATGGAACTGTTAATTTCCACATTTTCTGTTTACATTCTCCATGTATTTAAGAAGCCGAAATACAGCTTCCTCTTGTCCTACCGCTCCAGCTTCTGAAGACTGCAAAGACCATCACATGGACGAAATAATCAGAAACTACCAAGACATAACTACATAACACAAAATTCACCTAACG
Source organism: Eleusine coracana subsp. coracana (assembly GCA_032690845.1). Classification (NCBI taxonomy): domain Eukaryota; kingdom Viridiplantae; phylum Streptophyta; class Magnoliopsida; order Poales; family Poaceae; genus Eleusine; species Eleusine coracana. The sequence continues at coordinate 62,739,958 of CM064422.1, read as the reverse complement.
GTTTACCTGCAGTTGTATGGTACACTCCAACTAACAGTTTGCTTATCCTTGAGCGGTAGCGACATGAAGAATCTCCAGTCCTGGAGCATCGCGTTAAGGTCACTGACCTTCCTGCTCAGCCCGACGCAGCAGTTGGCGTGCATGGTGCACACCCTGCTCATGTTCCGGCTGGGCTCGCAGAGGCCGCCGAAGAGCTCGGTGCTGAGGAACTTGATCCTGACGCCGAGCTCGGTGACGAAGGGGTCGCGCTTGATGAAGTTGAGCACGTCCTGGTCGTGCATACCCGGGTGGTTCTCCCGCGCGGCGTACCAGAACTTGTAGAACTCGATCGTCTCCATGGTGGACCGCACGTACGTGAAGCCGCCGTTGGGGTAGTTGCCCAGGTCGTCCGGGTTGCCATTGAATCGGTCGCAGGCGATCTGGAAGTCCCCGTCAGGGTAGAAGTGCGGAACCGGGTTCCTGAACCACACAATGTCGGTGTCCTGGAAATGTTCAGAATTCAGAACCCGTACACATACTGAATTGATAATTCAGATTGATGACGTGCCGTTTTAGAATCCAGAGAAGGGCGTACCGTGAAAATGAAGCTGTAGCCTTTCTCGAGAACTTGCCTGAGGAAATCAATCCTCCTCCACATCATCTTGAGGTACCCGTCAGTCATGAAATTCTTCTGTCCGGAGAAGTCCACGCCATCGGTGACGAGCGCGAAGCAGTGCCGGTGTATCTGCTTGCAGCGCGCGTGCGCCGCCATGTCCAGCGACACGATGACGAGGTGGTCCAGGAGCTCCCTGGTGCTCTCGCCGATACGGAAGCTCTCCAGGAAGACGTCCACCACCGAGCCGGGCTCCGACCACGCCTTGTTCAGCGTCGTCAGGATCACCGTGTTGTTAGCCATCGCCGCAGCACTCAGGACCCGCTCCAGCCTGACGTCCTCACTGTCCTGCACGTGGCGCGTCAATCATCAGTCTAAGAAAGAAAGTTTGATTTGCAGGTGTTCAGTTGCCATTGTTGCAGAGCAAGGGTTGAAAATTATTGAGCATGTCTGAAGACAGATTGGAATTACCAAGACATTTTACAGGTGTTGTCTGACTAATCTTGCCTAGCTCAGCGAAATTCGGAAAAAGAGAATGTTCTCGTTCACTCAACAGAATCGAAGTGGCTGCATGCATCACGACGTTGAACAATAGCATAGCATAGGAGCAGATTTCTTAAACGTGCAAATTTTGAAAATAAGGTTCCCAGAAGGAGGCGATGTTGACCAGTAGTCCAGTACAGCCATTCTACTAAATCAAAAAGTTAAATAAGAAGCAGCCCTTAAAAAAAGTTAAATAAAAAGAAACAAAAGTGCACAAAGTTTCACGATCCTTCCCCTGAAATATGTAGTACAGGAGCACGCAGAATGTTCAGTGAACAGTGTGAATTTATTTATTTTAATTTTAATGCATGTGGGGAGTCATGAAAAACACATGGTCTAATTTAAATTTTAGCCGAAATGGACTGCAGATTTTTTATTTAAGATTAATGGACTGCAGAATTTGTTTCCTTTCTTTTTCATTAAAAAAGTCCGTTTCAGTTTTTTTTAGACCAAGATCACTCTTTTTTTTAAAAAAAAACGAATTGATCTTTCAGGCTCCAGGAAGCAACGAAGCAGGAAAATATGAGCTTATCAGGCCTCTAAGAATTTCCAATTCTAAGTAGTTTTGCTTCTTTGCACAAAAATGAGCCACAACGAGGAGACATTTTTTTCTTTAAAAAAACAATTCTGTTCCGTTTTTTTTCTCTGTTGATGAAACTTTTCTGCACTCTGGTCAGGTTTCTGTTGCAGCTGGGGGGAGGAAAAAAAAATCACGCCCAACTTCATCGCAACATTTCTGAAATCCTCGACAGAAAAAATTGAAATGCTGCAATATGCATAGAGTTACCAGGTCGACGTCGTTGCCGGTCAGCCGCCACGGCGAGATGGCGCCACCGGCCCGCACGAGGAAGGCGCCCGGCGCCACGGCTCGGTGCAGCACGAGCCACGGCAGCGCGATGGCCGCCATGAACAGCAGCACCTTCACAGCCCGCCGCACCTCCGTGCCCGCGCCATGCTGGTCGGGAGCTGCGGCGCCGCCCTCGCTGGCCGCGCGCTTCGGAGCCTGCGCCGCCGGCGCGGCCATGTCTGCGTCTGGGCTTGGCTGCCTCTTCTGATCAGAAGAGAGAAGAAGGTGCCCGCGGATTGCGCGTGCTGATTCAAGGGGCCGTTTGATAATAATCGGAAGGCTTTGATGACGGTGGCCAGCGTTACAGGAATGTTATTGGTGGCGTCAATGGTGCGCGGGTCAGGAATGGCATGTGCATGTTCGGCACCGCGCTACCGCTTCTGTCTCCATTGCATGCCACAGCATGACCGAGGTTTCTACTTGCATGGACTCGCTGGACAGAGACGTTTCAAAGATTAGTTTAGTGTTCAAAATTCTCTTGCAATTGAGTAATCGATACCGGAGGAACTTGTCAAAGGAGGAAACCGGGTGCTGCATGTGGCCTCAGCATTGACCCACTGTCTTTTAACCTTCATGGCAACTAGCAATGGATGCATTCTAAACTAATGACCTTCTCGAAAGTTGATGACATCAGGATTCATCAACGTGTAGAAATATCCTCCGTCGGTATAGATATAGTGAGATCTTCATGTATGCCGCAACTATGAGTCTGTCATCATTGCATAATTCCTCATGTAGCTTATTAAAGCTTGTGATGATCTAAAGGAAGTTTGGTTTTAGCGTAATTTTGATTGGTTTGTTCATTTTTTGAACAAGGGGTGATCCATTTTTTGAACCCTGTTTGCATGAATTTCTATTTCTTAAGAACTAGATTCTTTATAGTTTCTAAAAACTTTTAAAAACTAGTTTTTGAGATCAGTATAAAAATTATTAGGGAGAAGTTTTCTTGTCTACAGGAAAACTTTGATTGTGCCTTATTAATATGGGACCACAATAACATTAATTTCCTTCTATATACAAGTATTGGGTCCCTAATTCTCCCCTTATTTGTAGCTATAAATGAGGAGAATTTAGGAAGAGAATAAATATGTGAGTTATTTAGGTGAGCTGTTAGAGATAGTTTTTTAGACTAAAGCCTATTAATTTGATTTAGGAAGAGTTTTTAGAGAGCTTTTGGAGATGCTCTTAGGAACTGAGAAACTAGTTTTGAGAAATCAGAGAATAAACTGACATGTTTAAAATCCTTCACTTTTAAAAAACTAGTTTCTTAAAAATTAGAGGATCAAAATAGGACCGCACGTGACAGATTGTTACTGTATTTTCATGAGCAGTGCCAAACGCATATTCTTGAACACGACCGAAACGAAGTGCAGAACTGGTGAGAACAGTGGTAAAATAGCTTCAGCGCTAGATGCGCAGGAGAGTTATCATGTTCATAGCCTCGCTTGACGACGGCACCTGCATCAATGCTACTGCAATCTGCGAGATTTTTTATTTTGGCCTTAACTTTTTGTAGCTGGATTTTCTTGATTGGCATGCGAAATATGCGATCCACCACTTTTTCTTCCCCGAGGAGGCAGAGCTTGCAGAGGAGCTAATGCACGGACATACCTGAGTTTTGTTTTCTTTCCGCCATACTTGGCTCGAAAAAAAATGCACCAAGGAATCCACTACCAGGATCGGACGTGCTCAACTTCATTTGTGCAGGTCCATGTTTCAGTCATCATCACTTTGTAATCTGTATTGTGTTTGTTCGTGCTAGCCAGCTGCCTGTTGTCGGATGGGCTACAGTTCTGCTGATGGCCACAGGAAATACATGTCGCCCTGACAACCTGGAATAATGTATAAGATACGACGGCGAGGAGCACAGCCGTATACTAGTGCTTTCTGGATCAAGCTATCGTGCATATCTGCAAGAATGGAAAACTCAAACATAGCATTTCCAACTAGTGTCTTCCTTCTTATTTTTTATTTTTAGTTTCTTTATACGATTTGATCTCGTTTTCTTTAATATGAGTCACTTTCTTCTTATATAACATGCCGGGACACAAAGTGTTTCCAGGTCTTTCAGAAAAAAAATAAATTCGACGGACCAAAGATTAAAAAAGATGTAGCTTGCATCCATATACGTGTTGACGGCGCACAAAATATGTTTCGCGGGGTCGACGGGAGTGCAAGGGCCAGGAACGACGACGGCAGCTTCACGAACAACCTCCGCGCCGAAAGGTGGCCGTGATGTGCGCGTGCAGATAATTCGCGGGGTCGTTTTAAGTAAGGTTTTGATGTGACCGGGCGGCGTGCGTTAGACTAAGGAAGGTTGGCGCCAAAGTCGCACGAAATTTATATCCGTTCAACAAGAATGGCATGGGGACGAAGTCTCGTCTTTTCTTTTCTCTCTCTCTCACTCAAAAAAAATCTCGTCTTTTCGATCTGCTAGTGCGCATGCACGGCCCGTGGACAGAGGTTCGTTTCAGAGAGTCCGCGCCCTTGGGTACGTGCACGACGACGAACTGGACACCAAAATTAGAGGATGGAGACTGATCAGGTGGGGCCGAGACGCCACTCGTGACGGGCAAAAAACTCCACAACAGCAATCCTTTTCCTTTACACCACCACTCGTCCCCCGACTATATATATCTTTCGCTGCTCCTCCCCAACGACTCTCCCCATCGATCTGTTAGCACCGTGCACCTGGTTAGGGTTCTTGAGGGGGTTTTCGCCGGCAGGCGTGAGACGCTGACACCCCGCTTCCGCAATGGCGGACGCCGATGGGCTCCAGCAGATCGTCACGGAATCGATCGATCTGGTGAGTTTCTTCTCATTCCTTGTCTGCGTTGTACTTGTTCGTCCGTCCAGTTCTGAACGACTTCGCGTACGTGTGTTAATTTGGAGATGGATCGGGGGTTGGGTTTAACGTTTTTCCTTGTATGGTAACAGGAGCACATCCCCATGGAAGAGGTGTTCCAGACGCTCCAGTGCACCGAGAAAGGTCTCGCCACCGATGACGCTGAGTCGCGCGCCGCCATCTTTGGCCTAAACAAACTGGAGGAGGAAAAGGTTTCATTTATTATTTAGATCCATCTGGCCCTATTTAATTTTTTTCCCTACTAGTTGCATGAATGCATATTCTGTTGGTTCATGTACGAACGATCTGCGAGTCCGGTGATCTGATTGTTGCACAAATTAGATTTTGCATTATCGTGTGTGTACAATATAGTAATTAACAACAACGGGTCTTAAATTGTACGTACGTATTTCATCAGGAGAACAAGATCCGGAAGTTTTTTGGGTTCATGTGGAACCCGCTGTCGTGGGTGATGGAAATCGCGGCCGTAATGGCCATCGCACTGGCCAACGACGGCATCAGGCCGCCGGACTGGCAAGACTTCGTCGGCGTGGTCGTGCTGCTCATCATCAACTCGAGCATCTCCTTTTACGAGGAGAACACCGCCGGGAACGCGGCCCAGGCGCTCATGGCGAACCTCGCGCCCAGAACCAAGGTCCTCCGGGACGGCCGCTGGTGCGACGAGGACGCCGCCGTCCTCGTCCCCGGCGACATCATCAGCATCAAGCTCGGCGACATCCTCCCTGCCGACGCGCGCCTCCTCCACGGCGACCCGCTCAAGATCGACGAGTCGGCGCTCACGGGCGAGTGCCTTCCCGTTACCCGGGGAGCCGGAGACGCCGTGTACTCGGGTTCCACGTGCAAGCAGGGCGAGATCGAGGCCGTGGTGATCGCCACCGGCGTGCACACCTTCTTCGGCAGGGCGGCTCACCTCGTCGACACCACCACCCATGTCGGACACTTCCAGAAGGTGCTCAAGTCCATCGGCACCTTCTGCATCTGCACCATCGCCATCGGCATGGTGGTCGAGATCATCGTCATGTACCCGGTCCAGCGCCGCGCGTACCGCAACGGCATCGACAACCTCCTCGTGCTCCTCATCGGCGGCATCCCCATCGCCATGCCCACAGTGCTCTCCGTCACCATGGCCATCGGATCGCACAACCTGTCCAAGCAGGGCGCCATCACCAAGCGGATGACGGCCATCGAGGAGATGGCGGGCATGGACGTGCTCTGCAGCGACAAGACAGGGACGCTCACACTCAACAAGCTCACCGTGGACCGAAACCTCGTCGAGGTCTTTGCTGAGGGAGGAGTGGACAAGGACGATGTCATCCTGTACGCGGCCAGGGCTTCCAGGACGGAGAACCAGGACGCCATCGACACTGCCATGGTTGGCATGCTCGCTGATCCCATGGAGGCCAGGGAAGGCATCGAGGAGGTGCACTTCTTGCCCTTCAACCCTGTTGACAAGCGCACCGCCCTCACCTACATCGACCTCTCCGACGGCACCTGGCACCGTGTCAGCAAAGGCGCTCCTGAACAGGTTCACCATTTTAATTACCTCTGTATATGTAACACTAGCAAATTAAACATCGCGTGCTGTTTTACCACTATATATTCTCGCTCACAGGTGACAAACTTCACTGATGTGCATGCAGATATTGGCTCTCTGCAACTCTACAGCATACATGCAGACAAGGGTTCACTCTGTCATGAACAAGTACGCCGACCGTGGCCTTCGCTCTCTCGCCGTCGCAAAACAGGAAGTGCCCGAGAAGTGCAAGGAGGGCCCTGGAGGGCCATGGGAGTTCGTCGGTTTGATGGCTCTCCATGATCCTCCAAGAAGTGATAGCGCTGAAACCATCACACGTGCCCTTCACCTTGGCGTCAATGTCAAGATGATCACTGGTATATATTTTCTTCTCTTAGGCCTTACTGTCTTAATTCGACTTGTGCATTATTTTAATTTTACATGATGAGCGTGTCCCCCATGCAGGTGATCAGCTTCCCATTGCAAAGGAAACAGGAAGAAGGCTCGGCATGGGTACAAACATGTACCCCTCTTCAGCACTGCTTGGGCACCACAAAGACGAATCTACCGCTTCAATCCCGGTGGATGAATTGATTGAGAAGGCGGACGGCTTTGCTGGTGTCTTCCCAGGTGAGCATCACATAGGAATTTTAGTGTATTTTCTGCAAAAAGAAAAAGAAAAAAGGGTGGAGTCTGACGCTGCTTTTTTTTTTAACATAGAGCACAAGTATGAGATAGTCAAGAAGTTGCAAGGGATGAAGCACATATGTGGAATGACCGGCGATGGCGTGAACGACGCGCCCGCCTTGAAGAAGGCGGATATTGGAATTGCCGTCGCTGATGCTACTGACGCAGCAAGGAGTGCCTCTGATATTGTGCTCACCCAACCTGGCCTCAGTGTCATCATCAGTGCTGTGCTCACTAGCCGGGCCATCTTCCAAAGGATGAAGAATTACACTGTAAGCACTTGTTGCCTCTATAAACTCATGTTCCCATTTTTTTTGTTCTCATATACAGTACAATTTTAACTAATTTTACTTTCGCTATTCCTTCCTTCAGATATATGCCGTGTCCATAACAGTTCGTATTGTGGTAAGTTATTTATCCGAGCCATTACCGATCATTAACAAATTTTTTTTACTTTATGAATATTCAAATGAAACAATCTATGTACGTGCAGCTTGGATTCATGATAATTGCTCTAGTCTGGAAATTTGATTTCTCACCCTTCATGGTCCTGATCATTGCCATTCTGAATGATGGTAATGCACTTCCATATATAGGCCCTATAAATATGTGTTCATAAATTAATCTTTCAATATTCCTTGTGTCAGCAAACATCAACCTTTTATGTGTTGACGATGCAGGAACAATAATGACCATCTCAAAGGACAGGGTGAAACCATCCCCACTACCGGACAGCTGGAAGCTGAATGAGATTTTTGCCATCGGCGTCGTGTATGGCACATACATGGCTCTGATGACCGTGGTCTTCTTCTGGGCCATGAAAAGCACCGACTTCTTCACCGTAAGCAGCACTGATGAGATTCTCCTCACATTATATTCTAGCAATTTGATTAAAGCAATGTACTAACCTATAAGTTTTCTTGTTCCAAATAACCACAGCGAACATTCAACGTGAAATCTCTGAGTGGCAACAACGACGAGATGATGTCTGCTCTGTACCTCCAAGTGAGCATCATCAGCCAAGCCCTCATCTTCGTGACACGGTCGCGCAGCTGGTCCTTCACAGAGCGCCCCGGGTGCTTGCTGTGCATAGCCTTTGTCGTCGCCCAGATTGTAAGCCGTGCTCTTATTACTCGATCTTGGTAGATTTATTTACTGCTAGTCTTGTAGTACTAAAAAAAAAATCTTAACAGTAGTTTTGCTTGTGTTTTGAAGGTTGCGACTGCTATAGCAGCATTCGTGGACTTAGAGTTTGCGCACATCAGGGGCATCGGATTAAGGTGGTGTGGCGTCATCTGGCTCTATAGCCTCGTCACCTACTTCCCTCTCGACCTGTTCAAGTTTGCTGTCCGATACTTGCTGGCCGGAAAGGCGTGGAACAATCTCCAGAACAAGGTAGCGCACCGCCAGCAAGTTAATTTCTTCTTCGTCAGCACTCCTTATTGTGTGTGAATATAATTGTTGCATTTGGCTGACGATGAATATAATAAATAAATTGCAGACCGCATTCACCACGAAGAAAAACTTTGGAAAAGAGGAGCGCGAGGCGCAATGGGCAACGGCGCAGCGCAGCCTCCACGGGCTCCCAGCGGCCGAGATCAGCGAGATGACGGAGACAGGCGTGAGGAACAGCACCGCCCGGGACAGTAGTGAGGCCCGTGACGTGGCCAATGAGGCCAGGAGGCGAGCGGAGCTTGCAAGGCTCCGCGAGCAGGTGACATTCAAGGGCGGCCTGGAGGTGAAGTTGATGCGCAAGTGTGCAAACTTGGATGCTACGCCATCAGCCTACACCGTTTAACGCCCGTCAGATTATGGCAATACTACTAAGATGCATGGACCTGTGTCGTCGCTTTGGTACGGCTGCGCATTTTCAAGGAGTGGTGCCATCAAGTAGCAGGTTCTTTATTTAGTATAGGTTCGTAGTTAGCCTCGCCACAAAATGGCTAGGTGCTGTGCTCAGTACTTGATTTAGTGGCATGTACTCTAGTTTATTTTTCTGTTTCAGTCCGCACATTAGAAGTGGAAACCTGCTCTTACAACCTCAATGCGTTCTGTAACGCTTTGATTGTTTAAAATGAGCTACCACTTGTGATCTCTTGTGCCATGGTCGCTTTCTGTGTTGTCTGTAGGTTTATTTTAAAATTCAAAAGGCACCTTTGGGCCATCATATCATATACTAAGAGAACTTTCAAAAAAGATGCCATTGACGCAGCTCTTCTATATTCAATTGTCATATTGTGCTTTAAATTTTCAAATCATGCTACATATATACGAACTAGTTTTTGCGACTCTTATTTTCTCACAGAATGGTAGTCATGGAATTAAGTAGCTCCAGATAACATGGAGGCATATAACCTTTTTACTGATGAGGAAAAAAAAATGACAAGGAGGCATTACTTCAAGATATAAAAAAAGAAAACAATTAAAAAGAAAGATATAAAAAAGAGAATAACGGACTGGGAGGAGATAATTGTGCTGAGATAATAATATCTTATAACGGGCAAGAGATAATTCTGCGTGATAATGATGGAGTCAGTTGATGATGGGCGGCTGGAGATAGCGAGACATGCATGCAGATATAAATCGTAGGCGGTTCAGGTTCAGAATCTTTTTTTTTTTTTGAAAAATTCTTCATGTCGCACGATTTTTGTCAACCCTTTTGTCGGTTGCGTTCGGAAAAAAGAAAACCTATGGCGGTTGGCAAAAATATCGGATCCGTTTTACCTTCTGATTGTAGGGAGAAAAAAAAAGGACTATCATCAAAACGCACCCGTCCAGATAAAATGGAGAAAAACGCCATTTTCACGCACCAGCTCGACAGGAGAAAATTGAGCTGCCACTGCATATGGGGTCAAGGCCGGATGGGCCGAAAGCTACAGCCTAAAGCAGGCGAGAATTGTAAATGCTACTACAACAGGAAGCCCGCCAAGGCCCAAGCTATCCAACTCCTCATCACACCGAAGTACCGAACCAACAACACGCACGCAGGTTAAGTTAATCAATCATTCACAGCGACAGGTGGAGGCTGATCCGGGTCCCCGACGAGCACGTCGTCGACGAGAGCAGGCTGCCCTCCTCGCCGCTGCTATTTCTGGCAGTGTCCAGCGCCAGGGACAGCGACAGCGAGCAGCCGTCGTGCTCATCGGAAAAGGAAACACCCACCGGCGGCGACGAAGACGACGGGTTATTGGTGCTCCGGTGCCCGGCGATGACCTTGTTGGTTGCCGTGTCGGGGGTGCCCGGTAGGAGGCGTTCCGTCGTTCCGGAGATGCGGTGGGCGGGAGACGTGCCGACCATCTGCAAGAATAATGTGTGCCATTGGTAAGGTTCGTATATAAGAAAGCACGCCGCATAGATAATTTATTCTCTCTCTCTCTCTCTCTCTCTCTCTCTCTCTCTCTTTTAGGAAAAAAAACATAGAGAACTACTAGTAAATCAGTATTCTCTAATATCAATCACTTTTTTTTGTGGACAAAAAGACAATAATTGAGGGGCATTTCACTTCAAAACTTTTGTTGCCTCTGTTTTGGGTGTGGTTGTATGATACTAGTACTAGCGGAGCAGAGTTGAAGAGGGAACACGAACAATGCACCCAACTGACAAATTCCTCTGCCTCCTTCCCCACACATGCACTGGAAGAGAGAGAGAGAGAGAGAGAGAGAGAGAGACAGGATCCTGAAAGGGAGAGAGCATGCGGTGCAGTGGCTAAGCCACGCAGGGACAAAAACCACCACTACAGAAAGGGTATAACCGCATGGACTCACACACAGCACAGCAGGCACTTGCAGTGCATGCGCGCCCCCACACACGCAAACAAACACTAGAGCTGCCAGATGCAGAGAGATGGGGAACAGGGCAGGGCTGTGCAAGCGCTGAGATTACGCTTTGCCTCCCCCCTCTCTGCCCCTGATCACTACTATTGATCAGCGAGAGATCAATCGATCGATCAAGCCATGGATCAGGCAGCAGTGCATACCTCAAAAGGGTGGTCACGGCAGCAGGAGGGGGGATCCACCAAGAATGCGAGCTGCTGCTGCTTTATTCCCGCTCCTCCTCCTCGGGGCTCCACCTCCAGATGAGGATGAGGAGGAAGCGTCATGCCCATGGCCGCTTGCATCTGCAGCTGCATACGCATGGAGTCGTAGCCAACACCTGCTGCTGCGAGGGCGCAGTACAGGCTCCACGACCTTTCCCTCTCACGTATTCCTTGGCCTCTGAGCAACCTCTTGGGCCTCGTGCTCCCCTCTTCTTCTTCCCCTTCACCGCTCGTCGTATCCCTCTTCCTGTTCGTTCGTTGCATATAACAAATGCATTGTTACTTCATCGTCAACCTTTTTATTCCTTTTCCAACTTATTAGTCTTATCACTATATATTCCATAGGGGTAGTAGTACAAACAAAGTGACATTTAAATTTTGAGCAGGTGGGTGTAACTTCAAATGAATCTAGAAGCATACCATTAAATACTTTTTCTGCTAAAAAAGTGGAAAATGTGATAATACAATGAGATCTACTACAGTACAGACCATGCTTACGAATATTCATGTGGTGATGTGTAGATTAACGTTCAGCCAGTACGAAGCAACTTGGCCTTTTGTAGGTAAACATTCCACAGGATCTTCCTTGGTATGCATAAAAGATTCTAACTATTATAGGCATGCAAATATCATGTTACCTAGCTAGTTGATACCTTTCCTGTCAAAAAAAAAAAAAAAAACAGAGAGAGGTGTGCGTGGAGGAATATTTGATTGGATCACCTCAGGCAAAAAGTGAATGCCAAAGGAGGACCTAAAAATGTTGTCATTATTGATGGTGCGAATGGTTCATGACATGACTCACGAGCTTGTAGATTGGCAGAGCAAAAAAGGGATTAGTAAAAGAAATGAGTAAACAATAAAAGGCAGCGACCTTTTCAGTTGGGAGCAAAACATTGGTAGCTCCTTTCTAGGCTTTGGAGCGTGGCGGCCGCGGCAGTAGGGAGCATCACACTCATGATCGCACTGCAGCATATCGGTGCGGAGTTCCATGCCTATGCTGCCGCCTCCGTATATGTGTTCCTGATCCACCCGGTGCCCTTGCATCCCTGATCACAATATTGGCAGAATGGTGTTATATTTTTTTTTCTTCTCTGATGGAGTGCAGTCCTGCATGACTGCATCAGCTTGCATGAAGAATATACAGTAAAGTAGTAGAGCACTACACATCTAGGCATCGGATGTTGCGTAAAGGGAACTAAAAAAAGAATCGAGAGCTCTTGATAGTCGCGCCATCCATGCACACATGCATGTTCTACATGATACTCAAAGAGACAACAACGTATAATCTTATTGTTTCATAACCTAGGAATTTTCCTTTTTGTTTTTGGTTTACTTATGGGGCGTGGAATTTTTCCCCAACAAATGTAAACCATTTAATATCTATTTTCGGAGGCACTGTTCAGGACCCAGGTAACTACAGGTGTGATGTGAAAAAAATAAGAACACGTACTGATTTCTTTTTCGAACGTTTTTGGGAAGAAATAAGATCGCTACTTGACCTACATAGGGCAAGCAGCTAGGATAAAAACTGATACTCATTCTGAAACAGCGGAAAAGAACATTTATATACCTTGCATGATTCCAAGATCATTCCTCATGTTCCTGTACATCTGCTTCGACAGCAAGACAATAAAAGTTACCCATTTAGTGCTCAAAAAAGTTTCTCAATGAAAAACATAATCAGGAAGATTAAAGACGCAAAATTAAGAAGAGAGATGTGTGGGGGCTCTAGCTTGTTCACCTGCAGATGGCTTTTGACATGAGATATGGTGAGTCCTCCCACTCCCATCAACTGCAGAACGCGTTTCGGCGTAGCCTCTGCAATCACAAGCAGCTGAGAGTGTTGGCATGCATGACAAATGCAAGAATGCATACAAGGGTATGTACTCATCAAAACCAGGTAATAAAAAGGAATTCGAAACAGAAATATAAACAACAAGCTACGACGATCAAGTAAGGCGCGGGAGTGGCATATGAACATACTGTCCTGGCCTCCGAGCTTGTTAATGGCGTGGACAAAGCAGTGATGCAGATCAGGCGTCCATCTCAGGCGAGGCACCTTGGATCTATTGTACTGCCTCACGCCCCCGTTCCTCTCTCTGCCGACCACCGTCCTCGCCATGGCGGTCATCTCTTCAACTATGACTCAAGAACGCCAACCAACCAGCAAGCGAGAACAGCAGGCAGGCTCTAGATAGCTATACGAATGTGAGAGAAAGCTACAACAACCAGAATAAGGTGCAGCAACCGGCTATATATCTGGTTAGCCAGCCAGTCACTTCACACGTATAGCACATGAGTGACCAGCCTATCACAGAGTGTACTAACAGTGCAACCTCGTAGTGACACTTAATAGAGAGAGATGCGGTATGAAGTTCTAATTTTTTGCTATGTGGGGATGCAGGCAGGAGAGAGAGGATTGCAGGAAGCTAGAGACAAAAGGTTGGAGACAAAGGGGGTGTTTCAGATGTGGTCAGAGCATATGCCTGCCATAGGAGGGGATAATTATGAGCCTGGGGCAGAGCTGTTGACCCGAGCAAGATGAAGACAGCGGCAGCAGAGCATGCCAAGCTTCCCGCCAGGATTGCCACTGACATGCACCTGGCTTGTCCTCCTCCTCCTTTCCTATAGGCAGCAAGCATCCTGAATTCATTTCATTGCACTGTTTTTGAGCCGTTCAAGTTGCCTTGTTTTATCATTGTTTCTGCAGACAATCCTTGCTTAAGCCACTGTTTCACTAACTGAAAGTGATAAACCATATGTATGACAGTCGCCTGTAAGCAACATGCATGCAAGCAATGCAAACGAAACGCTGGAACAATCAACAGTGACAAGCAATCCTTGCTTGAGTCACTGTTTCGCTAACTGAAAGTGATAAACCATATGCATGGCAGTCGCTTGTAAGCAACATGCATGCAAGCACTGCAAACGACTCGCTGAAACAATCAACAGTGAGCATATATATAGGAGTACAAACAGGAAATAAAGCATGCATGTGTCCAATCAAAACAACCAAGAAAAAGCCCAATCTTGTCACACCGGCCGTTTGCATGTGAGTAGTAGTACTACGAGTCTACGAGAGACGAGTTGAGGTGTGTGAAAATTCCTTCTGCATCTAGCTATAGCTCCTTGTCTGCGCTAGCTCACTGTACATTTTGCAGGCCCTACTTAAAGAAAAGGTGTTCGTAGGAACTTGAATGATTTTCAGCTTAAGGATTTGCCTTTTGAAATCAGCTTGAAAAGTGAATCAGCCTAGATAATGCAAGAATAAAAATGGGTCGTGGATTTTCACTTTTATCTCGGGAAAACCGAAAGGCTATGCACCATCCATGCATAAAGGTGCCGACGTGATTTTCTTAATTAGAAGCAAAAGAAAAATGTGACATGAATGATAGCAGTATCAACAAGAGCAGAGCATGATGGCAATGAAGATCAGGGCACCTGCATGCATTGATTGGGTGACATTCTGAATACACATTTTATTCAGATACTACTCCTAGCTCTGATCCGATGCCTGGTAGTACTTAAAGCTTGCAAGCATATTAACCAGGGGATCAGAATGGCAGATCGACACCATTATTTGCGCGGATCCAAGGAGAAGGTGCCGATCGATCGAGCCCGTAAGTTTCAGAGGAATTTATTTTTCTGGCCATGTCATGGCAGCGGGAGTAGAGAATAGACAGAGGAAGTAGTATGAGATTAAAGAGCCATAAAACCTTTGAAATCCTTGAAGCTGAGCCGAGGTCCCCCTTGTGCACGTATCGACATGCATAAACGGACGATCCATCAGGCAGGCAAGATTATGTTTTCTGTGCGCGTCCATGGCGTGCGCCGGTCAAATCTCAGCACCATTTGCAACGCCTCCAGCGGCCGCAGCTCCACACCCGTTGAACAAGCTCGCTCGTCTCTCGGCCATCTATTTGCAGTTGCAGATACTATAATGAACCAATGCAATTACTCCTACATGTTTGCCTTAAAAAAAAGTACTCCTACATGTGTCCTTTTACTACTGATATCTATAAAAAAATTAAAGCAAATATTTTTTTTAATGAATTTTCAATGATGAACCTGTTAAGTATCGACATTATATTATCAATCTGCATGCTTTTGTAACGGTATATCAATGTCTTTTTTTCCCTAAAAAAAAGAATACCGGGATCTAGTCCAGCGAATGACGAGGTAGTAAGTAGCTAGGCAATGGGAGGAGAATAGTTTAACAGCAGGATGATGAGCAGGGGAATTACAGTGCGGGAAAGGGAGAGTTGACAAGATGTTAGTGGCGCGAAGAACCAGGGGCGCAGCTGGTCGGAAACGCATGATGAGCCGTATGATCCGCTTGTTTTCGCCTTGCATGCAATGATGGCGGTGGTGCGGGTGCCATGCCACGCCACAGACTGGTAGGCACTTGCTTGACCTGCATGCCTCCTGTAGCTGTAGTTCTGTTCCCCTTCCGCCCCTCCTCCTCCTCCTCCTCGGCTACTGCTACTGCTGCTGCTGTAATGTAGTATGCGTGTGTATCCGCGTTTGGAAGCGACACATGGGATGGGATGAGAGGAGATGAGCTGGGCCTCTCCTCTTTCGTCATAGCCTTGCCGCTGGACAGGGACTGGACTGGACCAGCTCGTCGATCTCGGCCGGCATGCATGCCGATTAACGGGCGCTGCAGTGCATGCATGCAGCTGCAACGCGCGTGGCAAGTAGAATCGTTACAAATAGTACCGGACACGTACAGTTCATAGCTACTACTAGCGGTCTAGTAGTAACAATCAGCATCAGCCTTGCTGGGCCTTTGAATTCCTTTTTTCCATAGATGTTTTTATATATATAAGGATATATAAAAACGAGAAATGATGGCATCACTGAAAGTTGAAATGTGTATTTTCCTTTTCTGCCACAATCATGAACGTTGATTCTGCTTAAAGCAGGTCATCACTAAGTGGTGTGGTGGTTAGGATAGGAGTTAGTAGTAATGGTCAAAGTTAGTTAGATAAAAAAAAATGGATTTTTTGCCATGTAAAAGGAGGAGCATTGACAAATGCTCTTTTCTTTGGAAAGCAGAGGGGGAGGACATGCAATGCAAGAATGAGAAGGAAGGGATACGACGCATATCGGCATAGGTATAGAAGCAGCAAATGTTGCAACGTGAAGGAGAGCAGGCCACCAGATGAGCAGAGCAGCGAAGGAGAAGGGGAGCATCATTGCACGAGGGGGGGCGGGCAGAGTAGCGCGGCTGTGTGGGGATCCCTATTAACGCACCATCCCCGATCGATCTGCTTCTTCGTGCCCCCACCACCATCATTCTGTCTCCCCCCAAAGTTTCGTCGTCGCTCTGCTCGCCGTGGACCAAAGCTCCATCCCCTCTCGCCAGGCAAAGCCAAGACGGCCGGATCGGAGGTCCTGGGAATGGAGGAGGAATATGTGTATGC
Organism: Eleusine coracana subsp. coracana; assembly: GCA_032690845.1. Taxonomy (NCBI): domain Eukaryota; kingdom Viridiplantae; phylum Streptophyta; class Magnoliopsida; order Poales; family Poaceae; genus Eleusine; species Eleusine coracana. The sequence goes on along the minus strand of CM064422.1, from coordinate 62,723,448 downwards.
GTGTTTTCCCAGTGCCATCATCATCATCATTCCCCAGCCTGCCTGCCCCTCCTGCTGCCGTCTCCTAACCAGCATCGTCACGCACGGCTATCTACATTGCATGGCACATGTATCGCTGCGTGCCTGTGGTCTGAGGTGAGGTCGCACCAGTAACTAGAGCCACCCGAAACAAGGAAAAAAGCACATGCGCACGGCGCGCGGCTCGCTGCCGCCCCAGCCCAGCCCCAGCCTGCAGTATTGGCACGGACCCCGGCCGAAACTTTGGCTTGCGTCCGCGCCACGGGCAGCGCGCCCGGCTCGGCCACCGCCGCCGCCGCCGTCGACTGCTCCATCGCTGTTCACCAATCAGCAACTCGTACGCGTGGGCACGTACGTACGGAGCTCGGCACCACTGACGCCCGGGTAAAAAGGAAATTGGTCTGGTGAACGGGGCTGGGATGAACTACAGCTGATACCATACCATACGAGAGATCCAATGTTCTTCTGTTCACACATCAAGCCACTGTACATGATGTGAGCTACATGGTTAGAGTAAACCGTGAACATAGAGTTTCAGTCAAGTCGTTGACTCCTTGATTGGCACCACTGCACCAGCAACACCGGAGGAGAGAAGATCAGCATGACTCAGGAGTAGCCAAGCAGGAAAATATCGAATAAGGGTGGTAACATCGAAGAGGTTTGTTTTGGCTTCTTATTGAGAGCCATAGAGGTTTTCGAGAACATAAGAGCCATAAAGGTTAATAACATACGGCGTTATCAAATCAGCAATCATGAAGAAAACATTGTAACAAACATGATTTAGCATATGGTTTGCAGGATAAATCAAGCAAGATTAATTATTTCTCATCGGTCCAGGAAAACCTGTCGGTTCCATGGGTAAAATACGATGAAATTGGTGAAACTCGATGCTCCCAGCGGCCCAGCTATGAAAGCATGGAATACAACGGTATGGCACGACAAATGACATGTCACACAGGATATTGCACAGTTCAAAAAAAGCAGTCCAAACGATACGGTCATGTTATGTGTCGATTCTACCCCCACAAAGTAGATCTACATATTCAGGTCCCAAGAATTGCATTCAAAACTTCAAGGTTCAACTCAGTCATCAATAGTAAGACTTTCAAGTTCCTTATTCCATCAAACTGAAACTTGAGGATGACAGTACAGGAGAAAAAAGAAGAGGGGAAGATGACAACAGTTACTTTATGCCGAATTGCAAACACATGCTTGTTCATACAACAAACATTCAGGATCTTTGTGCAACGCTTAGCATGCTGAAATAACAACCTGTGCATTCAAAAAGAATTGATTCATCAAAAAGACTGAACAAATAACCATGTAATAAGGAAAACATAAATCAAATTCAGGCAGCACTATCAAGTATACAGATAAGAATGAACAACAAATATGCACTGAAGTAAAACTAGCTTTCAGGTAGTGCCAGGAGGTAAACTAGTTCTCCCAACGTCAAATAAAACTGAACAGAGGGAGTAAGACGGAACAAAACAGTATCAGAGGAAACATATAACTACTTGAGACCAAAAAAATATCATACTATCGTAGAGTAAACACACCATAGCCACTTACAGGCTGGTAGAAGAAAATTGTTGTCCCCAGACTTAATCCCCAGACATGGCCCTATTGGCAAGCTGGCAAAGGTTTTAGTGATGTTTTGCACGGGCGATAAACCAGCCAAAAGCCCACAAAGACTACGGTTTCAGTTTGTACACTAAAACAAGATAGTACGACTCATCAGATGTATAGCTCCCAAACAGTAAATCAAGAACCAGCTAAGCTGAGTTAACAAAACACCACGGTGTTTTTGAGCCAGACTAATAAGATGTATGGACAAACTAAAGGAGTGACGTGTTTCATCATATAGCGGCAGCTTAAAATTATAACTTAGGTGCCAAAAGATTCACATCACATAATGATAATAAAAGGAGCCAGGCGACCTTCAGAGTTAACACTAACAGAGAAATGTACCATGAAACAACCATAAATGGGCCAGCACAATTGTCAATATATCTATGACATTTGTTTCATATTGTCAGTTGTTGCTAGGCTGCAAGCAGAATTAATCTGAGAAGGCTCAATAAATGCTGTAGCAAGACATGACTTCCAGTGGAGTGCTTGTGGCCGTATGGTCCACATTAGATCCAAAGATCCTTAAATATCTTATCCAGTGTGTTTCAATATACTGTATCATGTACTAGATGCACACCGCACATGGAATAAAATGCACACTGACAGCAATTATATCTCAGATACTTGCAGTTACTATGTTTTATGCCCTAGATTTTATAATAATTGATTAGGTTAATCAGACCACTTACTAAAGTTATGCAGAATACTTATCTCGGAGCAGAAGCAAAATAGAAAGCTAAAGAAATAGCCATTAAATATGTCACTGATGGGAATAATATACTATCAGCATCTATTCATTTCACAGATTGTATTATTGTGTCCTATGGTAGTGGTAACTACCTTTTCCTTACTAGTGTTTCAAATGAATATACAAGACTAGACTGATGCTTAGCAACTCTTATGTCAAGGGTGGCAGTTTCTCAATCTCTAGCACTAAGTTACTGTTTTCACAGCCATACAGAGTTTACACTAGAGAAACAACCACCTAACTACTTAACGGAAACTCTAATTGGTTGAAAACTCAAAATATGGGAGACAAGTAAAATATAGCAAATGATTTTGCATTGCCAATTGGGTGGGATATATCTGATAGCAGGATCATTTGTGGGACGATACACGGTTCATAGTAACAAATCAGTATTACACGTTTTGCTCAGTTTCATGCACTGGATTGCATTTTACTCCTACAATATAAAATCAGAAAAACTGGCAAATTTTAGGTAATTTCCACATGGACAAGCGCTCTTAACCAGATTAAACTGAAAGAACAGGGGTTTTCACACAGTATTCAAAGCCAAACATCACAAAATACAAGCATCTAAATAAGGGGTAGAGCATGCCCAAAGCCAAAAAAATGGTATCCTAGAAAGCAACTAAGAACAGTCAGTAAAGGTAATAGGACCAACTGAAGGCACAAACTTAGTCTGGGTGTATTTATTTCTTATATAGCATATAGGACCAGGAAAGAGTTGCCAAGGGACTAGATGGTGCAACAGTTAATATAGTGGATATTTATTTCAAAAAAAAAGTTAATATAGTGGATATGACACTTCAATATGCTACAAATGTAAAGCACGCCTACAAATTCAACATCATCTGCAGCAATCTGTACAGCTCAGATATTCTTCTGTCCACCGGCAAACTTCTGTCTGCTGTGGCATAACTAAAGCTCCAACGACATAGTGCTCTACAGATTCTATTTAAATTTGATACCAGTTAACTATGCAGACCTATATCAGTTCACTACAATCATGTCTGCACTCTGCACAGCAAATTTAATCTGCTGGTTCAGTAAACTGCCTACCTTAATTACAACATCAAAGGTTTCAAAACGGTTCCTAAAGATTGAGGGGTTTTGAGTTCAAACAGATAGGCTAGTCGTGGTTCATGGAGCGCATTGCTCAGGATCTGGACACTGTGGTGGCCGGTGGGCAACCACAATCAGTTTGCTGCACCATCGAGAGTTAGAAGAGAGGGAACGAGGTTGGAAAACTTTCTGGTTCCTTTATTAAATGAGACCTCCTTTTACAACTCAAGGATGGCAGCTAAAAACTCAAATCAAATCGTAGCAATCAAATCGGCAAACAACTAAAAGACTAAAACTTGTCACGAAACCTAGCTGAACTCCTAGCAAATTGCAATTAGACAATCTGATTGGACAACACGAACATGATCTTCTAGTTGCGACACTGGTAGCTGCATCCCACTATGATGTCTATAAACTCAAAATATAGTGTGTAACAAAACAACTCTTCCTATCAACGACAAAAGGAGCAGCAAGCCAGGAATATGAGTATACAAATTAAAATACAAACTATATTGAGCTAGAATGTATAATTAATTGCAAACATTCACATATTTATTAAATCAAATTCCAGGGTCAACAGCACAGGCACAATAAAGCTTCTCGTAATCTAAACTGATGAACCCATGAGCATTTCAACTCAAAATATATGCTCCAAAGTGTTAGCTAACACGTTCATGTGAGCCAGCGACATTTTCTCTTCAGAAATCCCTTAGCTAATAGCTGAAACAACACTAGTTAGTTGGTCAGTTAGACACGGCAACAGGGTATCGTACCAGCATATATGTACAGCAGCTACATTGAGATTAATGCATTCTGTGTTGATATGTACTTCCTCCCTTGTCTATCTCGTTCTATACTTGAGACTAATCACCTAAAGACAGCTGATAGTATCATGAATAAGAGTCATATTTCTACATTTCACCCCCAATCAGATTGTCTATCTCGTTCTATACTTGAGACTAATCACATAAAGACAGCTGATAGTATCATGAATAAGAGTCATATTTCTACGTTTCACCCCCTATCAGACCAACAAGCACTACTTGACTACTAAGAACACTCCCTGTTCAATAAGCAAGCAAGTATCAAGAGTCAACAAATTGTTCAAATCGAATATACAAACAAGCAAAAAAACTAATGAATTACCCTCTGTTCCTTTCCTGACAATACCGGGAATACTAGAAATGGAGTATGACAAATGGGGAATTATTTACATCACAGACTCAATCACAACAACTGGGCTTAAATCTAGAAGAAATTAAAAGAAAGAACGTGAAGGAGCTCACCTAAATCAACCAGATCGGATGAAGGCACCGGATCAGGCGAGCTTGGCGGTGGCCGCCGGGATGAGGCCGATGCTAACGCCGCCCTTGGCTTTGGCCTCCTGCGCCTCGCGGATCTTCTGCATCTGGAGCATCCGCTCCATGACGAGCTCGTACTGGCACTTCTCGTAGGCGTGGCGCTCCGGCTCGCACTTCCACGGGAGGTAGTACTCGGCGACGCGGCACTTGTTGAGCGGGATGAGGAGGTGCGCACACTGGTCGCGGTACGCCAGCGGCACGCGTGCCTCCGCCATCTCCGCCTGCGTCGCGATCTGCGGCTTCGAAGAGCCCAGCTGCACGCCGGCCGCCGCTGCCGCCGCCTCCATGCCTCACTCTTTCCGTTCCCTCGCCGGCGAGGTCGTCGTCTCTCCGATGGGTGGTGCGGGTTTGGTGCGCCTTGTGGTCGGGGGGAGTGCTGGGATCGATCGCTTTGGACTTGGGGCTTGGGTTTGGGCTCGTGTCTGGGGCCCCGTGGCCTCTGCTCTCTGAAGCTTCTGGAGGTGTGAGTGTGACTGTGTATCGCGCCTATTCAAACTCACATGAGTTGAAACATTTTTTTTTAAACGAGTTCAAACATACTGTATTTTTGCTACAATGTGATTGGTTTCAAAACTTCTGCTTCGAAATGAATCAAATGTTTATATGACTCGAAAGTAGATAGGCTAACCTTTCTGCGTGTACTTTTTTTACAAACTTTTTGCATATACTACTTCCATCGGTAGCAGATTTTTAGAAAACAAAATTCCTTGGGTGTGCTCATTCTGTAAGTGAAACGTGATCTTGAAGTTTTTTTAAAAAAAAATATAATCTTGAATTATGAATATTTAGAAAACAAACATTTTGCAAATACTACTTCCCTTTTTTGTGTGTTCTCAATCACAGTTGGTGAACTTGTTGCACCCATCCCTAGCGATGTACAATGTTTTTCAATTATAACTTCATTATCTTTGTGAGGGTTATATATAGGATCCCTCAAATTTGTCCAAACTTATAGTTGAACCGTATCAGTTTTTTTTTTCAGGTCTTCATCTTTTGCAGCGGGATTTGGTCAGGAAAGTACGAGCATCATTGTTTTTACTTGCTTTGAAAAAGTATAGCAGCATTGCAAGTTTCCAACTATAAGTAAATGATGGGTATCAATTATCAATTATTTGATGGGTATAGTTTCTAAAAGTTTATTCCGAAAATAATCTAAAATGACATTCCAACTAATTAAAAGATCATTTGCTTTCCCTCATTTTGCTCTGGTCTCTAGCCAGTGGCGAATCTAGGATTTTAGCTTAGGGTATGGCGCTAAAAAAATTATATATAATTTAATAAATCTATTTTACCATTTGGTAATTATTGTAAAGTTAGCAACATAATTCGATATATATACATTAATTAATACAATAATACTTAAAGAACCATGCAACATAAATAGTTTCAAAAGTCATATGGATAATTGATATATAGGCATAATAGAGTACATGAGACTTACAATGTTATTTTGTTGACGATTTTATCCGACGATTTCCAAGAGACATAAATGTATTGATTATATCTTCTTCATCAACTTGAAAGAAAATAGCTCGCTCAATAAAAGTGACTAGACAGTCATCCAAAAGACTATCTCCCATCTTATTTCGTAACTTTGTTTTCACCAAAAACATTGCAGAAAATACCCTTTCAACACTTGCCGTTGTTACGGGTAGTAGCAATACCAATTTGAGAAGCTCGTAAACCATATCATACACTTTGTGTCTTCTTGTTTCGACAAGCTTAACTGAGAGATCAATAATATTTTCTAGACTTTTGAATTCATCGTCCTGTCTAATATCATCAATATAATTATGTAGCTGCAATTCAAGTTTGAGCAAATTATTATTTGAGAACTCCTTCGAGTAGAACTCAGCTAGTTTGCGTAGCTTCTGTGCATCAAAAGAATGAAATGAATTAGAAGGATTGAAGGCCACCATACAAAACAACAACTCCATATTAATCTCATCAAACCGATTATCAAGTTCTTGACTTATTTGATCAATGACACCAATATATACTTCTCTTCTGAAGTGATCATCATTGGTTTGCTTCCGAGCTCGAGCTTTCCTTGCTGATTTTCCATAAGGAACATAATCACCATCCATAGCAGGAATATCAACATTATGTTTATCACAAAATGAAATGACCCTCTCAAAAAAATTATCCCAACCATCAGACCTCAGCTCTTGCATTCTTTTCTTCGCCATATTAACAAATGATATTGCATTAAGAATATCTTGCTCCCTTCTTTGCAAACACTCAGATAACTCATTTGTGTATTAAAGAATAATATACATTAGGTGTGCAAAGAAAACAAACTCAAAGTTCTCAAATGCTCCAATCACAAAATGTATTTTCGTCCAATCATCCTTATATGAAGTATCATCCCCAAGATCAACCAATACATCATGGATTGCTTCATACATAGTAATGATGTTGCATATAGTTTTATAATGAGATCCCCATCGAGTATCTCCAGGCCTAGTTAAACCCATCTCTTGATGTAATCCAGTTCCAGATTTAATTTCATCACAGTCAAGTGCTTTCTTGATATTCTCAAGCCTGGCCTTTCTAAGCATATCATAACGCTTACAAGAAATTCCAACAATATTCAACAAGATAGATATTTGATCAAAAAAAGTCTTGCAATCAGAATTTCCCTTGGCAACAGCAACAAGAACCAATTGGAGTTGATGAGCAAAACAATGAATATAGTAAGCAGATGGTGATTCTTGCATGATCAATATTTTTAACCCTTTAATATCTCCTTTCATGTTACTAGCGCCATCATATCCTTGATCACGGATTTGAGTCATAGTCAAGCCATGACTAACAAGTAAGCCTTCAATTGCATCCTTAAGTGATAAAGAGGTAATATCATCCACATGAACAACTCCAATAAAATGCTCACATGACCTTCTCAATTTATCAACATAACACAAGCAAAGAGCTAGTTGTTCTTTATGTGATATATCACTAGACTCATCAGCTAAAATTGCATAGGGCTCATCACCAAGTTCTTCAATTATTTTCTTTCTAGTTTCTAAGGCACAACAATGAATAATTTGCTTTTGTATGTCTGGGCTAGTCAATGTACAGTTACCTGGAGCATTGTCTAAAACATACTTCTTCACTTCTTCATTATTTTCAGCAAGAAATTTCAAAAGTTCAATGAAGTTCCCTCTGTTGCTAGATTCTTCACTTTTATCATGTCCACGAAATGCCAACCCTTGATGTAAAACAAACTTGATACACCTAAGTGAATAAGTCAACCTTTTCTTATAAAGACGAAGATCCTCGTCACTCCACTTGTCAATATTATAATCAATTGCTATCTTAGGATTTATGAAGCCAATGTATCTCTCTTGAGCTGCAATATGTGCCTTAGAACCCAGATATTTGAGAAGTGCTTGCTCTCCTATATTCCAATTGTTCCAACCATCAACAGTAAACATGTTTGACCCAGTACCCTTCTTGAACAAATAGCATATAAAGCAAAACACATCATCTTTCTTAATACTATACTCAATCCAATCATGATTGTACATCCACCAATAGTTGAATCCTCGATCCCTATCTGAAATCTTTTTTTTAAAAAAAATTATGTGCGAAAGGTTTGAATGGGACTTTAGTAATATACGTTCTCCGAATTGCATCTTGATCATTAACATGATATTTTAAAATAGGTCTTCTTTCACCTGGATTATGTGGAAGGCGATTGATGTCATAAATTGGTTGTGGCGGTAACAACGGCGATGGCATAGGATTCACAATTTCATCAACTACCCTCTCATGAGTCTGCTCCTCCACCACAGGTTCAATCGGATTAGGAGAACGATTAGAGGTAGTAGCCGTTGTCGCTGTCTTCTTCTTTGCTTCATGCTTCTGAAAAAGAGATGCAATATCCCCGTTTCTCTTCATAACTGCATAAATATTACCAATTTGGTAATGTAAAATAACTAAATAAATTGATGTATGATGGATGATTTCAAAATTTTAGCGCCACTTAACAAATAGCAATTAGTAATTAAAGAACACATGGATTTTTTAGTACCTGTAGATCACGCTCACGCAATACCTGTAGACCACGCTTCCTCGCCCTTACTGTGTGATGGATGATTTCAAAAATTTAGCGCTACTTAGCAAATAGCAATTAGTAATTAAAGAATACATGAATTTTTTTAATACGTGTAGATCACGCTCACACAATACCTGTAGATCACGTTCACGAAAAAATACTAGGACGTAGTGGCGCCAAGCATGCTGCTTTGTCCTGCTGCTGCCGGAGATCCCTGGCGATCCGCGATCACGTAGATCAAATGTGTAGGAAACCACGAAAGAACAAAATCGCTGTGAGTTTACGACCTCTTGGGCGGCGGCCGGCGGCAACGATTCAGAATTTTTTTTTCGCTAGGCAGTTGATGATCGAGTCTACGGCAGCGGCACCGAATCGAAGTCTAGCAGCGATCGACTGGCCTCTCGTGAGTCGTGACCTCCTGGGGCGTGGGCGGCGGCTCTCCGTTCCTGACCTGTACGCCGTAGTTCACAAACGACCAAGACCGAGCGAGATTCTGAGTCAAGCGCCGATTAGCGATGGACGTTTCACGTGGGTGAGGGAATTGTCATTTGGGCCAGCGGTTGATGTTTCACGTGGGCCAGCGATGTAGATTCCTTTTCTTTTTTAGTTATCTGATTTAAATATATATATATAGGATATATATTATAAATACTTGCTGAAATTGCAGGGTATGCCGGTGTAGCTCCGCCACTGTCTCTAGCATCATCTTTCTTCGGTATTTCATACTCATAAAAGGTTTAAGAGATAACCAATGACATATTTACAAATTACAATGACATGGTGAATTCAGCAAGGTGTGGCATTTTTTTTTCTGACGAGTTCAAGGTGTGGCATTGATCAAGTTCAAATGAACCATACTGAAAAGTGGCTCAAAGAAAAGCCCTAACAATTTGTCGGAACTCAGGTCGAGACCTCTCGTATAACACATACTATAGTATTGCTCAAAGCTTCTATTGTACAACTCCAGGGAGCTCGAGGTCGCACTAATAGAGTTGACACAAAGCTCCACGGATTAGCTGTATAGTTAGAAATTCTGCTTGGCAGGTTTAGTGAGGAAGCATCACTAGTCAATGTTTTGGACGACAGTAGGCAGATTCGTTCTTGAATAAAGACAGCAAGCAGATATCGGTGTGACAAATACATAGCTTTTACATAAGCCATTCCATTGTTTAATTGACAATGCAATTCCACTGCAGCGTGGAGTAATAACATAGTAAAACCGTCTGAACGCTGCACCAGCAGGCAGCAGCTGACCTGGGCCTGCTGCCACTCGAATAGAGGAAGGAACTCTGTACAGTTCGGCTGCGGCGACGACTCATGGGCCTCGGTTACATCGACAGCATTGGGCCTTCCCTGTGTAGACTCTGCAAATCACTCACGTCATGTTTTGCCATTTGACTTATTTTCATAAATTTATTATCATGTAATAGAGATGAAATGTGCCATCATTTACTGAACCAATAGACATTGGTCATCCAACACATGGATGAGTCTAACGGTTCACCCAAGAATCATGCACAAAATGTTCCTAAAGTTTACGGGGATACTGCTTATGAGGAGCACAGCATCCTGCTTTTTTGCTTTAGGGGTATTATTATTTGTATACATCAGATTTTCTAAGATATAATGATTCAATTGAGATTATTTCCTAAAATCAACAGATTGCTTCATACTCAGCACCATCCGTCCTCCCACTCTTTCTACAATAGAGAATAGGATTTTAAATTAATAAATGCAGAACTCAGAATAAGTTCAACAAATGGATCAGATTTCTGGCTTGGAATCCTACTCCGCAGAGAAGGCATCACAATTGCGCACAGTATAATCATAGTCGATCATCTGGGGAAAGGATCCTCACGTCCATTCAATGCTGCAAATCAATCGACGAAAATAGAAAGAAAAAAACTCTGAGAAAAGATGCCAAAAGTTCAAGAAAAAGGAAACGATAGGGGGAATCTTGGATGGATCAGAATTCTGGCTTGGAATCCACCTCCACAGAGGGGTCACATGTGCGCACAGTATAATCATAGTCGATCAGCTGGGGAAAGGATCCTCACTTCCATCAGATTCACCTGCTATCAGTGGTAAGCGCCTAAACAAGAGCAAAGAAAACGAAAAAAGGAAACCTATTCGAAAGCGAAGAAAATGTATAGTTTTGATCAGAACATCTGGCTTAAGAGTCTCTTCCGATGAGAAGGACTCCAAAAATCGCACAGTGTAATCATAGTCGATAATTTGGGGAAAGGATCATCATATCAAAACAACATCACATCTCCGAGAGCAAAAACTAAGCACAGTGGTAAAACAAAGGAATCGAAACGAAATCGAGAAGGCGGGATGTGAGAAGAAGAAGAACCAGAAGCGCAGCCGCCGAGAACGTTGATAGGACGGAGTGGAGTGCTGGTTTATATAGGAAAAGACGGGTGCCCCTGAAACCCTAGCTTGCACGGGCCGTGATTGAACAGTTGGGGACACGGGTACAGGCGGAAGTTCCTAGACAGCCCAAGAAGGCCCACGGAAGTTTTACTTTAGGCCGTAGATTCAGTGTCCTACAGTCCTGTCAGATTTGAGGCCCATTTCAACTTTCTATCCATGCGATGGCAGCGAAATGTTTTTTTTTTAAATGAAGGCATCATATCCGTGATGCAGATTAAATATTTGAATTGCGGATAATTTTTCCTGGAGCTCTGCAACGAAGCCACGAAGAGCAATGCAGCAGGATTTTCATGACCTTTAGAACTGTTTAAGAGCTAGTTGACTAATATATGTGCATAATAAATTTGTCCACTGTGGTACGTAATCCGTACAAATAATTTGAGTTTGTAGACAAGAGACAAGGAGTCAAAATCCATATTCATCTCTTCACATTTTTTTTCTTTTATATACCAATAGTGTACAGGTACTACAAGCTCTGGACCCATGATTCATTAGCTGGGCATTCAAACATACTCCATAAGTCAAGCAGTTAATAATTTTTTTTTTAAAAAAAGAAGGTCAATCTATAGTCTTGGTCCTCATTTTCTATGTTTTAGCTATAATTAGTTGCATATATGTGTAAATATATCAAATACAAATTACATATTTTGTTACTTTGTCAAATTTTTGGGCCTTGAATCAAGAGAGGTCCATCCCTATCAGAAGATGAGGCAAAGTTGTGTCAAGTGCCAGAAAAGTACAAACCAGTCTTGTACATGAACATCACAATCGTAAATTTCAACAAGATGAAACAAAACACTCTATAGTACAGAGACCTGAAGTATAAGAGTGGTAAGCAAAATTGCGCAAGACACGTATAAAATGTAAGTTTTCATTTCACTAACAGAGGCACGTTGCTACACGACCGGAAGCACCCTTGCTCGTGGCGGTTGCCAGATGAGAGGAAAGCGGTGAAGGTGACACGTCACCGCTGGTTACACAAAATGAGGAAGACGTGGCAGCTACAATTGGGGAGCTTTTTAACCGCTCGGAGGAGCATCCGAGACAGGGAACTTGGAGCCGAAGCAGAACGAAAGAAAAAAGCATGAGAAAACAGTGGCCGCATCCACCGTTCATCTCTCACTCTCAGTTACGCGCTCGAATCTTGATAGCAGCCACGCGCGATACCGGCAGTTTGCTAATTGCCCTCGTTGCAATGCAGTCCTTCACTTGTTTTGAACTCTCCTTCAAGTCCTTCCCGGCAAAGAAACTAGAAATGTAAGAGCTGCTGTGTACATTTAATTACGTGATATGGACAGTAACTTTTTTGAGGAATTCCGGGGAAGAGCATCCCTATCTTTTTATTTCATTTTTAAAAATTGATACATGAGCAAGATGTTATATGTCGTTTGAGTTAGGTATAGAGGGGGTTGAGAAGGGAACATCAAAGTATAATTTTGGACAACATGCCAATCAGCTCGCAGGAATCTGCAAGATCAAAGCTCTGCATCTTCACAACATTTAGCAAACAACCGAGCATAGCACAAGGACATGGAACGGAAGACGACATCATGACGGTGGTTCCACAGCCATTAACAACATAGGAGGAGGAAGGCATTGAAGTGTACAGCCGGCATGGTTGTAGGGGACTGAACTTGCCATAAGCTAGGAATTGCTTCTTCGGGGAGATCAATTCCAATACGTTGCCAAAAACCAGCAGTAAACGAGCACCCCGTGATGAAGTGCGAGGCAGTTTCAACTTGTGTGCCGCACAACTTATAAAGATCAGAGTGCACACAATATTTTTTCAACAAGTTTTCCTTTGTCTGAATACTATTCTGCACAAGCAGTCATCCAAAAAACTTGACTTTCGACGATGCATAATTTTTTCATATAAATTTGTAATACTCGCAGCCGACCCATTAGACATCAACTGATATATATACAACATATAGACTATTGCGACAATACTGCACACAGCCTCATCGTGTTATAGGATAAACTTACATGCATGATCTTTAATAAATTTATTTACTCACACGACACTTATTAAAGAGACGATCAGCAAAGAGAGTTAATTTGACGAGTAGGCTTTATATTAAATTGAATAAGGGGCCGGGTGATTGTGCAAAATGGCTCGAAAACGGCGGGAGAGGCTGCTAGCAAATGGCGGGTAATTAGGAACGAGTGGGGGGCGCCGCCTCCACTCTTTAAGGGGCGGTTACTGTTAATCCCGTGGTTAAGACCACCGCCAATCACTGCGCCTGTTTACACTTGAGCCGCCTCCCATCTCCTCCTCGTCCTCCTCCTCCCTAGAATTCTCTGTCTTTGCCTTGACCACCAGTTGAGCTCCGCGCACGAGACACCTGTCAAGCAACCACCCCCGGCCCGCCCATGGCGCTCAGATTCCACCCGACAACCGCCCCGTTGTTCAGCCAGCAGGGCGACATGGCGAGCTTCCTCCAAGACGACGTCCACCCCGATGTCTCCGACGCGCTGCTCGGCTTCGTCTACGACTCCTCCTCCTGCAACGCGGCCGTCGACGAAATCCTCAACATCCCCACCGCCAATGCCGTCGCCGCCGACTTCACCGATCCAATTGATAGTAGCTTCATCGCCGACTTCACCGATCCGATTGAGAGCTTCATCGCCGCCGTCAAGGAGGACGCCAATAATGCCGAGCAACACCGCGGCAAGAAGCTGCGCGCCGCCTTCACCGACGACGACGCGCGCTACGGCCTTCCTGATGCCATTGGCTCCAGCCAGCTGTGGTACAGCACTGGCAATAATAATGGTAACTGTCAGGTGCCGGAGTTCCCCCTGCCGCTGCCGCCGCTCCCGCAGCAGCAGCAGCAGCAGCCTCTGGCGGCGATCGTGCGCGGCGGAGCGGAGGAGAAGAAGCCCGGCCGCAACTGGCAGAGCGCGGCGGCGAGGGAGCGCCGCAGGCGGATCAGCCAGAAGACGGCGGAGCTGTCGCAGCTGATCCCCGGCGGGCACAGGATGAGTACCGCCGAGATGCTGCACGAGGCCGCTCGCCACGTCAAGCTCCTCCAGGCCCAAGTCGGCATGCTCGCACTCATGCACTCCTCCGTCGGCTCATCGTCCGAGGTAGTATCTCATTGCATTTTCTTTTTTGTTCCACATTGATTGCATTCCATTCCCCCATGACGAGCGATTAATTGCATTTTCTCCCATCTCGATCGATCTCCCCTCTCGATTAAATCAGTCTCACCAATGTTCCTCCTTCTGCGCAGAAGGGAACGATGCCAATCACGGCGGCGCAGCAGGAGGACATGCACACCCTGCTGATGAGCGGCCGCGTGCAGGAGCGGCTGGCCGCGGAGGGCAAGTGCCTGGTGCCGAGGAAGCTGGTGGACGCCATGGCCAAGGACAAGGCCGTCAAGTCCAACCCGCTGGTGAACAGGGACCTCGGCAAGTTCATGGCGTCGCTGGAGCGACAGCAGTAGAAGACGGAGTCCGTCGATCGGTCTTGTCAAGGCCGCCACATGCATCCGCGGGCGCATGGCCGTGTCCCTTTTTTTTTTTATGAGAACGCCGTGCGCGCTGCTGCTGCTGTTGTGTGTGTGTTCTTCCTGACCCCTGACGACGTCTGTCCCATAGCTGATCGATACACTGATCGATTAGGCGTAGCTCTAGCATCAGATTTAATTTCATTATTGCTTACTACTAGTATTTTGTTTTTAACGTACGCTCATGTTTATTAGGAGCATTTGTCCATTTATATGTTAGTTTTGGCTGTATGGATCTGCAGGCCCGGTTAGTTTTAGAGAAGCATTACAGTTGTTGTTACGATCTCTATCAGTAGCCAGGTTAGTTTGTTCACTTTAATTTGTTGCAAATCTGTTCATTTAATAAAATAAAGTTTTGAAGGTCTTGATAACTTGTACTTCATGATTTTGTTTGCACGATCGTGTTCCTTTTTCAGTGTACGGTAGTGAGTCCCCAAAGTCGTCGGTGGTTTCATATGATTATTAAGATCTAGCTGCACGACGCCTTTCAGGAAGAGAAATCACATCCGTCAGTTGCAATAGTGCATCGTGCACAATCGCTGCTTGGCTTTAGATGCCGCCTCTCGCAACGACATCCCATAGAGTCACGCTACATCTTCGGTCATGCACGCCGCCATGCCCGGGCGGACCGATTCTCGCGCGCTATCTTTGCCTTTTTTTTTTTTTTTTTTGAGGCCATCGCGCATCTTTGCTTTTTTTTTTTTTTTGACTCAACAACTTTGGCGTCGTGTCTAGTGGGCTTCCGTTGATTTCTGGCCTGTAGTAAGCATGTGAGCTGGACTGTACTTTTTCTGGGCCGGTTGGCTATTATAAGTTGATGCCGAAAAAGAAACAAACTACTTCTCTACTACTATTAAAACAGGTACGGTCGTCTCTTCATCCACTTTTTCTACCCCCAGCCCGTAACAATAATTTAGAGTCCGAGTCCGACAATAAAAATAACCCAAAAATCTACTGTGAAACACTACAATGTCAATCGCCACCTCCCAATCCTAGTAAGCGGCCCCGTCAATCTCTTTCGAACATGCAATCTGAGAGTCCGTCACCCTTGCAAACGCGTGCCCGGATCTTAACGCGGCGACGTTACCCACTCTGGATCCCAGACCCACGAAGTAATAGCATGATCGATATCCATGCACGAACTGGCTTCCAATGACCGCGAGCAAATGAAGACGTATGGGAGCAAATGCTGAAATGCCGGGTACATCACCTATCGGATACGTCGTGTTATAGCACGACGCTGTTGTCTTCGGCCAAGGCGACAGCTAGCGCTGGTGAGCAGCCTGCTATCTCCACCGTCAGGTACACTAGCATTAGTTCAATATTCCCACAGGAATATAACTGCAACACCTGTCACCTAGAATTTTAGATCGTGGTAATTATAGGTTGATCAATTTAACTAGCCAATATTCAGTAGTTGAACTGATGTTTGCTTGTTGAGGCCCACAAAGGCATGACTCAAGTACTTTACATCTTTGCTTCTTTTGCACCTGCTATCTGCTGATCACAATTTTTCTTTGGCAAGTGTCTCACGAGATCTTACCCTACATCTTTATTTGATCCTGATATATAACTCAAACATATATGCATTTATGCAGGAAGACATCTTCGAGTGGCAGTTTGTCAACCTGGGTCCACGAGACAACGAGTTTTGGGAGTGAAGTCTACCATGATAAGATCTAGCATTCCCTCAGACTATTCATTCAAGTCGACATCATTCATGCTTGTCATGGTCTGCATTCGAAGTGGTGAAACTTCCTTTTGAAAGTTTAACATCCTGTTTGTGAGTTATTGCTAATGGCTATGTATTTCATATTATCGTGCTGAAGATTTGAGATTCAGAAGAAGATATGTTTCCTTATCAACAATTGGCAGCCATTATAGAGCTATGCATATTCGGTTACCATCCTGAGCGCTGATAGCCATCATAGAATGATGATTAAAATGAACACTTTTTCTGATCAACGACTGCTGAATTGTCCTCCGTAGGTGCATTAAAGGATAATATATAATAAACTGGGAAGCACCATTATTTATAGTCCATAACGATATGGTCTTGTGGGCTATACGAACATGGTGAAAAAGCAAATGCTTATTTCTCCTTTTGGTTTTTGCAATTCCCATGGGGCAAGCGTAGCCAATGAGCTAAAGTAAACATGCATTTATTATCGTAATTAGAGGATGGATGGACATGATTGGCAGGGTATGCTGGTATGGCCTTATTAGGTAGCGGGGAAAATTTTACTGTCTTTTTTTTCTTAGTGTCTGGTGGACAATTTCTTAGTACGAGATGATTCACATGTTTGTTTGTGTGCAACTGATTATCTTTTCTTGCTGGCTTTATTAATGAAGTAGAACAACAACAACCTGAGTCCTGAAACTGATATATCATACTATTTAACTTGCTTCATTTTTTTTTACACGGGCTCTCAGCAAAGGTCAGTATCTATCTCCAGCATCAAATAATTAGGCATAATTTATAGGTTATCTTTTGTTGTGTAATAATATTGTCCATACTATATCTATCAAATATATATAGGTGTCTATAGTTGGATATATTGTTTTTAAAAACCCGTAGCAAAGCACGGGCACTTTACTAGTACACAAATATTTCTGCTGCTACTATTTTTGGGAGTGTCTCTCTATGTGATATACTCGGTTATTTTTGTGTTATTAAATTGCAGTCAACGTGTAGGACAATAACAGGATGACACGTAGTAACATAATTTTCCACTGCCTAAATTGACTGATATTTATTTCATTGCAGTCAGTCAGATTTTTATGTCTAATATCAAGCGGAAAAGTTTATTGTGATGAGGATATTTTTTTATATATTTGTAAAAATAAAAATATCCACCGAATGTTTGTGAACTCACTCTAGAGCACAAGGAGAAAAATCCATTCTCATTTTTGACAAGTACGTCAGTTTTAATCATATAACCGACTTAGATTAAGAAAAAAAAAGACCCAACAAAGACAAACACAAAAAGATAATAGCTGATAGGTGCTAGGGTGAAAACTGAAAACAGGTTAAACGAGTAAGGATGAGATAATACCTTTACCACACTCATATCCATAATTGAAACAGATAAAAATACAAATGTTCTTGAATACGAATACAAAATTGATATTAAATTTGGATGATATAGATAGATCTAACTTTCTCTAATGTCAAGACAACTACCGCTCGTTGTCCTCTCAGAATTGTTTTCAATGGCTTATTTCAGACATTTTTACCATAATAGTGACCAATTCACTTCAATTTTGAATCAAATTTATTTTGAAAATATTATTTGGATATATTTTTAGTATAGTAACATATATGAAAACAAATATAGATAGTGTACATTGCTTTGAATACATCTCAAATGAACTGAATTTGTCTAAGATTTCCCTTAACCTTTGTATATTATACATTGATTTGAATGCGTCTTAGGTTAAAACTGAATTTGTTTGATATTTCCATTGGCCTATGTGCAATATACGTCCCAGATAAACTGAATTTGTTTGAGATTTTCTTTTTGTCTATGTGAAGTATACATTGCTTGGATGCTTTTTAGATTAAGTGAATTTTGTCTTTTTAAATTATGAACAGGTTCTCATGCAAGATGTGTGAGACTACGCACTTCTTGACCACCGACTACATCACAAATCATAACTGTGACAGCCCTGTTTTTTTTAGCATAAGGAAAAAAAAATGAAATTTGGAAAAAAATCTTACCTTTACTATTCACGTGGGACCCGCTTGTCAATCTCTCTCTCCCTCTCAGCGTTGCCAGCACAGAGGCCAGCGCCGCCGCGCGCAACCAGGCAGCTTGCCTGCCTCACCACTTGCCGCTCAAGCCGGGAGTATAATCCTACTTTCTTTTCTCTCCTCTCTCTCAGTTATCTCTCACGCTCGGCTCTCTCTTTTTCCTCTGTTCTTCTCCGCCACCACCGAAGCAAGCTCAGAGCTCGAGCTCCCGCCGTCGCCGTCGCCTTCCCGACCAAGCCAACGCCTTAAACCGTCACGCAGACCCCCTCCCAACCCTTCTCCATGGCCGCTCAGTACCGCCTCCCGCCGTAGCTCACGAATCGGAACATTTTCCTCTCGGCGAGCACCGGCAACTCTCTCTCTGTTCTCGCTCAAAATTCTTTTACTCCATCAAGTTCTAGCCAAATCCCTTGCAACGCAAGCTTGCTCCCTTGATCACGTACCCCCTAAACTTATTTTGACTTAAGTTTTTCCTGCCGTCGTCATGAAACTGCAGGAGCCACGGCCGCCGGCATCGTGCTCTGTTTTTCCGCCGCCGCTGCCGCCTTATTCCGGTGAGCCACCCACTGTCGCCGACCCCTCTGCTTTCTCCTCTGCAGTGCCGCCCCCACCGGTGCCCTTGGCTGGCCGAGCCATGCCGTGGGAGCACGCCTGGCCGCCGCGGCCGCGCGGCCATGTCGCCGTGCGCGTGCACGCGAGCGAGCCGAGAGGCTCCCTGGAGCTGGGCCGTGTCCTGCCTGGTTGGGCCGCTGAGAGGCTGGGCCGAGTCTAGCCGTAGCTAGGCCGTTGAGTTGGCCCATCTAGTTCTCCAGAGTTTTCTTTTTAAAAATAGTTTCAGGGCTTTGGAAAATAATAACTAGAGTTTTAGACCTCCTAAAATCATGTGACCAATTTTGTTGGGTTCCAAATAATTTTCTCTACCAGTTTATGAAATAAAAGTAAATATTTATTTTATATGATTTTTAAGCATTTAATTAAATATTAGAAATACCCTTTAAATTGCTAATTAATTTAATAATTCCTAAATTAATGTTCTATCCTAATAGGTTAATATTAAATAATTAATGGGGTAATTAAGGGTGATTAACTATAATTGAGCATGCAACCCCCTTGTCATTAGGAGACGTAATTACATTTAATTTGAAGGAAATACTTCAGACAAGAGTAACTAGGTTCTTGTCTACTATTTATTCGCGCTGCCATTTCAAGCATCGTATTTTGCATTCATGCATCGCTAGCACTAACTTACGACGTATTGATGAATTGCATAGGACGGGAGATCGTCGAGCAGTCTGTCGAGAGTGGACCCGAGGTGGTGATTGTTGAGCCTGACTCCACGCCTGCACCGCCGTACTCGGACAAACCACAAGGCAAGCCCCGGTGTATCCCACCTATATTTTTAAATTCTTTCTTTTATCACAGTCAGTCGAGTCATGATTGTATACTAGGTTCTAGGAATTGATTGACACCCACCTGCATCACTACCATATCCTATGATGTATTTATACTATACAGGTACCGGGAGCACGATAGGCGCTATGCTTATGTCATAGGAATATCGGTAGCACTGTATAGGATGATCTTAAAGCATGAAGGCTTTAAGTTGAGTGAGATCTATGAGAATTCAAATGAAAGATGATGATGATGATGATAAGACCGGACGGGTCCGTAGAGAAAAGGGCAAAGACTGGGTCTTGCAAGGTGGTAGCCCCGTCCGTTTAGGACCAAGCCGTTGGCGGCTCCGTGAACAAGTATTGAATAGTATCGATCTACATGCTGGTATATGGGATCCGGTAAGCTGATGTACCCTAACTACTTTAGTGGTAGGACGTAGCCAACTTTATTTTACCGGCTGTTAGTGAGATTGAAGTCTCACGGGAGGGAAATGGTGGTCGCTCACGGATAACGTCTGGGACGGGTATCACGTGGGGTCTCCATATTTCCGGGGAAGTTGGAAACGGATCGACCTCTGATTGGGGTTAGCGGAAAAGATTGTCATATACGACCAATGCGGTGCGTATGTGTTATGTAGTCGGGTTTTACCTAGCTGGTAGAAATTGATTCGAGACGCTGTCCCTCGCAGCAATAAGTACCACTTGTTCACTTGGCGCGAACGTAGATAATCGAGAGTAATGAGAAGAGGAGGGCTATTTCAGTTAAGTAATTTTTTTGCTTGCAATAGTTACAGGATGCAAACCTTATTACTAATGAACTTAATCTTGAGTTAAAAGATGAAAGTAGATATCTACTATTAATGCTGTTTTTCGCAAGTCTGAGTCAACCCACCAGCCAAAGGCCTATACATTCTAGGTGTCGGCCTTAGCGAGCCATGTTGACGGGTCAGTCTTGCGGAGTATATTAGATACTCAGAGTTTTGTCCATGTTGATTTTAGGTGGAGAAGGGCAACTTCCGAAAGGAGGATCCATCCAGTGGAAACGCATCCGGTCACCGAAAGAATAGACGAGGATTATGTTCCAGGAGCATAGTTTATATAGTAGAATAAAGCTTCTTGTTGCCAAACTGTTCGTGTTTAGAGTTTCAAACACTTTGTTGTAATAAATGCTTTTTCCGCTGCAAAACTCTGGCTTGTTTTTTTTTGAAAACCTGGTTGTATTATATCATGATGTAATATATTCTGGACTTGTAAGAATATATGTGCTGTTGTAACTCGTTTCGTTGAATATCCTTCTGTACGTGATCCTGATTATCGCAGAGGAGATGTCACAATAACGACACCCATAAGTTAGAGGGGAAGGTTGCCACCGCTCTCAGCGATGAGAGTGAAGGAGGTAGAGATGAAGGCTAAGGAGAAGCAGACCAAAGCTGAGAAGCGAAAAGGCAAGGATGCCGCAAGCAAAGCCGTGAAAATAAGAAGAAGAAGGATAAGAAGAAGCAGAAGACCAAAGCGAGGAAGGAAGAGACGTGCAACTCGCGGCACCCAAGAATAGGAAGAAGTGATCTTACCTATGTGTGTCTTATGTGAGCGGATGGGAACCTGCGAGAGAGAAGAAAACATGACAAGTCTGGTGCGACTGTTGTTGTTACCTGACCTTCACCAAGGCAGTTGTTTGCATTTACTATTTTGTGTCTACCGCTATCTACAGTATTTTTGATGCATTTGTTTTCTGAGTAATGCTAGAGGTACGAATGAACTTACCTAACATCTACGTGCTGACTAGGAACCAGCCTAGTCACGCCTCTGACATGGCCTGGGTCCGCTACTTTTCCATCTAAACGTGATTAACAGGCCATGCCAGATTGACATCCGGCCTCGACCCAACCGTTCGGAGAACACCTAACACAGCGCCACCTCTCGCGAGACAAGTTCCAGCCGCTTGGAATTCATGAATGCCACCATCCCAACTACATCGGCATGGAAGCTGGCGAGTGCCACGCGAGGTGCGATGGCCACTCTTGGAGAAGGCGAGATGTCTGACCTCGATGCAATTGCTCGAAAACAACATGACGTACGCATGGAGAATTTACATATCTGTTGTTCGAAGTTGAGCAATCAAATTCGTTATTGTCCCAGCTTATATAGAATTTCAGTTTGGTGAAGCGAACAATATTCAAATGTATCCGGCTAAATATCATTCGTTTAAGTAATGATTTTTTTTTATGGTTAAAGAGTTATTTTTATGTGTTAAACTTGTAAGGGCTACATATCATTTCATTTTTTGATGGAGCCATCACAGCAGGCTTTTTACAGGCTGCCTGCACAAAATTTTCATTAAATCATCAGTATTGTTTCATAGAAGGTTGCAAATGCAACTACGGATTAATCAGTACAATTTTGTTTATCTTCTAAATTCAACGTTGGTACTTCCAAGTAATTGAATAAATTTGTAGCCACCATGATGCCTGGAGATAGGAATGAACACAAAACTTCCATGACACCTGAAACTCTGACGGTCACAACTTGGCTGTTTCAGTGTTGTGCAAGCACAAACAGACTTGGAACTGCCTCGTAACCTCGCCGGCTCCAAGAATGGCCACCGCCTTTCATTACTCCAAGCACAACCATGATGCATTACTCTTGTTTTCCGCCTAGCCTTTCAGCAGTGTGCAGTAGGCTACTGTGGCCTGTTGTAATGGAGGAACAAAACAGGATGAGCTTTCCGCCGTGTTCTGTGATCGAAGTCATGATACTGTGGCCTGCTGTGATTGAGATCATAACAGTACAGGATTGGTTTTCCGCCGTACGTGTTGTAGGAGGTGATGAGTGGTAAACCCGAGTACACGCGTCGTGGGTTACCTCTCCGAGTCTGGTGGACTACGGGTTCCAAAGGGCGCCGCCCGAGATCGCCTCCTCCTACTGCTTGGAGCTCCAGTTTATAACCAACCCGGTGACCAACTACGTGCAGAGCGCAGAGCAACTCGCTGGGCCTCGTCTCCACGCGCAAGGCCACGGAGGCCGTCGACGTGCTCAAGCTCATCTGCTCATGTATGTCCACCACACCTTACAGGGGCGGAGCTTGAGAAATTTATAGTTTCTAGTTCCTTGTATGGTGAAAATTTTATTTCACAAGCCTAAAACTGCCAAAGAGCTGGGTCCGCCACTGCACACCTACACGTACAGTCGCGCTGCACCTGGCCGCCGAACTGTGCCACGTCGTCACTGGACGGCAGAGGACGCCGTTACCGTGGCCCCGAAAGGCAGCAGGAAGGTGGGTTCTTGGAGCTGCTGCCCACGGAAGGAAGGCCACGCCATGCATATCGTGAACGTCACGGGCTGGCCTCCACCGTGTCCGTGTGCGTGCTCTTCGAGGTGAACGTCCTCGCCGAGGTCATGTCCATCGTGTTAAGTTCTGCGAAGTGATGAACGGCAAGCTCGTGTACGGAACACCTGGCCCACAAGCTGAAATACCACCCGAGACAGATCTACGCCGCGGCCATCATGGAGCACGTCCTGGACTACGTACGGCCAGTGCCAGTCCTGGGTTTTTTTTTGGCGCCAGGGCCAATCAACAAGCGGAGGCCTTTCTATATATATATGAACTATAATTTATTTATATATGAAAAAAATATTATTACTATAAAATAAATAATATTCATGTAAAATGATTTGTATATATTACCTCTAAAAATTTCTTCTAATTTCTAAATAGGAAGTCACTGATGATGGTGTTGGTGTCAATCTTGTCTAACAATTTTTTTCAATGCATAAATTAGCCAAACAGTTCAAAGGGATGCACATTTTCTTGTCGATATGATCGATTGCTAAACATTATAGATAAAAAGTGATGGAATCAGTCATTTAGTCATATAATTACAAACTTAGGTCGATCATATGCCAATTAGCAAAGGAATTAGGGGCCCGTAGATTATAGAACTATAGACTATGCACCTCTTACAGCAGCCAGGCGCAACTTGCAAGGGACTAGAGCAGTGCTAGCAGGGAGCACGGTCAACATCGTTGAAGTTGAAATATTGTTGTGCCGCCGCACAAGAATTACGATGCCAAAGAAAAAATATTATCGCTACCTGAACATGATGTCATTTTAGCCAGTGGCGTCCTGCTGCTCCGAGCTCCAGTTCTTAGCCAACCCGCGCCGGTAACCAACCACCGAAACCGAACCACGTGCAGAGCAGAGAGCGGAGCAGCACAACCAGGACGTACGTGAACTCGCTGGGCTCTGTCTCCGCGCGCAAGACCGCCGAGGCCGTCGACGTGCTTATATTAGCTCATGCCCGCCACGCGCCACCTACACGGTCGCGCTGGGCCTGGTCCCCGCCCTCAATTAAGCGTTGCGTGACGGCCGCGGCGCAGAAGACGAGCGTTGACCACCGACGCCGGCGCCATGGGTGGGACTTCTGCGAGAGGGGCATGCATGCTCGGGAGAGGGGCATACAGTTATTCCCTTTTAAATTAATGGTGAGATTAGATTTATACTACTTAGTGGTTTAAAGTAGTATAGTCCGAAGGGTAATAGAGCAGCTACGCTAACTCTCGCATCGCCTATTTAAGCACATCCTACAAAGCAAACCCTAAATGACAGACCATAACAAATCTGACCGTCTTGATCCTGTTACTGGCTACTGTCGTCTTCATGAACCCCCACCCCAAATTGGCCACCAAGACGAAGAAGTGGAAAACAAGGAACGGTTGGAAGAAGTAGACTCTTGGGGGCTTGCGACATTGCTGGATCAGTCGCTGTCGTCCTTCCCCAATTATTTTTTGCTTCCCTCTTCCACGGTCACCCGTCCTGGGCTGATCATCAGTGCTCGGAACCGGGTGGTGGCACCGATGAGAGGCCGAGAGAAATTGAAGCATACGTCTCTTTCGCTTAACCAGTGCCGTGAATAACCAACCCGTGATCCACGTCGCGTCGCGCTCGCGCATGGCGTGCATCTTTCATCCATGCTCCCCCAAAAATATCCTCCATTGATGCACTGTTATGTTACACTCATGGATGGCTAGTTTGCAGTTCTGCATCTGAGATGGATGTTGGCTGTCTTTGTGTGGATCATACCTGGGCTCCAGCGAAAAAGAAACATAAATGGACCTAAACTAAACGGGGAACCCACATATAAAAACACAGGCCCAAGATATTTCTGCCGTCTGTCCACGGCCCGGCACGGTGGATCCGATCGTCTCGCGGCAGCAAATGTCACGATGGCGACCTCTGTTGTGGAGCAACAAACCAAGATCTCCGACATGTCTCGTCCGCAACATGGAAAAACACCCGAGACCGGAAGCTGGACCAAACTGCCGTTCTAGCCATGAAGCTTGTCAAGTGTTGACTATTACTTTGGCTGAGCACTCGTCTGCTCAATTCTGATCCATCCGTCTGAACATGTTGTGACCGTATGAACACCGCGGAAGACCTGACAAAGCCAAGGTGCAGTATGAATGTGCAAGGCCATATGCGCAATGATATTTGCCATTTGCGCTTAACAATATCTGCAGTTGTTGGCGTCTGCCAGGATTCCTCCCTCCCCTTGCCGGTGGAATCTCAGTTGAACGCGTGGCGTCAAAACCCAAGAAGGGCAAAAAGCGGTACTCCCTTAATTTTGTGGGATGGAGGGAGTACAAAAATACCGAGACACATGATGCAATGCCAATGTCCTTAATTGAACACACAACGTGCCAGGTACCTGCCACAGTCGCTGTCACAGGCACGTCCTGTCCTGCGGCACTCAACTGGTACTTCGAGACCTCGCGCCATGTTCTTGGTCTCAACTTTTTATATAAACCACATTATCGAAAGGTTGTTCGTTTCACTATTGATTGGTACTAGCCAATACTAACTGATAGAGTACTATTTCACCGTTCAGGGCTATATGTGGTCCGGCGGTCACAACTGTAGCTGCTGGTCTCGTCGACCACCGCACGACTGTCGCCGCTGGCCGATTGTGCATGAGCTCAACGAATTTCATGTTGGAGCTGGTCTCTCCCCCCCCCCCCCCCCCCCGCGCTGGCGTCCCCAGCACCAGCAAAGGTCTCTGAACCAACCAGCAAAAAAAAAATGGTTTTGACCAACGGAGGTGAAGAAGAATACGGAGGAGGAGAACAACAACTTGCACTGAAGTCAAAACCCAGCGAATCCCACAGGTAAGTAGGATGGAAATCCATGAGTAATTGCGACCGATCTTCAGATGAAACACCGATGGAATCATCCAATAATTTCCTGGTGACTGAAATGAACGTTTCGAGAGCGTGAGATTTGGTCCACTTTTTGAAACAGGATGCTCCAGTGAGGAACAGAATGGTCCTTGTCACCCTTTCCCAAAGCCAGCGATCGGTATCGCCCCATGTCTGTTAATGCGCAATTGCAAAGTACTAGATCATTAATCGGGAACCGACGATCTCTGACAGATGATTCGTTCACTTGATCTCGAAGCGATTCTGCCACTTCGCTTTGGCTGACCGGCCGGGGAGAGACTTTTATTCTTTTGAATCGGCCGGGGAGAGACTTGGACTCAGGAGCTGCGCGAGGAGGTACAACCTGGACTTCCTATAGCCACCGCGCGCTACGCGAAGCGCAGGTGTAGCGCGGCCCACGGCCTGGTAGCAGCGACGGTGGGTGCGGCGCATGGCAGCGTGAGCAGATATTGATGTTGGTCCGTTTTTTTTTTCTTTTCAGGCAGCGTGTTATCGGAAAAAAAATTACGTGAATTCGTGTTTTTTTAAAAGAATTTTCATTTTTAGATATATATTCAACGCTGAGATAATATATGTTCACTGTTGGAACAATCGATTCCAATGCTGGAATAATTAATATTTATCATTCAAACAATCAATTTTCATTGCTAGAACAACAGTTTATCACTGCTAGAACAATCATTTTTCGCTGCTGGAACAATATATTTTCACAGCTAGAACATTTGATTTTTAGTAGCAGAACATTTGATTTTCACTAATGGAACATCAGATTTAGTATCAACAACTCAAATATAAATTTAATTTGAAAAATTTCAAATTCAAATACTCAAAATAATATACTTATGAGATCTAGTTTTGTTGCATTAATTGTAAGGAGTACAATGGTTTAAACAGATATGAAAATGGACTTCTCGTTTGGAACAAAAATTAATTTGAAAATTGAATCAAATTTACACATCTGTCTGACCATTGGAATGCAGACACGTGTTCTAGAATTAAAAGCTGCCAGCCCGCATCAGCATCGGCCCGCTTCATCTGCTCCCCACCGTTGGATGTCGGTCCCAGCACAAATCTTAAAGCACGCTATGTGTAAGCTACACGTAGCGCGCACTACATATAGGAAACCCGGGTACAACCACTACAACAAAAAGGCTCTTTAGCAGCGGAGGCCCAACCCATATAGCAGCAGCCCAAAATTAATCCGCCGCTATAAATCAAAACTTATTTATAGCGGCGGCCCATTTAATGAGCCACCGCTATTTTTATTTTTAGCGACGGCCTACTTAATGAGCCACCACTACTCCCATTTATAGCGGCAGCCCATTTAACGGGCCGTCACTACTCAAGTCAGTCCGGACCAAGTTTTGATATAAATTCTCCACACCCTAACCGGCTAACCCTAATCGACTAGTTCTCTCCTCCCTAGCCCCCACGCCTATCACCCGCTGCCGCCTCCTCTCTTTCCCCGCGTGGCCCCTTCCTGTCCTCTCTTCCCACACAACCTCTCCCTCCACTCTCTCTCTCTCTCTCTCTCTCTCTCTCTCTCTCTCTCTCTCTCTCTCTCTCTCTCTCTCTCTCTCTCTCTCTCTCTCTCTTCGAGCAGATCCACGCGGTGCCTCTCCCGGGCGTCTCTCTCTGGCTCGGGCAGGCGGCTCGAGACGCGTCGCGCGAGGCGGCTGGACGACGGGATCTGCATCGGATCTGCGTGCGGCGGGCTTGTCCTGGTCGTCGTCGAATCTGCGCGTGGCGGTGGCCAAGGACGAGCGTAGGGCGGACCCCTCCCTCGGCGGTCGTGCACGACGCCCTCCTCTTCCAACGGCCGTGCACGGGGCGGATTCGTCCTCCCCCTCCTCCGGTGGATCTGCGCGGGCCCCTCCTCTGACGTTGCCCCATCCTCGTCGGATGTGCGCGTGGTGGCGGCTGAGGACGAGTGTGGGGCGGGCCCCACCCTCGGCGACTGTGCGCGGCGCCCTCCTCTTCCGGCAGCCGTGCACGAGCGGATCCGGCCTCCCCCTCCTCCGACGGATCTACGTGGGCCCCTCCTCTGACGCCGCCCCATCCTTGTTGGATTTGCGTGTGGCGGATCTGAAGGACTACCTCCCCCAGCGGCCGTGCGTGGCGCTCCTCCTCTTTCGGTGACCTGTCTCCTCTAACGGCCACGCGCGGGGCGGATCTGGAGGCTGCCCTCCTCCGGCGGCCTCTCACCTCCTACGACCACGCGCGGGGTCCCTCCTCCGACGGATGCGCGTGGTGCCTCTTTCCTCCGGCGGCCGCGGTGGATCTGTAGGCGGCTCGGGAGGCGGGGCACTTTTTTTTATTTTTTTTAGGGTTTAGGGTAGTGGCGGGTGAAGATATCATCCACCGCTACTAATAATTTTTTAGCTGCAGTTAGTTTAGATCTCAGATTATCCACCGTTATTGCTCTCTATTTTTAGCTACGATTCTTGAGCGGTGGAACCGCCGACCTGCTGCTACAGTACTATTTCACCCGCCGCTAAAGACTGATTTTGTTATAGTGAATGTGCCACTAACTGCCGGTGTGTAAATTGCCCGGACCTGACCATTGACTGACGAATCGGCTCACCGAACCAACCCACAACTGTATTAGGTTCGCTGCTGAGTGTTTGATTTGGAGACCGAAAGCTCCATGCAATTTAATATGTTTTAGGCTTTTAGTAGGTATTTTGTATGCTTCTTGACTACGAAATCATTCGCGTTGATTTCAGTTTGTATATGATTGCCAAATTGCATGCAGACAATATTACAACAGTTTTTGACAGATGAGACATACCGTTTCTATATGCAGACAGAGCTGCCCAAATCTGGTTACTATAGACACACAAAGACATATAGCATCCGTTGATTACAAGTGTTTGTCCTTTTTTAGTACTGTCAAGATACATGCAGGTAGCGCGGCGAGCTTCCACCGTGTGAAGATAGATCGACCATTTTTGGCCTATAATGTGGTTACCCTTGGGGTCCTTTTTTAGTACATTCAAGATACGTGAAATGCTAGTTTTGCAAGTGACGTGCTACATTTCCTCGCCCCAAGTTTTATTGGTGGAGACTTAAAAAACGCAGCATTTTTCAAAAAGGAAAATACTTGTGTGCCCACAAGGGTCCATGCCCATCAGGCGAAACGCGGACGCGTGCACTTTAAAGTTCGCACTGATCCAAGACCGTAACATGCAACGGACTAGGTTAGCGTGATGATCATGGCATCACAATGACCGTAATTGATGCTTACGCTGATCGAAGTAACTCAAGAATTGATTGAACCTGACCTCGTTCCAGTGTACTTGCACCCATATGATGCACGCGTAATTATGAATGGCCATTGATCAGCGCGAGAGCAGCTGGCATGGTGATGTGGACTGGCAGAGCCATTAACACGGTAGTAGGCAGGGAGGCATGCTGTCATGTTCTTTTGCATGCAAACAAGAAACGTGCAGGGTACCATCTATACACATTGGGACAGTGCTACGTTTTCTATCCTATCAATAAGAACTCAATAACACTCACGGTTAAATATAAAATAAAGAGTAAAATGCATGAATAGTCAGCGTATTTGAAAGGTTACTTCAATTCGGTCACTATACTCATAAAATTGCAAATTGTGGCCATTGATCATGCTCCTCCCTACAAATATGGTGAATTCATATGTATTTTTAAAATGTATACAATCATCTAACCGACCAAAAATTATAGCACACGTGCACGCTTTTTGAAGGTTACAAGGACATAAAATGAGGATAGAACTTGCAAGATGGATTAACCAAACAACACGATGAAGTAAAATTTTACCTACAAGATATAGACAATGCACATGACATCTTTTTTTTGTTTGTTTAATCAAGGGGTATTGTTTTGACTTGACCATATGAATTGTCATTCTATTTTCAACCATCTAAGCTAAAATGACTTCGAGGGTAAGTATGATTTAAACACAACTAATAATGTTGCATGTTTGTATGTGGAGATTTTGTTAGATTCCTCAAATTGATTTTTTCATTGCATATTGAAAAATCCTTCTAACCTTCAAAATATTTAACTAATTGATCATGTTATATTTTAGAGTAAATATAAGAATGACCTTTGTTTTTGAACGGTTGGTTCAATTTGGCCATCATACTCATAAAACTACAAATCATGGCCAATATTGACCTTGTTCTGCATAACACTATTACATATTTTGCAAACATGACACACATATGATTGTCATTTGGGTAATCTTGATATGGACTAACTGTTTTTTTTTCTAAGAATAAAAACATATACATGGAAAGCTAATAGCCACAAAAGATCATTATTTGTAAGCATAATACATAAAATAAATGGAACACATAAATTAATATAAACATGCACAAATGAAATTTTAACTCAACAACCTTCATTGCGGGAACTAGGCCTCCATCAGTCCCAGCCATGGCTGGAGCTTGTCTATTGCTTTCGACTACGCACGTATTAAAGTCACTGCCAGTCTGCATCTTGATAATTACTCTCACATAATACATGATTGCTGGCCATTCATAATTGCCATCATGACACATGCTGGTTCAATCCGGCATGCTTTAAATTGTTGTGGGCGTGGATTGATTTGGCCACCGTGACCATGTATTATTGTTTTGACTTGGCACGTGAATTGTCATCCTATTTTCAACCATCTATAGATAAAATGGCTTTGATAGTATGTATTATTAACATCACATCTTGAAAAATCATGCATGGTTGCATGCATTTTTTATCAACTATTTTTTCAATTGTTCCGATGAGCAGTAGTTCCTGCATGCACCGTGATTATTGTGAGACCATTACTTTCTAGTATTAGTTTATTTTTTATTCATGTCTCCCTTCTAATAATCAATGGTCTATATTGATTTCTCGTGTTACCTCCTATGCAGACATGTAATCAAGGCTCACGACATATAGTCATAATGCCAGCGGAGTATACAAGAACCCATTTAAAGCGGTTGAATCACATTAGACCAGTTCACTGTTTTGATTACCCGTCAACTTGTTGTCCCAATGCAGCCATAATGACAGTGGAATTGCTTTGATTTACAGCCATATTACGGCTCCGTTGATACGCACGAATCTTGGTCATTGCAGACACGTGGACGGTCAGGGCACCGGGGAGGAGGGGGGGGGGGGGGGGATCACTCTCTTATTACAGATGAAAATATGTCCTGAAATTATAGTATAGATTAGAGAATTGTTCGGCAACCATTATGTCTGTTTAGAACTGTCAAAGAGTTAGCAATTTGAAATTTCGCAAGCATTGTACCTTGATCTGAACTATTTTAGGAATTAGGATGCGTTCATAGAAATTTGTGGATGAATACTTGTATGTAATATAACATCGCAGATCAAGATGGAAACAACTTTCTCGGCAAGTGTTATGTTATTTCCCGTCACCACCTTATTCACATGCTTCTGACATATTTGTTTTTCACTCTATTCATCACAAGATAGCATGGTTGCCTCACCTTAGTAATATTTCCTGCTAATTGAAGCTGAAAATTGGTAACATTTTGACTCCAGATTCTTCAAATTTTGTCGCTCATAGTGTTTTTCACTCATCTGTCTTGTTTGTCTTACCCATTCTTGTTCTTTCAGCGATTTACTTCATTATTTTCTCACTCTCTCTCATGTATGTGGGATGAACTGAACTGTAATCAGAGTTGGGAGACTTGATCTTGCTAGCTAGACCTATATAAAACACCTAGCGCATGATCTGAGTTTTTTTGTTGATCCGGTTGCTAAGGTGAGGCAACCATGCTATCTTGATCTATTGTAGTTCTATGTTATATTTACTGTGCCTCTACTTTGATGTTGTGCGCTAAAATTTTTACCATTGAGGCAACACATTTTGCTGATTTGCAAAGGTTTACCTTGGTGCACGATGCCAAATTTCAGCAACTCTGTTTTTATTTCCAGTAAATAACTCTCCTTTCTAATCCTCTCTTCTTATATTGATTGTTATTGATCATAGGACCTTATCACACATCTGAAACATTTGTATGATCAAGGTGAGGCCGGGTTAAGTTTAGTACTCTAGGCAGTGGTTATCCTTGTAGTAAGTGTTTGTGCTCCATTTGTCCTTTACGCCACTGTGGTGTATATTGTTTTATTTGTGTTCATAGTTACAAATGCATGTTTTTTTTATCTCATTCAAAAACTGTTCTCTTTATGGAAGCTTCAGGAAGGTAGAGATCATCACATGCCAATTTTTCAATATGAAAATGCTCTCCTTGTGAAAGCTTATGCACTATCTAGAGGTGGACTTGATTGTTGCATTTTATAGAAAAATAACAGCTTTATTTGAATGCCTTTTTTCTTTCTATTTTTCATATTTTAACACTATAGATTCTGAAGAAGGAAAACTACTATTTTTCTATTTTAGCATTATGGCTCTACTGATCTCCAAGTCATGCTACTAACGTTTTCCATTTTTCTTAGCATGAATTATTGTGCAATTTAGAAGATAGACCATGTAAGAGAATAGTTGCCAGAAAATGCCAGGACTATCAATGTTGCTGCTGGTAGGTTGCTTACTGGCTTTGTGATATTTTTTGATATTATGGATATTCCTGTAGTTATTAATATATTATTTGCATTAAATTGTCCATGTGACTTGGAACTACTCAGAGGGAGACTAGATTGGGAGGTATGGATTATTTCATTAGTCATTGCTTTGCTTGATTAGTAAACTAAAGATTCATGCCTTATTGTGTTATTACGTGTGCAGTTTGTTCATCTGAGTACCTATATTCTTGAGGTATTTATTAGCAAAGTGATTAAGAAGTAGGAAAGCATTACTAGCAGGTGGACTCGCTTTGTGATATTTTGGTTTTTAGAATTTTCAATTCAAACCAATGTTTTTAAATGAACATTGGAGAAGTCAAGCATCTTTTTTTTTGTAGTAGTCAATTTTCCTCATCTTGTAATGAATCATGTTTTGACTGACTATTATGCTTGTTTGACTATTCGGTTACAAATATATATTTTTAGTGCAAGACATGCTTGTTGTTTGGCTATTCGGTTACATATATACCATTTTAGTGCAAGACGTGCTTGGAGTACTAAATCATTTGTCTTTAATACTGGTTTAAAGATAGAAGAATAATGGCAGAGCCGAGTGGTTAAAGAATTTGGTGTTCTTAGTTTGTAGAGGATATTTATGTGCCAATTCTCTCAACTTTTGTCATGGTGACCATCTTAGAGCTCAAGAGGAAACATGATCCTTGTTGAAGCAAGAAAAAATTGTAAGGGTGTAGCTGTGTAATCTATTAGTTTGTCACGCATAATTGACTTAGCAGTGCATGGTAGTAAAATAACTTTTAGAATTATTCCCACAACAAATGATCCTTATTATGTTCACTCAATATATAAAGTGAAATGAGGTGAATGGTAAAATTGCTTTAGTTTCTGATAAACCTCTCTATGATAGGATGTTGTCAATTCCATTTTTCTTGATCATGAAGTGGAAGTTGTTCTGGTCACACAATATGTGTTATTATATGCAATTATTTGATGGTATTAACGTTACATGAATATGACAAATAGCCATGTACATTGTCGGTGGTACCCATTCGTGAGTCAATGCCAAGGCATGGCCTGCGGCGCACCACGTGAGACCACCTTTACCTCGGTTTCAGTCACCACCCGTTGGGCCAGTGTGTACAAAATTTTCTGTTTCGACAGCCTGGTTTATGTAGAGGCAGCGAGTGCAGTGCGCTGCATTTCCTGTTTCGACAGATCGGGCCCCAGCCACCAGCAACGGCAGCGACAGCAGCAGCATCTCCGAGTACCTCACCAAGACGCTGCCCGGCTGGCACTTCGAGGACTTCCTCGTCGACGAGGCCACCGTCGTCGGCGTCTCCGCGGACGCATCGTATCGTCAGGTGGGTGTCCCGTGTCCGGCGCTATTGCCTTCATGAGTAAATGTTCTTCCATTTTGACACGTTTTTCCTGAGCGCGCGCGCACACCCAAGAGGTAGGTAGAGCGCCGCGTATTCGGATCGTGTCTGCATCAGCGGCATTATGCCCAATATCGATCCAACCAATAACCATCCAATTATGGGCGGTAGCAGCACTAGCTGGTCCAACCTGTGACCATAATATCTCTGTATTTTATGATATGACGAGGGGGGTCACTTTAGACGCACCACCGATCCACCATGGATGATCACTTCTTTCATTTCACCGCATTCCGTCACCGGACTTCCACGACCTTTTAATACTGACCTGATTTTTCGTTGCATCTGCTGCGCAGGATAGGAGGACTAGCTGGAATCGGCGCGGCCTGCAACATGGCTACTCCGCGTGGATGTCGCAGGAGCAGCTCTTCGGCGATAGCGCCATGGCCGGCGATCGACGCGCGTACCCACCGGGAACGATGGGTACGTGCCGCAGATGTACGCGGGGATGACGACGGACATGGCCGGCAGCAAGAGACTCAGGACCACGCCCGCGGCGTCATACTCCTACTGGTGATCCACATGTCGCCGTGCCGTCTGTATTATGCATTGGCTGCTGTGCTGCTACATCTTTTTACCTTGACTGTAACAGAGAGGTTGCTTTCGGGCTTGCTTAGTTTTTACCACAACCATTTTTGTGAATTATTATGTTGTGTGTTGAAAAAAATTTGGATACTTTAACCCGAACCGAAATAGTATTCCCGTGACAGTGACGTGCTTACTGCTAATTGTAGCACAGTGCTTAGTAGTGGTCGTGGTGTGGCTATAGGAAGCTGTCGGCGCCGTGTTACTGTTCCGGTACCGATCGAAACAACCGGTATATCTTGTTCCGGCCATTTGGCCGGAACCTTAACAGCTTTGATCTCGTACCGGTTAAGTTACCAGTCAGTACCGGTCCTTTCGGTTAATACCGACCGGTATCGACTATTTCAGACATTCTAATATCGGTCAATTTCTAAGCATCTATTATATTAGTGATGTTGTAGACTTTATTCTATATTTAATATGGTGTTACAAAAAATATTATACAATATAATCTTATGTTAGTCTAAAATTATTAATAAAATATATATTTGTAATTATATATATAAGTATTTATATAAATTGTCATTATATTCAAAGTTTAAAATGGTACATCGATACTGTCCGGTACCGAAACGATCCATTTCAATGATTAAAACGGAATGACGATCGGAACGGAATTTTTAGGTAAGGTTGTGAGCTGTAGCATGTGCGAGTACCTGACGCCGTTGCCGGCTGGTCTCTGGTCACACATGACACATTGCCTTTCGTCCATCTGCTCCCACGATTCGGATCGCCTGACTTGTGCCATTTACTGCATGCTTTTACAGTGAACCTGTATCCACCGTTCCAATGGATCCAACGCCACTCCATTCTCTGTGCTCCCTCCTAGCAAAACATCTGCTGCCTGAACTTCCTTTCTTTTAAACTTGACACAAGCTATTGGTGGTACTAATACTTGTATTTTGATCTTCAAATTGTCTAGTAAGACCGTCAAGTGTGTTAGCCACTAACATAGCGCTTTCTTCAGAGTGGATTATTTGATCTGCCAAATAAAAAATTTTATATGACAACAATTTGTAGTGACGCATAGCGTCTAACTTTGGTTTTTTAATGATAATTTTCCATTGTGTGTCTTATATATCTCACATTTTGTCTCATGTGTCCAACCCTTTAGTACATAGTGTATCGTGTGTGTTCGTTTTCTTTCCACTATTTTTTTGAGTCATCTAATCAAATATTAAAATACTAATTAAAAATACTAAATATAGATTATTGATAAAATCCAGTTTATAATCCATCCTCTAAATGACGAGACGAATCTATTAAGACCAATTATGCCATAATTAGATAATATGATATTACTGTAAATATCTCGTAATGATGACTTAATTAAACTTAATAGATTTATTTCACAAATTAGCATCCAACTATTAATTAGTTTAATATTTAGTTTATAATTAATCACTATATTTAATGTTTAAAAGATTGATATGACAATATTTAGACCCTAAAAAACGATCACATCCGAGAAAAAAAGTGCTATGCAACCAAACCAAGACTCCAAAATCTGATATAATTAAATATCGTACATTGCTTTAGAAATAAAGCGATCTGAAAGTAAAAAGGAAAAACATAAATTCGTACATCACAGCAAAAAAGAGCAACGGTGGTTCTTTTCCCTCTAAATCTTCTATCTACGTGCATCCTAATTCTTTCTCCTGATGGCTTCGATAGCATAAAATAGAGCAATTGTGGGTCAGACTGAGCCTTGCGGAGGAACACAAAGGCACAGGACCAGCGTTGGATTTGTGTAACGGTGGATGTTGCTTTACTGCAAAACGCGTGCACTAAACAATCCAAGTCAGGCGATCCGCGTCCCTGCTTCCCACGACCTCAAAACAGTGTCTCCTCTGCCTCCCGCGGCGCACCACGTGAGACCTTGTCCTTCGTGCGGGACCTCCGCCGGTAATCTGGACGGCTGGTAGCGTATTAGACTGAGTGTACTCGTGTTCTTTAAATTTATTCTCTAAAATAAATATTTTGTTATATTCAGTAAGATTTTCTCTTCTATATTTAGTTTTTTCACACATATTTATATTCTATATACATACTCTATATAAACTATCCAATATTTTATTCAACCATCTCCAACTACCATCTCCTTTCATCTCTCCTCCTCTTTCTTTTTTCTTTTCTTTTTTACTTCTTTCTCTTTTACAATAGTTTAGCAATCTAATTTTTAATTAAATAATAATATTTTTCTTTTTTCTTCCTTTTCTTTTCCCTTTTTCTCCTTTTCTCCCCTTTTCTCTTTTCCATTTTTCTCCCTCCCCTCTCACTGTCCTGCTTCACTCCCCGCCTCCCTCACACACCGCCTCCTCCCCTATGTGCACCGCCGCCTTGGCCTTGCCCTGCCATCGCCGTCGGGCCCTCCTCCCTCTCCGCCCCGGCTTCTCCGGTGCGTCGCCACCGCGAGGGGGGGGGGCATCCCCCACGCGCTCCTTGAGCTCCCCCGGGCGCTGCCCTCGACCTCCCCGCCCTCTACGCCGGGACTGAGCTCCCCGCCGCCAGATCTCGCCGTCCAAGGCCGCTCCTCCTCCCGCGGTCGAGTGAGGGCCACGCCCACCACGTATCGAGCTCTCCTCCACTGTCGGGTCCCTCCTCCTCCCCCGCGCCACCACCGCCCTCCTCCTCCTGCTCTTCTCCCGCCTCCTCTCTCGCAACAGTTCTCCTCCGCCGCCCTCCCGCGCATCAAGCTCTCCTCCGCCGCTCTCCCGCGCTGCGCCGACCGTCCTCCCAAGCTCCGTCGCCCTCGTAGTAGTTCTGATGGCGTCGAGATGGCAGGAGGAGGAGGGGATGCCTTGGGATGCATAGGCCCCGCACCATATAGTGTTTCTCCGGCACAACGCTAGATTTGACGGATCCGGAGGCCTACGCCACGGTAACAGACGGCATAGCGGCTCCCGGTGCAGCGCCCCTTTCCGCTATCCGTTCCTCCAGGAGCGGATAGCGACTCCTGGTGCGGTCAGTCTATGAGCAGAAATTTGAACGGCATGGCTTCTATGGGACCTACACATGCACCAAACAATAACCGCAGTAAGTCGGTGGGAGCTGGGATCACGAAGCCAAAATAAATGCTAAAATGTTTATGCAAAGTATTTGGTGAAGACAAGGTAGCTTATATTGTTAAATATATTTCTGCAAAAATTAATACGCAACATAATCTTGTGAAATATGCAACCAACAAAAAATAAAATCAATATAGAATTACTTTTGGATTGTAAATCACGAATGAATAGTTATAGTATGCACTATTTATATGTATATATAACATTTTTGATATTCATATAACAGTCTGCATTACACCCTAATTTTTGTATGAAGATAGATGATGTCATGGTTATATTTATGTTGTATTTTTTACGTATTTCTTAAACATGCAAAATAAAATATTGACATTGTTACACCTTAAAGGCTTGAAACACATGATATATACTATTAATATGCCAATTTATATTTGTTGCATCTTGTACCAGTTTACTATGATTTTTTTAAAAAATATTGGTTTGATTATAACATGCATGTATGTAGGATCTTAGCTGTAAAAAGATGTAACTCATTTTTAATTAACATGCATGTATGAAGCAGAGCCCAATCCTATAGAAGAAATCAATTCCCAAGAGGATCAGATACTAGTTGAAGTTGTCATGGAAGTAAATGATGATCAACAAGAGGATGATATCTTACAGGATCATGAACAAGAAAGCATTAATATGTGTGATCACTCTGGCTACACTTCAAGCTCTGTTAATCAGGATGATATCTTACAGGATCTTGAAAAAAATTTGGATAGTTTACAGGATGATATCTTACAGGATCCTGAAAAAAATTGGGATAGTTTACAGGATGATATCTTACAGAATCCTGAAAAAAATTTGGATAGTTTAATTATAACCGAGAATCGAATCGAAATATTCCCCTTAATAATACTCGAACCGGATTCGTAAGTCAATGCCAAGGCATGGCCTGCGGCGCACCACGTGAGACCACCTTTACCTCGGTTTCAGTCACCACTCGTTGGGCCAGTGTGTACAAATTTTTGTGTTTCGACAGCCTGGTTGATGCAGAGGCAGCGAGTGCCGCGCGCTGCATTTTCTATTGATGCAGAGGCAGCGAGTGCAGTGTGCTGCATTTTCTATTTCGACAGACTGGGTTAACATGTCTTGTCATGCTGTTGGACCGTACCTTTCATTTTTATATTCACACGTGATACACGTTCTCCAAATTCTAATCCCGCCGCGGGGTCCCGGAGATGGAACCCAACTCGCGCGGCAGAGCCCTATATAAACCGAGGCACCTCGCCGTCCGAGAAGCAGCTCACTCACCCACAAACATCGGCGGTGCAGACACCACTAGCTTCCTTCGCTTGTCCTTCTTCTTCCTCTCCCTCTCTCTGCCAACTAATACGTGCGGTGCGCACTAGCTTCCTTCGCTTGTACTAGCTGATTGATCAAGGTCGAGCAGATGGATCAGCTTCCGAAACGGCCTGCCAACTACGTTCCGCTGAGCCCGGTGGGTTTCCTGCCGCGCGCGAATGCCGTGTACGGCGACCGCACCTCGGTCATCTACGGCCGCGTTCGGTTCACCTGGAGCCAGACGTACGAGCGTTGCCGCCGCCTCGCGTCGGCGCTCCTCCGCCTCGGCATCGGCAAGAACGACGTGGTGTCGGTCCTGGCGCCGAACGTGCCCGCCATGTACGAGATGCACTTCGCGGTGCCCATGGCCGGCGCCGTGCTCAACACCATCAACACCCGCCTGGACGCCAACGCGGTGGCCACGATCCTGCGCCACTCGGAGGCCAAGCTCTTCTTCGTGGACTACGACTACGTCCGCCTCGCCAGCGACGCGCTCAAACTCGTCGCGCATGAATCCGGCGGCGCGCCTCACCATGTCCCGCTCGTGGCCGTCATCGACGACGTGGACACGCCCACCGGGACCCGCCTCGGCGAGCTCGAGTACGAGGCGCTGGTGTCCAACGGCGACCCGAACGCGGAGCTGCCCACGCTGACCGACGAGTGGGACGCGCTCACGTTAAACTACACTTCGGGCACCACGTCGGCGCCCAAGGGCGTGGTGTACAGCCACCGCGGCGCGTACCTGAGCACCACGAGCTTACTGCTGCAGTGGGGCGTGGGCAACGAGCCCGTGTACCTGTGGACGCTGCCCATGTTCCACTGCAACGGGTGGACCTTCACGTGGGGCATGGCGGCAAGGGGAGGCGTCAACGTGTGCATCCGCAACGCGCACCCGGCAAGCATCTACAGCGC
This sequence comes from Eleusine coracana subsp. coracana, assembly GCA_032690845.1. Taxonomy (NCBI): domain Eukaryota; kingdom Viridiplantae; phylum Streptophyta; class Magnoliopsida; order Poales; family Poaceae; genus Eleusine; species Eleusine coracana. The sequence goes on along the minus strand of CM064422.1, from coordinate 62,683,433 downwards.
CATCACGCAGCATGGCGTCACGCACATGTGCTGCGCGCCCGTCCTGTTCAGCATCCTCCTGGAGGGCGCAGACGGGGACGACGCGAAACTCGAGGCGCCGGTCCACGTGCTGACAGGCGGGGCCCCGCCGCCAGCCGCGCTGCTGGAGCAAGTGGAGCGGGTCGGGTTCAAGGTCACGCACGCGTACGGGCTCACGGAGGCCACGGGCCCCGCGCTGGCGTGCGAGTGGCGGGACCGGTGGGACCGGTTGCCCCTCCATGAACGGGCCCGGCTCAAGGCGCGGCAGGGCGTGAGCGTGCTGTCCCTCGCCCACGCCGACGTCAAGAACGCCGACACAATGGCGAGCGTGCCGCGGGACGGGACGAGCGTCGGGGAGATCGTGCTGCGCGGGAGTAGCGTGATGAAGGGGTACCTCAAGAACCCGGAGGCCAACGAGGCCGCGTTCAGAGGCGGATGGTTCCTCACGGGCGACGTGGGCGTCGTGCACCCGGACGGGTATATCGAGATCAAGGACAGGTCCAAGGACGTGATCATCAGCGGCGGGGAGAATATCTGTAGCAAGGAGGTGGAGGAGGTACTGTTCCGCCACCCGGGCGTGGCTGATGCCGCAGTGGTGGCCATGCCGCACCCAAGGTGGGGAGAGACGCCGTGTGCCTTCGTCGTGCCCAGCAGGGACAACAAGCAGCACGCCGGGGTAGTGAGAGAGGAAGATGTCATCGAGTTCTGCCGCAAGCACATGGCGCGGTTCATGGTGCCCAAGAAAGTGGTGGTCGTCGACGCCCTGCCCAGGAACGCGCTGGGAAAGGTCGAGAAGGTCAAGCTCCGGGCAGAAGCTCGTAAGATATCCGCTGCCGTCTGCTATAATAATGTACCAGCTAGCTGGAGGTGAACAAGGTCGACGGGTTGGTAAAAAAGTGTGATTTTGGCACTTGTGTTTAAAATTGCAGGAATAAGTATGACGTCGTTAGTGTTTTCCACTTGCGATGTTTTATATTAAGAAGAGCCGAGGTGTATCATTGGGCACCTATATTTGTTCATAGTACGTGACCACTGTAAACAAATATGACATCAAATGTGGAGGAGATTGTTCTTGTCAAATTCTTTTAAATTACATTACAAAAGAATTACTCCCTCCGTTTTAAAATTGTTATCGTCATTGACTTTTTTTGCTAATTTAACTATTTATCTTATTCAAACTTTTTTAAAAATATTATATATCTTTTTATTATTTCTTTTATTACTAGATAAAATTTAAATATAACTTATAATTTTTTATATTTAAACAAATATTTTGAATAAAAAGAATAGTCAAAGTTAATAAAAAAAATTAATGATGATAACTTCAAAAAACCAAAACATTACCGGTTATTTTAATTATAAGAAGCATAGTTTACATGTACTAAGAAGTACACTACAACTGTTATCGATTGATCTAGGAGCACGTGCTAGATACCCCAAGCGTCATAACTGACTACTCACTAATATGCTAGTGGTTTACAACCACACATCAATCCGCCCCGAGTTAAGGCGGGTTAGGTACACATCATCATACTTATTATAATTTGAATATGGTACCACGAGACTCTGACATGTTTCATCCACGACATATAAAAACATCCGAGACTGGAAGCTGGACCAGACTGCCGTTCTAGCCATGAAGCTCGTCAAGTGTTGACTATTACTTCAGCTGAGCGTTCATCTGCTCAATTCTGATCCATCCGTTTGAATATACTGACCGTATGAACACAGCGGAAGACCTGAGGCAGCCAAGGTGCAATATAAATATGCAAGGCAATATTTGTGCAATGATATTTGCCATTTGCGCTTAACAATATGTGCAGTTGTTGGTGGTGTGGCATCCCCGCCATTCAGAGGATCGCATACCAGAGGTGACTTGTCAAAACAAGTCGGATAGTACATACACTAAAATTATCGCGTGGTGTTGCCGCGTCTAATGTATTGTTTGTATTTGGTCTATGATATAGTCTTTTTAATTTGATTATTTTAGATAGATATAGCTTATTGCACAATCATATTTGTGTCATACAAGAGAGTTTCATAATTGGATATATGACCCTAATAGAAGAACATATGTTATTTTATATTATTTTTTTGTACTATGTTTTTTGGGCTTTAATTCGTGCCACAAATTCTCGAATTTTGTCATGGGACAATTTCAAGGTCCACTGGTGACATAGGAGATCTTTTATGTGTTTACATAGAATTTCACTAATATTGTATCTAGCAGATTCAAATCATATTTTTAATCAAAATTTTTTAGATTAATCGGCAACCCTATTTTGCTCAAAATAAGTGAAAACACGTTGCAAAAGAAATTAATTCCAAACAGTTGTATCTTTATATTAAAAAAATGATTGAAGTAATATATAAAAGATAAACTTTGTATTAATTTAGGTACTAAACAATTGAGAGACGAATAACTCCTATTTATTTACTTTATTGTTTTTGAGTTTTTAACATTATTTGATTTTAGTTGTTAGACAATGACCCTTTAATATTTGATATATCTTTATTGGCCAGTGTCTTCAACCATAGATTAGATCAAATTTTTCTTATCTTGTTGATACTTCAAAGTTAATCTTTATTCTATATGGAAAGTTTATTGCAAATGGTAGCTAGTAATATAAATCAAATTTTATTATATACTTGTCGAATGCTCATCTTTTTTAACAACCATGGATTACTTATTTTTATAAGGCATATTATAATTTTATATTCAATATATGCTTTATATAACCTAAAGAGAGAGAATATGAAATATTATTGGTAAAAGGACCGAAAAAACAACTGTGATTCCTAGAGGACATAAATATATGTCTGCATAGAATGGTGGAAGGACCAGAACTATAATTAACATTCATGAAGGATCTAGACAAAAGAATGCAGAGGATGGTCTGGTGGAAGGACTGGGAATGAAATCAAAATTCTTGAAGGGCCTATATGAAATAATGTAGATGTATGGTGGGAGGACCCAAAAATAGTAGTTTTATTCTCTGCTTCTTGAAGGCTCTGGGTGTAAATCTGGTTATGCATATCCGACGGTTCGACTGTTTCATTTTAGCAATCCAACGGTTGTGAAGTCGTGAGTGACCTGGCTGGCTATTTTACAGGAAAACGCACACATTTTAGAGTTATAGAAATGGGCTTACATAAAATAATTACAACATAAATCTTTTACAAACAAGTCCAAAAGTTGTCTTCATGGCAGCGAAAAAGTTCTCCAAATACACCACTACTAACTATCTACGGGCATGAGCTCTCCTTCCTCGGTTTCACAGAGAATCATTGGTCGTCACTTCACCATGGCGGGAAGCATCGTTCTCATTGAACTGTCCAACCCTTGAGAAGTGGTCCCTCCCAGAAAACACTACTAAACTAGCTAGCATATGCAGGATCTTCATCTATAAAGTTAGATTATAACACTAAGTAACTAATAGTGAGTAAGACTTACTCATCAAAAGACTCTCTAAGAGCCGACTCCAAAGGTGAAAGGCTTATTGGCTCTAGCTGTTTGATACTGCAAAAACTAGCACTAATAGTAAATTCTTACTTTCAAGTTTTAGTCCAAAATAATATTTAACCAAAACTTATAGTCACGTATAATCACCTTTGACAAGACACTATAGTGTCGATCCAGGGCCACCTTTCCTAAGTATACGTTATCCCAAGCGATGCCACATTGAAGCCATCCATAGATAGCCCATACACTCTCCCTTCTAACACATATCTAACGCCCACCATAACCATCTTCATCACCAAAAGAAAGGTAGGGCAATATTTAACACTACGGTAATCATGATGTTACATTGGTTTATCAATGCCCATACAAAGGTTTGTACTTGATACAGCTCAATCCTTGCTCAACAGAACCGACAATGGTAGGGCCTTCAATCGACTCAGACGACTACTGACGATTAGATCCTAGTCTCGTCGCTATACCTATGCTATCATCCCGTCTGGTCTTTAGTTTAGTTCAAATGATGCTCTAAATAGTAATGCCAAACATTCTTATAAGCGATGAGTAATGCTAATCAATACTTGACTTCTACTGTTTACTTTAAAATAAAGGCCTAGCAGTCTATCATGTTACCTATATAAGGGATAAAGACAATAGGACTTGATATTAATATAGATGGGGTGTCGATCAATTCCTAAAAATTAGTACGCAATTATAACTCACGACTTGAGTGACAACAAAATAAAACAATTTAAAACATAGATAAGATACACTGAAACTTGTCTTGTGGGGCTTCAGTGTTGGTGTCTTCTTAACATGGTTTTGGATCAACGGGACTTCTTCGGTGACGGCCTCGACCCGTACTTCGTTCACTTCAGGCAACTCTATATGACATGTTCAATGCGATATGTTTATTTACAATGCGATGATGATTAATCATGACAAGGAGTATAATTGATGCGTATGATTATGAAATGCATAATCAAGAATTAATTATCTTGTCTGAAGTATCTCCTTCTAATTAAAAGTGATTAAACATATTAATAAAGGATTAAACATTCTTGAAATAAATTACCTTTAATTAATCTATTATAAGTTAATACAACCTTATAGATAAAAACATTAAACCTTGAAATAATAAATTAATTATTAAATTAAAATGTATTTTCTATGCTTAAATTAATACTCAAAATTATAGGAAAACATTTATTTATTTTAATTTTAAAAAGTGATAGAGAAAACATTTAGAGATTAACAAAACGGGTTTCAAGATTTCATGAAGTCTAAAACATTAGTTATGAATTATTTAATCTAAGGCAATTTCCTGAAATTATTTTAATTCACAAATAAATGGAAAAACAAGGCTGGCCAATCAGGTGGCGTGCTGAACAGGAGCTCCCACCATGGCTACGGGGTCAACCAGGCGGCAAAAGGAATTGGAAATCCGATGAGCATAGTTGTTTCACTAAATTAAAAACATATCACAATGATGCACAAGGATGTCATCTACACTCCAGAATCAGGAACTGAGAGCTAGTTCACAGTGGTGGAAGAATTTGACAGAGAGGCGTGTGGTTTCAGGAATTCAATGGGGGCAACCAAACTGCAAAATTCGACCATTCCAGAGGACCAACTGGGTCATGATCAAGTTCAGGAGATGCGCAAGAATTTTAAGAAACTCCGTGCTCGTGGAATTGCACTGCAACTCACCATGAAGGCGGGAGAGTCCGATTGGTGGCCATAGGGAGCAGCAGGGGTGGTCTGCGGAGCGGTTTGGGGGCGTTGACTTGGCCGGGAAGGCGTGGGATCGACGGGGAGTCGAGCTCAAGCTCGAGGAACGTTGGCAATGGTGGTCTGGCGGTTTGAGCAGAGAAACCAGAGAGAGGAGAGAGCAGAGGGTAGGAGCTTATCCCCGGGCAGAAGGCGGCGGCGGCAGGCTGCGCTGGCCGCCCACGCAGGCAGTGCAAGCAGCTGCGTGGCGCTCGGTATGCGGCACCTGCGCCAAGGTGCAGCTCCCCGTGAGCGAGAAACGGTGAGGGTGGGCTCCGCTGGGTCCCATCAGGTCATCATTTTCAACTAAAGTTAATTTCTTCGGTTTTCACTTGAAATTTTACTTCTACGACTCAGCAATTCTTTTAGGACTTTTATACTAATAAATCAAATTATAGGAAACAACTTTTGTTATGAACATTTTTTTTCCAATTTCCAATAGTTTTAAAATGTAAAATAAAACTCACACTTTCAATTGTTTGTGAAATACAACTAGCTATTTTGGGCAGTTTAATTAATTATTTTTTTGTAGAATCATGAAAAAATGCACAAAATTACCTTTTGTGCTACTCTACTCAAATAAAGCATTATCCAGATGAACTTATATTTACAATTTTAAACATTCAAAAAAGTCAATTTTCATAAATGACATGACATGATGTGCATGACGCATTATTTTTATTTCTTAAACCCTGTCACAGGTGGCTGCTAGGATTCCTCCTTCCCCTTGCCGGTAGAATCTCAGTTGAACGCGTCGCGTCAAAACCCAAGAAGGGCAAGAAGAGTACAAAAATACCGAGACACATGATACAATGCCAATAATGTCCTTAATTGAACACACAACGCGTCGGGTGCCTGCCACAGTCGCTGTCACAGGCACGTCCTGTCCTGCGGCACTCAACTGGTACTTCGAGACCTCGCGCCGTGTTCTTGGTCTCAATTTTATATAAACCACATTATCGAAAGGTTGTTCGTTCACTATTGATTGGCAGCCAATACTACCTGAATGCCACTCTTCGATATACCAAATACCATACGGTTTTAGGAGGTGGAGAGACCGGTGCCTATAAACAACGACGCGCCAGTATGCTCTCTAGCCGGTTCACTGTTTATATATTGTTTGATGATGGTTATTACTACTACTAGCCTATATAAGCACATGCTGAACACATGTCACGACACATCGCATCAGTGATGCCGAAACCTGACAGAGCACAGTGTGAACGTACACAGTCCAGGACTATGTTCGGTCCGGTCACAACTGTAGCTGCTGGTCTCGTCAACCACCGCACGACTGTCGCCGCCGGCCCGGCCCCGCCGGCCGATAGTGCATGAGCTCAACGAATTTTATGTTGGAGTTGGCGTCTCCCCCCGCACTGGCGTCCCCACATACGACTCGGGAACGCAGCATGAGCTAGAGAAAGGTCTCTGAAACCAACTAGCAAAAAGAAATGGTATTGACCGACGGAGTAGAAGAAGAATAAGGAGGAGGAGAACAGCAACTTGCACTGAAGTCAAGATCCGTGGTACGCGAATCCCGTAGGTAAGACGGATCGAAATCCATGAGTAATTGTGACCAATCTTCATATGAAACACCAGTGGAATCTTCAAATAACTTCCTGGAGACTGAAACCAACATTTCCAGCAAATGTCGGGTGTGTTTGTTTTCACCCCTCTGATTTTTAGATCTATTCTATCGAATATTGTAATACTAATTAGGAATATTAAATATAGATTACTAACAAAATCCAATCCATAACCCTTCCTTTAAATAACGAGATAAATCTATTGAGACTAATTAGGTTATGATTAGATAATATAATACTACAGTAAACATCTCTTAATGATGACTTAATTAAGCTTAATAAATTTGTCACGCTAATGCGCATTCCACTCTGTAATTAGTTTTATATTTAATATATATATAATAATCATATATAATATTTTTATAATTAATATAATCCCACTAAAATTTAGACCCTAAAAAACAAATACACCTAGTCGTTGAAAAACACGAGATTTGGTCCACTTCTTTTGAAACAGGGAGGCACAGAATGGTACTTGTCCTTGTCACCCTTTCCGAAAGTCAGCGATCGGTATCGCCCCACGTACGCATGCGCGCAATTGCAAAGTACTAGTAGATCATTAACGGGGAAACGACGATCTCTGACAGATGATTCGTTCCCTTGTTCTCGAAGCGATTCTGCCACTTCGCTTTGGCTAACCGGCCGGGGAGAGACTTGGACTGTCGGGAGCAACACGAGGAAAGGAGGTCCAGCGTGCAACTTGCTGCCGGTGTGTAAATTGCGCCGGACCTGTTGATTGACTCACCGATCGGCTCACTGAACCAACCCGCAACTGTATTAAATTCGCTGCTGAGTGTTTGATTCGGAGGCCGAAAGCTTCATGTTTGTTCATCACTACCAACTTGCATGCAGATAGTATCACAACAGTTTGACAGACGTCCATATGCTTTCTATAGATGCAGACAGAGTTGCCCAAATCTGGCTACTATTATATACATGCAAAGACAGTAAGACACGTAGCAGCCATCGATTACAAGTGTTTGTCCTTTTTAATACTGTCAAGATACATGCTGGTAGTGCGGCAAGCTTCTGCCGCGTGAAGATAGATCGACCATTTTTGGCCAATAATGTTGTTATCCTTGCGGTCCCTTTTTAATATAGTCAAGATACGTGAAATAACAGTTTTGCAAGTGACGTGGTACATTTCCTCCCCCCAAGTTTCGTTGTCGGAGAGACTCTGCATCATTTTTTTTTTTTGAAAAACATATGCAGCAGAGTTGCACAAATTCTGAAAGGGGATGAGCACGTGCAGATCGAGGTATCAGCTTGTATTCTTGCAGGCACCCTCATCAGCTACTCCCGTGTCTGTGTTACAATGGACGGTTTCGTAAAAAAGGAAAAATGGGGTCGCCCGTTCTCTGCTAAGACGACCACCATCTTCACAAAAAAGCGAAAGGCTCGCGGTTTTCAGGTTTATTCTGCCGAGCTGCCTACAGTAGTAGTTAGAAATTACTGGCTACCAAGACGAAGAAGCGACAAACAATGAGACGGTTGGAAGAAGTTGACTTGCGGCATTGCCTGATCAGACATGCCCTTCCCCGTCACCGTCCTTGGGTGATCATCAGTGCTAGCAAACAGGGAGGGTGGTGGCACCGAGAGGCCGAGAGCAATTGAAGGATACGCATCACGTATCGTCTCTTTCGCTCCAGTGCTGCGAATAAGCAACCCGTGATTCGCGCCACGTCGCGCATGTGGCGTACATCCTTCATCCATGCTCCCAAAAAATCCTTCATAGATGCACTGTTACACTCATGGATGGCGAGTTTGCAGTTCTGCATCAGCGACGCCGACAGCAAAACGGTAGCCCACCACTAACAACTTCTAGCACTACCACTGCTAACGAGTAACGAGCAACTCTTGTCAAAAAAAAAAAAAAACACGAGCAACCAAACATTGTTTACTTCGCTTGACGCCCTTTCGTTCGAACAGTTTCACCGTGGATTCTCTGCCTATGCAGAGCATCCTGCCACCTCGAGCATTTAGCCAAAGGAGATACAATACTACAGTATTTCACTTGACTGAACTACTACTGACGGTATAATAATAGCTAATAAGAAAGTTTACTTTGCTTGACGTGCCTTTCGCCCTATTTTTATTGTAGTACAGTATAAACAAGTAATTCTCTGTCCGTGTAGCGTAGCCTGCGCCCTAGAGTTTTTTAGCGTACCATACACTCACTGTACAAATAATCATGCCGTTGGATTAAGCAGTGTCTTCCACGTGTAGCGTGCTTGGTCTGCAGTGTCAAGCAAGCAGTGGGGCTTTGTAGGACCTGACTGCAAAAGCTAAGTACTGCTGCTGCTGCGAAGACTGGCTGACCCCTTGTGGGTCTAAATTTATGATAAATTGTCACGTTAGATTTCACATGAATCCTCTGTTTAACTGGCACAGGACTACAAGACATTCGTACCGTATTCGTTAATTAAATATAAAAAGCAGCTGATGATGTGCGAGTTCGGATAGACCTGAAGGGGGCAGAAAAGAGAGACTTAGACGTGATCCAACTTTCGATTCATTCCCGGCTGAAGGATCCAGCTGTCAGAGTTTCATCCAGCTTTTGTGTTCTATCCAATTCAGAAGATGCAATTAGTAACTTGTAACGTCTTGAACAGGAGCATTTTTAAGCTGCTATCTGCACGTACCATGTTCGTTGCACTACGAAAGAACTGCATGATTCTTAACACGGTTGACTGAAATTCTCCAGCTAGGATTCCGTGCTGTAGCTCAACCAGATTAAACAAGCTGTCCAGGTCTTTCCTTTCCACTCTTGATTCATGAGACTGAGTATACCATCTGTAATAGGCGCTTGATCGCTTGTGCGTTCGTTGCCTTCACCACTTTTGAGTTCTGACCGCTGTCAAAAGGTTTATATGTAGATGTAGATAAGAAAAGGACATAAAGGGCAGTCACAGGCCATCGTGTAAGCTCCATTCCAAGCAATTTCTTGCGGACGGTAAGGAAGATAAGTGTACGAGAAGCTTGCAAGCAGCACTAGTAATCGTCGTGCTATATCGCACATGAAATCAAATCAATCGCGTCACAGAAATCCAACGGCACTGCTCCTCGCCGGGCAGCCGTGCCCGTCTGCCGTCTTCTCTACTATCGAATCGACCAGCACTTGCCACTGCAGCCGCGGTCTCGTGGTCCACTGAGAAAACAAAGGGGTCGTACTTAGTACGCGTAAGTGCAGCCGTGAAAATTTGAAGAAATTACAGAAATACAAGGGGTGTGTTCGTTTCCATCCCTCTAATTTTTAGATCTGTCACATTAAATATTGTGATACTAATTAAGAGTATTAAATAAAAATTACTGATAAAACTCAGTCCATAACCCTCCCTCTAAATGACGAGATAAATCTATTAAAACTAATTAGGTCATGATTAGGTAATATGATGCTATAGTAAACATCTCTTAATGATAACTTAATTAAGCTTAATTAATTAATCACACTGATATGCATTCAACTCTATAATTAGTTTTATATTTAATATATATATAATAATTATATATAGTATTTTAATAATTAATATGACCTCACTAAAATTTAGAGCCAAAGAAACGAACACACCGAAGTCCCAAGTAAATTACTGTGATGTTATTTTTTATATATAAAAAAAGAATCCGCACCACTGCACTCCCGCCCCGGTCTGGTGGTCCACCTAGAAAACAAAGGGACGATACCGGCTACAGCAGACAAGAGCAGGGCAGGGTGTGAAAGAAAACTGGTGGCAGGAGCGTGTGGTCAAGACCCCATGTTTTCACTTGATTTTCCTTGCAATCTCTGTGCCCCCGTAACCCACCCCGCTTTCGCCCAAACAGTCCCGCCGCGGGGAACCCAACTCGCGCGGCAGAGCCCTATATAAACCGAGGCACCTCGCCGTCCGAGAAGCAGCTCACTCACCCACAAACATCGGCGGTGCAGACACCACTAGCTTCCTTCGCTTGTCCTTCTTCTTCCTCTCCCTCTCTCTGCCAACTAATACGTGCGGTGCGCACTAGCTTCCTTCGCTTGTACTAGCTGATTGATCAAGGTCGAGCAGATGGATCAGCTTCCGAAACGGCCTGCCAACTACGTTCCGCTGAGCCCGGTGGGTTTCCTGCCGCGCGCGAATGCCGTGTACGGCGACCGCACCTCGGTCATCTACGGCCGCGTTCGGTTCACCTGGAGCCAGACGTACGAGCGTTGCCGCCGCCTCGCGTCGGCGCTCCTCCGCCTCGGCATCGGCAAGAACGACGTGGTGTCGGTCCTGGCGCCGAACGTGCCCGCCATGTACGAGATGCACTTCGCGGTGCCCATGGCCGGCGCCGTGCTCAACACCATCAACACCCGCCTGGACGCCAACGCGGTGGCCACGATCCTGCGCCACTCGGAGGCCAAGCTCTTCTTCGTGGACTACGACTACGTCCGCCTCGCCAGCGACGCGCTCAAACTCGTCGCGCATGAATCCGGCGGCGCGCCTCACCATGTCCCGCTCGTGGCCGTCATCGACGACGTGGACACGCCCACCGGGACCCGCCTCGGCGAGCTCGAGTACGAGGCGCTGGTGTCCAACGGCGACCCGAACGCGGAGCTGCCCACGCTGACCGACGAGTGGGACGCGCTCACGTTAAACTACACTTCGGGCACCACGTCGGCGCCCAAGGGCGTGGTGTACAGCCACCGCGGCGCGTACCTGAGCACCACGAGCTTACTGCTGCAGTGGGGCGTGGGCAACGAGCCCGTGTACCTGTGGACGCTGCCCATGTTCCACTGCAACGGGTGGACCTTCACGTGGGGCATGGCGGCAAGGGGAGGCGTCAACGTGTGCATCCGCAACGCGCACCCGGCAAGCATCTACAGCGCCATCACGCAGCATGGCGTCACGCACATGTGCTGCGCGCCCGTCCTGTTCAGCATCCTCCTGGAGGGCGCAGACGGGGACGACGCGAAACTCGAGGCGCCGGTCCACGTGCTGACAGGCGGGGCCCCGCCGCCAGCCGCGCTGCTGGAGCAAGTGGAGCGGGTCGGGTTCAAGGTCACGCACGCGTACGGGCTCACGGAGGCCACGGGCCCCGCGCTGGCGTGCGAGTGGCGGGACCGGTGGGACCGGTTGCCCCTCCATGAACGGGCCCGGCTCAAGGCGCGGCAGGGCGTGAGCGTGCTGTCCCTCGCCCACGCCGACGTCAAGAACGCCGACACAATGGCGAGCGTGCCGCGGGACGGGACGAGCGTCGGGGAGATCGTGCTGCGCGGGAGTAGCGTGATGAAGGGGTACCTCAAGAACCCGGAGGCCAACGAGGCCGCGTTCAGAGGCGGATGGTTCCTCACGGGCGACGTGGGCGTCGTGCACCCGGACGGGTATATCGAGATCAAGGACAGGTCCAAGGACGTGATCATCAGCGGCGGGGAGAATATCTGTAGCAAGGAGGTGGAGGAGGTACTGTTCCGCCACCCGGGCGTGGCTGATGCCGCAGTGGTGGCCATGCCGCACCCAAGGTGGGGAGAGACGCCGTGTGCCTTCGTCGTGCCCAGCAGGGACAACAAGCAGCACGCCGGGGTAGTGAGAGAGGAAGATGTCATCGAGTTCTGCCGCAAGCACATGGCGCGGTTCATGGTGCCCAAGAAAGTGGTGGTCGTCGACGCCCTGCCCAGGAACGCGCTGGGAAAGGTCGAGAAGGTCAAGCTCCGGGCAGAAGCTCGTAAGATGATATCCGTGCCGCCGCAGCAGAAGCCCAAGTCCGGGAAGACGACCAGCTCCACCACGACTAATATTGGCGGGCGCGGCGAGGAGCAGATGGTGGCGCATGTCATGGCCTTGTCAAGGCTATAGCGCTACCGCTCTACTCTACTGTACCAGCTGCAGCTGCAGGTGAACAAGGTCTACGGGATGGTTAAAAAAAAGTTTGCTTTTGACACTAGTGTTTAAAGTTCCAGGGAATAAGTATGACGTCGTTAGTGTTTTCAGCTCGCGATGTTTTGTATGAAGAATGGACCGAGGTGTATCACTGGGCACCTATTTGTTCATAGTTCGTGACCACTGTAAAAAAATATGACGTCAAATGTGGAGGAGACTGTTCTTGTCAAACTTGCATTATATAGAATTTGGTAGTTTTAATCAGCACTAGTACGCACCCAATTTGAGTTCACAAGGACTAAGCTAGTGGTTTACAACCACACACCAATCCGCGCCGAGTTAAGGCGGGTTAGGTACACATCGTCATACTTGTTATAATTTGAATATGGTACCATGCGACTTCGTCTTACGGTCACGGCATTGCTACACACACGAAACAATGAAATGGTATTTTCTTAGTATGCTTTTGACATATCATTTCCAACAATGAAACGGTATTTTCTCGAGAGTTACAATGCAAACTGTTAGAAAAAGAACCAAAATCATGACCAAATATATTGTCAGACATAACACTCACGAATGGAACTTCAGAGAGACAATGCTACCATCTCTATCGAGAATAAAGGGTTCCTTAACAAACTTCGTGCGTGTCCTCATGAATATGTGTTTTCGGTGGATACTTCAGTGACTTGTACTATACTTAGCGTTAGGATAACTTTGTTTAGAGGTTGTTCGTTTCCATGGGTTAAAAAATTAAAACTAAACTTTAGTACAAATTTTAGCTCTAGAAAAACGAATGAAAGGAATAAAACTAGAGCTAAATTTTAGCTCTAAAGATAAAAGGGGGTTAAAAGAAGAGTTAAATTTTAGCTCTCCAAGAGGAGCTAAAGTTTAGCTCAAATTTTAGGAGTTAAACTTTAGCTCTTTATGAAAACAAACACCTAACTCAGTTTGAGCGAGTGACGGAGCCAAGGGGGTGTTGTCCGTCCTGCAGCACCCCCTTGGCTATTAGAACATCAGTCAACTTTTTAAGTAAATTAAAAAATTGTCATGTAAAATATCCAATGAAAATTGTAATTTGTTTCATAACAAGCATCCAGCACTCTGCAATCATTCGCTGGCTCCACCCCTGGTTTGAGCTGAGGATAGCTGTCATAATTTCCTTTGGGGCAAAAAAAAAAAACGTGCGACGAACAGAGAACTTCGAACAGTTATTTGAATCACGGATTCACAGTGCATCCGGATTAGCATGAAGTTCTGCAGACATGACTGCTCACTAGCAAGATCATGAGCAGCTGAGCCAAGCTTTCTTCTCACGTTGTTCACGATGTAATCCTGAAAGCGTCATGTGTTATTCATCGAGCGTTTATCCGATGAAAGTTCAGAACTGCTGAACAGAGAAATTCAAGGCTCGCCAGTTGATTGCACCAGTGTCCACCGCCAGCATTTTATGCGGCCTTTGATTCAACGGATACAAAGTCAGAAATCCACGTGTCATGCAACCCTATTTTTTTTCGCAGAACGTCTCCCAAGCAAACTGTTTTATAAATAATCATATCATTAGAACGATAAGTCTTCAAGAGTGCCAGAGTATATATCACTGCTTAGGACAGCGGATCAACACGAAACGCAAAACGGTCAAAAAAACTGAGCTCTGTTTTCATAAAAAAAGAACATTCTGATAATACACGAAGGAAAAATAAGTACATCTCATGTTCCTCGTTTGGACGAGAGACGGCACGTTTTTTCTGTTCTTCAATGTCGCTTGATTATGACAAACGTGTATACGACGTATACCCCGCAGTGTGCTAATCAAGCAGCAGTTCTCCCGCATGATGGCGGGGACAAAACATACTGGCCATGTGTTCTCCGTCCATGTGTTCTCGTCCTGACGTCCTCAGTGCTCATGCCCATTAATAAGGACATTTTTTTTTTTAAAAAAAAAGAGCCGTCGTATTTCAAAACACTGCTAGGTTGCATTGCACTCTCAAATGTTTGGCACGAAACTGCTACTTACTTTAATCGAGCTTGATTGTACTGGTCATGTCAACCGGACGAATTAAATCCGGGCAAATTTCGGGAGGGAACGTCAACTTTCTGAATCCCCACCCCCAATTTCGAATGGAGACATGAACACTTTGTGAACACGATAATCCGACGAGACCGACTTGCCGGCCGGCGCACGACCCGCCTTGGAAAAATCTCGAGCGAACATTTCGTTGCACGGTGGCCTCTCGTTCTTGTTGTGGCCGCGACATGCCGAGGCTGTCGCGCTCGGCACTCGCGCCTGTGCCCAGCACGGCAGCGCGCAGACAGCGATCCGTCGCCGCGCCGGTGATGCACAACGTTCCGTTTGGGCAAGGTTCCTCTCTCAGCGCACGAAACTCGTGATTATTTTCTTGTGTGATAGGGGTATCCATCTGTCGGTTTCGTGCATACGGTTCCAACCTACTTGGCCATTCGAAAGGCCGATGGTCATCGGGAGCTGCTCAAGGGTGCCGAGTCAGATCCTATAATAACTTGTTTCAGGATAATGGATCACTGACTGATGAGTGAGACCGATTGATTACTTTGGCCGGTCGTGTATTGCAGTACTTCTGTACTTGTAATAACTTTCGCGATGAGGTCTTATATTGTAATGCTGATGTAATTTCTTGAACGTTCCTGCGTAATTCCGTTTGAGTTGAGTATCTGAAGAGCGCCTTTTGATGTGAAGCTGACGTTTTTTTTTTATCAGTGTGTTGGCTGGGCTATACTTAGCGCTGTCCGAACGGGCGGCCTGGCCCAGGCCTTAAAAAGCCCGGCATGTTTAATATAGGCCCGGCATGATCCACGGGTCATTTCGGGTTGTACCAAGACAGCCTTAGAACTCAGCTACCGGTCCATGTTACATAATTACACACGGTCCAATAATCAATTACAACCCATTAACACTTAAAAATGATGAAAAATGAAGAAAAATAGGATGAGTGGTGAAATATAAACTCAAAACCTCCACTAAACTAATGAGATAACTTACCAACACACTAGAAAACTCTTTTTGACTATAACATAAATATAGTTAGAGAAAAATCATATTTATCTCCCTCAACTACAAGGGGTAGAGCGGTTCGCCTCCCTCACCTTTAAAACTGGGTATGTGACACCTAGAACTATCTACGCCGGTTCAATTTTTCTCCCTCAACGATTTTGAGAGCGGTTTTTACATAACGTGGCACAGTTGGTCTCACAAATCATCTGACACATTATTTTTTTTCTCTCTTCTTCTTTCCCTCTCCCTCTCTTTGCTCTCTCTCTCTCTCCGGAGCGCTGACCTCAGCCTACCCCATCCCAACACCCCGCCGCCTCGCCCAGTCGGCCCACCCCTTCCTGATGCGCTGCCGCACCTGGGCCTGCCCCATCCTGACCCGCTGCCGCCTCAGCCAGTTGACGCACCCCTTCCTGACGCGCTGCACCTAGGCCTGCCCCTTCCCGACACTACCGTCGAGGCTCGCTCACGCCCGTCGCCGTGCCCCGCTTGCTCCCATTGTGGACGGGACGGAGCTTCGCACGAGCGACCTCACCCGAGTGATCGTCACCATCAAGGCTTGCCCCGCTCGGGCCCCTAGTTGTCGTCGAGCTCGCTCACGCCCGCTGTCGCGCCCCGCTTGCCCCCATCGGAGTCGGGGCGGAGCTTTGCGCGAGCGACCTCGCCCGAATGGCTGCCACCTCCGAGGCTCGCTTGTGCCCTCTGCTATGCCCCACTCAGGCCCCTAGCCAGGGCCGGGCCGGCATAATCCGGGGCCCTGTACGAAACTCTAAATGGAGCCTTTATCGGGCTAGTAAAATATAATAGTAAAATAGTGAATATTATTAAATATATTACAAAGGTAGAAAATACATCAAAATCATACCTATTTGATCTTGTATGTACAATCTTTACTTGAACAACTTCATTCTTATAGTGTTTTTTGAAATAAAATCTTCAATAATAAACTCATAATCAATCTTCTCTAACTGTGCGCTCTGCCGCTCTCCTGTTGGCCGTTTGCTGTGCTGCAGCACAGCAGCAGTGCAGCTTGCCCCTCGCAGCATGGCCGCCGCTGTCGTGCGCCGTTTTGCGAAGGCAGAGGAGGACTAGAGGAGCGGCCCTGGCCCCTAGGCGAGAGAATTGCCGTAATACGCATCAAGGCCGATCGGAGGAGTCGCCGAGTACGCTGAATACGCGCCTACGCGGATTACTGGGCCAGCGTCCAGCGAAAGCAAGGCAGCGTCGCAGCAAACGGGAGAATTTGGGGCCCCTTCACTTTGGGGGCCCTGTTCTGTCGCACGGGCTGCACATGCAGTGGACCCATGCCTGCCCCTAGCCGTCATTGAGGTCGCTCACGCCTTTCACCGGGCCCCGCTTGCTCCCATCACAGCCGGGGCGAAGCTTCGCGCGAGTGACCTCACCTGAATGGTTGTCGCCTCCTCGTCTCCCGCACTTTGCTCTCCTCTACACCGGTTCTAGGCTCGCCACCGGTGTAATAACTTTGGTGATGAGGTCTTACATTGTAATGCTGATGTAATTACTTGAACGCTCCTGCATAATTTCGTTTGAGTTGAGTCTCTGAAGAGCGCCTCTTGATGTGAAGCTGACGTTTTTTTGTAGAGATTAATATGGGGCCGTTGAAGTGTGTTGGCTGGGCCTGGTCTATGCTAGACCTGTTTAAACGGGTGACACGGTCCGGCTCGGACCTGATCTTAAAAAGCCCTGGCATGGTTAATTAAGGGCCAGTACGGCCCAGGGTTATTTCGGGCCGTGCTCAGACAGCCTTAGGGCTGAGCTGCCGGTTCATAACATGGTCCTAAAATATAAATTCGTGTCGGGCCGGTCAGTAGACACGCGATTATATAGGCCTAATAATTTAATTACAGCACATTAATACTTAAAAATGATGAAAAATAAAGAGAAATAAAATGGATAATGGGATTTGAACTCAAAACCTTCACTAAAATAATAAGATGACTTACCAACACACTAGAAAATCTTTTTTAACTATAATATAAATATAGTTATACTTAAATATTTTTATATCGGGCCGTGCCGTGCCGCCCTTAAGGCTTGCTCTTCGGCTCAGGCACGGCTCCTAAAATTAGTGGACCGTGCCGGGTTGTGCCATACTTGTTTTTAAAGATTTCGTGCCAGCCCACTCGACCTGGCTTTTTTGGACACGTAGTCTATACTGCTGAAGAGATTGGTACGTGGGCCAGAAGTTACTGCTAAAGAGAATGGTAAGTGGGCCAGAAGTTACTGTTAAAGAGAATGGTAAGTGGGCCAGCTGGTGAAGAGATTGGTATGTGGGCCTCGAACAATGAATTAATTATGGGCTGAGATGAATATATTGAGTGGGTTTGTATCGATGTAGGAACCACAACATAGGAGGAGGAGAAAAAGCTTCGTAAAGGTCTGATTAGTGGTGCGTTTTCAAATGCTGCTGGTACTGGTATGCGCAAAAGAAAGCCGCTGACACGAAAACGTTGCAAAATCACCGCTTTATTCTGTAAATCTCACAAGTGCTCGCTTTGTTTCGCTTTTACTCGTCCATGCTCAAGGGACCTACCTACTACATACAGCATCCATCGAGCATGATCTGATCTGGGACGCGCATACCTTTATTTGACAAATTGCACCGATACCGATCAATTAAATTTTCTATTGGATATTGGCCAACCTTACTTTTGAAGAAAGAATTATGTCTGCTGTCGGTTCCCTGAAAAATAAAGTGAAAAATAAATAAACTGAGGCGGCAATAATGAACACCTTGCTTCTTCAGCCGTTCAGCATGCAGAGACGTTCCTCGATTGAATAGAACTCGTAACTCTCGCGCAATTAGCACGGTTGAAAACATATGAAATGAAAACGCCGTGCCGTGCGTTCAACTTCTACGTGCAGTGGCGCACTGCTCCCCACAGTTACTACCTTCTAGAGCGATCGGGCTATCTCCAGCCCTCATGTTTTTGAGATAAACTACTAGCAGCAAGCTCGGAAAGGCAAAAGCAGCGTGGTCTTTACACGTACTCGCCCTCGCTTCATGCTCATGGAGAGGTAGGGCCTCACGTGGACTGCGTTCGATTACTTTCCCCCTTGTCGTTTCACATCTGGAGCACTCGCCGCCTCGCATCTCGTGCAAGAAATGCAGCTCACTGCTCACACTACGGCAACTCGTAACTTGGCCTCCGTTTCTATATAAGGCAGAAGTAGGAACCCCAGAGACTCGTCTCATCCATCCAGCAGTTCCCCAATACTAGATCAGAGCTGTTTCCGATCGAGATCAAAGCCCCAGAAATGGAGCTCTCACGCAAGCTTTTATCGGCCGTCTTCCTCATCGTGCTGCTGCTCGTGTCCACAGGTACGTACACATGTCCATAGCCGGAGTAATCTGTTCAGCTAGTACAAACAAACATCTGATGGTGCTGCTGTAATGTATGTGTTCGTGCATCATCAGAGGTTGGTCCGGTGACGGTGGCTGAGGCGCGTACGTGCGAATCGCAGAGCCACAAGTTCCAGGGCCCCTGCGTCCGCAAGTCCAACTGCGCTAACGTCTGCAAGACGGAGGGCTTCCCCAGCGGCCACTGCCGCGGCTTCCGTCGCCGCTGCTTCTGCACAAGGCCCTGCCACTAGAGTTTAATTTGCCCGCCCGTGGTGTTATGTGTTGAATCCAGCTGCGTTTCGCGTGGTGCTTTGTTCATCAGTTCGCGTGCTTTTGTTCCAGTCGTCCGTGTTATGCATGAATAAAGTTCAGCGTGCGCGTCTTGTTAAACAAACATCTGATGGTGCTGAACTGGCATAGAGTGTCTGACTGTATGTCGTCTAATATCGCATGGTTTTGTGACATTAAGGCGTCCGGAGCTGAACTGGCAGTGTCTGAGCATGGTTTTGTGACATTGGTTTCCCTTTGATCACACGATAAAAGGAGAAAAAAATATGTGCACCCGTATGAGCCTGATTTTCAGGAGGCCCCTTACAAGGAAAATTGCAGCAGGCAAAACAACAAATAAGGACCCAAATGCAATTGTATAGAAGACAACTTGCAGAGGGCGAAAATTTAATTTGAGAGAATTGGCAGGGGCCGCGCGAACGCGTACCCCTCTACCACAAATTACGACGTCCACTCTTCCACTTGGGAAGATGGTAGACTAGCGCATCCACCAAGTGCAATGTGGGCCACTGATCTAGGCCATGGGACTTCATGATCTCCCATCGACCCCGTCCAGGTAAGTATGTTGTAACGGTGCCGCTGGCGTTTATTATATAGCCGGCTATCCCACAGGCAGCTCCCCGCCTCCCCGATGTGGTACTAAATGATAGAGCGTCGCTCTGTTGAACACTTTTTTTTTTTTTTTTGAGAAACCGCTCTGTTGAACACTTGAACGGGTGCGCGGCAGCATGGGCCTCCCTATTATACTACAATTTCATTATGGGCCGTAAATCATGGGCCCACCGAGACGAGCCGGCATCTGCACGCAAAGGAGCAGTCGATAAATGCGTCGACCTTTGTTCTTCATGTTCTATGCTGCGGCTTCGATGGGGAAAAAAATACTCCTTCACTTAGGATCGTGCCTCACTTGAGCTTATCCTTCACAAACGACAATTAGCGTCCAAAACTTGACGAACGTGATGGACTCCCATGTCGACAAGCGTGACGCAGTGACTAGTGAACCGTGAAAAGTGTTGGTATTACGTGGTCTGCCCTAGTACTGTACACTCGGTTATTCTGAACCCACGTGAACCCAATCAAGATCAATTAAACCAACGGTTCGTTAATCCACCAGAAGAATATTCTCAGAATCGCATCCGCTCGAAGCCAAACTGGCTCGGAGGCCCAGCCGTGCAGGCCTACAGCTGCAGGGCGAACGGCTAGTCTAGTATAGCACGAGGCCACCACGCGCCATTCTCCTGCGAACCGGTTCCACGCTATTGTGCCTCCCGCCATAGTACAACTACTGCCAAGTGGGCCTGTTCGCCGGCCCATCATAGACCGGTTTCACGCCGCCGCCGCCGCAGCGAAATCATCTCCCATCTTCTTCTTCAAGCCTCTTCCCGTCGCATCTCGGCCGCCGCACGCTCAATTACCGATCGAAACGGTCAAGGCGGAACCCTAAAACCCCGCCCCTTCCTCCTCCACCTCCACACTGCTCCGCTCCGCTCCGCTCCGTCTCCATGGCGGCCGTGCAGAGGCTCTTCCGCGCAGCCGCCTCCGGTGGCGCGGCGACGGCGGCGTCGATGAGGCGCATGACGTCGCTTGCGACGGAGCAGGCGCCTTCTGCGGCGGCGGCGGCGGCGGCGACGGGATTCCCCTTCAAGGCGGAGGAGAAGCTGACGCGGCGGCCGGCGGCGGAGAGGAACGTGCAGTGGGTGTTCCTCGGCTGCCCCGGCGTGGGCAAGGGCACCTACGCCAGCCGCCTCTCGCGTCTCCTCGGCGTGCCCCACATCGCCACCGGAGACCTCGTCCGCGACGAGCTCACCTCCACCGGCCCCCTTGCGAAGCAGGTGAGAGCTGGACTCATTTCCGTCTCTCCAGAGTCTAGATCAGCCCGACCTCCATTTCGCTGATCTGGATCTTGTTTTTGCTCAACTGTATCAAGGACGAGCTTAAGCATATTAGTGGGAGATTCGGGATTCCTTTGGGCTGTTAAGCGCAGACGATTGTGAACCTGTGACCTTGTTCGTACCGTTTGAACTGGTAAACATAGTAGATAGTACATAGTAGAGAGAACTAAAACGAGATCTCATATCGAGAGGCAGTAATTTTTTTATGGATTTGCCTAATTAAGCATTTGTGATTTATAAGCCCAGACGGTTAATGCGAATAAACTAGCTATACTTGGAAGAATGAGCTCAATTACGTTGTAGAGTTGGACTTCTCTTGTAGCGTGAGTACTTGAGGTAGAACATCACATAGCTTTTTACAGGGACTGCCTAGAGTTAGGTGTGTAGCCGCTTTTTCCTCCAGTTTTGCTGTGTTCATTTCATGCTATCCAAGTCCGTTTCCAACTCTATTTGAGCAAAATATTGAAGGATGGATGGTGAGCACATATGAGTTTGCCTATCTCACGTTAAGCTTTTTACATGCTTTTGTGCCTTGACGTATGCTCTGAAATTCTTGCCGTGTCATTTTTTGTTACGTCATTATCCTTTTTTTTTTCTCTTCGGAAATTATATTGTTTCCTTTCATTTGCAGCTTGCTGAAATTGTTAATCAGGGGAAGTTAGTTTCTGATGAAATCATCTTCAATCTTCTGTCTAAAAGGCTTAAGAAAGGTGAAGACCAGGGTGAATCAGGATTTATTCTTGATGGTTTTCCACGTACTGTAAAGCAAGCGGTGAGCTATTACATATCATGCATGATTACTTTCAGTTTAGTCCTTTCAATAATCATTAAACTCAATGATCTGATATTCTGATCACATTTGAATCCTTAGTGTTTTTTCCTCATATTTTGCTTATGCAATACAATAACTTCCAAATAGGCCATTATCTTTCTGCCTCCAATTCTCCTGGTCAAACAATGTGTACTCTTATAGTCTGCATTGGTTTGTTGTGAATTTTTGCTTTCACTCTATCTATAGCAGTATTGTTAGATGTATGAGTATGACTACATGAATATGTTGAACTTTGTTAACTGAAGTGTAATGCTTATGTCTGTAGTGTCTAGTTCTGTAAACAGGTGATTTTTTTACAGGTATATAATTCTTACATTTAGGTACAAATTTTTATTGTCATTTGAATTTTGAATTCATTGATACATAGCGTAATATATTGTCACAATCATTATTCTTCATTTAACAGTCTGTTAGACAAAATGTGGTAGTCAGGGACTTGTTCATACAATCATTCATGCACTTGATCATGGTGTTCTGAACTAACTACTATGTCTCCTCTGTTCCAGGAAATTCTTGATGAAGTTACGGACATTGATATGGTGGTTAATCTGAAACTGAGAGAAGATGTCTTAGTAGAGAAGTGCCTTGGCAGAAGGATTTGCAACCAATGTGGAAAGAACTTCAATTTGGCCTGCATTGATGTTAAGGGTGAAAATGGATTGCCAGCAATCTACATGGCGCCATTGCTGCCACCAAATAACTGCATGTCAAAACTTATCACCCGAGCTGATGATACTGAAGATGTGGTCAGAAACCGGCTTAAGATATACAGTGACATGGTATGGTGTTGTCGATTTTCATCCTCACTATAATCCTTGAAATAGAAATGTTTTCCTTTTAAGGACTGAGTTTCAATTTTGGTTGATGACCAATAGTTGTAATGGGAGGCTCTAGTCCTTAAGGCTTCCCTAAGATATACTCCCTCCATTCTGAAATTGTTATTGTTAGGACAACAATTCTAGTTCATTTGAAGTAGAGTTATAGTCCTAACAACAACAATTTCAGAATGGAGGAGTACCCATTGTCGGCTTATTGTAGCACCTGTGGGTTTGAACTG
This sequence comes from Eleusine coracana subsp. coracana, assembly GCA_032690845.1. Classification (NCBI taxonomy): domain Eukaryota; kingdom Viridiplantae; phylum Streptophyta; class Magnoliopsida; order Poales; family Poaceae; genus Eleusine; species Eleusine coracana. The sequence continues at coordinate 62,660,304 of CM064422.1, read as the reverse complement.
ATGTCCTTTGGACAACACTTTTAGTTTATTACTATTTAAATTAAAGAAGTTGTCAGGATGACATCAACTAAGACCTGGAAGGCGGAGAGAGTAGCTTGCTATATTTTGTTCCTTGAAACCTAATGTGTTGATGTGTTCAGCAGTAGCACTGTTTTCATTAATATTTAATGGTACAAATCCAGTTCATGGTTTCATACTTTAACACTGGTTCCCTGATCCTTGCAGAGTCAACCTGTGGAGGATTTCTACCAGAAGCAGGGGAAGCTATTAGAATTTGACTTGCCTGGAGGGATCCCCGAGTCTTGGCCGAAGCTGCTCCACGTTCTAAATCTTGAAGACCAAGAGGAGCTGAAGTTGGCTGCTGCATAGGCCTTTCACATACTTGGACAAATTCATACTGCGCAGTTTTGAATAATGGAAAAGAGCAAACTTATTCCATAATTTGGTGCCTGTGTGGAAGTAATTTTGATCAAAAGTGAGTTCATTTCAGCTGGTGTTTTGATGAGCCAGCACCATGTAACTGACATTAGCTATATGCATTCTCATTCTTTTCGGGAGAAACAGTAGTGGAATTGTGGATTTCATGAAGGCATGCTGAAGTTCTGTTATAATGATTATAACTCTGTTTCATAGTCAGAGAAATACATGCTGAAGTGCTATTACAATTTGATAAGAACTTCCAGTTTCTTATTGTGGAATGATGTGACCGAGGATATTTGCTATTTCTGTTTCATACGAGGGAAGGTGCCATTTTAATGCAAAATCTTTCTTGCTGTAGATTGAAGGTACCGCTAGAGCTCAATGACCCCCCTCCAGCCGATCACCGCAGGATGTGATGCCATGGCAATCCCAACTGGGCACCGTTGGATGATGCCTGTTTTCTAGGCAATTGACATCGACCATTTAATCATAAATTGACCATATTAAATAGGAATGTGCTAATTTTTAGCTGACTGAAAGTTTGCACAACTTCATTGGATCTAGATGCAACAATTTACAATTATTATACAAATAATTCTATAAAAGAAAAATAAAAAAACATAAAATAACAAACCATCGCTCATAAATTGACCATATTAAATAGGAATGTGCTAATTTTTAGCTGACTGAAAGTTTGCACAACTTTCAATCATCCTTTTAAATCATTGGATCTAGATGCAATAATTTACAATTATTATACAAATAATTCTATAAAAGAAAAATAAAAAACACAAAGTAACAAACCATCGCTTACAGTCGATTAAAGGCTAGGAAATATGTAAATAAAAGTGACACTACATGTGAGATCAGGAGTCTTGAACCAACAGCAGTATACAACAATGAAGAAAGAGGATCATTATAGTGGTTGATCCACACATGTAACTATAAACAAGGACAAACTCAGCGTAATTTACAATATACAAACAATGATTTTAGAAAAACAATGTATGTCCACTGTATAAATGGCCAGGAAAAATGCACACAAGGCAAACGGCAAAAATGTAGCAAAATGGTATTCATGGCATCAAAGCTCGAAATTCCCTCAAAAAGAATCTGACCGTTGTATCAACACATCGACTCTTAATAGACGACTCAAATAAGGAGACAAACATATCAAAACTTGGGTGGAGACCGGCTTCCAGATGCTTTGAAGGGACCACTTGAACCAAATGGATCAGAATCATCAAAAGAATCAAACCGACCAAAATCTCTAGAGCTGTTCCCTGTATCAAATCCTGTCATATTGTCACCTTTGGAGCTGCTTATGGAGTCAAACCTAGAAAAACGACTTTCTTGTGGAAATCCACTGTCCTGGGATCTGAAGGAATCAAACCTCCCGAAGTTATAAGAGGAGCTATCATCACGGATTTCACTGAATTTGGGTGAGAATCCAGATGTGTATGCAGGAGTACTTGGAACAGAATCATCAAAGAATGAATTTCTCTTCATCCCCCCGAATACACTAGCGCCACTCGGTGAACCCACCTCAGACCCAAAGAAAGAGTTTTGTGTGCCCCCACGATGGTCAGCCTCCTGCATTAAGACAGGTCATTAGAAGCAGATAAGGAGGAGAGAGAGAGAGAGAGAGAGAATAGAACAATAAAGAAGAAACGCCATAGCTTACAGTGTTCAGTGCACTAGAGCCCCAAACAGACTCGGTGTCTTGGTCATCAAAGCTCCAGGCAGTTTCATCCGCGAACTTGTCACCAAAAACGGATTCAGAACCCCCATGATCACTGAGTCAAAATTATAACCAATGTCATTCTCGTCTGGGACAAATAGTCAAATATGGTTTAAATTGAGCATTCTTAAGCAGCATTTTCCCCTGAAACAGCTCAAGTATATGCAGTATACTTATATCTAAATGTTCACATAAACCAAATGTGAAAACAAAAGTACCTGTAGCTATCTCTTTTGCTGGGAGATGTGTCATGCATTCCAAAACGAGAAGGTTTAAATGGACTTCCTGAGGCACTTCTTCCAGCACTGCCAGGGCTCCTTACAGATTCATCACCAAAATCATACCCTATTTCACTATCAGCCCCGTGATCACCACCACTATAACGCGTTTCATCCTTGATATGTCCATTAGACGATGCAACAGGGGACATATCATCTCCGTCATCCCAAAGAGATGGTACTTTTGTATTTTCAGCAGAAACCGGATTTTCATGGATCGTACCATTGTCCTTAACAATCCCAAACCCTGTTATTTCAGAAGATTTAATAAGAAACATAATAAGGTTTAACTGAATTGAGGATAGTTTGCCCAAGTAGAAGTCATGAAAATAGCTCCATTCATTGAAATCTATGTACAGTTCAACACAAACAATGAACTAGCTATAAAGGCTAAATTAATTGGAGGCTGTAACTTAATATATTGGATGAATAAATAACCAAAACAGACAAAAAAGGATGGCAACTGGATTTGGTGTCAACTACAAATCAGGATTACAAATGCATTCATATTTTCCTAATTTACATCATAGCTAATAAATATTAAGTATAAGAGAGACATAACATCTCAAATCTGTCATGGATTAGTTACCACGACCTACAAGTATGGATTGTATCTAACCCTTATTAGTAAAGGCACAAACATTTGCGCAACAATATGAAGGAGGCTCAAATCGAAAACTCGATGTGCAAGGACTCTGACATACAACCAGACAATGGTTAACTTCAAACGAAACCAGTTGAAGGAATCCTTAAGTTCCTTTCCTTTTTTTGAATTAACTGGCAGGAGAGCTGCCAATATTTCCAGTTTTATTTCCTCTCTTTTCTCTCTCTCTTTTTTTTTTTTTGTTTTTTACTGCTCTTTTCCCACCTCTCCTCTTCTTTGCCTTCTTTATTTTGTTTGTTTGTTTTGCTCTTGTGATTGGGTTCTTCAGGGTTTCATCTCTAGCCTACCCCCACTTAATTGGGATTAAAGGTTTAGTTGTTGTTGTTGTTGAGAGCTGCCATTATTGTGTTAAATAGAAGGGTTTGGCACAGACAGGTACATATAAAAAAACATGAATGAGACAGATGGCTTAGGCTGCAATGCAAAATAATAACTGAGTGAAATGTAATGAAAGAATAGAAACCTTCATCCTCGAATTTATCCCAGTCTTCATCCCACTCAATGCATCCCTCTTGTGGTCCAGGTTCCCAACCTAACAAATAAAGACAATAGTGATCAAAAGCTGTGCAATTGATATGTCTGAAGGCTGAGGAAGTAAGATAAAACAAGGACATGAAATTTGATGACTGACATTGTAAAAATACTACAAAGCTGAAAAGTTCAGCAACAATGAAAAAAGAGATAATACAAAGATGCGAAGTCAGGTACCAGAAGGAAGTTCAACAGATGCAGACGACTTGAACTGCAGTCCAAAGTGCTTGCATCGTTCACTAAGAGCTCTCTCCATCTCCTCTAACTGATGTTGGATTCGGTCGGCTCGAACCTAGGAGAGCACGGGAGTTCATTGAGAGGAGCACGAAAAAGGTACCAAGGAAAGTTGCAATGTACCTGTAGCAAACCATCAACACTTCCACCTTGTACCATTTTAATTAATGCATCATGCAGCTCAACTTTCCTCTCCTGAAGAAAAATCAGTGAATATCAATTCAAGAAACAGAAATCCATCAAGAGAAGATAGCATAAAACAAAAGGTAGGATCAAATGAAAATTCTGACCAAAGATGAGACCAAAAAATAATTTCTGACAAATATATTTTAATTATTTTATGGTCCAGTGATACACAACCTGAACATCACGAAATGCATGTTCTTCAACTGCAAGTTTGGAAGCTAATTCTGCTACTTGCTTGTACTTCTCTTCGTATTTCTTAGCCAATGATTCCACCTGAATTTGAATAAACAAAGTATTAGCAATGTTTTACAATGTAAGATTGGCAACTAAATATGTAACAGCATGTCCTATGCATACACACTGGAAAAAAGCTCAAAAGGAGCAAACTGCAATGCAGATCCACATCTAGCTACACCCTATAAGCAGTGACATGCACCATTAATTTCCATGCCTCCAAGCATTTACCATTAAAAATAGCTTAAAAAGAGAACTAAATACAAGAACACATCGCATAATAAGCAGTGCTTTGTACCTCCCGTTTATCAGAAGATGCCCTTTCTGTGATTTCGTTGAGCCTATTGTCACATCGACTTTTATACAGGACCTTCAACAATAAAATTGATTATCAAAAACTACTTTTAATCTCAGTCTTCAGTGACCTAACTAACCCCAAATCACAATTGTGCTTACAAGATCTTGCATCTTTGAGCGGTAGTACTCCAATTTCTCTCTGGAATCCAGGACTTGCTTCTCCACCTCAACCTTCAAGAAACGAAAATATAAATCGTATCACAGGCAGAAGTTAGTAAAAGGAAAAGAGAACTTAAATAAAGAAAGCCCATGTACAATAGATGCATCTTTTTTTTGAAAAAAAAAAACAACTTATATTAAGCACATCTGCAATAACTTGCAACTCAAACATCTTCTTATCCGCGTTTGAAATATAGTTACTTGGAAAGGGAGAAAAAAAGGTAACACAAATGACAATTCAATAAATGCTAAGAAATGGAGTCACCAGGAGAAATTCTGAAGGGGTATGAGCATATACTAATTAACTGAAACCACACGGAAAGAAAATTTGTATGCAAAAATGCGCCACACTTCAGTGGTTGTACAGTAACGTAGTGATACAGTGTGAAGCGCTAAGAACTGAATGCCTAACTATGGACTCTAAGCTCATACATAAAGAGATATTGGTATACTCTTTCAAGTCACATATTGTAAGTTTTAAGAGTTTATCATATTGGATCCTTCAAGCATTCAAACAAACAATATCACTTCCGAAAGACCCCATTAAGAACAATAAAAAAACAGCCCGGGGCATGGTCTATAGGTCATGGTTCCACCCTTAATCCTGATCCCAGCTATCCAAAGCACACACAAATACATGTATGCAGCCTGTTTAATGCATAACAAGAGCAGCTAGACCAATTCAAAGGTGCATCAACTGAACTGGGTTGACAACATAGAACTGTCCTGACCAAGTAGAACAGATGTAAACTTATCAGGATATAGAATATAGAGGTGTGGTCCACATACCTTCTTAGGAGCATCCGGCACCTCCTGTGCAACTGGGTTCACTCCACTTCTGTCATCTCTGTTACCTTGGGTTGCCACATGATTATCCATACCAGGCATGTGAGATCTTGGTTGCCCTGGCCTGCTAACTACATCAGTTTGTGAGTGCAGATGCGGTGGTAAGGGTGGCCGCACACCACCCGCAGGCAATCCAGGTGCTCCAGGGCCCCTTTGTGGTAATCCTGGCCAAACATATAAATTACTATTTATGAGAAACAACAATCCCAGGGTGACAGGCTGTGCTATGATTCTGACATGATAACTGTGCCTGAAAGCAAGCAAAGTATTACCTGAATTCTGTTGCCATGACGGGCCATTGTATGCTGTCGCAGGCACACCTGTCGCTTGTAATAATGTCTGATCATATTTAAGAGAATCAGGAAGTACAGAAGGCAGGGGAGTTCCGGCTCGGTGCCTCTCCATTAAATAAAGGGCAATGCAAAACTCTCTTAGAGAAAGCATGCCATCATTGTCTTGGTCAGACAAGTCCCATACTTGCTTCAGGATCTCTAAAAGGTTTACGAAAACAACAATCGCATTAGCCATTGGCACTGGTATCCCATCCTAAGGGATATGTTCACACCATAAGGAAAAAATGACAGGAACAGAAAAGGCTGAAACACCTAATAGCAGTGTTAACAATATAGTGCAAAGATGTTGATTGTTGACCAAAAATCAGAGTAATAAGCAGCAAATATTATAAGCACTTCAATAATGAAATATAAATACATGATACAGACAGTTTGAAGTAGGTGGTGGTATACAACCTCTTGGAAGTCTCCAACTGAGGAACAGCGTCCGGGCTTCTGAGCCAGTTATTTTGCCATCTCTGTCCCTATCAACATCCCCAAAGACTTTCATGTACTTCTGAATGTCAGATTGTGCAACTTTGGGCCATTGAGAAGCTGAATTAGAAACCCCAGAACTGCCAAGTGCAGTCTGTGCAGGAACGCTTGGCTTCGTGATAGGCTGAGTCTGTTGAGGTTGGCTGCTACCTTGAAGAGCACCAATTTGTGTCAGATTCGTCAGATTCTGGGAGCCAGTTGGAGTGGACATAAAACTGGAGGAGCTGGGCAACGTGCTTGATGGAAGTGCAGACGCTGCAGATACACTTGGTTTTGGCTGAGTAAGAGCAGAGAAGATGTCGGTGTTTGCTCCTGAGCTATTGGCAGGGCCATTTCCAGACAGTACCAGAGCTTTAGAATCTTGAGGCGGCACAACACTGTTGCTCTGCGGAGGCAACGGTGATGAGGATAGCCCTTGTGTCTGCTGTACAGGAGCCATGCCCATTGTGCTAGACAATCCAAGGCCAAATCCACTTCGTGCTGTCTGGGAAGGAGCAGCTCCACCTGGTGTAGGTTGCGGAGCACCTCCAACTGAACCAACATTGCCTCCTTGCCAACCAACAGATATTCCCATGCTGCCTCCACCCAATTGACTTTGATTAATCCCAGGTGACTGAGCTTGAAGCGATGTTGCCGAAGCTCCAACCTGAGGTGGCCTCATAAAACCGGTACTTGAAGGGGGCTGCTGTTGATTGAATCCCATACTAGGAGGCTGCTGTTGCATAGCCCTTGGTCCGGCAAATTGAGTTGCCTGCATAGCAGCACCCTGACTAGCAGCTGGCATCATAGAATTGATCCCTTGGGGTCTTGGAGCAGCTCCAGGGTTCACCTGTGGCGTGCTAACTTGAGCAGACGTCGGCATCATACCACTTCCTTGGGGCCTAGGAACGGCAGCCGGATTCATCTGCCCTGCTCCAACCTGTCCTGGAACGGGGGTCATTGCAGCACTACCCTGAGGCCTGGAAGCCCCCGCTGCACCCATCTGCGGAGGCGCCGGTCCCATGTTAATCTTCGGAGCTGGAATTCTAGCTGCGGCAGGACCATAAAGAGCAGATTGCACTATGTCGGGCGTGAGCTGACGCCCGCTCTGTGCTACCGTGACGAGGCGTAGCGCGTTGAAGAACTCCGGCTTGCCGAGGAAGCCAGTCTTGTTCTGATCGGCGTGCATCCATACCTACACGCGGCACAGAAAATTTCTAATTCACTCCAATTTGCAGGGCGAGGGATCTAGTATTGCTTGCGGAGATCACACCTAAAACTGGTTGCACGAATTGTGAGTGAGAGTTCGCGGCGCGCACCTGGGCGAGGACTTGCTGCGGGAGGTTGGCTCCCTGGAAGAAGGCGACGGCCTCCTGGCCGCTGATGCGACCATCCTGGTTCAAATCCGCGCGGCGGAAGTAGACCTCGAAGGCCTCCATCCCCGCCATCGCCGAGATCCAAGCAGGGGATTTCGCCGGCGGGGATGTCGTTTGGGGATCTACCGCGGCCCGCGCTGGAGATCTCGGCGGAGCGTGTCGCGGACTGCGGGAGCAGAAGCCTCTCCTGTGTGCTCGCAAGGGCAGTGGTTGGGGCCTTCCGCTATGGACGAGACTCCCGTAATACTGCACGTCATTGACACCTGGGTCAACCTGTCAGCTACAGCGCTGCGGAGGGCGAGTGCATCAGAGGAATGCCATGGGCCAAACGTAGGTGGAAGAAATAATCTGTACTGATTTTTGAAGAAGTAGAAGGTTGAAAAGGTAAAAAAATTGCTAGTTCCGTATTTACTTCCGAGCATATCTAGGAGAGTCTCATAACTCTAATTAAATCAAATTAATAAGATTTAATCTAACAAATGATCTCTAACAGCTTTTTAAAATAACTTATAAATTTAGGGTATGCTTAGTATAGCTTATAGTTTAACTTATTGAACAACTTATATGGTGATAAGTAATAAGCTATACCAAATATCCTCAACCTATAAGCACTTATTGCCATGTGTAGCTAGAAGAAAGAAAAAATTGGAGCCTTAATCCTTGAATTTCCAAAAGATTTGTTGTGGTCTAATCAAAAATTTTCTAAAAATTATTTCTAAAAATCTTTAGGCTGTTACTAGAAACATTCTTTTGGGGTTTTTAAGAGTTTTTAGAGATGCTTTTAGAACACTACTCAATGCTGATTTTATCAAATGACATTATTCGAATGGGACAGATAGTTACGACACATCCAACTAACTTGTCAACAGTACATACACATGTTTGAGTAGAATCAGGCATGGCATGCACGTAACTACGTAAGGCCTTGCTGCAATAGCTGAAGTTTTTTTTTTTAACTCGCAATAGTTGGATGAGAGGTGTTGTGCTTCTAGTTCTAGGAACAAGCATGGTTGGTAAAAGAGTGATATGGTTGTAGTTCATCCGAACGTATAAGGTAAATAGAAACATCGTTCCGGAGGAGGTGAAAATGACCATAGTATCTTTGTAGCCCTTTTTAACACATTTTTGACCTAATCTACCTATTTGTTCATATGCATTGTTAATCGTATGGACAACCAGTAGTTTTCTCATCTGCATTATTGTCATTATTATCACTGGTCTCATCGACATCATCGGTAGCATGGTTAACAAGAGCACAGAAATTCGTCTTAAGAATTAGCATCATACATACAAAAAAAAAACTTTAAGTTACATTTAGAAGAATTCAAAACTTTAAGTTAAATTCGGCAAGTATAGTCTAATAATGTATTGTAAATCTCTATAATATATTAATTCAGGTGAGTTCGTTATTGGTGTTGCTTTAGTTTGGTGTTAGGTTTTTTGTTTTGAAGTAGGTTTTAAGAAAATATAGACATAGGTAGTTCTCTAACCATAGTCGGACTAGAACAACACAAAACCAGATGTAGCCTATTCTCTTTTCAGAATCATAGTTAGACAATTTTTTTTAATCACAATCAAACTCAGTTTTTCAATCTGTGTGTGATTATTTTTCTGTTTTGATTAAAAAAAATGCCAAACATGTAAAAAAAAAAAAGACACACCTTTACAACACCTCAGACATACTAACTATATCTAATTTCTTTAGTTGGAATCGGAGTTCTAATATATAAAAAAAAGTCCAACACACTCATTCTTTCACACGATGACAGGATTCAGTTTTCCTTGTACAAAATATCAAAGTAAAAAATGTCCAATATAATCAAACCTGGAGGCGAAATAGCTGCCACCTTATCCAAACAACTGACATGGAGGAGAGAATGAGTAAGCGAGAGAGAGGTGCTGCCGATACGGAGTCGCCCGTTCAAAGCTAACGAAAACAGGCTTCCCGAGAAAGCGTGGACTTCCAGCCTATTAACATCTGCTGATGCATGTATCAAATATTTAAATATTCACAAGAGCCATCCATTAATAGCTAGCTTATTATATAGACTGGCTGTGTTGAAGACTAAATATGATATGACAAAAGTATTTCACCAGCTGCTGGCGGAATCACTAGCCATGCTCTAAAAACAGATTACATGCGACAACTACAAGTAGTGCCACTATAATAAATGACATAAAGCCTGCATGTTGTTTTCTCCACTCTCTTTTTGCGTATTTATCTTAGGACGAATTAGCATCCAATCACACACGAACTTAAGTTACATTTCTCACTCACCAACACATGACAAATCCGGCAAACACTCGCTCAAAAGAGGTCGAAGAACAAAAAAAAAAACACCCCCAAAAATGTACAAGTATACTAGTCAGAACGAACTCAGAAGAAACTCGTCCGTCCGTCAGTCCCCCACGTTGAGGAGCACGTCCCACAGCGTCTCATCGATGAGCTCGTCTAGTATCTCCACCTCCACCTCCATGCCCAGCGCGTCAGTGTCATCGCGGAACACGCCGTTCCACGGCGACGCGCTCAGGTCACGGTCGATGAGCTCGTCCACGGAGCAAGGCGGTTGCAGCCACACCTGCAGAGACTTCCACAGCACGTCCAGCAGCCTCTTGCCACCGGGAGCTCTTCTTCTCGGGTAGTAACACTTTCCGAACGTGCACAGCGTCGTGGAGGCCCGGACGGCTCCTGGCAGCGCCTCGTTGATCAGGTCGAAGAGGAGCCGGTGGTCGACGGCTGTTTCGGTTTCCGTCGCCGAGGTGGACTCGGCTACTTCGTCCAGCACCCGTTTGGGGAGCATCAGCTTTGGTTCGCAGTCTGATCCAGGGTTGTGCTTCTGCTTGTGTCCGTACATCCCGGCAGCAATGAGAACAGCTCTGACGAAGGATTTAGCGTGGTCGTCCAACTCGTCCGTGTCCTCCTCCTCATCATGAACATGAACAGGGCTTGTCTCAGCGACTTGTTCGGCGTGGGCTTGCTCTGCCAAATTTCCGGTTTCTGCGAGAGGTTCAGTACCGATTTGAGTTCGTGGGAAACATAGGCTCTGCAACACTGCATATTCAGTGTGTCATCGAATCAAATTCAGAAACATTTGACTGCTTTGCTTACCACAAGCGCTTGATGAACTCGTGTCCTTGGCTGAGGCGGTCCTCAAGGGAGAAGAACGGTGCTCGCTGAAGGAGGCCTCCAGTGGAGATACAGGACTCGGGTAGCCTCCCCTGATCATCTCATCCGGCGGGCTGCTGCACCACGACGCCGGGCTCGGCGGCACCTCCGTGGAGTTCTCCTGCAACCAACCAACCAACCAACCAACGTGCAGCATACTCGTGTGTGTCAGAATCAGATTGCGATGGCGGCCCAAATTAAATGATGTGGCTTTACTTTACCTGGAGGACGCCGGGATGAATGAGAACCGAAGGAGCGGTGACGAGCGTGCCGATCGGCGGGAGGTCGTCGGGGAACGACTCGTCGGCGTGGTAAAACTTCTTGCCGAACAGCTTTGCTCTGAGCCCCAGGTTCTGCCTCAGGTTGGACACCTTGCCCTTGATGTTGAACGCGTCCTTCCTCCCTTTCCTCTCCTCTGCCAACAACGGCCTGGCTCCGTGGCTGTCTTCTCGCAGCCGTGCTCCGGCGGTCAGCACCCGCGGCTCCTCCGTGAGGAGCTTCGTCCACGACACCGGCGCCGACATCGACCTGATCAGGTTCCTCGGCGACACTGGTTGGGAGTCATCTCCAACAGGAGGGGAAGACGTCTGCTTGTGTGATCCATGCCTCAAGGACCTGAGGTCGGACTCGATCGCGCACTTCTTCTCCTCCTTGCTCCTGATCTTATTGCCCTGCTGCTTCCTTGACGGCTTCGGCCTCGGCTGCTCCTCGGCGGCGTCCCATCTCAACACGTTCTTCAGCCTGTCAGACAGATGTCTCCTGGCATCTCTGCCGATGTAGTCGTCCACCGGGCTCTGCCCGTTGAGCTGCACGTCACTGCGGTACGAACGAGTCGACTCCGACCGCACCAGCGCCGGACGATGCAGGAGGTCCTTCCTTGTGACATTCTCCCTGATCTGGTTGGCGATGTTCCGAGCAATCTGCTTCGGGTCTGCAGCAGGGACCACGTCCCACCGGTCCGCCTTGTCGTCGTCGGAGGCCATCCTCCTCCCCTCCAGCTCAATCCTTAGCCTCTTCTTCACCTCCTCAAGGAACGCCTCCATGTTGTTCTCCTTCTTCACTAGCTCAGGCGACCCCACCGAGGACTCCTCGATGTCGTCCGTGCTCAGTTCCGGGCAGGGCTTCAGGATGACAATCCTCGTCGGCTCCTCCTCCTCCTCCTCCTCTTCCTTGTGGTACTGGTAGAACCTCGACAGTGGCAACCTCGAGGAACTGGTCAGAGAGAACGTGCGGCTCCCGGAGATGGAAGTGCTGCTCTCGTCCTTCTTGCTCCTTCTCCGATTCACGCCGTCGTCGTTGGAATAATGCTTGTGCCTGCTGCCAGTTTTCTGCTGATGCTGGTACCTGTATGGCACCATGTCCGTGCAGTCGTCAAGATGGCTCTCTGCTTCGAGGCTTCTTGACTGCTGCTCCCACAGCCTGCTCGTCTGCCACGCCTCGAACTCCTTCTTGAACTTCTGCAGCTCCTCCTCCTGTGGATGCTCGCGCGGTAACGGCTTATTACCCCACTCACTGTTCTTCTTCTTGCTCGGCTGCACAAACAGATCCTCCGTCTCCTCCTTGGGCTGCACGAAGGAGACATGCTTGGTTGCGGGCATTTCAGCTTGATCTCTTCTTGGCATTGGCCTTGACACGATCTCATGTCTTCTCTCCTCTGAATGGCTGCTGGATTCAGTGCTCGTGTTCAGTGGGGGTGAATCCATGCCCATCAATCTCGCGATCACACCCGGTCTCTTGTGGCTTTCATTTGTTCTGATGAAGGATATGTCATCATGGATCAGCTTCTTGATCGGGGCTGGGCTGTGGTTGAGCCCTCCTGATTTTGGGTACTGCCTCATATTGCAGGAATACTGCTCAAAATCACAAGGAACTAAGATCAGATCATTGAATATCCTTCCTTACTCGTGTACAGTAAATGTGATAATACATTAGTGAATTTCCAAGTTAAGGCTCATCAATAATTTCTCTACAGAAGAGATAGAGGCAAGCTACTAATCAGTTGATGTAGCAACAGAAGGTGGGGGTCACGTCTGAAAAGGTACTACAGTAGATGAGGATCTAATGTCGGACTCATTATTTTTGCATCTTCTATTTTTGCCTCCAGGCAACTACAACCAGTTACAGGCATAATGCAAATGTCTCTCATTTCTCAGGAAAAAAATGGTAAAAGCAATCACATACTAAATTAACTGTTTGTGGAAATAGAAGAGTTTTTCAACATGGTTGCAGTTGGTGGATGGCATTACTCTGACACAAACAGTTACTACAGAACAAGGCTCACCGGAACATCCTCCTGGAAGACGCCATAGCTGTGGGAAGCCTCCGAGGTGAACTCCATGCTGTTCCTTGGAGCTTCAAATCCTGAATGCAATACACCAATTAATCAACACTGACCCACATTCAATCACCCAAAGAAGCCAAGAAATACAGTAAATCCTTGATCATTTGTAAGTGCACGATTGAGTAAGCATCTATGAGCTGATGTTAACGAATGTTTAGACTTATGAATGGGTGATTCAGAATTTCAAGTCAAATTCATGTACAGGTCGGACAGAGAGAAATGGATCACCATGTATGACCATACCGTCACCCTGTCTCTTGTGTCCCCACTTCCTTGAGGTGCTGGCATGAGAGAAGTCCAGGTACTGCAACATGACGGTTCCTGCCACGGAATATCCAGCGTATGCTTCGATGTCAAGATCAGGGTCTCTTCAGGACGAAATGTATTGCCCTGCAAAAACAGTGCAAGATATCATGTCAGATTCTGCAGAAAGTATGTCTTGACAGGAAAGCCACACGACTGTAATTCAGTTCTTGCAAATGAAATCAAGCGAATACATAAAGCTGCAACCATGAGATCCATAGCTATATTTGCTTCCCTACCAAGGCCAAAGCAAATTCAACATGCAAAGGATTCGAATAACAGAACAAAACTCTTGCAGCAGCCGAAACCGAAAGGCATTTCGATAAGAAATAGGAACATTTCTGATCGCCATGAACTGACAGAACTAATCAGAAATGAGCTGAGCAGGGCAGAACTTTCTTGAATCCATTCTAAAGGGATCGGCCAACCACACCAGCATATGAACAACAGCAGATGATTCAGAAATGTCAACATGACGGGAAACTGAACCCCACCACGTGCAAACAGATCAGAATGAAGAAGAAGAAGAAACTGCATTTCCTCCAAGAACGAAAGATGAAAGCCAACCAATCTGCAAGCAGACAGGAAACAGGAAGGAAACTACTGACAAGGTAAGGCGAGAACCCGTACGCTCGAACGATCTCCTCGCGCTTCCTCTGCAGCACGCACGCAGCACCCACCCAGTGGCCGGCCGCCCTCGTCAAATGACTGCAGAAGCAGAGGCCTTGGCGCTGCTGCTTCTCCCGCCGTGGAAATTGGCGTGTGGAGGGAGGTAAGGAGAGTTATGCTGCCTGCCCGCCCGCGACTGCGAGCTTCTTGTTGATGTGTGATTATGGTGTTCGTGTATAATAATTACAGCCCATGAAGAGGAAGAGCGAGGAAAGCAACAGCCGGGAAAGCGAAAGCTTCTTCTTCTCCCTTTCCCCGGCCGCACACCCACCCTCCTTTTGGTTTTGCTCTCCACCTTTATTATGCCCACTCGCCATCATCCCCTTGCAACTTCTACCTCTCCTGCCACTGATCTCCAGCCGGTTAGCCTTTACTTATTGGGCATTTGTAACGGATTCCCAGACAGGCTTTTGATCTGTTCTTTGGTTGGCATTCTTACGTGCACCTCCCTGCCACATTTAATGTCAGTTTTGACAGTTTAATCAGGATAACTAACATCTCACAGTTATATTAGCCCTCCTCTAAGTTACCTCATCAACTGTTTACAGGTTATTCATTACTTCTTATATATCAGCGGAATATTTACAGTTGCAGGGTTGCAGATCAAAATGGCAGCTTTCTATAAGGTCCAGTTTGGAAGATGCTCTAGGAAGAACCAGGTAAATAAGACCAGATGCGTTTATTTTAGCTTGGCGGACAGCTCGGTTATGCGAGGACTCTAGTTGGTGCACCACACGCTTTTTAGTTTATCTTTTCCGTTCTGTTGCTCACACGCACGAGGCAGTTCCATTTGGCGGCATTTGGATATATAACCGCCTGCTGTCACGGCCGTTCTGCGGAACGGATCGCAGTCTTCCCTTCCCCCACACGGCCTGTGCTGGTCAGCATCATGTGGGAATCGGATGAGATGTTCCCTCATTAGAAAATACAATACATTCTTTTTCATATATAAGAGGAGAATCATTTCATAGCACCCTTGCCGTACCAGATTTAAGTAACTGAAACAAATATTGAAATGCCAGAAATCTTGGTAAATGCAACAACTACTCTTCTAATCGATAATGTGACGACTTTTTTTTTTTTTAAGGATGAACTGAACACCATCCCAACTGCCTCGCTGAGCAGGCTCACTGGAGCTGTTTGCTGGTGCCCATCCAGCGGCTCGCGGCACATCAATTTGCCGGACCGGTGTCGTGCGTCGGCCGGCGGGCACGGGCCCCACGTGCGACCGCGACGTGTGATGTTCCGATCGATCTCGCGTGATCAGAATGTTGGTGACGTCCCACGACAAGCTGCACATGCACATGCACGCCTTGACCTGGTTAAGCAGCTGCCCCTGACTCGTTTTATTGTAAGCGTCGTGTTGTGTGGATGGGCTGGGTGGGGAGGTTAGTGGCGTGGTGGCGCTAGCTACCAGCGATGACCAACATTATGCTTTGCAAGAACTGTCTACTGTATTATTGGGTCTTAACACCTAGTATCTCAGGTACAACGTCTCACCGAACCGCCAACTGAAACATGTACGAGCCGGACCCATGTTTCATCACTGACACAAGTGCTTTATCTCATCCACGTATAAAGAAACTATGAAGAGACTGTGGAACAGGTCATTTGCAGACAGGGTAGAGTGAACAGTAGATGGAACAGGGCCTAGCACGACATCAACCAAACATCATTCCTGTAGAAGAAACAGGAAGAAGCACACGGCAGAGCTTTTCGGTAGGAGGATCAAACATTTTTCTCTTCTTAAATCCGGCTGGGGTTTATCAAATGGCGTGCATGCACGCACGGCCATCATTCCTCTTTGCTAAACTAAACTTGAGTAGGCGAAGAAAATTGTTTGTGGGGGGATTAAACAAGTTAACCAGCGACCTTCCTTATGAAGAGATCACATGGTGGGGCAACCATCGAATCAATACCATTCAGTTCCTCCCCCACAATGTCACTGCCTAAAGCCAACCATGGCGGGCTGTCCTCTCAGAAAGCACAAGATTTCCTCAGAACCTCAACAATGTATGGATATTTCAGACCAAAATATTTATGAGTCTTGTATCCTTGTCAGTTGAGAACTGTTTGTTTCTCTCAGATGACCATTCACGACGCAGATTCAATTCAGTGAGATTAACATTAGATTTCTTTTTCTAGAAATGAAAAAGGATGAATAGACCTGTATATAAATATTTCCTAGAAATTTTTCGGTTCTTATTCCAGCTCCATCTTACACATAGTGCACAGTCCAGTCTGTAAATCTGAATCTATATTATAGATACCTAATCACACAACTTAATCGAGTACCCTATCTCCTGAGAGATTGCCTTGCACTTTCTGCCTTCAACAGCATTGCCAACAAGTTTAAAGGGGCTTTTATTTGTTAAAATTTTTGCTCAGATGGTCCTGAGCTCACTTGCTAATATAACCAAAACCCACAACATTGGCATTTAATGTCATCTTTCTGCTAAGGCTCAAAGGAGAGCTGGGGCTCAGTGCGTTGTAAAGGGTTGCCATGATCAGTACACTACACACTTTAATTCTGTGCCCATCGTAATCAAACGTTTGTGCCTCTTTGGGTGAAAATTCCCTGTGATCATTCAGATCAAGAGCCCCCACAAGGACATGTGTCATGTGAAGTTGCTGCTTGCGCCTAGGATAAGCCCTACTCAGTGGTCCAAAATGATGGAGGAGATCAAGAGGGGATTGTCTACCAAATCATCTCCCATAAGTCGATTTTCCATGCACTGAAGTATAAGATCAAGAAGTCTAACTAGTAATTTATACCTTTTGCTTTTTACTTAATAATAGGTATATTTTGTTGCTCATAGCTGCCGTTGATAAATCGACCTAATTTCATTTTTACAATCTGATATGCCACATTTCATTTAGCCATTAGCATTAGTGGTCATACACTCTAATCACGAGTAACAGACATGCTGGGTATGTATGTACCCCCATTCTTACTATTCAACTTGATTTCCGTTACAGTGCAGCTAAACATTCATCTTTCAGACATAAAATGAGAGTAAAACCACCGCAATGCTCAAAAGATAAAGTTGGGATGCCAAACCAAGCTAGAGTCATCATAGGCATCAATACAAACCAAAGCTGGTGTTATGATAAAATTTTAACCCAGTGAATGTGAATACATGATCGAAGAACCACATAGAGAATGCGAGAACAACTGGTATAGTTGAGTTCTGCTACAGGCTATATGGGGCAAATACTAAAAGATGATTTCTACTTGCTGTAGCATTAGCCTACCCTCAATTTGTTTGGGATTAAAAGGCTTTGTTGTTGTTGTTGCTACTTGATTTTGCATAGAAGAAAGAAGTTTTCTGGATTATATCAGGTTAACGAAATGAGCATACATAGAGGAGGTCAGCAGATCACCTCTTCTGTAACAAATTGCATAACTGATTATAGATAGTTTCTCTCATCATATCCATATTTCCAGTTTTTGACGTGAACACAGCTGCTCCAGGATGATTCCTCAATCTCGCAACTGCGTTTATAAGGATAAAAAATAAGTGATAAACTCTAGGGAGAAACTACTGTCAGATCATGACTTCCAAAAAAAATTGAAAAAGTGCATGGAATAGTAAATTATAACTCCTGTGTGAGTGATCTCAACCGATTTATTGGATGCACAAAAGAGCATAGCTAGTAGAACACAAATTTTAAACCTGCAAATCATTGCAGTTGCAGCTTTCACAAAAACTCATGAATGGATTCTTTTGTAACAAGGAAAATGACATTTATACAAATCACTTGTATAAAAAAGCGAAATAAAGTAACTAAAGAAAAAATATGGTGCGTCCTGGAATGTCTCTGCCATATTAGGAACCGGTATTGTGGCCAACATTGGGATATTGGATTCAACAACTCTCATTACAGCAGGGAAAATGCTGAACTGAATAGGTCCATTTTACCCACTTCATCAACATTGGGATATTGGATTCGGGAAAAAAATTCTGGGTGGGGAGCTCCATTGGAAGGGTTAGGGGAGCAAGGGGATTGATGGGCGGCGAGGCGCCGGGCTGATGTCCGATGAAGACAACAACGGATGCGGGAGGAACGACGAACCTGGACTGGTCATTGGACCCTCCGATCCAGCGACTAGCCGCCCATTAGCCGCCTCCTTATAATATCCCAAAATATAAATGGAACCGCAAATATGACGAAACGAAGTTTGATTAATTGGATGGATCCACAAAAATTGCTCAAACTGCTTGGTGGCCGTTACACTGAGGAATGAATCTACATCTACGGGCAAAGCATTCTTCTCTACAATAATTTTCAAACGAAACTCCAGCGCTTGTCTGGCATGAAGATACCATGCTTCACTACAAGAAAAATCTTCTCCTGCTTGTATCCATGTCGGCCTGTAGGTTGCACAAGATATTTCGTTAGGTCAGCCAAACACGGAATAGAGTTGTAGAGTGGATATGAGGTGGTAAATGAGCAAACAGTACCTTGTGAACCCACTCATACTCTCCGCTTTTCGTGTCAAAGGTCCCATGTTGCAAGGTGAGCAACTTCAGAGTGAAGCGAGGACCACATTCCTACAAAAAACAGTTTAGGCTTACTACTAACCTGATGAGATACCAATAACACAGCTAAAATTTAATAGCAAGAGAGTGAAATTATAAAGAGAAGTTGATAGAAAGGGTTTCCTTAGGCAAAAAAGAAGTGCTCTCAAAATATGCTCAACACCATATTAGGCGAAATGGGAGATAATGGGGACAACATTTGAAGAATTACTTTTTCATGTATAAAGTTTAAATGAACCTAGTAAGACTAGACATTTGAAATTTTTAATTACTAATTAACACATGTTGTCATCATTTCACATACAGAACTCTAGTAGACAGTAAAATAGCTCTACATACCTGAAGGCGGCAAGTCACCTGCTTCTCAGTTTGGCTTTTGCTTTCAGATTTCTTAGTCTTCTTGTCCTTCAAAGCAACTTTACTTTCTTTTGTCTCAAAGATGTACCTAGCATGAACATTTCATAAAACCAATTCATGTTCTGACTGTTAAAATTTATTATTTTCTTTTGTTTAAAAGATGTACCTAACATGAACATTTCATAACAATAATTCAAACTGATTGAACACAATCCACAAAACAGCTTGTCTATGAGCCAACAGTGTTGAACTCTTAGTTTTCAGCAACACACTTTTTCCTATTTGTATTTCAATGTACGCACCTGTGGTGACGGAAGAATATGTAGTCTCGCTGATTATGGAAGGTTACAACTCGTCGACCACGGAAATTGGGGTCTTGTGGGAAAAGAGATTGTATCATCCTGAAAGGGGGCACAAGGTCGAATTAGAACATCATGTTTCCTAGCTTTCAGTTGATTGAAAGCTTTCAATCAATGGTTTGTTACTTTGAGTTTTGATCTTTCTTTTGTAGGATTATTTGTATAATAATTATAAACCATTGGATGTAGATCCAATGGCTCAAAGCGGTGATTGAAAGTTGCCTAAACTTTCAGTCAGCTGAAAATTAGCAAGTCCCTTAGAACATGGACATGTTTCAAATCTGAAGTGCTCTTTTACGTACATAGAAAGGGGGCACAAGGTCCATCCTTTTTTCCTCATGAGAACAAGTTCTCAATTACCTTCCGATACGATGACCAAGGCGTGTAGTGAAATTATTCAACACTAGCTCTGGCTTATGACTTGTAGGGTTACCATGATTCTGCAATATAGAGGCAAAGGAAAGGTTAAACCGGTGTAATCTGAATACTCTATTCAGGTGCATAATTTATACTGAAAAGACAGGTCTGAGAGAGATGGAAATAAGCAGTCAGCAGTCCAGATGCACAAGGCACAAAAATTTCAGATTTCTGCCCATCTAGAAGGCTGTAAATCATGGCCATCAACCCAAACCTTTTGAATAATTTATATGATGCCGTGAAGCATGGCAAAAGTAAAATATGGGCATGGATAAACAGACAGGAACGTGGACCAGTTTATAGCAGACACGCCATATGACACCAAACATGGCCATATGCATGCTTGTTGTTTTGGGGGCAAAACTCATAAGCCTAAGGAAAACTAGAGACAACCTAGAGACAAGTATGATTGGGTCAGTGATACCAACTTTATGTGCATTTATTTTCCATGCAACTAAATCTAAAACGTTAGTGGTGTGAACAAGGGAAGTGTGGTTATGCTTCAATTCTCATCAGATGCTAATCCAGGCCACATGATTAGTTTGAGCCTATTTATCTTTGTGAAGTGTGTGTCCCCCTGGAAAAAAAAATGGAATTTCTTATGCAGTGTACTATGCCTCTAAGGAATTTTCTATTTAAACTACAACACATTCATCATAATGTTAAATTTTACACTGTTAGCCTTTACTTTCGAAACAGGAGACCGCAAAAATGGTGTATATAGGATAGTTATCTAAGAACGAATCCTCCTTTTCAGTAGCTTGATACAACTCATAATGTATGTTGTCTATTATTCAAATCTTGAGCTCAAAATTTGTGTGAATTCTTCTGAATTATATTGCATAAGTTCAAATATAGATGGGACAAGGGAGAACATATGCACACCTATAGGTTTCTGTTTATAGAGGTGTCAAACATAAGAAAACATCTGCGAGGATGTAATCTATGCTTACAATCGCATCTTTTCTATGCATAGTAAAACATGAAAAATGATTGCACACTATGTTGTCATACATAAGAATATAAAGATTCTTAAGTCCTCTAAGTATTAAACAAGTTCTACAAGAGATTATAAGTAGAAAGAGAATGTGCAACTGAATCCTCTGAATGAGTATTAGCATGATGTTCTACACTCTACAGAAATGAAGTACCTTTATATCCTTCCGCAAAACAAGTTTGGATAGTTTGAAATGTGCAGTAGGGCCATCAGGTAAGCCAATGATCATCAGGGCATCTGTTATACATAAAAATGGCAATGTCAAAAGAAACAACATTAGGTGGTTGAACAATTTCCAGTAAAAAACTGATGAATTCATACCAGGTTCTCTTCGATTTGTGTGCACAACAATAAGTGAGGTGAAATCCCTATTGGTTGCATATTCCACAATCTAAAAGAATGCACTTAACTTCATGAGGAAATGTGCCTCATCAAAGCAAAAAAAGAACAGAAAAAGTTTAACTCAGTAAAATGGCATACTTTCTTGAGCTCATATGTTCCCCTTTTAACATATTGAGAATTTGGTATCACTTGCATCAACTCTTCAATGAAGGCAGGTCCCCTCTGGATGTATGCAGCAGAAAGTATGTTGTTAGATGACATGCTAATAAACTGAGAACATATAGAAAGAAACATTTATCATGAAGCAAGGATAAGAAGCATAGAAAACACATACCCCTGAATTGAAGCGGCATGTCGTTATCAGTACTTTGGGGGTTATCTGCTGTTTTAGAACTGCATTAAATTCATCTGCATCATTTCCTGCAAACAGCTGCATACAGGAAAAATTATTCCATGACCAGTATATCTAGAAACAGTGTAAAAGGCAACATGATCTACGAAAGCATCCAGTACAAATCACAAGAGTATGAAACTGGAAACACAGTAAAGTTGACATGCTGATCCAAAAGAGCATTCATCTACAGGGGAAAAGAACCATGAAACAACCCATACTACATTAATGTATCCACAAAGACAGATGAAATAACAGAGAATCCTAATGCTTTCTAACATAAATGTTGACGTACAGAAATTTATCTAATGAACAGCAACACCTTAAACGGAAACTAATACACTAGTACAACAACAACAACAACAACAACAACAAAGCCTTTTTATCCCAAGCAAGTTGGGGTAGGCTAGAGATGAAACCCATGGGAACCCAAAAAAGAAGAGAATCACGGTTCCGGCACGTCTATTGCTAGTCTCCAAGCACTCCTATCCATAGCTAGCTCCTTAGGGATATCCCACGCCTTCAGGTCTCTCTTAACCGACTCGTCCCAAGTCAAGTTAGGTCGGCCTCTACCTCTCTTAACATTAGCATCTCTCTTTAGAACCCCACTACATACCGGCGCCTCCGGAGGTCTCCGTTGGACATGTCCGAACCATCTCAACCGATGTTGAACCAATTTCTCCTCGATAGGTGCCACTCCTATCCTGTCCCGGATATCTTCATTCCGTATTCGGTCTCTTCTTGTATGCCCGCAAAACCAACGCAACATACGCATCTCTGCTACACTTAGTTGTTGAACATGTCGTCTTTTCGTAGGCCAGCACTCAGCACCGTATAACATCGCCGGACGAATTGCCGTCCTATAGAATTTACCTTTTTAAACTAATACACTAGTAGCAACAAGGAAAAGATAAACACAAGCAGTTTCACGTACAGACTGCCATGGTGATGCACTCATATGTTAGACCAAATTTCCAGAATAGAAAAAGCAGAATGAACTTCTGTGCCCTTTTATTGTGGACTGTGGTGAATTTTGCTATAATGAAAGGAAATCCAAAATCAGTGTGGCATTATTCGAAATGAAATGTTTGAGTCCCTTTAAGTTCTGCAGCTGAATAATACCACAAAAACTTCATCAGACATCAGTACAATACTTTGTACCACAATAAACATGTCTTTTGGTATCTAAGTAGACCATGTTACAAGCACGGTGTCGCTAACACAAATTCAAATGCAACTGGAGCATTCTTTGTTTTGCACTTTTAGCTGAGGAAAAAAGTTATCCCGGCGCAAACCGGAGAACCAACTTAGCATACCTCGACTTTGACAAAGGAATAGATGGGCTACAGTTGACTTTAACATACCTCGACTTCACAAATCCTATCCCACAATAATTTCTTAGTCATATACTCGTTCTAACTTAGATAATTGATGCAATGCTGGTGTGTTGCATGAACCGAACAAAACACCAACACAAGAAAACCACCTGGCTTGCTCATGATCACATAGCTAAGGATACTTCACCAAACAAAAAAAAGTTGACCACATTTGGTATATATAGAAATTCAATGATTATCTGGATCACATCGATATAGGTACTAAAACATAACGAACCTCCTGATCATCAGGCCGGCATACGGTCTCGTCAGGCTCCCTGGTGTTCTCGATCGTCCGTGGAACCTGCCTCTCTGGTGGCTGCAAACACCAAAATTCATCAGAACCGAGTCAACACTTCCAATTCTACACTATGGTGGGTTTAACCAGAAGAGCGCGCTTGCCTGTTCGCCAAGCTCAACGGCTCGCCGGGCGGCCTGCTCGCGCTCTTGGGCGAGCTTGCGCTTCTGGGCCTTCTTCTCGCGCTTGAGCTTGGCGTGCAGTTCGCTCCACTTTTCCTTGTTCTTGATCTGCGACGGCCGAATCGGGTCCGCCCTCTCCTTCTTCGCCTTCTTATCCTTCCGCCGTTCCTTCCTCTCACCCTCGTCTCCCGAAGACGAGGCCGCGTCGGCCGGGGGCTGCTTCCGCTTCTTCTCCTTCGTCATCGCCGCCGCCGCGCACGGGCGCGCCGCTTGGGGGCGTGCAGCTCTGGTCAGGAGGGAGGCCGGTAGGCGGCGGCGGGTGCTCAGCGAGCGAGGCGCGCAGGCGGCGTCGGGTGGTCAGGGAGGGAGGGAGCCCGGCAGGCGGCGGCGGGATTGGGAGTGTATCCGTCGCCCGTCGGGACTGGGCTGGGCCAAGATTTGGCCTCTGGGCTGAAAGTCTGAAACCGCGAAAGACAAAAACGAGATGAAAAACGGTCTCCTGCTGAAAATGGGATCCCAAAACTCAAATGTTTTCAGTTCGAAAATACAAACGATGCTGTTAATCCGAGAAACGGTAGGCGAACAGACGGAAATTTGTTCGCACCGTTTTCAGGGCTACCAAGCAAACAGTAAGACTCTCGATCAAACTACATTATAAAACGAGGCTCATCCGATAGTTGTTTGACACTTAGCCCGTCGAAGACTAGTCTTGTTTTAGTTACTCTGCTCATTAGAGTGTTTCTATCCACACCCACTATTTATGAACTAAAGTGGTGAACTGGTTAGCACTCTGCACTTTTTTACTTTTAGTTTCTACCCTATCCTGTGCTATAGGCAAATGCACTTGACTAGTTATGCGACGCTAGTTGCTTTTCTGACTCACTCTTGTGAGTGGATATCGATGTAGAAAAAATTATCTAATGTTTTATTCTTTTCATGAATATTGCCGGCATGACAATAATTTCAGCAAAACCAATCAAAAAAACATCCAATGAGCACTTAAACTCAATCTATCCTAAATGCACAGTCAAATATATGAATATCTATTACCTTTTTAAATCCCGTAGTAACACACGAACATCTTGTTAATATTACATTAATTCCAAAATATATGCATATTTGCCGTAGATAACTTGCAAAATCAGAAATATGTTAGTGTTACATTAATTCCAAAATATATGCATATCTGGTCTAGACAACCGTATATCCAGATACAAAATCAGAAATATTTATTCTTGTCGATAGAATTCATACTAATTAATTAATCTAGGGTAAAATTGTCCTTAGAATTCAAAAAATGAACACGATCTCATGAGTGCCAGCCCGCAGCAGCACAGCTTTTTTGTTTGACAAGTCCCGCGGATTGAGATTTTTTGTTTGACAAGTTCTGCGGATTGAAATTGAGAGATCATTGACACAAGACTGCACGCGGGCCCTACAAATACTCCCTGCCTTCCCTGCTCTGTTACCCGCAAACTTGCTTCCCCTCTCCTCTGCTCAGATCTGTGACCCATCTTCTCTCCCAAATGGCGCATTCCAACGGCGAGCACACCGCCGCCGACGGCGAGGCCCCCTCGGCCCCCCGCTCCCTGGTACCGGCGCGGAAGGTGGCGCTGATCACGGGCATCACGGGGCAGGACGGGAGCTACCTGACGGAGCTGCTCCTCTCCAAGGGTTACGAGGTGCACGGCCTCATCCGCCGCTCCTCCAACTTCAACACGCAGCGGCTGGACCACATCTACCACGACCCCCACGCCGTGCCCTCCACTCCGCGCCCGCCGATGCGGCTCCACTACGCCGACCTCTCCGACTCCTCCTCCCTCCGCCGCGCACTCGACGCCATCCAGCCCGACGAGGTCTACAACCTCGCCGCGCAGTCGCACGTCGCGGTGTCCTTCGAGATCCCCGACTACACCGCCGACGTCACCGCCACCGGCGCGCTCCGCCTTCTCGAGGCCGTCCGCCTCTCGCGCAAGCCCATCCGCTACTATCAGGCTGGCTCCTCCGAGATGTTCGGCTCCACGCCGCCACCGCAGAGCGAGGACACGCCATTCCACCCGCGCTCGCCATACGCCGTCGCTAAGGTCGCCGCGCACTGGTACACCGTCAACTACCGCGAGGCCTACGGGCTCTTCGCCTGCAACGGCGTGCTCTTCAACCACGAGTCCCCGCGCCGCGGTGAGAACTTCGTCACGCGCAAGATCACACGTGCAGTCGGCCGCATCAAGGTCGGGCTGCAGACCAAGGTCTTCCTTGGCAACCTCACGGCCGCCAGGGACTGGGGATTCGCTGGGGACTACGTCGAGGCGATGTGGCTCATGCTGCAGCAGGATCAGCCTGGTGACTATGTTGTCGCCACTGAGGAGTCCCATACAGTGGAGGAGTTCTTGCAGGCTGCCTTCGGGTATGCTGGCTTGGACTGGAAGGACCATGTGGTCATCGACAAGAAGTACTTCCGGCCAACAGAGGTGGACAGCCTCAAGGGGGACTCCAGCAAGGCCAGGAGGGAGCTCAAGTGGAAGCCCAAGGTTGGTTTCCAGCAGCTTGTTGAAATGATGGTTGATCACGACATTGAGCTTGCCAATAAGGAGAAGGTCCTGGTTGATGCTGGGTACCGTGATCCCAAGCAACAACCATAGGAACAGGACAGAGGTTTTGTAGGTCGGAGCTTGAATTTGGGGTTATTACCTTAGCTGATACATTGTGGCCCACAAAGTAGTGGTTGACTGAAGTTACTATTTTAAATTTTCTTCTTGGGCTAGATATAAGAAGGGTTTGCAGCTTGATCTTACAGTATGTTTGATTACTATGCTATGTGTTTTTATCAACAAGTGAACGAATACATGTCATTCAGTAGTAGATCATGTGTACCTGATTGCAGATTGTTCTATATCATTCTGTATTTTTAATTTACAATATGGTCTAATCCATCCAAATAGCATTTCAAAGTTTCCCCTTGGCAGTTTGCAGCAGCAGGTGCATTGCTTGTATTTTTATGCCAAAAAGCATACATTGTATTTATTTGGAAAAAAAAGTTTATGTTGGTGTCATTCATACAACATGAGCTCTAGCCTTCAAGAATGCTCCATGGTTCACTAGAAGTTCCAGCCTCAAACTCCTATTTGTTCATTTGCAACTTCGATCAGTGGAACCTGTAAGTAGTCCAATTCAATATGTTGTCTTGTACTTCAGTTCTTCTGCATTTTAGGGGCGCGTGTTGTTTGTCTTGACAACATGGGTACTAGTCCTGAATTATGCAATTGGAATCATATTGATCTGAATCAGATACTATTTTAGAGAAGGATATCAATAATTCCATGATACACTGTTGACTGTTCAAGGTTTCATTCGCTGATTATCTCAGAACTCAGAAGGATATGTTGCGCTTGAGTCTCCTCTTTTGTAACAATAGTGTTGCGTTCCTATCTGTCAGGTCTGGAACTGAAAATTTCAAGCCTCTTTTGGTGCTATCATTTTGTCCATTTGTTAACTTGTGTCCTGTGATTCTGAAGAGTTATCTGAAATCTGGGTCACATCCTTGGTACTTCCCTTTTTGAAAGATGATTCTTTCAACAGGCATCATGTATGTAATTAGAATTATCAAGTCCTTTGGGGCTGAATAAAAACTATGTTAATATTTAAACAATTTAAACAATAAAAATAGTTATTAATATTTGGTACCTGATCTGATGTTTTCAGTTGCTTTGTGGAGCCTAATCCTGCTTTGTGTGTATCAATACCAGAGTCTAACAATCACATACTAAGCAGATAATTTGTGTGTAGTTTCTGCTATGATTTTCCAGGATTGGAATACACCTTCCATGTAGGCCAATAAAATCATCCTTGACAGACCGGGGGTGTTGGAAGTCCATTGCTTTATTCCATCCAAAATAATTTCTGCTATGATTTTTCTGCAGCTTGTATGCTCATCTAAATGACTGAACAAGGATAACATGCTAGAATGGTCCAGTTTATTACCTGGTTTTCCTGCCCTTTTCTCCATTCTTGGAGCTGAAGTAATTTATCCATAGAGTTATGATATTTGTTCCTGAATTATGCTACTGTTATCATTATTGATCTGAACCTCAAACCAAATCTATAATGCTTCTAATTCCAAATTTCTACGGAAGACAAGAGAGGTCATATCTGCTCTTACCGAAAGGGGCTTCATGACAAGCATTGCGATTATTGTATGACTTTTTGTTTGTTTTTGGCAGTATTTTTTTTATGTGTGTGGTTGGTACCTTCCCTCTGAAGGGTGATGCATTCATATACCTGCCTGTATCGCCTAAAATATGGAAGTTCCATTCTCTATTCCACTCATTTTTGGCTGCTTAAACAATTGTAAACTTGTAATCTGTAATCCTTGGTGAAGAAGCATTACTCTTTTCTCATTCTCTTAATTTTAAAGGAGACAAAATTAAACGTCCCAATCATGGGTGATTGATACACCTTGCTACGTTTTCAGTTTCTAATGAGCTGAAAAGGATATGTTGCTTTTCGGTTCCTGTTGACAAAATATCGTTTTCTACAACTATAATATGTTTGGATGGCAACTTAGCTGAACGCCTGAACCTTCAATTAAATTTATTGTTTTACATGTTATATCTGAGGGCTGATAATGTAAGCCATTTGCATTTGGCTGCTTGTTATGTCATTCTGCAGAGTGTATTTGAAATTCATTGTAACGCTGCATCTTTGCAATTTCTGGTGCCAAGGCGTCGCTGGACGGACATTTTCTCGCTCTTGTACCATCAGTGTACTAGGTACTCGCTGGACTACCTTGCAATGAATCGAAGCTGCTGGCTATTCGAGATGGACGGTGAACTTCACGTCAACCTCACTAATTGTTGTCGACTTCACCTATTCGTTCCATTTTTCATCGTTGATATTAAGATAAAATTTGAAATAAATTTAAAGTGTAGTCTAAGGTACTCAATTAAAAAGGATCGTGTGCTAGGCTAGAATAGTGTTGCCAATCAAGTGCACCAAGTGCTCACTCTTTCCATCAAGAACCTTCGAGTTCCTTTTCCTTTTCTTGGTAAAATAGCTTTAAATCCGAGTGCCTCACTACCATTTTCAGTTTCTTTGATCGCAGGGATGCCGAATGGGCAATGGTTTGCTTTTTTTCTAAGCATGGAATGGGCAATGATTTGCTGAGGTAGTGACATAATGCAGGTTTTTTTTTAATAAAATCTACTTTACTCTCTCTAAGTATGATTAAAGTCCGGATACCTCTATAAATTATTATTTGGTTTATTTTATATTCATGATTTATTAAAATAGATTATTTTACATCTTTAATTGGTATTTTAATCCCGAGTTGTTAATATAGACAAGGATTTGAGTTAGGATTGCCCTATCAACCTTCACATATATGTTGTACAATATGACAAAGGACTAAACAAACGAGTCACATAATCCTATTTGAGTCTATACTCTTTTGTGTGTGGTTCTTTTACTCCGTTCTCTCGATTGGCGACACAAGGAGAAATATAACTAGGATACAGCTATAGGGAGTTGATGATAGGTAAATCGAGGATATCGCGGTGACACGGATTGAGTGTGAGCTTGTCAATGACCACAAGCTCCTAATGGCTGAGCGTCTCGAGAGATATTCGGAACGAAAAGAAAAGCAAGACGGTATAGAAACAAGGGTGCACACACATCATAAGGTCAGTATATGGTTATATGTCACATTAATTTATTTATCTTGTTAGACAAGATATGTGCAGTCTCAACTTTATCTTAAACTATATCTGCAATTTAGGATTAAAATATCAGTCAAAGGTGTAAAAAATTATAGTTCATGAACAATAGATAAACCAAATCAAATAATAGTATAGAGAGTTATCTGAACTCCGCCCATACTTGAAGGAAGTAAAATAAACTTTATTCTATTTTTTAGCTCATATAATGCACATGCATGTCATTTGTGGACCAAACGTTTTACAGCCCATTCATCAAACCATCCAAGTACTGTGCGAATGGTCCATTTTTGTGGCCCATATTTTGGCCCATTTTCTTTTCATCATCATTGAGTGAAGAAAGGAAAAAATAAAGGACGAAGAAAACTGAAAGGTCCCGTTGGAGCGGCGGCGGAGTATCGCAGCTTTCGCAGGCGGCCGCCGGAGGCGCCCGCACGGAATCCACGACACGCGGCCTGGATCCCTAGATGACGCCGGTGAACGGCGTGTCAGGGGCGGCAGAGGTGGTAGCACCGCCTGAGCTGCCTCCTGAGGCGGAATCGGAGGTCGACGGCTTCCGTCGGCAGGTCGACGACCTCGTCTCCAAGACTGATGTGGTAATCCTCCCTTGCCTCACCTCTATGTCCTGTTCTGCTTGGAGCGCAAGATTAGGCTCTGGTTCCCGGGAAACAGCGGGTCTTGCTTCGCTGCGGAATGCCTTTGGGGGAATTCGGGGGAGTTAGTGATTTTCTGCGCAAGGATTTGGGGGCGGTGGTTCTCAGTTTGGATTTCTTCATTATGTGTGCTGCAGCTGGAGAGGCGTGTCAACGAGGTTGTGGACTTCTACGACGGCAAGAAGCATGGCAGCGGCAGGCGGAAGGCCGGCGGTGGCGGCAGAGGCGGACACTCGAGGGGGATGCCCGATCTTATGCGCCAATTTGGCGTGATTATGCGCGAGGTGATCTTCCTTGAATTGATTCCTGAATCGTCACGTGATTATTATTATTTGGACATTTCTGTATCTTATCGGTGTTTGCTGGGTTATTTGTTCTGTATTGTTGCATCCCGAAGCATGCTCTAGGAAGCTTGGGTTAACTTTGAACCGTAGAGGACCTATATGCCTGATAAATCATATGAATGAAAAATAGAGACGACTTTGATTCTTTACGTTGTGATGGCTGCCCAATCATGCTGAGCCAACTCTGTCCGTTATAAATAGATGCCCTGTGACAGTGTTTTTGTAGACGCTAAACGCCTTTTAACCAATATATTCAGGCTACGCGGCCATTTATTCGGGTTACACGGCCTTTTAGGTAAACATGGCTGGGCCTATGTAGCGTTTACGCTCTACATACATGGGCCGGGCATCCCGATTAGGAAAACATAATGTGAATAAGATTTGATTGGAAAATTATTTTCTGTGGTCTTTGATTGAACTTGCAAAATAGCACTATATGGACATTTATTTCTCTTTAGAATTCAATTCTCAAGTTGTCAAGCAGTGAATGAATGACTACGTGATTGAAGCTCTTGGAAATTTTATGGACGGGATCATATGACAACTAAAAGGGCATATTGTATTGAAGCAACAATGCATTTTTACTATTAGCTGGCTTTCCTCTTTATGTTTCTTTTAATATTTTATTCAGTTACTGCTGTTAAACTGAAAACATGTGATTAGTTGGGCCAGCCACCACATCCCCTCTCCCCAGCGCCAGCAGATCCCTGCTCCTGCCATGGATGCTGGTGCCATGACCGACCATCCTCTTTGCTGCCACCAGCTGTTTCCACCGCTCAAGGCCTTTCAAGCTTCAATGCTGTCCAAAACCCTCTGCTGCCATCTCCACTGCACACTACCATTACCTCAATCAAAGCTCGCTCCTGCTGCGGACCCTGCTCACCTCCATCCTTCGTCCCCATGGATCTGGCACCACCTTGTTTCTTGCCTTTGTTCTGGCCAAACCGGTGGGCCTTCTCTGCCTTGGCCTATCCCTATACTGGACACCTGCGAAGTGTGTCCAGATCCCATTTCTTTGCTCTGCATAGAAGTATTTGTGGACATGTTGCATGGGTCGTGGCTTCACCAGATCACTAACTGGTGAAACACTTGATTAGTTAAACACATGAAAAGTTTCCATTTATTCCATTGCAGTTTGCACTAATTTTTTCTTCTTTCTGTCCAGATCACTTCTGATAAATTGGCATGGCCGTTTTTGAAGCCGGTAGATGTTAAAGCCCTGCAGCTTGATGATTATTACAAGGTAATGCTGCTAATACATTTTATCCTTGATTGCTGGAGTTAAGTTCGTAAAACAGGAGTTATTCATTTCTAAGGATGCATTTGTAGGTTAGTATAAATGCCAGTCATTGTTGATGTGCTGTATGCATTTGGTGTTACTGAGCTGTACAAACTGAAAAAAAGGTACACTGACGCTTATTCGATGTGGCTATAGTTTACATTCTATGGAAAGCACAAGTGCATAACGCCTTAGACGTAAGTCATTGTAGTCGGTGGTTATTCGTTCAGCAGTTGAACCTTATGCAGTTGTTTCATCAATGCCATTACTTATCAGGTTATGCCTTTTAACTTAGTATCAGTTACATGGTTGGATTACATATTCCTGCCTTGTATTGTTTAATTCTAATTGTGGAACCATTGAGATCTAGCAATTACTCCTATATGTTTATTCACATTTAGTCTCATCTTGATAGCTTAGGTGGACCTGAGTTATTATTACTATTATTTAGGTAAAGATGAACCCTATTTTTTGGTTTCATTATTAGTTTGTATCGAACACCTTTGATTGGGATGTGTTACATTTATCTTATTTGAAGCCTATCAGTAGTGATATAATATTCATGTTACTTCCTGTTCTCTACAGATTATTTCCAAACCTATGGACTTCTCTACTATTGAAAAGAAAATGGAAGGGAGGGATGGTACCAAATATAGCAGCGTTCGAGAAATATATTCTGATGTTCGATTAATTTTTACAAATGCAATGAAGTACAATGATGAACAAAATGAAATTCACCTCATGGCTAAAGCATTGCTTGAAAAATTTGAAGAGAAATGGCTCCATTTTCTGCCTAAAGTCGAGAGTGAGGTAAAATTTATAAGTCATACCTGTTACTATTATTTATTTATTTGTTTATTTATTTATGTGGACATGAGTTACCCAGCCTTTTTTTTTTTGGGAGATTGAGTTACCCAGCCTTTGACAAAATTGAAATGGAACATTCTGTTCTTCCACCAAATTCTCATTATATTCGCATGTAGGAAAAAAGACAAAAGGAGGAGTCAAAGGATGTTGCACCTACAAATGCTTCTCGGGAAGCATCTATTGGAAAGTTAGCCAAAGTTACTGATGAGGAGGTATGCATAATGGTCTGATTGATTATCAGTTAAGATTTTAATCGCATGTAACTGTGTAGTTTCAGAAACAATATGCACAAATGTGACTTGTTTCAGTCAAGCCAGCCAGTGTGGTTTCTGATGAACTATTCAGTAATTGATTTCATGGATCCAGTGCTATACTTATATTTGTCTATGGATATTGATACTTCCTCTCTTGTTTCCCTTTCCAGCTGAATGAGATCAATAAACAGCTGGATAAGCTCCGGAAAATGGTGGTTCAGAGATGCAGGTACCTCTTTCTCTTTGATTGCTTATTTTGAGCCTAATGATTTGACAGTCTGCTATGAGTGTGTGTGCTATGATGTCGCCCTTCCTATATATGTGAGTCACATTTTTGTTAAAATCTTGAGTATTGTAGGAAAATGAACACAGATGAGAAGAGAAAACTGGGTGCGGGCCTCTGCCACTTATCTCCAGATGATCTTAGCAAGGCACTAGAAATTGTTGCACAGGACAATCCTAGCTTCCAGACTAAAGCAGAAGAAGTGGATCTTGATATGGATGCTCAGGTAATGCTTTTTTCCCTCCTTCCCCTTTCTAACCCGTCCTTTTAGTTTAGTGACCATAAGCAGAGCAGTTACTCTTCATTGTCCCTTAAAATTAAGGCAAGAAGGCTGCATTTATCATTTTGGCTATATCCTTGTCGTTTTAACGGTGCGGTCCTTGTGGATGCAGAGCGAGACAACCCTCTGGCGGCTGAAGTTTTTTGTGAGGGAAGCGTTGGAACGACAAGCCAACTTTGCTTCTGGGAAAGACGAGAACGCAAAGAGGAAGAAGGAGATAGTCAGTGCTCTGGCCGAAACTGCTTCGAAACGAATAAAGAGGCAGCCTTAGTCATCTTTTGGATCTTTGACACTTATGATTGTTCCAGATGTTTTGCAATAGGAGTAGCGGCTAGCGTTGTGCCTTGTAAAACAATTTCCTCCAGTTTGTGGAGTCGTGTATATAGTGTGCATTATCCTGTAACTCACCATTGTTTTTACCTGCCCCTAAATCACATTTGGCGGCCCTGTATCTGGCCCATATGCCACATCATAGCCCAAACATCGAGACCTGTAGCTAGGGCGAGTGGACAATTGATAAAATCTCTCTTCCCAAATGCACATTCCTAAATATCCCTTTTACCAACTTTTTAATAAAATATCCTAGTTCTTAACATTTTGTTTACAAAATGTTCCAAAGGTGCCAAGTCATCACTTTAAATTGCCAAATCATTTTTTTTTCCTTTTATGACGTGGAAAGGTAGAACTAAAAGGACACTTTTACCCCTCCCACCAAATTCCAATAGAATATCAATAAATGACAAATTCAAATCCTATTGCGAATATCTATCTTATTTTTTGGTTCAATGTCGCTATCGAACAGTTCATCTAGAATATCTATTTATTGTGTGACCCTGAAGATTGTTAAAACTTCTGATGTCTTTAATTCTCTTCTTTGTAGATTATTTCAAAACCTATGGACTTTTCTACTATCCGAGACAAAATGGAAGGAAAAGATGTAAAGAAGTATAACAATGTTTGAGAAATATGTTATGATGTTAGATTGATTTTTTCCAATGCAATGAAGTACAATGCTGAAGGACATCCTGTTCATAGAATGGCCAAAACTTTGCTTGAGATGTTTGAACAGAAATGGTTTCGCCTCCTTCCTAAAGTTGAAAGTGAGGTGAGCTTTTCGAGCCTTACAGTTTCCTTTTTGTTTTGATACAGACATGGCTTCAAACTGGTATACAAGAACCTCTTGTTGCATTAGGTTCAACAGCATACATCTTCAGTAAACAGGAACCTCTTGTTGCCTGACATGGCTTCAACAGCATAGATCCAACACAACTCACGCACACAACAATACAAAATAACAGCATCACCACCAGGCGATCCTCCATATCCTTGGTGGATGATGCTTCAAGTTCTCCTGTGGTAGCATTCTTTTTCCGGCTTCCTCCCGCCTCCTTCTATTCACATGCCTTCATATCTTCAGTATTCAGTATTCAGTTCAGTCCTTCCTGCCCCAAAACAACAGAACAAGCACATCTAGATTCCTGCAACGCCCAAACTATCCTCAAACGAATATAATCCTCATGCGTGAAAACAAAGTCGCATTTACTCAGCAACCCATATCCATCGTACATCCAACATCGACTCTGCTTTCTTGAATAATGACAACGATATTCTCTAGCCGTCTTTATCTCTCCGGGAATACAGTTTTGGCACATCAAAATTACTGTAACATAGCGGCAGAAGTTACTCCCCAAACCATAGCCTTCACACCTTATAATAGGCCAAGGTCATACTAGTTGATGGATTAACTAGTCTTCTAAAGTGAATCTCCATGATACATGCTAGTAGGCCAAGACCTATTATAAGGTGTGAAGGTCATATTAGGTTATAACCTTCACACCTTATAACAAGCATGAATTGCTAGTTAATCCCCGTGAAACGTGCTGTAGAGATCACTGCACGCTAAATGCATCAATACAAGCCAAAGCTGTTGTGATGATAAAACCTTAACCCAGTGAATGTGAATACATGATCGAAGAACCACACAAAGAACTAAAGAAAAATGAACAACATATGTATCATACATTTTAATATATAAACAGTAGAGTACAATGACATAGCATGCAGTTTTAGTGTATGGTAAACTTGGAAAAGGCAATTCAGGTATACAACTGGAATAGCTGAGTCCTGTTACAGGCTATATGAGGTAAATACTAAAAGATGATTTCTACCTGATTTTGCACTAGACTGCCCCAACCTGCTTGGGTCTAAAAGGCTTTGTTGTTGCTGCTACTTGATTTTGTATAGAAGAAAGAAGTCTTCTGGGTTATATCAGGTTAACGAAATGAGCATACATAGGGGAGGTTAGCAAATCACCTCTTCTGCAACAAACTACATAACTGATTGCCGATAGTTTCTCTCATCATATCCCTATTACCAGTATTTAACGTGAAAACAGCTGCTCCAGGATGATTCCTCAATCTCGCAACTGTGGTTACATAAGGATAAAAAATAAGTGATAACTCTAGGGAAAAGCTACCGTCAAATCATGACTTTCCAATAAAAATTGACGAAGTGTGGTAAATGTGTGGAATAGTAAATTATAACTCTTAATTAAGGGGGTGTTTGGCATGGCTCCAGAGCTGAACTCCAGCTTGGAGCAGCTGGGAGCTAGCCAAACACCCCAACTCCAAAAATTTTCGAAGCAGGCCAACTCCTCAGAGTTGGGAGCCCTAGTTCATTTTTTTCAGTGCACCTCAAATCCAGCTCCGAAGACTGAGAAAACGTGGAGTTTGGAATAATTACCCGCCATGCCATCGGTTACACAAAAAACGGTTTGTTCTTTTTTTCTCTCTCCACCGATGCTCGCCTCCGCTTTCTTCCTCCCGCCGCCCAGAGCCCGCGCCGTGATGCTCCCGCTGCTGCCTCACACCGCGCCGCTCCCGCCAATGCCTCGCTCGCCACTGCCTCCGCCCTTCTTCCTTGCCCCGCCCCGCTCTCGCCGCCTTCTTCCTCGCGCTGCCCAGCTCCCGCATCTTTCTTTCTCGTGCCGCCTCGCTCCCGCTGCTGCCTCCGCCCTTCTTCCTCGCGCCTCCTTGCTCCACCGCTGCCTCGCCTCGCTCCTGCTGCTGCCTCTGCCCTTCTTCCTCACGCTGCGCTGCTCCGCTGTTGCCTCGTGTTGCGCCGCCGCCCTCCACCGCCGATGTTGCCTCACTCCGCCCATTCTGATTCACGCCGCCTCACCTCGATTCACGCTGCCCCGGCACCATCCTGCTCCGATTCGCGTGCTCCTCCGCCTCGATTCACGCCGATCCGGTATCCACTGCTCTTACGAAAGCATAAAAGGTGTTTTACGTGTTTGACTACATTTTTCTGAAGTTGGGCTGTTTGGCATAGCTCCACTCTATAGTAGAGCTGCTCCACACCAGAGTTTTGGAGTAGAGCTGCTCCACCATAGAGCAGAGCCATGCCAAACAGCCCCTAAGTGTGTGATCTCAACTGATTCATTGGATGCATAAAAAGAGCATAGTACTCCCTCCGGACTTAATTTGTTGACATTGGTTAGTGCAAATTTGCACTAGCCAACATCAACAAAAGAAAACCGGAGGGAGTAGTAGAACACATAAAGCTTTAAACCTGCAAATCATTGCAGCTTTCACAAAAACTTATGAATGAATTCTGTTGTAACAAGGGAAATGACATTTTATACAAATCACTTGTATAAAGTAGCCAAATAAAGTTGCTAAACAGAAAAATACAGTACCTCCTGGAATGTCTCGGCCATATCTAGGAACTGGTATTGTGGCCAACACTGGGATATTGGATTCAATAACTCTCATTACAGCAGGGAAAAATGCTGAACTGAACAGCTCCATTTTACCAACTTCATCAATGATGAAGAGATCTGTTTCTTCCTTGACCTGATATTTCAACAAGAATTAAGAAGTAAAATACTTTTCATATTGCAAGTGGTAATTTCACACCAACACTACTATGATCAATTTACAAAGAACTTTCAAAAGCCCATTGGCCGTGTGCTAACAAGCACGTCCTTTGTTTCAACTTTCAAGCTTGGTAATTTTGTGATTCTTGAGATTTTAAAATAGAAAACTGCTGACCTGCAGCTCGGGTACTGCTGACCACATCTACTTTGTACTTCCCAACAGTGGGCCATCTAACAGACTCTGGGCTGCACAGAACAAAAACAACTTTGACGTATGCATCAACAGATCTATGCTAAAAGAACTCACACACCAAGTTGTATAAAAAGACACAATGGCAATACTATGACAGTACAAGGCTACAAGCATGACACATATTACATGGACAGTGAAGAAAAAACAGGTAGACAGAGTACTTCATTAAACTGGCAAAGGTTGGCTAAGTGGTATGTGCAAGAAAGTAGTATAGCAACAGGAACCGGAAGCTTAAGTTATTCTGCAGTAGAAAAGTTATGGGATATACTGTGTTATTATGAGCAGTATCAAATAGACGTTAATTTACTTCCTTATTGCGAATTTAGTACAAATTTGCAATGCAGTAACCCTCAATTAGTATGTTGTTTCATGGCATCCAATATTTTCCCTAGCACTGACGCGTTTCAGAAATTTCCAGTTACCCAAATGACCAAATGCACAGAGCTAAACAACGAAATTAGATCACGCATAAATAGCAAGCTGAGCCCGACCTGGAAACCTTGGATGAGGCGAGAGGCCCGCTTCGCCCGTCGAGCGTGACGACCTCGAACCCTACCCGTTCCCCGCTCTCCCGCACCTCCCCTACAGACAGGCAACATAAAAGGCCGGTGAAATTGCTGGTCGATGACCACGCAGGGGAACGGATCGGAATCGACAGAGATAACACAATACTGGTGTAGAAGCCGCGAATATTGAGGTGCGGGTGTGAGGCCCTGAGGTTTTCGAACACCCGCATGACCAGCGTCGTCTTCCCCCACGCCCTACGAGTACCACAAGCCAAGGCCCAAGGCCGTGAGGCGGACTATGAGAGAAAGGTTTTCTGAGGTACTTGTAAGCTTACCGGCGGACCAGTGACGAGGAGGCACCGCGACGGCGCGGCGGCCATAATCGGCAGGCGGCAATGTCTCACGCGACGCGAGCGGGCGACGGAGGTGGGAGGCGCGCCGCCGCCGTTGTGTGTGACTTCACAGTTCCTCTAGTTGCTGGAGGCGGAAGTCACAAATCATTTACGTGTCCACTGCGAGAACACGGAATACAGAATTGTATGGGCTAGACGGGCTCCATTTCCCGCTCGGCTTTGCCTGGACGTGAACGGGCCTGTTATTGGACCAGAGAGAGTCTGGGCCACGGCTCAATGACACACCAGCTCTTCCCGCTCGGCTCTCGACTCTCGGCCTCTCGGGTAGGGTGTAGCTGAAGTTTGGAGTTGGAGATCCCGGTCAAAGCTCATTGGGTTTGAGGAGATTACTACTAAGACCGATAATATTTCGTATGTTTCCAGTATGGATTTTTTTTTCTTTCAACATTTCGATCCAGTGTGCAACAACCGGAGATAAATTTAGAAACATCAAATTCTAGACTAGAATGTTTCAATTTGGTGACTTCAGACGTTGTAAACGCATTTGTACTGTACATGTCCTCGCTAAGAAGAATAAAGAGCACATACGGGCAACGGGGCAAGTCCGAGAACCAAATGCAGAAAAGTGGGAAAGAGAGGACGTAAAATGAAGGCAGAGAGTTTATTGCGCTAAATATTTTTGCTCCCGCGGTTATCTGAGTGCGGCCACTGTCCTTGGAAAGAAAAACATCATACAGTAAATAGTACGAGTATATATATTTTTATCCAAGGAGTTTTAACTGTTTGCTTTGAAGTTGCAACATATCTCAAGGTCTCTTGCCCGAAAGATTCATTAAGCATGAACGCATTTCTGAACCGTATATGCCAGTGACAACAAATGAACCGCGGGAAACAGAATAAACAAAACTAAATAAAAACGACTAAAATCGGACTGACATATGGCCCCACGGCCTCCAATTCCGACTAGAAAACGATCACCCACACGACCCAGGGGAACGTGCCAATCGGATCCGTCCACGACACACACGCTGCCGGTCCCACACACCAGCAAACGCGCCCGCGGCCGGCCGATGAGAATACAGTAGCACGGACAGCATTGCCTTCTCCGGCTTCCATGTGGGGTTATATCTTTCCTACCCTACATGTCATAAAGCGGGCCCGCGCGACAGAGCAAACCTGACTCAACGGAAAGGCTCCACGGAAAAGAAGAAAAAAAAAAACCAAACGCACGCAAAGCCACACGCACCCCGACCCGTTCCGACCCAGGCCATCACCCCACCTCCTCCTCCTCCTCCTCCCTCCTCCCAACCTCGCCGCGCCGCCGCCGCCGTTGCGGCCTCCGATGGCGAAGACTCGTAAGCCTCCTCCTCCGCCGTCGCCCCCGGCCCTTGTGGAAACACCATCCCCGCAGCGGCGGCGCAAGAAGAAGGGCCGCCCCTCCCTCCTCGACCTCCAGCGCCGCAGCCTCCGTCTCCAGGCTCAAAACCCTAGCCCAGCAGACTCACCCGCCCGAAGGGACCCCAATCCCTCAGACGACGACGACGACGACGGGAGCGGGCGGCGACGGCAGAAGCGCCACAAGAGCGTCCTCGCCGGCGGCGTCAAGGTCGGGGCCCATACTCCCTCGCGCCAAATTTTCGAAAATTACGGACTTTTGGAGCCTCCCCGGGGGGTTTTGGCCGCGGGACACGCGGCGATGCGGAGCCGTAGTGGTTGGATCTGCGGGCTCGGATTTTTTTTTGGCGGGTACGACTCGCATCCGTGGTGGGGAATCTAGCGGGAGATCAGTGGAGCTGTGCCAGTGGCCGTTGAGGATTTTTTGCTTCTTGGAGGGCGTTGCTTTTTTGGGCGGGTTTGGAATTCTTTTTGGTTTCCTCTGGAGTCCAGTCGGTGTTGGGATCTTGACCTTGTCAGCGCTTTAATCCTTTCCTTTGAAGGGAACAGTAAGCGGATCTGACAAGTTTTTGACGAACTTGACCTTTTTTTTCCAATTGATGTATATAAAGCACTGTCCGTGCTTCAAGAGGCCGAAAAAAAGTCGTCGTTTTCAGTGGGAGCTTGGGGCAGGCATGATTTTTACTGCGGTCCTCACTGGACGATGAGGAAGCTGATGGTTTTAAACGGTTTTCTTCTGCGAGAATGTGTTTGTTGTTTTGTATTTCTATGCTAATTGCTATTATTTCGGTTCTTTGCTGCTGCAGGAGGAGAGGGGAGAGGGGACGAAGGATGCCACGAAAGCGACGGGGAAAGGTGAGACTTGGAGGGAAGCAAGCATTATCGTTGAAGTGGTTCTGGGATTTGAATTTTTCTTTGGTTAACGTTCCTTGTGCTTGTGGGAGCAGGGGATGCTGCGTCGGCTGGCGGGCCCACGGGTACGCCCCTCCCAGACAAAAAGTTGCTGCTCTTCATCCTCGATAGGCTCCAGAAGTGAGTGCCCTGGCCCCATCCTGATGTAATTCTCGTCCAATAAGAACCCCAGGCTTTACCTGCGAGGCTTCGGTTATGTGTGCTTATCTGCCTACCTTGCACTGCTCTCAGGAAGGATACTTATGGAGTTTTCTCGGAGCCTGTGGACCCTAAAGAGGTGAGCAGTTGAGCTCTATATTTGTTGTGTTTTCAGATGGGAGCTCCGATGCTAAATGCCTGCGTGTTATGTGTTTCTGCAGCTTCCAGATTACCATGAGATTATAGAGCATCCTATGGACTTCTCAACAATCCGTGAGAAGCTGTTGAATGACTCGTATTCTATCTTAGAGGAGTTTGAGGTATGCTGTTTGCCGTTTCACTGCTGCTGATGGTTCCTTGTGCTCTGTGTTAGTGTCTATTTCGTGTTACTGACTCTCATTTAATTCTTTGGCTGAACTCCTTTTCGTTCTGTGTGTTTTGTGTTGTTTTCTTGTCCGCTGTTCTTTATAGTTTAATATTTTCTATAATATAATGAACTAGACTTCTTATTGGTATATTATTACTTGAGTATGCTAATTATCTGCTTTTGGCATTTTGCTGTTTTTTACCGGGGAGCAAAATGGGCTCATATAGTCGTATCATATGAGTACACTGTGAGTTATTGCCCTTAATGAAAGCTACTCATATTCTTGGGTTGCTATGTAATAATTGTGCCATTGCTGGAAAAGAAAAGGAGTCCCATTGAACTTCTAGACTCAATTTCTGGTCCAATATGATATTATTCATCTAACTGTGGGTTAGCATATGCTCTCTCATGAAATAATCATCAGTAAGTTAGTCTGGCCAATGCAGTTGGAAGCTGTGTCCAGCACTAGAGGGTATAGTTTGTTCCAACACAAGCCAAGATACCTGGACTTTTGGATCTCAAAGTTTCATTTTGAAATATAATCCAGATTCTTCTGAATAATAGGAAAACTATCGGTGGCTGAAGAGCTTTTATGATCCATCTGCAGTGGATCTATGTACATTTTGATATCTTGGCTTCTGCAGCTATGAAAACTTTCATTAAAGTAACTACAGGTTTAAATTATTGAGATTGCAACAGATGGCTCTTTGCTTTGTTGAATTCTGCTTTCTCAACAAAAAGAATATCTAATGCACGTTGTAGTTTATTTTTCATCGAGAATGTCTAATG
The DNA here is from genome assembly GCA_032690845.1 of Eleusine coracana subsp. coracana. NCBI lineage: Eukaryota > Viridiplantae > Streptophyta > Magnoliopsida > Poales > Poaceae > Eleusine > Eleusine coracana. The sequence goes on along the minus strand of CM064422.1, from coordinate 62,618,529 downwards.
CACTGGGTGTTGCGTTGTGCTTTAGAATTGATGTGTTTTTATTTCACACAGCAACTTTTAAGCATCTCAAAAATTATTATGGATGAACTAACACTAGTGCTTCAGTGCTGTGGATCTTTTCTTGATATCTCCTGTTTTCCTACTATGCAGAATGATGTATTTTTACTTACATCAAATGCCATGGCTTACAATTCACCTGACACAGTCTACCATCGACAGGTAATTTTTGGTACTATGCTGTATTGTACACCATTTCACATGCATTGCCAAATCCTTTATGTATCATGGGTTTCCCTATAGATATATAGAGATAGGTTAAACATGAGACTGGTAAATTGCTTCATTCAGTTATGATTTTGAAGGGGACACGCAGATTTCTATACATTTATTTCCCTGGCACATCTGTTCCAACAGTACATTTTATCATTGTATAAAATGTTATATGTTGTTGCAATTTGTAACACAGAGTAAGCTGATTCATCTGTATATAGTCAATTCAATTGCTTTTGTCGTCGGAGTTCGCTTCATGAACAAGTAGCCCCTTCTGTCCTTTTAGCACTCATGTACCTGAAATGTTCACTTATCCCCCCTAGGCACGATCTATTGAAGCACTTGCCAAAAAGGATTTTGAGAACTTGCGGCAACCTAGTGATGAAGAAGATGAACCGCCCAAGCCACCAGCTCGAAGAGGCAGGCCACCAAAGAATCCCACGATTGATGATGATGTGTCACCAGATTTATCAAATGCAAAAACAATAAAATCTGAAGACAATGCCGAAACAATAAGAAAAAGATTAACTGGAGACAAAACACGAAATACAAATACCCCAATGAAAGATTCATCCACTTTTCACAGCATGCTTGGATCTTTTAGTGCAAGAAGACCAGACAAAATTGGTGAATATTCAGGTTAGTTCCTTCGATTTTGCTCAATTGTAACAGCTCATGTGCTGTATAATGATATATGTTTTGGTTCCAATTAGACATATGACTCACAGACCCTTTCTATATTTGATAGGTTCTTCCAAATGGGGAAAGAAGCCAACTATTTTGGATGATGAGCGTCGGAGTACATATGATCAGCATTACTCACGTAGTACCCTGTTTTCTGTCTTTGATGATGAAAAGAAAATACTATTGCCAGTAAGCACATTCTCTTTTCTTTTTTTCTAGAATTCGCAGAACCTTAGTATTAAGAAGATAAACTTGCCAATAACCTTACAACTTGATCCACATTTAATTGTCCCCTGTAGTCTAACAAGTTGGATGAAATACATGAGGGACACAATAGCACATAGACACCAGAAAACTACCGAGCTAGTGATCTAGAGCCTACTCGTAATGTGAAACAACCTAGATTCTTGGCACCAACATCTATTGCTGACAATTCACAAATGTTTGAACAGACTGACTTCTGAACCTGTGGTCCAGTTAATTATAGTTGAAACTTAATGACTTCATTGTATGAATCTATTGGACAAATGATACATGGTTGCTGTGCTAATATTTCTCTTCTAATCTCTGTTCATTTTTGACAAAACCAGGTGGGGATTCAACAGCAACATGCATACGCCCGGAGCTTGGCGCGGTTTGCAGCAAAATTGGGCCCTGTTGCCTGGGATCTAGCAGCAAATCGTATCAGACGGACGCTGCCTCCTGGGACAAATTTTGGCCCTGGATGGGTTGTAGATGGTGAGCAACCTGAAAACTTGCAAGGCCCTCCTGCTGCCACATCCATGACTCCCTCCTCTCAGCTCACTGCTCCACCCTCTGACATGACATCCAAGAATGTTGTACTCCATCACAAGCCTGGACTGTCCTCAAACGGGAATGTTACTGACGAAGAGCAATCTAGGACTGAAACAGTAGCTTCCACATCATTAGGGTTGGATAAGAGCTCTGAAATTTCCAATAAAATAAAGTATGAGAATGGAGTTAACAAGTCATTTGGTGGTATGGATAATAATAATGCTGGTCCAGCACCTTCATTACAACACCATGGCCAAGGTGGAGACCTCTACTCTAATATCAATGGTTTCACTGCTGCACCAAACACCATTAATCAATTTATTGGACAAGGGATGTTTGGATCAGGCGCTCCTATGACGCATGCCCAAGTGTTAGGGATGTTTTCTGCGATCAATGGCAGAACCAACGGTTATATCCATGGGCACCCAGCAACTGCTGATAGGCTTAAACCAACACAGAATGGAGAAATTGGGAAGGCAGCCGCTAATCCTGTACATGATGTAGGCCATGATCGTAAGGTTGCCATGCCGTTAAATGATAAAGTTTCTGCTCCAAGCTTAAATGGTGTCCAGTCATCGGATTCCCCGCTTATGGGGAAGGTAGCGAATCCAAAGCAGCCTGATCTGGCTTTGCAGCTCTGAGAACATCAGTAATTGACATTGTTCACTGTATGACTAAGATCTGTGAAGCAGCGGCATGAACTAAATACTGCTTCGTGAGGCTTACTCAAGCTTCTGATACACAGATCGTCGATTGCAGCACACCAACTGGAGCTTCAGAAACTATGAAGAAATAACAAACGATTTCTTGTCAGAGAATAACACAAATCAGTTGTATGAAGTGGAATAGCTAAGGCTATTTAATCATTTGATCCCAAGTGAATTGTTGTAAAAGGGTAGGTGTAGTTTGTACAGATTCTAATCCTATTGGAGATGATAATGTTGGGATGAGGCTGTGCCTGGTGTCCAATTTGTAACAGTAGTATAGTAGAGGAAGTATACAAGCAAAAAGGCAGTGAATAATTTTGCCTTTTTTCTCCAGAGAGGATCCACCGTTCCAAATGTATGAGTGAGTGATTGTGGTAGGTGGAAAAAATCTGTCAAAGCTTGCTTCGAGCCTGACCTGGTTCTTTGTTCTCACTTGTTTAACATGTTCCTGTTATATCCTTTTATTTAGGTTCACTTTCTTGATATTTGGAATGATTTGTTGACCTTTCGATAATAACTTGATTATTTTTCATGTTGTTTCTCTTTACCTTCATGGCGCTGTAAATCTTCCAGCTGTGAAATGTCAGTGAGTCTTGATCATGATTCACTTCTGCAAGCCATACAAATGTCAGTGGGTCAGTAACTCATTTTATGGTTCTGCATCGATATTTTGCCATTATTGTGAGCAGCTGGCTTGACCTGCAAAAGGTACTGTCCAAGAGGAAGCAGTCATATACATGTTTGTACCCATCCCTTCAAATACTGTTCCAAGTCTGCAAATCGAGACCATTGGCGATCTTCGTGTGCAAAGTAATTTCACCAGACAGCTGCATGCTCGTGCCATGCGGATGCAGAGTCACGCTGGTGGCTACTGATGCGCCGCGGCACAAGCCGTAACGAATGGCACGTGAATGTAACGCTGCCCTGCCCCGGCCCTTTGGTTCAGAAGACTTTGGCGCCATTCATTGTGCCCACAAGGAAAACCACCCATCACCCGGCCAATCCATAACTTGTTCACAGTGACGCTGCTCGTACTACTGCAAACATAGAGGCGAGCATTCACGTCTCGTCAACAATTGTCGTGAACAATGCTATATGAGATTGTATTCATTTTCTTTATATATTTCTCTTTTTTCTCTCTTGCAAATGCTAGTAGCTGCCTTCAAGCCTGAACAGCCACGCACCACATGATGCGTGTAGAATTTTCCATGTAATAGGTCCGAGTTCGAACTAACGATCATGTACCGAGCTTAATCGTCTTGGAAATCTAGGCTCCTAGGTCTCGTGAATCGTGATTGATTGGAACCAAAAGGATGGCGTGCAATCAAAGACAGACCCTGAAAAAAAAAATAGTGCTGAATTAGCGAATTGTTAAGTGATCAGTGGAGTGGTTCAATTTTTACAGGGAACAAGCTACAAGCGTCTTGTCTTCGGATTAAGTAAGGTCGCTGCAAGCATCTGTTGTTGCGTCATGACACGGCTGCTAGTGCTAACCTCCTACTGTAGGAACCTAGGACAATGCCACAAACACATGACGTGACAGTGACGCGCAAGTGGCTAATGCAAAAATTATAAATTCACCGTGAATTCCTCACGCAAGGCGGCTTCATCACTCCACCGCTTCTTTGCTTTGCACCGTGCCTAATGACGCTACTGCTACCTTCGCGCCGTGTATTATATTCTCTCCACATGTCATAGCCTTATTTCAGCGTCGGGTACAGCGTGATCATTGTCTTGTTCTTCGGTTTCTTCCGCTGCTGCGTTTTGACGATCCATGCAAAGAGTTTTGACTAGTTTCTGATAGTGCGCGCCACCCGGGCTCACTATATTTGTCCACTTTTCCTATGTCCGTCCTTTGATTCTCAACAACCACCAAACACTGAATACTAATTTCTTCGTCAAAGGGAAAACGCTTAAATAAAAGAATACTAATTTCTTTTCACAACAAAAATTATCTTCTTTTTTCAGTGTTGCTGTTTCGACAAAGAACATACCAATCATTAGGCTGCAATGCAGCACTGATAATCAATTTCTCAGAAGAGACCATTAACATCATGCACGCATTCGGGGCGAACCCCGCAATAGATTGATGATAGGCTGATAGCTCAGCAACCCTACGCAAATCAAGAAAGAAAAATGGACGTACCGCCTGGTCCCGGATTCCTGTGCAATCATGGAGAGGAACTGCGACTTTTCCTGAAGCAGCAGGCACTCGTCTGTTCGCCCATCATGCTATTGCCCCCTTGCTCATGGCGCAGCTGCACTCCACTCCCAACGCCGTCACTGCTCGACCGCGAACAATTGGAGCTGGCCATTGATCGATGAAGATGACCTCGCCGCTTGCGTCCAAATGATGCGTCCACGTTGCAGGTGTGAGTACTAGTAATCATGCGTGTCCACTGTCCGGTGACTTTGTTACTGTCCTGTTAATTCAATAGACAGAGTAATTAGAATGGCTTGTCCAGTTTGCACAGCATAGCAAGGATCAGACGCTACGCGTAATTTGAGCTATCTGGATCGTGCAACCGGCAACTCCGACTGTAGTATTCATTAACGATTAGGTGATTTACAATTGCAGCAAGTATTCGGTTTCTGAAAGTAGTAGAGACATGTGACGCCTATGGCTTTGTCTGAAAGTTGGTTGCGTTTTGTTCAGTGGAGTGCCTGAAACCAGTTGTACTTGTACGCACTAGAAAATATTGTGGGTTCTCTTCAAGGGGACATGTCCCATGCCGTGTTTTTCTTTATTTTTATTTTATTTTATAATAAAAAAAGTTTCCGATCTTTTGCATCATGGATACATACAACCAGGTTCAACAACTTATTACAAGTAAGAGTAACAAGTGAAATTGTGACAAGCCAAGGAAACAAATCATTAAGTCTATACCGCCATGACCAATCATTCTTGGAGAAGACCCCCATTGTTACTACCTCCATCATTTGGCAAACTTTGGAGATAGCGTCTTTGTGTTTTTCCTTTTTCAATAGCCTCCACGACCGCAGCCAGTGTGTCGTCCTAAACAAAACCTGTATCAAAGTGATCATTGGTTTTTTATCAAACACAATATCATTGCCAGAGGAAATAATATTCTTTATTTATTATCAGACAATAATATTCTTTCCCAGAGGAAATGAACAATTCATACACCGTATAATCAGATCTGATAAGCATGATTTTTGCAGGGTACTTGTAAGATTATTTACAGCTTAAGAACAGCTGATGCCAAACTGCAGCAGCAGCCGTGCATGTAGGAATAGGAATGCCTCCCAGGGAACACTTTTCGTGACAATGGGCCAGCAGGTGTAGACCTGATTTGACATTACCAAAAAGCTGCGGCTGGAAGAAGAATGGACCGGCGCTGATCAGATGGCACCGACAGTTCCTCCTCTTCCCAGTGACCAGAGTGTCAATGTTAACCATTGCCTTCTTGTTAGATGTGCATAGAATTAAAGCTTTAGATAGCCACGTGGTTGGCTTCAACAGGAAGCATTTGCCTTCCTTGAAAGGATACACAACAGTGCACAAATTACAATAAACCCACACAAGCATCGAAATTTCCAACAAGAAAAGGAAAGAATACACATTCAAAGTAACTGAAAGGGACTACTTGTCCTCGAACCACTATTTTGAGACCATGCTTGACCTGCTTTTGCCAGCTCCATAGATCAGGAAAGCATAAGAGCACTTACTCTGATATTCTGATTCATAGTAAAGGATACCCACCTGCACTGAGTTTCTGACCATGAAATTCATCAGCATCTTCCATGATGAGTAACAAGGCACTGCTTTTAACTGTTCTCAATTTAAAGGACCTTGTAGCACATTTCTATCTACTCCAAATTATGCTGATAAAAATCGACATGCATGAACTTGGACGATGGGAGAGAATTGCAAGGCACGTTCGTATCATTCATCGGTGCAATGTTTCAGCACAACGCCGTGTCGACTCGACAGGTGTCAGTGTACATTCGAGCTAACAAGGGAGTATTTACGATGCACTGTGGGTAACAGTATGTCACAGCACCGCTGACATGCTTTGATGGTACTAGTATGGCATGGGTAACTGCTGATCTTGTCCCTTGGGTTCAATAATTCAATCACCTCGGATCTTCATTTCATCTCGAATGATAAATTATTTAATCACCCCTGATCCCCATTTCGTCACGAATGTAACAAATCCTGGCGTGATGAACAGACTGCTGCAGGGTGATGATATAAATGGAAATAGAAACGGGCAGGCTGACGATGTTCTTATCTCGCTCATATGGCCGGAGCAATTTTGTCATGGCCATCCGGGAGGGGAGGGAGTCGTGACAAGGACAAATATCAGATCTACCGCGGCACAAGGCGAAATGCCCGGCGAGGAAAGCAACGATTAGAGCACGCGGTACACGCCAAAGAGATCACTCTCGCTTCTTCCTCTTCCTCCCCTGACTCGCGGGAAAAGCCAAACCAGCACCATCCGAACAAGAACAAAACCGTGCTCTGCCCACACACCAAACTGCCGCTGTTTCCTTCTAGACTCCTAGGCCGAGACGCCGGCCGTGAAATTCCCGCTGCTCTAGCCTCCAGCGCTTCCTTCAGCCAACAAATTAACCGGCTAGCGCTTGATTTTGGAGATTTGTCCGATTAATGCCTTCCAAAACTGCTCCTTGACGAGCGCCCTCTCCACGAGCCTGGGGATTTGGATCTTTTCTCGGGAGGTTTTCTCGGGGCCCCATGGGGTCGTTTGCTAACTGGTTCTGCTCTGCATTTATACCCGCTTCACTGTGCTAGTCCTCTCCTCCCTCGTCTCCTTCTCCTCCTGTCTTTGTTTCGTTCTTGCGCTTGTGTGGTTACGGCAAGAGCAGTTCTCTCTTGCTGTGGGCGCAGCGATGGGTTGTTTCGGGTGCTTCGCGCCGGAGGCCGACCAAGGTAGAAGCGAGGACCTCAAGCATTTCGATGTGACGGATGATACATCAGGTTCTCTCTTGATTCCCTCCCGTGTTGTTGGTTTTCTGGTTTGGATTGTTGCCTGACTTTTGCTAGTAACAGGGGCCGATGCGAAGAGGAAGGTTGCGCCAGATGTCGCTAACGGATACGCGCACAGCTTCACCTTCAAGGATCTGCTTACCGCGACCGGTTACTTCAACAAGGTCAATTTCATTGGAGAAGGTGGCTTCGGTAAGGTTTACAAGGGCAAGATCAATGGGCAGGTGAGTTCGAGAAAACCTTCTTTCAATAGTGTTTGTGATTAAAGATCTGATTTATGTTTCTACTGTTCCTTTGCTGCAGATGGTGGCGGTGAAGCAGCTCGCTCAAGATGGTGTGCAGGGTAGTCACGAGTTCTTGGTAGAAGTACTCATGCTGACAATGCTTAATCATAAGAATCTTGTTAGCTTGGTTGGGTTCTGCGCACAAGGGGACGAGAGATTGCTCGTCTACGAGTACATGCCGTTCGGCAGCTTGGAGAGCCACTTGTTTGGTAATTATTCTCCAACATTTTTTTGGCTTGTTTGGTCAGTTCATTGTGCAATCCAATTCTGAAGCCGGTTTATCTGTTCTTGCGCAGACTACACACCTCAGTTGGAATGTTTGCCTTTCCTTCTTGTTTCTTTTGTGTTACTCTGCTCCTGATTCATTCTATACTGTGGGAAAAAAAAATCTTCGCCTTTTTTATTTAAATCTAGAGTTCCTTCATTTTGGCAATAATATGCTTTATCTACAATATCTTTTCTTTCATTGAGCAGCAAATATATGTTTAATTGAAGTACTTATTATTGCAGTGAAGTGTGTCTGCGTTATTTTTTTCTTCTCGTTCAAGAATTGTTGTTTGGGACGATGTTTACCTTTGCTGCTGCTAGATATAGTGATATACTCATATTTATGATCTGGCATTATGCTATTTTTTTCTCCCCCAATAAAGCTACAGGATTATGTTTTATTAGCTAAGATATTCCAGTCAAAATGTGATATACGCTATAATAAAAAAAATTGTAACACCCGTTGTCCCTAGTCCACCCACATCTGGATAAAACTTGCATACTAACAGTACCTGTCAAACACTTTTGGCTTCACTTCAGTTTAGTTGGCATACTGAGTGTAGGTACCACTCGCTTCCTGTATGAAACTAACCCATCGGAGCTAGTCTACTGATCTGGGCCTGGAGTATGAAAAACAACTCAATCACCTATGAGTAACTAGTGGCATTGCATCTAAGGAGAAACAATTCCCCAAATTCGACCCGGATTTTGTGAATGAATTTTCTACTGGCTGATTCCTTCCTATGTTAGAAATTATCTCTCTCTCTGCTCTGTCTATGCATTATCTGTTATAAAGTTTGTTATTTTCCTAGGCTTTTGTGCTTCATTGAACTACTTACTAGCTGAACTAGACAACACCGGTTAATTTAGCAATACAATTTTATAACTACTTTAGTAGGGATTTTGATCGCACCCTCAGCTTGATAGTGCAAACAATTGAACCACCCATTCTGTACAAGGGTAAAATAATGCACTGAATCTAATGATCCAACTAACACAATATTTTTATTTTTTTTCCCAAACGTGCATGAGCATGTGTTCCTGAATAAACTCTAAAAGAGGAAAGAAATTGAGTACAGTGCTTACATGTCAGTGAGGAACTTTTAGTAACAAATATTCATCTTTTAGAAATTATAAACCTAAAATGCCACAATGCAGGAGTTGACTATTTTCTTATGCGCTGAGATTGTTTATCACATAATACCTAAGGCTAGGTAGTGTCCCCACGGATAGTTATTGAATTATTTAGGTCCTCATGTCTTGTCTCATGCCTGGACATGACATGTTCTTCCTGATGATAGCAATGCTAGGTATGGGTATCATTGTTCCTTCAATTTTGTTTTCTTGGTTTCACTTGTACCTATCGCTTGTGGTTGTGGGTGATGTTGCTTGATGTTTATGTCTGAAAGTGCAGATTAGCTGTTTCAAGATTCTATAAAATATTTTCATCGCTTCTATTGCAAATTTTAAGTCAATATTTTTTTTTCTTGTGCTAATTCAACTGACAGACATTTCATTTAACCTTTGAATAGATGTGCCCATTGGCAAGCAGCCACTTGACTGGAATACACGCGTGAGAATAGCTATTGGAGTAGCAGAGGGGCTTTCGTATTTGCACAATGTGGCTGATCCACCTATCATATACCGTGATATGAAAGCAGCTAACATTCTGTTGGGTGAGGACTTCAATCCCAAGCTATCAGACTTTGGACTCGCGAAAGTTGGGCCAGTTGGTGACAGAACTCATGTCTCCACAAGAGTTATGGGTACTTATGGCTACTGTGCTCCTGACTATGTTGTGAGTGGAAAGCTTACAATGAAATCCGATATATACAGTTTTGGTGTTCTTCTGCTGGAGTTGATCACTGGCAGGAGGATCTATGATGCTGCAAAGCCTAAGCCAGAGCAAAATTTGTTAACATGGGTAAGCAACTTATGTGGCTTATGCATTCTTCTGTGTCCATATTTCATCAATAATTTGTTGCCAGTCAATTTTTTGGTAGTATCCCAGGCAAAAAGAATCGGCTATCTCTTCTCCATGCTACTCTTTTTTTTTCCCTATAGTTCTTCAGTTTCCGTAGATGTGCTTCACAGTTTCTTTATATTTTAGACGAAGTTGCCATACTTTTTCCCAGTATCCACATGTCTTCATTTTGAATAAATATTACATGTTCCATTGTTGTTGATAAACATTACATTAACCAACACAATATGCAACCTAATCTTAATTATATCCAATCTCGTAGTCAGTCATGTCAAGAAAAGTAGACTTGAAGGTTTAGAATTTTAAATTCGCTCCTTTTTATTTATTTATTTGCAGTCAAGGCCATTTCTCCATGACAAGAGGAAGTTCCATCTGCTTGTTGATCCAGCTCTGCACGGCCGCTACCCAGCATCGGCGCTGAACCAATTAGTTGTGATCAGCATCATGTGCCTCCAAGACCAACCCCATGTCCGCCCAATCATTGCAGACGTTGTGGTAGGCTTGAAGCATGTCGCAAGCCAGCCATATATCCCTGAAAGGCCGCCAGTGTCTATGAGTTCCCCTGCAAAATCCGGGTCACCACAATACGTTGGCACACCTTCCAGAAGGAGAGGTGGTAGGAGGTCTGCGCAGCATACATAGCCTAAGCTGCATGCTATCATAGAAGAACAAAATGTCACTCCTGGTGAGACTAGTTGGTAGTTGAAACCGTCAAATTCAATGTAGTCAGTGCCTTTTTGATTCAAGAACTGGTCTTGAGTGACCTGCTTGACAGAGAGTCTTATGATACTGATGGGTTGGTAGTTAAAGTTGACCATGAGGGTGGTTCTTTTGGTGGCTCGAATTTTCGATCTTGAATTCAGTAGCCATTGTACATATATGGTCAGTACCTGTTCTTATGTCAAGGGGGGAAAATGCATTAGTCCAGGTTATCAGTCTCTCTTTGGACAGTTATCAAGTTAGTCATGTACAAAGTTTTCATGTTCTGTTGCATGGTAGCTGGTAGATGAAATAATTTACAGCGCACAATGTTATTGTTATTTTTTAGTTCTAAGCCTGGAAAGTTTTGTATAGCAAGCGACAGGCATATTCTATTCTAGATCTAGCGCATGATTCTGCTCTTGTGCAACATTGGGTACGGCAGTAGCAATTGGTGATTTTTTTTTTCTCCTGAGCTTTAGGGCTTGGAACGTGTCAAATAATTTTGTCGCGGCTTGGTGCCGTAGCGATCCATCATCTACGGTTCGGACGTGGCCAAGGCCAAACCAAAGATTTGGTCCACGGAACGGCCACGTCATGAGAGTCTGCCACAACGATGCTTCCTGGTGCTCCTTTGACACGGTCGATGCAGGGAAAAAAAGCGGGATTTCTTCACAACTAAAGTACACAACCGTAAAATAAAGGCTTGTTTTGTTTTGTACGATTGATGTTGATGTCTTCTTCAGATGGTCCCTTACTTGGTCCGTGCAGGAAATGCTTAAAAAACTGCCAGGTGGAGTTGGACAGTTTGGCAGTTGGGGTTGCGTTTTTATCCACAAAAGGTAGAGCCATGTTTGACATCTGACTGTAATTTCGGCTTTAGCGAGTTTCCAGGCAAACACAAGGGCTGTTTGTGAAAAGAAAAGCTGGTGAAACATGTCTATCCAATATACATGCTAAAGATTTCACCAACAACCTGATGATTTCAAATGAAGTGTTCGACCCCTGACCCTGAGTCGGGACAATAAGAAAGGAACCAGATTGAGATTTCCTTGTGTGTGTGTGTGTTTTCTCCGTTGTTGATCGCCGTCTGGGGCATGATAATCTGTGAGTTCTTAGACCAATCAGCTCCTCCGTATTATCCCTGAGAAGTGTGGCCCCACTTATCAGTTGACGGGGGGGGGGGGGGGGGGGGGGGGGGGGGGGGCTCGTGGACTCGTGACTCGTTCGTCCAGCTTTGCGAAATGGAACAGCGCAATCGAGCGAGGACGCATGTACAACAGCAAGAAAACCACCAGCACGGACCGAGTCCATGAACGAGCTCGAGGAGTCGAGGTGCTGACTGTCAAGTGCTGAGTGAGTGAGGCGGGCACCGTGCACCGGGTGCATGGACCAAGCCCACGCCGAGACCAGCGCACTCTTCCGTGGCCTTGGCGCGCGCCGTCTCCTTCATCTTCATTACCACGCTGTCCACGTCCCCGCTATCTAAGCTCACACACACGCGCACGCCGGCGGAGGAGAGGATCACATCAGACCCGCGTGCTCGGGGGGCCGGAGCAGATCGATCGACGCCCCGATCCCGGCCGGCATGGGGAACTGCTGCGGCTTCTCCAATAACGCCGCCGCGAAATCGCCGAGTCCGAGCAAGGATACAGCCCCTCCTGCACGTAAGCCTCTAAGCTTCATCAGTTCGATCATCTCGTTCCGAAATTCCAATTCATTTGATGGTTTGATTTGATTCTGATTGCGTTGTTGTGATTATGTGCAGGGCCGGCGGCGAGGCCGCAGAAGCCGAGCGGCGGGAGGCAGGAGGAGAGCGGGAGTCCGTGGCCGTCGAGCGCGCCGGAGACGGGGTGCGTTCTCGAGGTTCCGTGGCTGAGGGAGTTCACGCTGGCTGAGCTGAGGGCCGTGACCCGGGGATTCAAGCCGGAGATGGTGCTCGGGGAAGGCGGGTTCGGCCGGGTGTACAAGGGCTGGGTCGACGAGCGCACCCTCAACCCGGCCAAGAGCACCGCCGGCGTTGTCGTCGCCGTCAAGAAGCTCAACATGGAGAGCGTCCAGGGATTGCAGGAGTGGGAGGTGAGCCACCACGGCGATCGATCCGCTCTTGATTTGGTTATGCTATTTCGTTTCTCGATCGAGTGCCTGATGAGCCGATTTCGGTCTTATCCTCTCTGCTTGATGAATTTGCATTATTTGTTTCATTTTCGTTTTTGTCCTTGAAAACGAGCAGTTCTGTTTTCTTGCATTTATCTGGATGCTCAATTGGTGGGTTTATGTGTGCTACAATATGATGTAATGTTCTTCAGTCATTTGCGGTTTGGCGTTTGCTAGTCGCTGTCTCGGGGACTGCTGTACAAGTCAACTGTTTTCCTTCTCACCTGCCTCCTCTGCCACGATTTTCTTTCTTTTTTTCTTCAACTCATTTCGACCAGCTGTGAGAACATGCCGTGGCAATCGATGTACTACTAATGCAGTGTCAACGTGACCCGTTGCTTGTCCGATTGGCATGCTGGATTAATTGTTTACTCTGGTCCATGTTGATTGAGCTGGAATAGTACTCTCTCATTAGTGAGTGCATCGGCGGCCTGTTCAAGTGGCGTTTCTCATGTGCATTTCTTGTTTCCCAACTCTGCAGTCCGAGGTCAACTTCTTGGGCAGATTGTCGCATCCGAACCTGGTGCGGCTCCTGGGCTACTGCGGCGAGGACAGGGAGCTTCTCCTGGTCTACGAGTTCATGTCCAAAGGCAGCCTGGAAAACCATCTGTTCAGGAGTAAGGCTCTAACCATTTTGGCATTGTATATTAGTTTTCTCAGAAATTTTGATTTGACCGAAGGTCCATCCGGTTAGTTTCCATACGTTTGACAAACTGCAGGCAGTTCACTTTCTGACTGCTTTCCTCGTTACTTACAACGACCTGCATGCATTTTTTTATCTGAAGATACAGCGTTTGGCAAATCTCGCCCTCTAGAAGCGCATTTGACTTTTGGCACGAAACCTGCATCACATGTCCATCTCTATGTGAACGCTCTGCAGTTTGACAAGTTTAAGCAGACCCCTTGCGCTAGCTACAAGCACTTCATGGAAGATTGCATATTTTTTGTGACTAATAACTGTAACAAAAAGAACACATGCTACAGTAAAATTTATGCAGTTCCGCATTGACTTGGTGGAGAATAAATAAATCTTTGATTTGGTCAGGGGGTGCTACGTTCGAGCCGCTGTCGTGGAGCAGGAGGCTCAAGATCGCCATCGGCGCGGCCCGCGGCCTCGCGTTCCTGCACTCGTCGGAGAGGCAGATCATCTACAGGGACTTCAAGGCCTCCAACATCCTACTCGACTCGGTATATGTTGGATAAATTAGCATTTTTAATTTTATATTAATCCAGATATAAATCATAAGTATGATTAACAGATTGCATAATGAACTAAACAAGTCTACGTAAGATCTAGACAGGTCTATAAAGCCAGATAAAAGTACAACATCTACCATACTAGCAATATCTATCATAGATAAGTAGACTACGAAAGCTAGTATGGAAGACATAGTTTGGGATGAGAGTACGTACGTTTCCTTCTGGACTGGGTAGAGAAGGCGACGACGACGTGCAGCACCGTCATGTTGTTGGCGACGGCGGCTGAGACCGAATTGACGACGAGGAAGACGAGCCGTGGCGACGAACTTGATGAAGACGAGGAAGCGATTGAGCAGTCGCGCAGAGCGCTTCCCAAAAACCTTATTCGCCCTCTCCCGATGCAGGATCGCAGAGGACGACGGTTCCGGAGACCTGCTCTCCCGTTCGCCGGTGCACGCCGACAATCGGGATGGAGAAGACTTGGCGACGCAACAATAGCGAGAGTCAAAATCCTAGGTGATTGCGTGATGTGATTTGCGGCGATACCCGTACGTATTTATAGGGAGGAACCGCTAGGGAAAACCTTATTCGCCCTCTCCCGATGCAGGATCGCAGAGGACGACGGTTCCGGAGACCTGCTCTCCCGTTCGCCGGTGCACGCCGACAATCGGGATGGAGAAGACTTGGCGACGCAACAATAGCGAGAGTCAAAATCCTAGGTGATTGCGTGATGTGATTTGCGGCGGTACCCGTACGTATTTATAGGGAGGAACCGCTAGGGTTGGGCGTCCCGCAACCGAGTCGATTACCATATTAATACGTCGGTTTCCATAATTAAATATATGGAATACGCAGGAAAAAGAAAGTGCAAAAGGAAGCCGCGCCCCCGCAAGGCAAGGGACCGAATTTCAGCGGACCATTCACGCAGGTGATGCGCGGCCGCGCCCACGCCCACACCCACGCCTGGCGAGGCGAGCGAGCCCACGTGTTCTTCCTTCCTTCCATCCACACACTTACAAGAGATACTAGAGCAACCAACCTTATAAGTTGGACTCTCTCCACCTCCACTAGCAATGTAGGACTAAACCTTTGCACTCCCACCACTTATGAATGCGTCTTTGAGATTTTTTAGAAATTATTGTGAATATTAATGGGCCAAGCCCATATAATTCTAACAGTATATATACTCTCATCACCTTGCTGTTGCAAAATAATTAAGCTGCCGTGAATCCTGTTCCGTTAAGGTTACTGACCGACCACGGTATGAATATTTTCAGGACTACACTCCGAAACTGTCAGACTTCGGGCTCGCCAAGAACGGCCCCGCCGCTGGCAAGTCGCATGTCACAACCCGGATCATCGGCACCTACGGCTACGCGGCGCCGGAGTACGTCGCCACCGGTAAGCTCGTGACTAGCTCGATCGGCCGCTAACATCACATTGTCATCTCTCTGCTGACGACCTGTGTGCATGCAATGCAAATTATGCAATGCAGGACACCTGTACGTGAAGAGCGACGTGTACGGGTTCGGCGTGGTGCTGCTTGAGCTGCTGACGGGTCTGCGGGCGCACGACCCGAACCGGCCGAGCGACCAGCAGAACCTGGTGGAGTGGGCCCGGCCCTACCTCTCCGGCGGCCGGAAGCTGACGAGCCTCATGGACCAGCGGCTCGGCGGGCGGTACCCGCCCAAGGCGGCGCTCCGGGCCGCCAGGCTCGCCAACAAGTGCCTCAGCGGCGAGCCCAAGAGCCGCCCGTCCATGGCCGACGTCGTCGCCGCGCTCGAGGACATCGAGGCCCTGCAGCTGCAGGCCAAGGGCCACCGGGACCTGCCGCCGCGGCCCGGAGCGAGAAGGTCACCGCACGCACCGTGATTCCTTTACTTCATCCCATCTGCGCTGATCTTCCTTCGGCATGCATGGTTACAAGACCATATGCTGCTATATAGTTGAGAAATCTGCAGTGTTGCATCTGGCAAATTAATCGACACAAAGGAAAAGGAAATTCTTTCTTCTTTCGCTGTGTCCGTAGTAGCATGTGACCGAATGATCTCACTTTGCAAACGGCCACCACACCAGCAGGGTCTGTGATGACTTTCGAAATGGTCAGGGTACTACCGAGCCACCCGAAAATGCTCATAAAAATGAGGACAATAAGGTTATTTTGCAGCCACATACAAAATATATTCAACTTATATATTTTGTCCCAACAACAATTCCAACAGTTACCTGTCAAACACATACATTAAAATAATTATTAAATAACTCCAAAAATCACCAACACATACATTAAAATAATAAAACAATCCACTTTCCCAACAAATATTAGATCACATACGAGCGCTAAACATAGAAGTGCCATATATAGGAACCACTATAAATATTCTAGACAAGATCGCCTTACATAAGATAACTTAATTTATATGCTACAACTCACTGCAAATATTACATATACTCCACGATAACTTAAGACGTTGCCGGTTACTGGAATCAAGATACTACTAGGAGCACATCAGCAATCAAGCCTGCTTTAAGGCCCGATCTATTGGTCTTCGTCTTCTTCGTCTGTTGGATAGATACCGCCAAAGGAGTTGGGGTGCATGACCCGAAACGATGGAAACATGAAGTATGGCATTGTGTCTGCATAAGACTCGTCATCTTCGCTGTCCAAGGAGTTGCGGTGCGTGGACTGAAAAGTCCACACCATATAACACAGCGATGCCATAGACACAATTGCATTACACATGGGGCTGGAACCATATGCTTCAGCAGCATTTTTCACAAGGCCACTAGACCTATCAAAAGGGAGAAAAAAAAAACCATAAGGAACACACTCGTAAGGATACAGTGTTTTCTTGTAACCGCTATACATGTTCAAATACCAAATGTAGTGCTGGAAAATACAAAATACTACCATTATAGTGATTAGAAGATGGCTAAATTGTATACCATGCAGGATATTATTTGTATCCTGATGTATAATGGTTTCATTTCAAATATTGGTTAACTTCACTAAGTAAGTTTACAGCTTCTTGCAAGAGCCGCAACATCAGATTAACTTTATTGAATATATACAAGTAGAAATAAACTGAAATCATATTATGGTTCCCTAAATGTGAAACACCCTACACTCACCTTTGCAGCCACAAACGAAGTGCACTCACAGTTTTGAGTTTCATCATAAGCTGCTTCTTTTGGTCTGCCGACATCATACCATCTGTTGATAAATGTTGCCATCCCTGTAACCATAACATGTACTTTGATTAATACAAATGTAAGAGTATATAACAAGAAGGTGGATTAGGAACTAAGAATAATTTGCAACTAAATGTTGATGCACCACAACAACTATCACCAATGAACAGTTTACAACTAAATGTGATAAACGGGATGCAGAACAGAGGAAGAAAATATCGAGACAACAGGACAGCCCATTGTCAAAACATCAACCCAGCCATGGGCATAATTTGTGGAGTACAGAGATGCAATCTCCTAGTAGAGTAAACAGATTTAATGATAAATATTCTGCAGACAATGGGCTCATGCAGTTAGAATTTGTAGCAAAATAATATGTGCTGCACAGGCTGTCCAATTAACTGTAAGTCTGCAATTGCAAAGAAAACCTAAGATATTTGTTAGATTTATGATATTAGTGTATTTGTAGTGTCATTTGTGAAATATTGAAACCATATATTTTCCATGCATAATTTATTTTATTAGAAAAATGTCAACTAGGACAACCGTAAAATTCCTGACTCCACTAAATTGGAGCATCACGTCGAAGGGGAATATGTTCAATTCTATTCTATCCTTATGGATCATGATGAGAGAACTATAATCACCCTCCAAACTATAAAATTGTCACGTATACCAGAAACAAGTCCCCCTATTCTACGCAACAAAGGAGCCTATGAAGCGATGTTTCTACTTCACGAAGTTGTTGATCTCATTTATTATTGAAGGGACGATATGCACGTAAGTTTTCTCCATTCAGTAAGCCATCGTTCTCAAAGATCAGAACTAATAAAAAATGTCTCCTCACCTCAAGGTTACGGGCCGCAGTAGGGCTTGACGGCCGAAGCAGGGTCCTTGGCGCCGTGAGGCTGCCGATAGCTTGTCTGATCTCGTGGCTACGGCGGCAGAGCCTCGTGAACGCCAATCGCATCGCCGACATCTCCGGGAAGGCTCTCTCTGGTCTCTCTGTCTTCGGGAGAAGAATACGTTTCGGCCTTTTGGGCCGACTTTGGGGATTTTTATCTCTGTGAAAATACAATACGCACTCGGGTTGAAGTACAACGACCGAGTCGGATTATCAACAACCCTCCATCTGCTCCTGACACCGGCGGCAACGCTCCAGCAGCGGCCGGTGCCACCATAGACCATACGAATACTATTTGTTACTGTCAGTTTCTCGTTGAGTTGATAAGAATTTTGCCCTGCTTATCCGGCCTCGATTGTCCTGCTTATCCGGTCAACTTTTTATTGTCACGAGTCAGCTTCTTGTGCAATGTTTAAGTTCTGTACTCATTGTGAAGTTACTCGTGCAATGTCATTGTTCATATACTGAGGATATTTCGTAAGCTGGATATTTGATGCTTGTCTTTAATCGTGTAGGATTAGAAACCAGAATATGTAGCTGTGTAGCCACTCTCGGATTAGCAGCCGTGAGAAACATCAATCTATTGAACAACTCAATCAGTAAAATAAGAGTGAACGTGTTGAGAACATATCGACAAAGGGAAAGGGAAATTGTTTCTTTTATTGTTCCATAGCATGTGATCGAATGAATTATTTCAATTTGCAAACGGCAACCAGGGTCTGTGATGGTTTCGAAATGGTCAGGGTACTGAGAAAGCCACCCGAAAATGTTCATAAAAGAGGACAACATGATTGATAAAGTAGCACATACATACAGATTATTATTTAAAAAAATGTACATGTTTCAAACTACATAACATTCTAGCATTCCAATACTGAACTAAATTGAGAAGAGAGAAAAAAAAACTTGCACCAAGCCACTAAGTACTCTAGGAGACAACGACATCTCCGGCCTTCCAACCATCAAATTATTCATGGAGAACCACATTCCTTTTTGAGACGGTGAAGCACATATTGTGCATGAAAAACTGAAAAATTCCTACTTGCTTACAAGATCCGATGCTAACATTGATCTCCGAACCAACAAAACTGCATTTTGACTGGAAATGAGTTTATGTATTGTTGCCTTGCCATCACTCCAGGTGCTTTGCTCAGATAACTTTAGCTCTGAAACATGGGAAATGAAGCGAAATTAGCTTACTACGGTGCAAGTGAAGAAATATTTCTAAAATGGAGGAAAAAATAAACGCCAATACTTACACTGTTGTGACGGCATTTCAGAATGGCTAAACTAGCACATGACAGCTGTGGGCACACTTCAATTGATTCCAGGGCCAGTATGGCGATCTATTCATTTTTGAACCTTGAAGTAAATACTCCAGTATCAAGCAACAGATTAAACTCCCAAAAGACCAAACATTGGTGCTGTAACTTGGTCATGATTTCTAAACCTATTTGAAACCTTCATTTCGACAAATTTCTATTCGTTCCACCCTCTGACCTATATTGCTGTACACTCGTTTCCTAAGTCCAATAAACTAGTTCTATGGCTAACAAACTGTACTAGAAGTACAAAGTTCCATCTCCTGCTGCCCTCAATCAGTACCAGCTTCTGTTATCATGGACAAGACGGTATGCGATTTACTGCAGAACAATCAATCTGAAATGCTGATAAGGAACATTGACAATCACTTCCTTCCCAGTTCTAACACAACCACCAAGCAGCAACAGACAGAACTTGCTGTACATTTGGCCATTGCATCTTGCAATTCTAAGTTCATGGGGCATCAGACCACTAGATGATAACACAGGCAAGGTTATTTACAGACACTGCCTGTGCATATCATCATAAATTCAAAACAAACTAAAAGTCATGCCAATTAATAAACTCTTTCCTTCAGGAAGAGAGACGGGATGGATGTTTTGCATCCTCAAGACCTATGTCAGGACAAACCGGTTTGACCAAAGGACGGAGCAAGCACTGGCTGAACATTAGAATTTACCAAGATTTTTACTGTCTGGGAACTTGATGACTTGCACACATCAATACACTCCAGCAGGTCAGCATCACACGTTAAAAGCACCCACTCAGATTCATCGTCTAGGTATTTGAGATCTACATAGGTCTCCTGAGCAATGCTGAACCGCCTTACAATTTCTTCTTTTAGCTTATCAAATCCCCAACTAGGCTGTAGTCGGAATACACATCTTTCTTCACCATACATGGCTTTTATTTTGAGACAATCAGACTTAGACTTCTGCATGCCTGAACTGTTTTCTATTGTTTTTTGTTCATTTAAAAGCATTTGACTGTGAGATCTAGAAAGGGTGACTGGTCTTTGTTCAGTAAGCATATGCACTCCTGCATGACTTGGAGCTTTCAGTACTGTGGAATTCTGATTCTCTTCCATGGAAACTTCTTGCTTGATTGCAAGCTGTGGAGCGCTGGCATGCTGTTGTGATTTCGATCCACTGGAATAACCATGGCTAGAATTTGAGCTTTGGCTGCCAGAAGGGGACAGGGAATTAGAGCCAGAAGTATGAGAGGTGAATCTGCCCTCACACTGCTGATCGGGAACCGAAGGTTCCAAATGAATCTTTTGCTCAGACAACGGATAAGTTGCATCTCCTTGCAACTCTGCTTCTGACCAGGATGTCTTGGTAAAGTTTTCGTAGAGCGAGCTGAGCTGAACTGTTCCTTCAGCACCATGTACCGAATCAATGACCATTTGCAATTTCTTCAGTGAGTGCCCAACTTTCTTGATCTTTCGTGATGGCCAACGATTGATTCCGTGTTGTCTGCATATTCTCTTCAGTGTAGTGGGGCACACTGAAACAAATAGTTTGCAATGGTCAAATAAACATTCAAGCTAGTGTAGTGGGGCACACTGAAACAAATATTGAGCTAAGAATTCCATGAGAGATGCAAAATGAAAATGATGGAAATTCAATTAAAGAAACCTAATTTTAAGAGTGAATTCACAAGTATCCTTCTGATCATACACTTGTCATTCACATTCTGGTTAACAGTATATATAGCTGTTTAGTTCAACAAGTATAGTTGTGGGTGTTGGAATATAATATGTTGTTTCAATAATAATAAACAGAGAAAGGTACTAATATAGAAGTAACAATGGCAATCAAATGTAGGGGTCCTTCATGTCAGGTTGTCAGCAGTTTACCTCCTAAATTTTTTGCTGCTTCTTTCAGGCTACCAGCAAAATGCTTCCTAAGCTCTTCCAGACTAACAGTTTTCTCTGTTTTAGTGCGCCTCTTCTCCACTGTTTTCTCCAAGTTTAAAGAGCTTGGACGACCAGAACAAGTAGCCTCCTTGACCTCATATTCTTCATGCTGCTTAAATCTCGAAAAGAAGCTACCTTCAGGACCTAGTACTGGTGAAGTGTGCCAGCCAGTAGTAACACTAAACCCTTCATCCTCCTGCTTGCTGAATCCGAATGGCAGGTCACCGTCCATTTCTTCCACTCCCTTATTTTGAGCATCCACAAGGCTTGCTATCCACGAAGATACCTCCTCAGAAGTTTCCAGTGATGTTGTTCTTGCAGGAACATCAACACCACTACAGATCTCATCCAAATTTTCATGCATAGACTTGGCATAAAATTCCGGTGGCGTTAGTGCACCTGTTTGAATTGAACCTTCATTCACAAGTTCTTTCAGGCTGACAACTCGCAATGTGTAGCAGGTCTGCTGAATGGTAATGGACAAAGAATTAAGCATTGCCCTTTGCTCCTCGTTCTTTACACAGCCCACTGGCAGGAAGAATTCCAAGACGAAGTCAAGGCTTCCAGTCCTGACACTTCGCAGCCGGATAGCCACTGCAGCCTTCAAGTTGAAAAGCTTTGCATGATGTGAGAGAGGATATTGAACCTTGCTGTAGGCAGTAATGTCTGGGGAGAAACATGGCTCGTTAGTCCCGAATGCCCTTCCAACAACACCCTCACCTCTGAATAGGTGATGCTCGGAGCAAGCTTGGTGGAAGCCCCTTACGTCGGGGTCGCGGACATAGCATGCCTCATCCACCGTGGACACACAGTACTTGAATTTTTCATCAGTGTGGCGGGTTCCACTCTTTGCCTGGCAGATGCACGGTATCCATGCCTGGGCCAGTGGCAGCTCGTGCCTCTCACAAACAGTTCTAAGAACATCGACTATCTCGGGCAGAACTGCTCGGTAAGAAGTATCAACCACCTAACGAACAGGGAGTAATAAGCATCGGTCACCATTGACAAAACTCTGGTATAAAAACTAGGACGACGAAATTCTGGACATGTTTTATCGGCTCACCTTAGCAAGGGGGGCGCTCGAAACATCGGTGGTTCTTAGATCAACTTCCTGCCAATTTTCATGAACAGAATCTTAGTAATGACAAGACCATCACCAAATAAAGGAAGGTGAAAAGACTGATTACTTCGGGGATCGGAGTGCCCGGTAGTTATCACGTCTTTTCCTAAGGTCATTTCATTGAACAGGTTAAGAGCAAAACAACATACAGCCTGCACAGCGTAGCTGAATGAAGGAATGGAAAACGAAAAAGGGCAGCAGAAAGTGGGCACTCTACCTTGAGGGCGCTGCAGATGTTCTCGATCTCCGCATTGTAGTTGATCTTCTGCGTGGTCATGACGAGCTCGACGACGCCGAGGCAGACCCGGGTTCGCGGCTCGAAGATCGGGAGCGCGACGCTGCCGCGGATGTCGAAGTACTGCGCGTGGCGGACGCGCGGGTACTCCTCCGTGGAGAAGTATCGCACGTCGGGCGTCCACTCGGGGACGCGGCCGACGAAGACGCGGCCGGGGAGACCCAGCTCGGCGCGCGAGCTCTCGTCGGCGGAGAACTGGTACTTCATCGACACCGTCCTGTAGCTCGCGAGGCGGTGGTTGCGGCGGTCGAGCCAGAACGGCTGCCCGCACGTGGTGAGCACCTGCCGGTCGCCGATGACCGTGGGGACCCACACCTGGGCCAGCAGCTCCCCGGGCTGCGACTGCGACTGCGACGCGATGCGTTCCAGCGCGCGGCGCAGCCGCTCCTTCACCTCCTGCTGCCTCGGCTGGAAGAGCCATGGCCGAAGCGGCGGGCCCGCATCGGCAGGCTTCTCCGGCGGGTCGTCCCTGTCGTCCTGCGCGGGGGGAGGAGGAGTCGCCGTGGTGGTCGTGCTGCAGATGTCAAACAGCGGCGAGAAGGCGGCAGGGGCGGCGGGGTGCGAGAAGTCGGAGAAATCGAATCCCGGGGCAGCCAGGAACAGCTCGTCCATGAGATCCATGTCGCCGACGACGACGTCCTCCATCCCCGGACCGCATCCAAGCAACACGTCCTCCTCGTTCTGCTCCATGCCAGGACAAGCAGAAGCAGCTCGCTACTCACTCCACTTCAGAATCTTGGGCATCCCAATCGGGCAAGCAAAGCAAAGCAGCCACAAGAACAGCAGCCGCCGCCGCCGCAAGCGCAGCCAGGAAACCACCACACGAACCAAGAAGCCTGCCTGCCCGCCTGGATTAACTGGTCACGAAAAAGGGGAAAAAAAGATAATCTTTTCCGTCAAATACTACTCCGTTTGGAATCGAGCAGCAAGCAAATAGGAGACGATCTTTTTTGGGCGCATGGGTGCCACAACGGAAGCCACTCACTAGAAGCAGGCGAAGCGGGGTGGGGGAAGCACACAGCTTACGGACGAAACATCAACATCGCGGAAAGAAAGAGAGAGGCATCGCAATCAAGCACCAGGGCGGAAGTGGGAGTAGTAACAAGCACGAGACGGCACACTAACCATTTCAGATTTTTCACCAACCAACCAATCAATCAGCTCAACTATTCAACTTCTACTAGTAGTAGCTAGTGCTACTGCTACTGCCTTGCCTGCCCCTCCCTCCCATAACATAAAGGGGAAGAACAAGGTCGTCTCGACAAAAAGGCAAGAAACCAACTAACTTTGCTGCATCAGACACCATATAGGTACTGTAAATGAACGAACACACCAACCAACCCACCTCTATGCCATGTCGATCTCTCTTCCCTGAGTTCCCTCTCGTCGCCAATAGAACAGTGGTTAGCTTAGCTGCAGCTTGATCTTGCCTTGGCTGTTTCAGAGACTCATATATACGCTCACGCACGCTGCTACTAGGACTGATTCATCGAAGAGGATCAAATCAGATGGATTCTGCGCCGAGCTAGAGAGAGAGAGAGAGAGAGAAGGGATGGTGGTGGTGGAATCGTACTTGTGCTGTGCAACAGGACTTCCTCGAGTGCGCTTTCTGCGCTGCTAGCATCTTTGTTTGTGCAGCCGCACGATGACGATGGAATCTCCAACAAATCTCTCCGTCTCCACGCGAGGAAGTGGGGACCACGGGACCGAATTGGGCTGGTGGGGGCCGGAGGTCAACCCGGTTCCTGTGGGCCAGAGAGGGGCAGACTCGGGATTTCACAGGGAGGATGACGTGTAAGTAAGGATATGCACAGCGGGTGGGCCACGCGCGCGCCGTCGTGCGGTGGAGACGAACGTCGACGCACCGCGCGGCTGCGAGCCACCGTGACCACGTCTCGCTCTCGCATCTAATCTGCTTCCGTTGGGTTCTTGTGTTGCGCACCAAAAATTCTCCTCCTTGTTTGGCATGTCCCGTCCCGTCCCGTCGGATCTGCACTGAATTAGGAGGGTATGTGGAAAAACAAAAGGAATTTCCGATAAAATTTGTATACTACGAGGTATCTCAGTATTAAGAAGAATGTAAACATAACAAGACAAGACACACTTTTTAAAGATAATATACACATGGTATTACTGTTATTTACTTTTTTGGGATTTAAATTATTAATATCATTGACATTTTTAACTATATTTGATCATTCTTATTATTTAAAATATTGATTTAAATATACAAAATTATAAAATAGGTTTTAATTTTCTTTAATAATAAAACAAATCATAATAAAATATCTGATAATTTTTAAATAAGATGAATAATCAAATATAACTAAAAAGATAATTATATCGATAATTTAAATCTGAAGGAAGTAAATAATTTCAACATTATGAGCTATTATGTTC
Source organism: Eleusine coracana subsp. coracana (assembly GCA_032690845.1). NCBI lineage: Eukaryota > Viridiplantae > Streptophyta > Magnoliopsida > Poales > Poaceae > Eleusine > Eleusine coracana. Next base: position 62,593,358 of record CM064422.1, on the reverse strand, counting down.
ATTTCACCTTGTCCAGAGAGCAACTACACATTTTAATCTCAACTCCTCCCCGGTTGATAGAATAAAGCAACCACCATACCTCCTTAGCTGATTGCATTTCTGCAAGCGATGCTCTCTCTTTTCAAGTTTCAATATAGATCATAATTTATACAATATTGCACTTCAAATATAAATGTCCACCATCCTCATCGATGTACGACATGCAAGATTTTTTAGCATTTCTTTTTACTAGTGCGAAGAAGAGGTCATGACAACATCGTTTTGTATTCTCGTCATGGCTCACCGTTTTTTTAAAGAAAAAAAATCTAAAGAATTGTTATTCTTTTAAATTTTGAGAGAAAAAGCTATTCGTGTACTGGTCAATACAAAAATAAAGTGCCCCTCCGAGTACAGTTGACGAAATGCTAATGTGAGTTAGGAACGTACGGTGGTGTATGATTCTTGCTGACAGCGAAAACACAAGCACTTGATGACTCTTGAACATAGTGCTACCTCGAGACGTTTCTCTCAGATTTTGATGAAGACAGTAGTTTTCTTTTTTGGTGAATCTTTCGTCGTCTTATGTTCTGTCTTTTGCGCGGAATTCATCAGCACAACAGCAGCCGATGGGTCTATTGTAGCAGCTAAGTACATATCTTACGGTTAATATCACATCAAGCAATTAGATACTTCGCAACAAAAAAAAAACAGATACTTACGAATCAACAATTATAAACTCAAACTGCGTGTTCCCTGATCTGTCTTCAATCCGTGAGACATGTCCGGACTTAACTCTCATCTTCCAAATATTTAAATCAAATATAACCCAAGCAAGCAAGCAGATTGCTGACTAACATGATATTGGTTGAAACCTGTGGAACAGATATACTATTATGGTTTGAAGCTGACATAAACAATTTTAAATTGAGGAAAAGATCAGCTTGCATTGGTTCAGTTCTAATACCATGCACTCAGGTTTCAATACCGAAATTAGCCTTATAACCATGGTGGTTGGTGAAGTATACGCTAGTGTCGTCTAAATATATAAGGGGTTGGTGAACCAGCACGGCAAAACTCATGTGAATGATAAACTAGGGTTCAGAGCTTTGATGCCACACTGCCACTTGGTACTCAGTTACAAACCGTGAAACTGAACTCTTCAAATCATGAGATTGGTTGCAGCCAAAGTACGTCATTATTATGAGATCGGTTTCTAGCTAGTACTCACATATGGCCAATTTTTTTTTGTTTGCATGATGTACACACGTTTGGTGAGTAATGACATAAAGTCTAGTAAATATACTTACTACTAGTGTTAAGTTCTTTTTTTTTTTGTCGCCCGGATAGTAGTCTGAATGCACATTGTACTAGACATATGCATGGAGTACTTGTTTTGAGGTATCAATAGTGGACTTTTTTCACATGAAATTCATATGCACTAGACAAGTTACAACACGCCTGGAGAAAGTACAACCGTTTCTTTGACCATTTCAAAAAGATGTCCCCTGAAATATCCATGAGAAACAAAAGCGTACTCTGGTTATATCTGCAAACGGAAGAAAAAGAAATAAGATTGTTGCGGCTATGTGGTCATTGTGCCATTGGTGTCACATGGACATAATGGTCCAAGATCCAACGAGAATTTGTTTTATTGGAACTTGGAACCCATCATACGCTCTCTGTGGAATGTGGGGCGGAGACTTTTGCAACTAAAGTTCTTCACGGTAAGTTATTGCTTCATAGCTGCTATTACCTAAGTTAAAAATTAAAGTAAGCTAGATGTACGTCTGAATCTATTGGCAGTTTGCGAGTAGAAAAATAGAAGCTACTCTGTATCAAATTGCTTCGGTGACTGATTTACATCTGTACTTGTTCAGCCGTGTAAGCGATCAATAATGCTGCAGCATTTCTGTATCAAATTGAAAAGATTCAAGTCAGATGAATCTTTGTTTCGCTCTAAAACACGGCATTTCTTCGTGTACTTGATCTTATTGACTGGGTTATATGCAGGGCTGGACAGTGAAAGCAGAATATAGGTTGGGGCATGCTCTGCACCCGTGGGCGGCACGCAGCTTGCAAAGCCGATCCAGTATAATGATACCATTTCCGTCCCTTCCTTGCTAATGGACAAGACACTTGTCGAATTAATTAATCGTGACGCAACCAAGATCCCAATGCTTGGAGTACTAAATTATACTCTTGCATACTACTAGTAACCCTTTTGCTAACGTTTTCTCAGTTCTTGTGCAAATTTCTAGGTCAAGAGAACATGGGATGGTAGTATGTTCATACCGCAGCTGATTCAGACAGGCACACCAGTCACCAGACGCCAGAATTCAGAAGAAAAAAAAAAGCTAAACAAAACCGGAATTCTTAATTTTCATTTGCGCGTTAAAGCACACCCATAAATCCACATGATCAATAACTAATCCGCTGCCAGCAGTAGCCGATGCGAGTTTTTTTCTCTTCTTCTAATATTCCTTTCAACTTGCGGATCCCGCAGAATCAAATATTCCTCCTGAAACTGCGCCCTGTCTCAGCTGCAGTTGCAGCTTCAGCTGGTGTGCGTGCGAGCGCACTAAGCAGCAACAGCTAGCTGCACCTCCATATATTCTCAGCAATCTTACCATTGGCACAGCTAAAGCTAGCAGAAGACGTCCGGACTAACTAAACAATGCGTGTGGCTTACAATCAAGGAGCTTGACCTCGAGAGAACAATATCTAGGAGGACTAATTTAACCTGCACAATGATCGCACCACTGACGCTAACTAAAGGCGCACTACTCTCGCTGCACGAAATCAGTAGAGGGATTCAGTTTATTCCGTCGTCCAACCATCGGTGATTCGTCCAAGATTCTTGCGCTGGCGTCAGCCAATGGAGATTCTTTCCTGCCCAAGAAGTCCGCATGGTTAGCTAACCTTGCCCCCCCCCCCCCCCCCCCCCCCCCCCTCCAATCAGGACCTGGCCGTGTGGCCTCCCTATCCAGATTCCTCTTAGCTCATCGGAGTACACAATAATCAGACTCGCGATCATCGTTTCGGATCGGTCAGATTAGATTAAAAGTGAGGCGCAAGCAAAGCACGATAAATCCATCGAGCGGTGCTTGCACATGTAGGGGTTCTATTTGTGGATAGGGACTGGCTTGTAGTATAGGTAGGTGACGTCTTCATCGTCTTGGTCATAGGTTCCCGTGTTGCCTTAGACAGGGCATGGATGATTGGAGTGGAATCCGATTAAGAAAACAGAATGCGCTGTGGTGTTTTGGGTGGCAGCTGTGCGCTGGTAGTGCGTCGCTAAAACTATTTGGCTGGGACAGCTAGCTGCTTTCGCAGTGGAGTGGACTAAGTGGAGTCTGGGGAGACGCGCATGCAAGAGATAGGCTGGAGTCAGCTGCAAGATCTGTGAATCATTGTGCTATCATTCACAATGTTATTGGAAAAAAAAATAAGTAGGAGAGATCAGAGGTTGCATCACTGGCGGTTTGAGATTCGAGCATGGACCGTCCAGTCCAACCCACCGACCATCGTCGTCGCCCTATGCCCCTATTCCGATAGGGCGGGGAGCGGAATCCTTGGCAGAAAATGGGGAGAGGAGGGTATTGTGCATGGCGGAGTAGCCGAACGAGATTGACGGGGTTCCATTGCGATTCAGATTGCGCCATTGGTCTCAAATCTCTGTCGAATCCATGTCGCCCGATTCCCGAAGCGACGACGATCGAGGAGCCATGGCCATTACAGAGCGCACGAAAAGGATATCAACAGTAAATTCTATTGGGATCGCGACTATTAATCGCGATCTTGATTACTGATTAGGGAGGTTTATGTAAATATCGGATCACGATCCAGAATCAGGGAGTTTTTTGAAAAATGCCGTGGCCCACCGCCTTCCCTCCCTGTCGCCGGCGGACGACACCTCGGGTCACCCCTTGTCAATGGTGAGCTCGCCGGGACTTCCGCCATAACCACAGAAATTTCCCCTTCATCGCCTCCATGAGACGCGCGAAAATGTCGACGGGAGACCATGCCGGACGGACGGGACTGGAGGTCGGAGCTCACGGCTTACGGGCCAGCTGCAAGTCTGCAACTGCAAGGCTTCGCTTGACAGCGTCCCGGTGAGCGGGAGGGTGCCTGCTCTGCTCGCTTGGAATGGAGGACGGACTTCTTGTGGGTCAATTTCCCCCTAAACGAACTTGCTTTTGGTACGAAGGCCCATATAATGGCCCAAAAAGAGCGTTCACAATTTTGCTTGGGGCCGAGAAAGACCATGTGCTTTGACATACAAAAGTTTGTTTTTCGTTAACGAACAAAAGTTGACTAGGTTTGAAAAAGGTTGGCTTCACATCGTTTGGCACCCAAGGACTTGTCTTGAATTTTTTCTTTCTTTTTCTCTCTCCCTTTCAGTGCTTTACGGACCAAGCCAAACCTTTTCAAAGTCCTGTAGACTAATTGCCCCAAACAAGAGCGAATCAATCGAAGCTACGGATATAAGATCGTAAATTGCTATTCCAAATTTATTCAATTTAATAATGTATACAACTACAACAATACAAAATATTACAATGTAAATAGCGGCGATATGTCTGCAAGTAAAAAACTTATAGCCTCTAACAGAAAACTAATAAATCCTAATTATTACAAACTCTGCAGGCAGCACATCCGTCTGCACACAAAAAAGCTAAGCACACCATATAGTTTGGATGTCAAGAGTTATGAAGGACTAATCTTTTCGGTAATTGTCCATGCATGGTGAGAGAAAATTTGCATCACGCCCTTTCGCATGCATCCTTTATTAGTTCTTGATCTTCCTTATTTCTCTGGAGTTGAGCTAAGCAACAGAGCCAATAAAGTACAACTTATTACATGATGATGATAATGTAGAAATGCGATATAATCGTATGTCCTATTACAAAATAGACTCGGTATGCTAAATACTTTTGTTTGTCGATAAGAGGGAACAGCTTCTGGCTTCCATGAGTGAAGGAAGCAGATAAGTGTGATTTGTGCAGCATGGGTTGACGATCTTATTACATGCTCGGCTTGGCGCTGAGACGGGTCGCAAGCTTCTGACCCAGAGACCTGTCGGCCTGCATGACCAGATTATTAGGCCGGGGAGAAAATCAGAGATCGTCAGGCAGTGAGCATGCGCATTGTGATTATGTCTGATGATGAATTTGTCTGAAGAAAATAAGAAGTTGAGCTAGTAATTACCTGAGACCACCATGAGAGCCAGATGCTCCTGATCTCGTGCGTGAGGCGAGGGTCGGAGAGCGCATCGACCCATCTCTTGATGAACCGTTCCTGCCTCGCCGGGTCCATGGCGCGGTACCTCTCCCCGGGCTGCTTGAAGTTGTTCTCCTTTGCGATGACCATCTTCTCGCGTCGGGCGTTGAGCGTGGCCGAGGGGATCGGGTACCTTGGCGCGTGCTTGACGGCGTCGTACCTGGACGGGAAGTAGTCCACCTCCTCGTCGCGGTGCATGAAGTTCATGAACCCGTCGTAGTGGTTGTTGTGGTGCGCGCACTTGGGCGCGTTGGCCGGGAGCAGCAGGTAGTTCGGTCCGAGGCGGTGGCGCTGCGTGTCGGAGTATGAGAAGATCCTTGTCTGCAGCAGCTTGTCGTCCGAGTAGTAGATTCCCGGCACGATGACCCCCGGGCAGAATGCCAGCTGCTCGTTCTCCGTGAAGAAGTTGTCGATGTTGCGGTTGAGCACCATCCTCCCCACGGGCTGCAGAGGGAGCAGGTCCTCGGGCCAGGTCTTGGTCACGTCCAGCGGGTCGAAATCGTACCGGTCTTCATGGTCCGGGTCGATGGTCTGGATGTAGAGCTTCCACTCCGGGTAGTTCCCCGCGGCGATGGCGTCGTAGAGGTCCTTTGTGGCGTGGCTGTGGTTGGTGCCTCCGACGGTGACGGCCTCGTCGTCGAGGAGGGACTTGACGCCACAGGTGGGTCGCCAATGGAACTTGACGTAGTGGGATTTCCCGGCGCGGTTGACGAGCGTGTAGGTGTTGACCCCTGAGCCGTCCATGTGGCGGTAGTCGGCGGGGATGCCGATGTCGTCGAAGAGGAAGGTGAACATGTGGAGGCTCTCCGGGTGGTGGGAGAAGAAGTCGAGGATGCGCCAGTTCTCCTGGATGTGGGATTTCGGGTTGGGTTTCAGCGCGTGCACCATGTCCGGGAACTTCATGCCGTCGCGGATGAAGAAGACGGGGAAGTTGTTGCCCACCAGGTCCCAGTTGCCCTCCCGGGTGTAGAACTTCACGGCGAACCCGCGCGGGTCGCGGATCGTCTCCGGGCTGCCGCGCTCGTGGATCACCGTCGAGAAGCGAACGATGACGGGGGTCTGCACGCCGGGGGAGCGAAGGAAGTCGGCGCAGGTGAGGTGGGAGATGTCGTGGGTCACCTCGAAGAAGCCCTTGGCGCTGGCGCCGCGCGCGTGCACCACGCGCTCGGGGATGCGCTCGCGGTCGAAGTTGGCAAGCTTCTCCACCAGGTGGTAGTCCTCAAGCAAAATCGGACCTGAATCAATAATAATCCCCCCATATATATTGCCATCAGTAGCTTATTACTCAGTTCACTTTTGATCATATCATATATATAGTAGTACACAGAACACGACTGATCCATCGAACAGGTTTGATTAGTCCTATAAATTTACAGAACTGTTCATCGTCAATGGATTTTACCCAGCTTGCCAAGCTCAGTTTCATGTGTTTATTGAAGAACTCACGAAAGAGTAAACGTGATTTTCAGTTTCCTACACATTCAGTCAGAGACTTTCGCCTAAACGATGTAGCGGTACAGTGTGGAAATAAACTGAGCCACCCTTGTATGTTCCTTGGTACGTACGAAACTTATTCAAAAATGTCAATTTCCTGGATTTAAGTCTGAACAATGAAATACACATTTGCACTTCAGGACACAAATAAGAAACATATGCACGTTCTCGAAAAAAAATGAAACACGCGTGCTATCAGTAAACTTGTGCCAGGGACACGTCCAAACCAAATCCCGGTGACGATGATAAGGATTTTATAGGTATGCGTGCCCAATTTCGATCCACCTAACGATAAGTCTCTGAAACAATATACGAGTTCGCTCGCTAGTCACTACCAAGCGCAAAATTAGCAACAAAAAGGTGATATTCGTGTCATCTTCCCTGCCACTTGCAAGCTATCTTACTGTCCTCACAGCCAACAGCGGGACTAGCCTAACACCAGGTTATGCAGAACTCGAGCACCAAACCAACAGAGCAAGCGGCACACAGGGAGTGCTGATTACTGACGAGTGGCTTCTGCCTAAATCAGAACGAATGTACCCTTCAGCTAAACTAACTTGGCAGATTGTTATGAACTACTACCTTCATATCCATGTACTGAAGACCTGACCAGAGCACACAGCTTACGATTACTAGCCTGACTAACTGAACAGTGACGAACACAACGGGAAAACAGAGAGGCATCGCCGGTCGATAGAGCAGGAGTTTTATTTACCTCGGGGTCCGACGGTGAGGGAGTTGTCGTTGTTCCATACGGGCGCGCCTGAGTTGGTGCTCCACATCGGGGAGTTGAAGCCGCTCGACGGGCGGTACTGCATGCACGAGACAACGAAATCAGTTGCAGCAGACCGTGTTCCAACAAACCAAGAGCACTCAAGCTGCCTATTAGCAAAGGAGAGAGCTGCAGCTGGAGACGAGCAAGCAGCGCGTACCTTGTAGGGGTCCATGGCGAACTGGGCGAGGTCAGGCGAGGTCCGGGGGGTGCGGCAGTGAAGCTATACGTACGCGAGGGCGGCCGACCGGCCACACATAGCGACGGGTTATATAGCGGGAAAAGAAAAGGGCGATCTTTTTGTCGCGCGGCTTTTGTCGCACGGCCGATCTTTCCGGGCCTGTGGGGCCTCGTCTCCAGCCAGCACTACGTGTCCCAGGTCCCAGCACTTTACTGGGTGGATATGGGCCGAGCCTCATCCACACGCTCTCCCCGGCGCTCGCCGGCCAGAAAAAAAAAAGTGCCCTTTTGCTGTCGTCGGATAAATGCCGGAACTGAACAATGCTCCGGCGTGTGAACGCCACGGCGAAAGGGAATTTCCGCGGGAGGCAGCTGATGCCGTTCACGCTACCGTGCATGGGAACAGGACACGGGCGGCGAGGGAGATGGACGATAAAGCACAGGGTGGACATGGACAGCAAGTTGCGTCGTCACCGACTTGAAGGAGTTTCTTCACCACATACTTGAGGTAGGAGTGCAAAACAGTGTATGGCAGTGCCGCCTCATCAGCATCACACGATCTCCCCCTTTGTTGAAGCGTCACGCAAACATATACAGCAGATAAATCGTTCGTCAGCAACGACGCAACAGCATTGTAGATATGGATGCAACGTCAAATCCTCAAGTGGTTACGGGTTTGTTCGACAGGCTTCACCTCGCCTCATCTCCATACTTCTATTCAAACAAACATTTTCCTTTTTCATCATGGCAGCTGGGCTCTCACAGATCAAAATTTTCTTCTTTTACCTCCCATATCAGCTCTCATAGATGGAAATCTCATTCCACCGCACGACACATCGAAGATCAAACGAGCAGCAGCACAACCATCTACGGATGGTGGGTAAGAAACATGTCATGTACATTGCACTAACATCCGGTATTCCAATATGTATGTACAGCAACCCAAGGTATCACAACCCAATTGTAACCATGACACGACACCCCATGTATATGCAAAGGTTTGCCGCTACACTCGCTTATTCCTATTAGAACACAGAATCTATTAGATGCCGCTTCTCAATCAGACTCGGTGTAAAACCAATGAACCAGACATCATCTCACAATGCGAATCACAGGTCTATACCATCAGCATATTTTATTGGCCCAAATTCCCAAGAAGACGCTCCACTGCAGCATGAACATTTCCAGCAGTAGCGATCAAAGCCCGGAGATTCTCCTGTGTGTCAAAGAAGCCCATTTCTTGGAGCTGAGCTAGTTGCGTTGCATAGAGTTCTTCTGGGGGCACTGCAAAATTTGGACATTATTTCATTAAATTCATACATTGGGTGCCTCCGCAGCATTACATCTTCCATAAACTTATAATCTTACTAACCATTGGAGGTGTTTGGAACACCTAGCCCACCACCAGCACCAAGCCCACTGAACATGCTCATCAAGGTGTTGAGGTTAACATTACCTAGCATTCAAAGTTACAGATCAGTCATTAAAATGTCTAAGATTGCAAGAAGGGCGCTGACAGCATAGGATTACGACCAAAGGATAGTAGCGGGCATTTGCACTTTCCATATGGAAACAGAACTTTCAAGTCAATGTTCAAAGTTATATTGTGATTTTTCCACAGTATCTTAAGATGCTGCTATCCATAAAACTGGTTTAAGTGAATGCCAGAAAGGACCAAACTTAAGTGAATGCCTCAGAGAGTGAAGGCAGCATTTACCTGCACCAGTGGCTCCTTGGGTACGCTCCCTGAATGAAAAAAAAAGAGAGTAATAAGCCACATAATACCAAAATTAACAAACAGAAATATCCTAATCTCTAGTTGCAGTACTCACTGTCCAGCTTGTTGTTGCCCAAGTTGGGACATCAAAGGTCCCAAAGACTGCTGTAATGAAATTAATTGCTGCATAAAAGGAACAAAAACATTTAGTACCTCATTCAATTGCATGATCTCCATGTAACTACAGTTATATAACTGATTACCTGTAATGTTTCCGGAGACGATAACTGGCGAAGAAAGTCTGGATTCTCGAACATTTCTCTCAGCTGGGTATTAGATTCCATCATATTACGTACATTTGGGTTCATGTTAAGCAACTGCATCAAAGACAAAATTAATTACAACAGGGAATCAAAACACAACGTATCAGACATGCCCCAAAATATGTAACTCAACAAATATTTACCACAGAAGTACCTGATTCATGGACTGAGGGTTAGACATAATGTTCTGCATCATCTGCATCATAGTGGGGTTCTGTAAAACCTGACCCAAGAAGGAAGCATCATTACCATCACCCAACATACTCTGCAAATCTGCAGGAGCAGAACTCAGTCCTGGCAGGCCACCAGTTGTAGGTGCAGCACTCCTTGTGTTGCTAGCAGGAGCAGTCCTTGCTGCTCCCCGGGCAGAGCCACCTGTTAACTCAAGTTTTAGATACCAATATAATACACAAAAACATAGAAATACCTACAACACACACATGGAGTATTCAAAACCTACCATTTGTGCTCCAGGGATTTGGAAGCGGGTTAGTATTTGGAGATGGAGACCCTGTTGTGGAATCTGTAGCTGTGGTTGGTGCATTTGCTGGGTCTCTTGCTTGGTTAGACCCCTGATTTCCAACAAGAGCAGCAAATGGGTTCTGGTTTCTATCACCCTCACCACCCATTGTTGTTGCATTCAGAAAAGGCTCTTGAACAGTTTCATACATGCGACGGAGCATGTTGAACCCTTCTGGGGAAGATTCTATGTTGCTCATGGCTCTGTCTGTGTTCCGCATCATCTCCCTCATAAGTTCAGGATTCCTAGCTGCTTCAACAGTCTGACGGAGAATGCTTGGATCATTGAGGACATGAGCAAGATCCGGATTCCGATCAATGAGTTCACGCATTTGTGGATTGTTCATTATTATATTCCTTATTAGATCAGGGTTATTCAATATATTCTGCATGACCGGCATATTCATTATTTCCCTCATCAAATTTGGATTCTCAGCTAACTGTTGTTGCATCTGGTCTAATTCTGGGACACCAGAGCCAAATAGACCCAATCCACCACTGTTGGCAGAACCTTCACCCAGACCTTGCAACAAGCCACCCAAACCACCTGCTGGGAAACTAGCACGAGTTGTAGCTGTAGTCTCATTGCTGCCTGCAGGTGAAGTCGATGCTGGCGGCGGTGGTGGTGCAGCACCACGGACCATGTGAATGGTGTGATCTGTCTCCACACCTTCAAAAGGGAGAAAAAAAGGTATAAGAATAAACAAGAGCAGGATGGCGCAAAACCTAATAAAGTTCCCAAACTCAGGCTAAGATTAACAATTCAAAAGATTAAGCATGCTGGCATCATACTTGACGCACACGCACAATACTGGTTTCTTATTGGTGAACATGTCATTAAAAGAAGACCCGGTGAACATAAAACTTAAACTATGTGTGTGTAAAGGCGAAAAAAAAACAAATAAAGCACAAACTTAAGCACGTCCTATTGATACTATGTGATATTTTGTACATTGTACCCAAACAAAGTTTACCAAGATGAATGCACCCTTGATGTTACAAGTATCATTCAAGCTGCTGGTTCACTGCACTCCCCTACTCATATGAACCGATGACAAACAGCGATGCAGCATTGAACTTCCACATAAACTAGTTACATGCAAAATAAAATAAAGCTTATAAAAGTTCTCAATCATGCTATGCGCAGTTTAGACAAATTCTTCGTGCAGCAGTTTCTAGAAAATAGATGTTGCCTAAACAGAGGAAATAAATCTTCATGGGGAGCAAAACTACGCAGAGTGAAGAGAACCCAAACAAATATGATCCAATAAGTTGAGTGCAGATTGAAAAAGATTGGCTGTGAGAGGTTACAACAGGTGATAAAATCAAATTTGTAACGCAATGTACTTTCTAGTGTTTGGTGGGCATAAAGCATTTCCGTTCCAGCTAGATATTTTTCTGTGCCAGTGGAGAGTGACCATGTGGAAAGGATGGATCATGTTGGCGTCAAAACACAACAAAAAAAAGTAATGCTATTACTTAGTACTTACACGTGGATCACGCAGAGCAGTTAGGTACAATATTTGCAACTAACAGTCAATAAGCGCGGGAAACCAAAAAAGGAAACGATAAAATCTCCTGTATAATCCATGATCACTAGGATCCCATCCCGCTGTCAACATTCATGCTCCAGCTTTGCATGGTTGGTTCTGCATGCCTGCTGGAGTGCGGGTTACGCTCTACCATCCTACCCATGCATCAAAACCTAGAATTTTACTTAGCAGCTCAGTGCTCACATGGAGTCAGTATAGCCCGCTAACACTTGCTTGTCTCATTGGTATCCAGAACTAAGTTCACGTTGAGCACCAAAGCAGTGTGTATTTCTATTTCCATTGCATCAGATCGTTACCATCCTGGGCTATAGATCAAAGTACAGGCCTCCCTACACTAATCATACGTGCTGCAGCTAGCACAGGGCACTCTGAATGTAAAGACATCGAAGGAACCATCCACGATTCTCCTAGTCATCCGAGAAATATAAGCATATTAACAGGCATTGCAATCTAACCTATCTACCATGGAGAATCAAAGCTAGAATGCCACAACTCATGCCCAAAACCTAAGTACCTAACTAATCATATCTACCACGGCATTATAAGAGAAATCGCACTCGCACAGCTTCCTGAGAGAAAAAAAGAGGGGCAAGCACGCACCGTAGCTGGCTAGGGTTTGCTCGTCCTTCAAGATCCGGCCCTTGTAGATCAGCCGCTGCTGCGGCGCCGGCACGTCGCAGCTCTCGGCGACGATCGCCTTGAAGTCCACGATGGTGGCGCCCAGGTCGGTCCGCACGGCGAACTTGGAGCCGTTGGTGCACCGGATGTGCAGCGTCGCCAGCTCGGAACCCGTGGCCCCGGGCTCGCCACTGGCATCGCCTTCGCCTCCACCCATGACCTAACCCTAGCCTCGATCCGGTAGAGGGCAGGCCCGCTGGCTCGCGCTTCGATCGGTTCTCGTCACGAGCACGTGCGACGCGTCGGGGAAGAGGGGGAGGGCTCGCGGTTTGGGTCCCCTTCCTCTCGCTATTTGGAGTGCGCTGGAGTTAGAGTCGCGTGCGAGGAGGAAGAAGAGGCTGCTGGGACGGGAAGCGGAAGGAGTTTAACGTGCCGTGGCCCGTGGGGACAGTACGGCGTGAGATGTGTGGGCTCCCTTGTCAGAACCAAGTCAGCAGAAGAAGGTTCTAGGCTAGCTGCCTGAAACGGCGCCAGTGGCGTGCTACTTCTGGTGGTCATCACTGAGGGCTGCTTGTGGCTTTTGTGCTAATGCCATATTTAGTGGGATTTCATTAGTATTAAATGAGATGTTATATAAATAAAAGAGATGACGTAGTGTAATAATTAATATAAAACTAGGTAAATGAATTTAATAGAGATGAAACTCATTTGACACTGTTTTATAGATATAAAACTTCATTGAAACTTTCATTGAGAACTTAGAGTTTCATGTAATACATTTTGATCAATCTTAATCTAATAAATAGATGTTAATTTAATGTTATAACTTATATATGAAATCGTGAGATGAAACTATCCATTGAGAGAGACTATTTCATATATCAAATTAAATCTTTAAATCTGATGTGACACTCTTAAAAAGTGTAAGACGAAACTATCCATTAAGACTAGCCTAAGAGAGAACTTTTTCTGAAATGTTTTAGAAAAAAAAAAACTCGACCAGTAGGGAAGAACTACCCCCACGATGTTATATAAGGAGAAGATTGCTCGATTCCCGTTCGAGAAAAAACCTCCCGAACCCTGGTCCATATCCGACGAAGCCGGGTCAAGTCAATCTGGACCAACGTAGCATAGACTAATGCAGGCAGCGACCCTTAGATGCGCCAATACCTAGACTGTGCATGCCTAAACCACAGGTCAATAAGCACAGTAAGAAGAATTTTTTTTATCATCACCACCACTTTTGGCATTGTAACGAGCTACAATACCTCTATGAGGCACCCGGGAGAGCAGTGCTCAAACCCGGGTGGCCACGCGTGCAGCCTTTGGCTAGCGCTGCTAGCCAACTGAGTCGTAGCTCAGTTCTGTTCTAAAATGTTTCAGACGCAACGTATAGTTTGAATTGATAGTGTGAATGATAAAAAATTATTATTTTTTTAGCCATGCCAAAATTAAATTTTCTCGGATTGCATTTCGCATTGATTTTCACTTGCTACGTTGTATTCACAAAGCAAACACTTTTTGTGAAAAATTTTCTTATTTAAACCATGTATTGAATATAATTAATATGTGTATAATAAAACTTACTATTTTTGTTTTAAAATAATTGACGTTTTAACTTAGGATACGAGAATTAAGTAGAAGTATAAAAGATACTTCCTTTGTTTTAAAATAATTGACATTCTAGCTCTCTTCAATTATCCTAAAATAATTAAAGTCTCACTTCCCGATGCACCTTTCTTTTTTCCTAATACACTTCTATCATTATCTCTATTCTCCTTGTTTTCTGTGCATCTATATACACTTTTTCTTAATTTTTGTGCCAAGTTTTAAAATGTCAATTAAATTGGGATGGAGGGAATAGATACATAAAAAATATGGAGAAGAAAGATAAAGATAGAAATATATTAGAAAAGAGAAAGTTGAAAATAATAATAACAAATATTTTGGAGCAAATGAAGTTAGTTAAAGTATCAAATATTTTGAAACGGAGGAAATACGATGTTAGTTATGATATATTATATATGTAGTATGTACTCTTCTATTACATGAGAGCATATAGACATCATTCAAATATAAATATAATATGATGTATGATTGACCGGATGAAATCTTGACAAGAAGCTCAGGAAAACACATCAAATAGTTTTCTCCTTGTTGGCGGGTGTGTTAGAGATTTGCTGCTCAAAAGGGATCCTAAAGATTTTGATGTTATTACTACTGCAAGTCTCAAAGAGGTTTACCTAAAATATCATAAAAGATTCTTTTCGTGGTTGCTCTGATTATCGGTTGTTCCATTGAACTCATAACGACCCTTTGCAGATAAAGAAAATTATGAAACATTGTATAATTGTAGGCAGACACTTTCCATTATGTCAGGTTACGGTGGGTGCATTTACAGTTGAGGTTCGTTCTTCAGAGAAGTATTAAAATCCCTATCAATTTTATTTTGTTAATAACGTTCTCTCATTAAATTTCTTGCTCTATCAGATTTCAAGCTTTAGTACAAACGATACTCATGCGGATGTAAGTGAAGAGGCAGATTGCTTAGAAGGGTCTAATAGCTGTAATGATAGCGATTTTCTTCGCTGGAAGTATTCTATGAAAATAGGCTTCACAATAAATGGGTAATCCTCGAAAGGATTTCATGTACTTCAGATGCTTGACAAATTTCTTTGCTCAGGAGGTACTGCATAAGATAAATTGTAAAAATGTTGTTCTTCTTGTATTGCAGTTTATTCTTTAACCCGATGGATCACATAATTTATGATTACATAAATGGAGTAAGGGACGTAAGATAAAGAGCACACTACTCAAGACAAGCAGTTTTACTATGCATATTACATCCAGTAATTATCGGAGGTAATGCAGTAATTACTGGCAGTAATTGTAATCCAACGGTTAAGATTACTTTTTATCCCAACACTATTACTGTCAGTAATTTGAAGGAGTAATGATTTTACTGGGGTATTACTGGAAAGATAAAAATGTCAACAACTTTAATCGGGCCTATGTGTGACGGCGGCGGCGGCGCCAGTGGATCCGCGAGCAGATGAATAGAAACACACTGCATGGATGGAGTAAAGATGCTAAGAAATTACCCCTGTACACCTAATGGCAATATGAGTAATTAAAAAAATATATGAGTAAATTACATTATTATCCCTAGGCATTACCTTTAGTAATTACTGGATATAATATGCATAGTAAAACTACTCAAAGGCTAGTGAGCTCCAGTCTACATTCAGCAATATTCTGGTTTTCTCATCCATTTCGTTCTGTCTGACTGTTAAATCAACAATCAGATGCGTACCGTGATTACTGCCAATGATTTTTTCAAAGAGGACCCTGGTAGGTGTTTAAAGAATGTTCTTATCTGCTACTATCTTTATCTATCTAAAAAAATTGAGATTCTAGTTTATTTCAGCCAGGATTTTGCGTGGTTTTAGAATTGCTGCACGCCTTGGGTTCCAGTTTTCCAGCAAGAGTTCTAGAGCGATATGGGATCTTTCTTCATCTATAACAACTATCCCTAAGGTTTATTCATATTTCCCTGGACAGTAAAATGAACAACAAATTTTCATAATAATTATCTTGCACGTTTCTTTCTTATTCTGGTTTTGGCCTCACAAACTGTGTAGGCAAGATTGATGTTGGAAATGAATTATATGCTATCCTATGGGGCTGCAGAACCCACCATTCGGTTACTTAGAAAATACGGACTACTCGATATTTTATTGCCTTTCTAGGTAATTTGAGCAATGCAATCCTGTTGCAAACAAGTATATTTTGTATCATGGCCTTGCTGATATTTCAGCATATTAATCAGTATTGAATTCCAATTTTGTACTTTAGGCAGCATATATATCTGATCAGATGAAGGTTCGATCAAGTGACAGTGATCTGATGCTCATGGTAAGGAGGTTTTGAAATGTGACATGTCCTCTGTTAGTGTTAGGCTTATGAATTGTTGCTAATTTTGTCCCTATCCCTCAGTGATATAATCCATTTGTTATTTATTTATTTTTATTTGGTTATTTGTTAAAGAAATTAATGCATATTGTAATATTTTTTAGTTTTCATTTTCTTTTTGGAAGTAAAAATTGTTGCTAAGATGAAGTTCTGAATTGAAGAGATTGTCTTTTCCTTTTTTATCCATCGTTTGGATAGTTTAGAGCAATTGCTAATGATTTGGTTTGCTTTTATGCTTTCTAGTTTTAGTGTCATGTATGAATATTACCATATACTAGTTAATCCAAAGTTAGATGCTGTGGTACCCTTTTCACATCCATGTTGCCATCAGTAAGTAGTGATTGTCTCACTCTTTTAGCTTGTTATAGTTCATGTTAGTGCGATATTTGAGTGTTATTGTAAGGCTTAATATGTTACCTATCTCATGCTGTTAATTTCACTTATGCAGAAGCTGTTGGCTAATATGGATAAATTACTCTCTGTTAATCGACCAGGCCACCGCATTTTGTGGTAAGAAGTAAAAAAAAACATTTGTGCATTTTCTTTTTTACCTGGCTGTGCTTAGGTATTTTACATGTGAATCGGGAACAACCAATCCAGTAAGTCAGCTATTAAGATGATTATGCTTTCTTATACTTGTTGATGCTTAGTGATGCTAACTTAAGCCATTTTATTGCTATCATTGGGACTTCTCTAATCAGCATGGTAGTGTATGTATACTGTGTAGTCTTGTGACAATTCTACTTCTGTTATCACCAGACCAATTGCATCTTTATACGCCTGTGAAAAATGCTCGTTCGCTCTGAAGCTAATGCAGAATTTGCGGAACAGCAGGCTAGTACAAGTTCTTTGATAGTCTCTGGTATGTTGGCGTTGACCAGGAACAATCGCTCTCTCCCACTCACGCACTGACGTGAGGTAGACAAAGATGAACAATAGGTTTGCAGTGATAAATACCATATCTTGGCGATTTTATTCACTTGGACTTTTTTTTTGCATAACAGAGGACCCGCCTCTGGAATTTCATTACCTGAGCAACGAAATTACAGCAAGTTCTGAAGTCGAAATTACAGCAAGTTCTGGAAGAGTTTCCACATCCTACAGAATGACCGGTTCAGCTACAAAAGAAATGTGTCCACACAGATTACAGATTTTACGGATGACACAAAAATCCTCAGTATCCCAGCTTCCACCCAGCTTTGAGCACCTGGGGAACCCTTCATTTCTTGCGCCATCAGATAGGTTCATCCATTGTTGCGTCCACTCCCATGATCGCACCTGTGGTTTCATTACTGGCTTGCCTTGGATGCACGTCACTTGTTGTCTGCTGGAGTGCTTCTGCTCCATCCTCCAGCGCCTGCTTGTCTTCACCTGTCATAAATCCTGCCCAGTATTTCAGAAACGAACAGGCATAATAGACGATCTCTGTAGAAGACCGTAAGAACTTTTTATCAAAACACACCCGGTTATTCACTTGGACTTGGCAACTAACAAACAACGATTACATGTCGGCTTTATAGCTTAGGCCACACAACGTCGAGCAACGGTCTTGACCGATTCTCACGCTCCATGCCATGTCCTTGCAACCCGGCCATGGCTCGTGCGTGAGTCTTATCCTCACGTGGACGACCTGGTGAGACCTATCCGGGAGGCACAGCCATGACTCATTGCTGCAGCTAACCAACTGACAAACACTGACCTTGTCAGGGACACACACCCATGCATGAAACACACACAAACACTCGCAGCCTGCACGCGCTCATGCCTGGGATACAGCCATGGCGTGGTTATTCCAACATGGTATAGATGATTAGAGCAAAGAATTGATGAATTATCTTCCCAACAGACGCACTCTTAATCTATTCTGAAAATTTATGTGTACTAGTACCCCATGCCTTGGTAATTGGTACCATTGGTAGTGTGCTTTTAGGGTATGCACAATACGCGGTGCTTAGAAGAAGTGCATTTATGTTATTTTCTTAGGGCATGTATACTCGGAACATTAGTGCCTTGTGCCTACTAACCCTCTTGTATTCTGAATAGGCAAACTGTTTCTTTCTATTCATTTATTATTTTGTAACCAAGTGGCATAATGCTTGGCATTCCTTGCCCGCCATTTACTTGAAGCATGAAATCTCATTGTTTTCGTATAATACTATAGGCTGGCACTGTTGGCATTTCATAGTGCATTGATTAATTCTCCACAAGATGCACAAGTAATCAGGGCTTTTGCTGGACTTCTAAAGCTCAGGACACGGGACAACCCCATGAACTTCATGGAACAAGGTGTTGGAGCTCGAGCTTCATTTGTCCCTGAAACAATTGGATCTTCTCTGACCAAACTGGACAATCTTTTGGAACAAACATCACATCTAGTGTCTCAAATCAATTCTTCAGTAGAAACATTGACATGTTTAGGTAGTCTGCAACAATCAGTTGCTAGATACAAGGAGGCATCACAATTTTCAGGAGTGGTAAGTATATTTTAGCTCATGTCTTCGCTCCCCCAATTGTTTGTCATATATGCTGATGTTTTCCTTTTTTTTTGTGATTTTTTTGTTTATTTGGCTACCGATGAATTTTTTTTATGGGAGCAGCTTTATTTTCATGCACACAATTTCCTCTCTCACACCTGCTTTGTGTAGTTTTATTGTTTTATCTGCACTTCTTTCATCCTTATACTGTTGTAGATGGTTTATTTCTGTTCTCCTACAAATTTCTCTCACCTTGTCTCAATGTGTCTATGATGAAGAGTAATCCTGCACAATTATACTTCAATGCATTATGAAAAAGGAGAGAATTAAAATCTCAATTTCTTCTCCTAAAGCACTCGAGGAGAAATATATACACCAGTTAACAAGTGAAGAAACACCAGTCGACATCCCGCATCATAATTTTATTACTTTATTGGCTTTGTTTCCAGGTGTTTGCATCCTATACAGACAGGCTCAGGGTGCTGAGAATATTTGAGGGCCTTGATTCTGACTTAGCTTCGTATGAGCAGAAAAGAGGTGTTTGTGGCTCACGTGGGATTGATTACAAGACGTTGAAAGATGGGGATCCTAATGAGATCCGATTTGTTCTTGGAAAAGTGATCATGGACACTATGAATGAAGATTTACCCTCTTCTTCAGTTACAGATCTCACCGATAGAAATTAGAAAGTGATCCTCCACTATCTACATTGCTAGAATGGTACTGAAGCAGCCAGTATCATCTTCGTCACTCCATAGAAACCAGTCAGCATGTTCTCATTTTGGTAGGTGCTATCGAATACTTCAGTGCCCTCAGGTACTGCAGGATGGCCACAATACAAACTTGTCCAGTAATGTCCTAGCAAAACTTAATATATAGAGAGAATGGTATTCTTTTACAGAGACGTATGGACCCCCTATTGGTTGTATCAAGGAAATAAATAGTGGATAGCGGGTTCATAGCGGATAGGTACTGGTGTAGCGGATGATAGCGGATGCTATTGCGGGCGCTAAGTTACAATCGCAATATATATTAGAATATTAGAAATTACATGTAATAGTATATGAATCATGATTTTTTTTTATCATAAAAATCATGAAGAGTAATCTGTTCCATTAAAACTTTTAAGTTTTGAAGCATAACTTGAAACATATGAATGGATAAATTTTATTAAGAAAATTAAAATTAAAGAAAATAATAAATTATTACTAAGCTGCTATTATATTAAAATAACAGCCACTATAGCGGTTTTATAGGCACAATAGCGGCTCAAAAAACACAATAGCGGACGCTAAGTTACAACATGCTATTTGATGAACGCTACATTATAGCGGTAGCATTTATACACCGCTAGGCCGCTACGAACTCTATTTTTTACCTTGGGTTGTACATTGTAGGTCGTTGCAGTGGAGGTATGTAAAAATTATACGATACATATTTGTTATGTTAGTGGGCATTAAGTCGCCAAGATTTGGTGTTAACGTGAACATTATCGTTTCCTTATATGAGCATGAAGCTCTAAGCGATTGCTAATGACGCAGTTTGAAGTTTGATAAGATTTCACTTTTGTTAGGTGGAAAAACTGAACCACATAGTATTTGAGACCAAAAAGGCCTACCCGCGGTGCCATATGGCCATACCCACGGCAGCCCTGGAACGAACGCTCAATTGAAGCCGCAAAACCCACGGCCCAGCCGCCTGCGGCCCGCGCATCAGCACTGCACCGCACCCGCGCACCTCCGCCCGCGCCTATGTCATGACGACGCCCCGGCGGCGCCTCGACCCCTCATCGTCGCCTTCGTCCTCTTCGCCTCCTACCTTTCTCTCTCGCCTCCGCTCGGCGACTTCCAATCTCCTGGTCAGCTGCCAAGCCCGTCCCTCCCGCACGCTCGCTCTGTATCTTTGAAGCATTTCGTCGAGCACCGTGTTGGCATGGAGCACTTCGTCGATTTTTTTTTTCTTTTTCCTGTTTTCCTTTGGCTTATGATTTCGCCATGTGGCTGTCAGATGCGGCAGTACAGCTCGAAGAAGGAAGGAAACGGCAGTGGTCGCCGGAAGGGTGGCTCCTCTTCCGCGCCAAGAGCACGTAGCCCAGGTGATAATTTTCAAAACTTCTAATTGGCATTGACTATACGATGCATCTGCTTTTACTGTGTGAATTGTTCCTCTGTAACTCGACTCGTGCTTTTCAATTGTTATTGGTTGTGTGATGCCGAGGAGCTTGTTTTCAACTTAGCTCTGACATATTGCTCCCGGCCACGTTCTTTGTGGAGTAGGATCCGGAGTGATGTTTTTTTTGAAAGGAAATCCGGAGTGATTTCACAATAGTGCAAATCTCGTGTATGCCTTGTGAAGCTCAAATATTTTCAATTTGTGCAGGATTCGTGGATCCTTCATCGTGGAGATACTTTGACTCGAGAGCTGTTGGCATTAACCTTAATGCTATACCTAAGAGTGCATGGACAGTTCTAAGAACCCTCAAACAAAAAGGTGCATGACAATACGCTTGATTGTTTCTTTTTGTGAGTCAAGAGCTTTGATATGCCGTAGTCATGTCGTGCATTTTCTTCTCTTTATACTAATTACACATATAATCCATGAAATCAGGTCATCAGGTAATACCCTGATTCCTATTTATTTTCCTCCAACCTTTCTAGATGTACATAAACTGAGCAACTTTAACATATCACATGTGAAATAAAAGGAGGCAACCCTGTTTTCTTTTCTATTTTAATGGATGGGAACCACCCTTCGTTAAAGCAGGGGGTTTGAACCAGTGATGCGAGCGGCGTGCACTGCACACCCTGACCAAAGAGAACTTGCAAGTTGCAACCTGTTTCCTGTGATTCATGTTCCTGAAATGCATGAATTTAATCAAATTATATCTTATTCTGTCACAATTTAGATGGCATTCCCATCCATTCAAGTATATCCTTTCGTTCAAAATAATGGTAGCAAGAGCTTAAAATTTACAGTGAAATGTTTGTGAAGCTCTCGTTCCTGATTTTGGTTGGATTCCATGCAAGGCATGGCTATGCCTTTTGAATTCTTGAAACACATATGGTATGTTGAATGCATATAAAAATATGTACAGTACTCAAGTGCAAAAGATTCTTACAGGTTTTGATGCTTATCTTGTTGGGGGATGTGTCAGAGATTTGCTACTGAAAAGAGCACCGAAAGATTTTGATATCATTACCAGTGCAAGTCTCCAACAGGTGGCTTATTCAAACATCATGAGCGTTTCTTTTCCTGAAAGCTCTGATACCCTTCTTCCGTTGACACTCTTCTGATCCTTTACAGATTAAGAAAAATATATTCAGACGATGTATGATTGTAGGCAAACGCTTTCCAATATGCCAGATCAGAATGTGTGGTTCAGTAATTGAGGTATGTACATCACCATCAAGACTGACTGTTACCTCGTGCAATGTTTTCTCACACTGTATTTTGTTTTCATCTAATAGGTTTCAAGCTTTAGGACAACTGGTTATTATGTAAAGAGAACTGAACGGAATGATTGTTTAGAAGAGCTGAATGGTTATGATGATGCAGATGTTCTTCGCTGGAAGAATTCTATGAAAAGAGACTTTACAATAAATGGGTAATTATTTTAAATAATTATTGTGCTTCAGATGATATAGAGTTATTTGGTAACAATATTGTAATGTTTGTGTGGCAGTTTATTCTTCAACCCAATGAACTACAAAATATATGATTACGTGAATGGAGTAAGGGATCTGAGAAAAAACAAAGTAACAATTACTGAGCTCCATCTCAATTTTGGATTAGACTCTGCAGTGTCCTGCTTCTCTTTTCTTTTCTTCTGGCTAATTTATTGTATGAATAATCAGGTGTGCACGGTAATTCCTGCCCATGTTTCTTTCACTGAGGACCCAGGTATGTGTTTGAGAAAAAAAATTCTTACTTTTGCTACTGCTCATCTACTCAAGTTAAAGTTACATTCTAGTGTATTTTAGCCAGGATTTTACGTGGCTTGAGAATTGCTGCCCGTCTTGGTTTCCAGTTTTCCAGTGAAACATCCACTGCAATACGAGATCTCTCTTCATCTATTATAGATATTGATAAGGTTTATTTTTCTTGTCACCGTCACATTAACAAATACATAAATGCATTCTCATATGTGTATCCTTTGTTTCTGTATTTATTCTTGTTTACTGTGTAGTCAAGGTTGATGATGGAAATGAATTATTTGCTATCTTATGGGGCAGCAGAGCCTTCTTTAAGGTTGCTTAGGGAATATGGACTACTCGATATGTTACTGCCTTTCCAGGTAATTTGAGAAACACACTGTCGTTATAGAAGTGCATTCCTAGTTGCAATCACATCTACCTGTCAGCATACTTATGTGATCGTTGTTTTAGGGTGCTTATTTGTCAGACCAAATGAAGGATAAATCAAGCAACAAAGATCTGATGCTCATGGTGAGTAAAATTGAAAGTGTGCCATAAGTGAAATTCTGACTTCAGAAACTACTTTAAGGTCACATGTGAACTAATTTTGTAAAACATATCAAGTGTTTTCATTACAGTTAAGTGTCAGATTATTTGTGTGGAGCAAATCTTCAGCAATACATGAATGGTTCACTTGCTTTAAAACAAAGAAGGTTTCAGCTTATTATTCATTTACAATATTTTTTTAAAAAATACGTTGGTAAAAAGAAATTGTGGAAATGTTGCAGTCTTTTTTGTATAGTGGGGTTCCTTATTTAGTTTTTTGGAATTATAGAGTGATCCAACAATATGATCTGAATTGAAGAGCTTGTTATAATTCTTGATCTGTTTTTTTAAAATATTTTAGAACATGTATTATATTTTTGTGATAGCTAAATTAAGCATCATTTATGATTTAACAATACTATATGTTCATGTTGTTATAAATTACCTCCTATTGATGCCCTTTTGGGATTTCTGTTGCCCACAATGCCATTCATAATACAGGTTATCTGGTTCCTCTTCATGTTAGTTAATGTGATATTTGTCTCCTAAATATAAGTTATTATATCATCTCGTTCCGTCTATTCCAAATGCACAGAAATTGCTGGCTAATCTTGATAAATTACTCTCCGCTGACCGGCCATGCCATTGCTCTTTGTGGTAAGAAACTTTTACTTTCATCTATGCATATATATATTTATTATGTTGAAGTGATTTGTACTTCTCAGACCATAGTGCAGTACAACTGTACAACAATAGCTGGTAAACTAAGAAGCTGCCCCATCAATTTTGCTTATTTGGCTTTCACTGGACTGGCTAGATAGGTTCCTTATTTTTTATGTTCCTATGTTTGATTTCTAGTGTTGCTTCACTTAATCCACTTTATTTATCTTGTTATTAGGGACTATTCTAGTCAGTATGGACGTGCATCAGATATTGTTATGGTTATATTTCTGTGGAAAATGCATGTGAACTCTGTAATATGTTTGGTGGGTAGAGGATAGGGCACAGCAGAGTACCTGAAATTTCAATGCCATCAAATAAGTGACAATTTTTGTTTTCAAATGTATATGTACTAGTATTGTGTTACATTATGCATTTGAATGTTCCTCTTCTGTGCCTACCAATTCTCTTATGTTCTGAACAGGGAAACTGTTTTCTCTCTCTGTTTATGTGATAACCAAGCAACATAACACTCAAGACAATCATTCTTTGTCACTTGTCAGCCATGCACATGACCTTTCATACTATTCTACAGGCTGGCATTGATGGCATTTCATAGTGCATTGGTTAATTCTCCTCAAGATGCCCAAGTAATCAGGGCTTTCGCTGCTCTGTTGTATTTTGGAACATGGGAAGGTTCCGTTGAGATTCTAAAAGAAGATGTTGGAGCACATGTTCCATTTGTCCCAGAAATATTGGAGCCTTCTCGTACCAACCTTGGTAGTCTTATGGAACAAACATCACATCTAGCATCACTAGTCAGGTCTTCAGTACATACATTGACACAATTAGATTTGCTGCGGCAATCAGTAGCCAGATTCTTGGATCCTCCACAATTTTCCGGACTGGTAAGTATTTTTTTTTTTAGCATATGTCTCAATTCCCTGTATGAGTTACTATTTAACTGCATCATTATCTTCTCCTTTAAGTGCAATTTCATATTCCAGATCACTGGTTAAATTTGTAATTGGATTTCTTTCCAGGTGTTTATATCCAAAAATGAGAGGAGCAGGCTGTTGAAATTATTTGATGGCCTTGATTCTGACTTAGCATCATATGATCAGAGAAAAAGGATGTATGAGATTGATTACGAGTTGCTGAAAGATGGGGATCCTTCCGAGGTCCGTTATGTCCTCGGTAAAGTGATTATGGACACTATGAGTGCCGAGTTAAGGTGTGAATCTACTGTGGACGCTGCTGTAACATTAAAGCCAGCTGCGAAAGGTCTTGATGAAGGAAGCCATCATCCACTGTCCCGACTATTTTAATCATAGAGAAGCAGCAGTCGCGAACTGGAACAGAGTCCCTTTGGATTTCGGCCAGTGATACTGGTAAACACACCGATTTGTTCAGATTTTGCTGGTGTGCATGGCTACAGCAGAAACTCCCCGGTGCATTGTTCCTAGCTGAACCTACGTGGAGTGATATGTATACCAAGTGCCCCCTGTTGTACAATGTAGAGCATAGACTGTGCTCAGCATTTCTGGTGAAATTTTCATCTAATTCACATTTATTCTGTTACTATGTATCCGACTGGCCAATATATACTTGAGCCTAGAGCAATGCCAAAAATTCAATTGAAAATTTGTGTCGTGTTTTCATTTATATTTGAGCTTATGTAAAAGAACATCCTGGTGACAGCTGCCTCTATTTGCTCGTCTAATGTTTAGCCCTGGTAGTTGAGAGCGAGAGACCATCTGGCGAAGTGCAATATATAGGCACGTGCGAAGGAACACGGTAGTGATGAAGCGATCACGACGGGTCAAAATGAAGCAACACGCAGTGAAAGCGTAAAGATGGTACACACATAGTACGTGCCCCGAAGGCGGAAAATCCCTTCTTTCTACTTCCTCCGTTCATAAATGTTACTCCCTCCATCTCAAAATATAAGCATTTGTTGACTTTCAAAATCAACTTTGATTTTTTTTTTCTTATTCAAACTAATTTTATTAAAAAATATTTATTTTATTATAATATATTTTATTATTAGATATATTACAAATATAATTTATTTATTTTTATATTTGTTATAAAATTTTTAAATAAGACAAAAGGTCAAAGATAGTTTGTAAAATCAACAAATGCTTATATTTTGGGATAGAGGAAGTAACATTGGTTGACTTTCAGATATCACTTTTGACTATTTATCTTATTCAAAAAAATTATAAGAATATAAAAAAAGACAAACTTGAAATATACCTAATAATAAATGATATTATAATAAAATTAATGTTTTTATATAAAAAATGAATAAGACGAATAGTCAAATGTGATATCCAAAAGTAAACAAATGCTAATATTTGTGAACAGAGGGAGTGCTCCATTTTTGGCGAGTCCCGGCTTCGATTTGATTTCGAGGTGACATGAATTTTGTCTTGAGTACATGATTTTTTTTTCTATCAAATGCTTACAAAAAAAAACTCATCATACGGTGAATTGTTTCACGGCATCAAGATAAGACTATAGCTCTCCTATGAAAAGGAAATAATATTAATAATAATAAAAGTCAAGCTAGCTAGCACTAAGCAGGAAGGTGGCACAATCCAGAACGGTTTGCGAATGAGATGCATGCCCTCACGTTGATGAACCTGTTGTATGATGATGTCCTGCCGAGCGTCTTGTGTTTCCAAGTCAAAGATGCGCAGATCTGCATCGTCCTCTTGGAAATTGTTCATGAAGTAGACCCGGTTTCCTTTGAGACCCAGCGGGGTCGCTGCACAGGAAGCCGCCATGTTGGTGCCCTCGAGAAGGAACACGAAATCTCCGATGTCATGGACTGGGCGCCAACAAGCCTCTGACAGGTCCATCCTGTGCACGCGGATGGCGCCGATGTCGCTAGCATCAAAAGCGACGAAGCAGATGCACACCAGGAGCAGCTCGTCCTGAGACTAGACGAGCCAGGTGACGCCCGAGCACATCCCTTGTGGGAAATCGACCACGGCGACGTCAAAATACTGGAAGTCTGGGTCGTCGGAGGAGAAATCGATGACGCCCATCTCCTCGCTGGATGCGATGAAGTAAAGCTTCCCTTGCACCGCGGCGACGCTGCTCATGACCCGTGGGCGAGGGGGAGAGCGGTACCCCTCCGGCAACTCGTAGTCGCCGATGGCGTACGTGTAGCGCCGCCAGCCGTCGCCGGAGCCGTCGACCCGGCAGCACCACATGTCGGGCTCCTCGAGGTGAAACAGCACGACGACGCAGGAATTAAGGATCCATGGCGTCCTTGTGGGATAGGATGCACTTGCAGTGCTGCGGGATGACGTGGTCCTCGGCGACGTTGGGAAGGGGGAGCTTGACGCCGGTGCCCGGGTTCCAGAGGCACGCCGACGTGGCAGCATGGTCCTCCGTGACCACAAGAATCCAGCCTTGCGGCGTGGTCCAGCACATGCTGTCGCCGCCGGCTAGGAGATCGTGCTCTGCTATCTTGTCGTGCAGGCTTTTCTGCGGCACGCTGAACATGAGCATCTACTCCTCGTCCTCCTCGTTGTTGTGGTGGAAGACGAGCAAGGGCAACAGGGGCGCCGTCGACGGCTTTCTTGTGTCCGCCGCCGCCGCCATCTTGTTCTTCCGATCGACCTAACCGTTTGGGGAGTAATTAATCGCGCTTGCCTTGCCTTCCCTTGGTGTGTCGCCACATCATCATCCTCGTGTCGTCGTGCTCTGCTCGGTTCATGCAGCAGCAATCGCCACTCCGTAGCGCGAATGCTCCTCTGCTTCATCCATTTGTGAAGTCTGAACTCCTCCTAGTTCACTTCACCCAACAATTTCAGAATTTCTCCTCTGCTTCGTCCATTTGTTCGATCCAAAATGCTGCGGCCTCCGTCGCGCCTTCTCTTCCTCCTCCATTTGTCAGGCACAGCGCTACCACCACCACCACCACCACCACCCGGGCGGAGACGGCGTGATCATCGATCAGCCAGGCAGACTACCAAGGCGTTGAAGCAAGCAATGCAAGCACGGCCTCTCCGACCCGTACGGCTTCCTGGGCGGGCTCCTGGAACGACTCGGGCCTCACCGCCTGCAGCGGCGCATGGGCGGAGATCAAGTGCGTGCGCGGCAGCGTCGTGGCCATCACGCTCCCTTGGAAAGTCCTGGGCGGCCTCGGCCAGCTCACGCGCCTCCGTCGGCTCAGCCTCCACGACAACACCATCGCCGGCGACATCCCCGCCACCATCGGCTTCCTCCCCGGCCAACATCGGGAACTGCCCCTTGTTGCAGCAGCTCGACGCCAGCGGTAACCGCCTTACGGGGCCCGGTTCCGTCGCGAGTTCCACCAGGGCTCAAACTCAGCCGCAACGCAATCTCCGGCGAAATCCCCAGGTCCATGATCATCTTCCTCTCAGCCTCGCCCACAACCTCGACGGCGCAATCCCGGAGTCCCTCGCCAAGCTCCCCAAGCTGCAGGAACTCGACCTCTCCGGCGAGATCCCGGCGACACTCGACTGTCTCGACAACCTCACCGCGCACCTGCAGTCCGCTTTGTCTGAATTATATGGTCTGTTTTGCTTGATGCAGGTTCAAAGGGAAGCCACACAAGAGACGAACACATGTTAATGCGATCCTCCATTCCAGCAAGCAGCAGCCAGATTGGCCAGCCACCTATTTCCGATTGTTTATTTCGACGCCAGGATGTGAAAATGCCTAGCACAAGTGCTATCTTTACCTTTTGTTTAAGAGGAGCCATCAGTGTTCAATAGTACTCAGCAACTCTGAGAGCCTACTGATGAACTTTCAGATGGACTTTAGTGTTAGGGATTACCAGAGCATTTCTTTAAAAAATGAGACCCTCATATTGTAGACATTCTGTACTCTACATGAAAGGCAAAGACGCTGCCGCTGTGAAGCTGTTTCAACAAGAATCTTATAACTGTGACAACTTAGTAATCTTGGTATAAATAAATAAAAAAAAGCACGGTCTGGTTCCTGCCGCTGTCCACAAGAGGGGATGAGCATAACCCTGCCATTGAAGTCCACTAGGCGTCAACCGGAGTTTACGCTTGACGAGCATCTGAGAAATCCAAGAGAAGAAAGGTGTCCGATTTGCCGAACGAGATTTTTGGGCTGGATTGAACGAACACCGGCGTATGGAACAATTGGGAGCTCGGTGGAGAACGCGAAGCAGCGCTGCGAGGGAGTGCTTGGATCTTTCGCCGCGGGACGGGAAAAAAAGTCACCGCATCTCTGCACGGCGGTGAGATGCCATGGTGGTCGGAGATTCGAGCACCAACCGTCCAATCCACCGACCTTCTCGGAGAATCCCAGGGCGGGCAGTGGAATCATTGGCAGAAAATGAAGAGAGCGGGGTGCCGCGCACGGAGGAGTAGGCGTAGGGGAATGAGGAGGTGCGATTGGGATTTCAAATCGCGCTACTGGCTCCGGATTTCTGGCGAATCCGCGTCGCTGCGAGCGATGGCTGCCGCGGAGGCACGGGCCATGACAGCGAGCTCGAGAAGGATCACAAACATAAATTATACCTAACACAGTGGGATTTTTGTAAAATATTGGATCACGACTATTAGTCGCGATCCAAAATCAAGGGGGTATTTGCAAAATGACATGGTCCGCCGCCGCCCATCCTGCCGCCGGTGGACGGCGCCCCGCGTCGATGGCGAGCCTTCGGCCGCTTTCAGTACCCTATTCCTCTTCAATGCATCTGGCGGAAGACGGGACGCGCGAGCGAGGAAGGACGGCGCGGCTTGCCGGCGGCAGCTGTCATTCTGTCGGGCCTCGACAGAGGAGAGCTGGTGCTGATGCGGCGTCGATGGGCGAGACGACAGTGATCCCCTTCCCTTGTCCATGGCGCGATGAGCGCGGCGAACTGCTTGCACCCGGCGGCCTTCTTCAGCAGCCGTGTAAAGCAATTTGGGCTCGTCGGCGTGTCAAAGAGGCCGTCGAACTCGATTCGCGAGCTCGATGATGGTCATGCATGTCCCCGATCGCTGATCTCGTCGACGTCGTCGCCTGGAACTTGTTGTGCAGCTTGAGCTCTTTGTGCCCGGCGACCATGTCGTGATGTTGCGCACGCACAACGACACCATTGGCACCAGAAGACGCATTCCTCTCCATCGATGCCGTGACTCGTGAGCTCGGAGTCGGAGCTGTCATCCTCTTTTTGGAGTTTCGTACTGTTGAGGTGGGCCAAATCTGATTATCTACAACAGCTGTATGTCCTAAACGCGTTGTGTGTTATTGCAGCCCAAGGGCCAGGCCCATGCATACCATCCTAGCGGGCCCATCGTGTCAGAGAGCGCTCTCTGAGCTTTCGTGGTGGATCGAATTGGCCGCACAACAATCAGTCACCAGTCACCACTCACCTCCGCCCATGGCGACCATCTCTGCAACTCTCTCCGTCTCCTTCCTCCCGTCCCAAACCCGCTTAGCCGTTGCTACAGCCGCCTACTACTCATCCTCCTGCCCGCGCATCAAGGTAAAATTCCATCGCCCTCCCTCCTTTCCTTTCGAGTACCATCGCGCTCGCCACTTGTAATTACGCGCTCTCATCTTCGTGCAGCGAGCAGCGCGCTTCAGATGCTGCGCGGAGCCCTCGTCCCCGGAGCAGGAACCCCCTGCTTCTTCGGACCCAACTCCTCGGAAAGCCGCTACAGCTTCGCGTTCGTCTCTGCTCGGCATTTCCACGAGCACCTGGTCTGCGGGTGTCGCGGGGCTGGGGTTCCTGGAGACAGGATACCTCACTTACCTCAAGCTCACTGGCTCTGAGGCGTTCTGCCCCATCAGTGGCGGTGGCTGCGGCGACGTCCTCGAAAGCGATTACTCCACCGTTTTTGGTAATCCTTTGCTGTTTGGGCTACTCAATATCCACCAGCATTTGTGTTCATTGGATGATAACTGTACTTTTGTAAGGCTTTCCTTCTCGCTAGGTAGTAGCGTAACCTAGAAAATTAACCTTTACAAACTACACGACGCTATGGCTTCTATAATTAACAGTTGGCCTCGCTCCAATTGACAGGGATACCTCTTCCCTTGATTGGTTTGGTGGCGTACGGTTTGGTTACAGCTCTTTCTCTACAAGAAAACGGGAAGAGCTTGCTGCCTGGAATTGACGACTTGGATATTCGATTAACATTGCTCCTGATTGCTACTTCCATGGCGACTGCAAGTGCTTATTTCCTCTACGTCCTAAGCACTAAATTTGTTGGGGTTTCATGTTCATACTGCCTCTTGTCAGCCTTTCTCTCCTTCACTTTACTTTTCATCAGAGTAAAGGTATGTGGTTTCAAAAAAGGAAAAAGTGTGTTCATCATTTTGAACTTGAACCATGTAGTAATCATGTTGAGTATTGTTCTTCCAGGACATTGGTTTTGAACGTATCCAAAAGTTTGTTGGTCTTCAGTTTGCTATAGCTGCCATCATTGCTCTTGCTTTGACAAACTCCTACAGTTCAGCTACTACACAGTTGAAAGGGTGAGGCTTCCTTGTTTAGTCCATTGATATTTTTCTCTGTGGAATTGGTTTATGTTGAGAATTTTTACGACAATCACTCCCTCTGCCTTGCTTCTTTGCTATAGTTTATGGTTGTTTTTGCTAGTACACTGCGTGGATTTTTTTTTTTTTTGAAATAAAATTAATATCATTGCAAGTGTCATCATTCTTTCTTTCCCTTTTAATGCAGTGCAGATGACTTTGTATTAGAACCATATGAAACAGAGATAACAACCGAATCATCTCCATTTGCTATTTCCTTGGCTAAACATCTACACTCGATTGGTGCTAAGATGTATGGAGCATTCTGGTGTTCTCATTGCAATGAACAGAAACAGGTACAAGTTCTTTTACAGTTATTTCACTTTGCAGATACACTATTATTGTGAACTTTTGAGAGTTTATTATTATTTTGAGTCATGTAGGCTTTGTAAATACATATATTGTTTTCATATGATAGATGCATTTTATTCTAGTGCTTGTAGTTTAATGATCATGTTTAATCATCTCTTTTTGCTGTGCTGAATCAACTTTCTGAAATGTAAGTAATGAATGACACATAAAAAAAGCATTCAGAAACTACCTTTTCAATATTTCCATATTATCATGCAGATGTTTGGCCGTGAAGCAACAGAAATTCTAGACTATGTGGAATGTTTCCCAAATGGAGCTGGGAAGGGAAAGAAAATGGCTTCTGAATGTGCAGCTGCTGGTCTTGAAGGTTTTCCAACATGGTTCATTAACGGCAAGGTATTCCTATAATTTTGATGGTTTTGCAAGGATGTGATGTGTTCCTCCCATTGATCTTGTCATGTTGAAATATGATTTCTCGTGTGCAGTACTTCTGCAGTTGTGATTCACGTTTTGTATAAAACACATTTTATGATGCTGACCATCATTGTCATGTTGAAATATGATTTCTCGTGTGCAGTACTTCTGCAGTTGTGATTCACCTTTTGTATAAAACACATTTTATGATGCTGACCATCATTCATTGCCTTTGCGATCAAGACCCACTTAACAGTATTCGCTTCTCATTCAGATTTCATTTTCATCATTTGTTTAAATTCACGTACTTATTCAGGTTCTGAGTGGTGATCAAGAACTTGAAGTCCTAGCAGAAGCATCAGGTTTCGTTGATGATGGCGTCAAACAATAAGTCTGGGAGACATGGATATAGCAATGGATGGGAGCTTCTTGAATTGAAGCTTGTGGGTTCTTAAAAGGAGTCTTTACATATCGATGTTGCAACACGTCTCCACATAGCAATATTGCAAGATGCACACTTGAGCAGGTGCATCTGTCCGTTGCATAGTCTACTTAACAACTAACCATTGTATTTGTAGGAAATCTACTTTGCTTCCTTATGGATCAGAGAAAATAGGGAACCTCAACGGCAAAGTGTTCTACAACCATTTTGTATATTATAGATGATGCTGTAGAATTTGTAAATCGTATATTAAAAAAAACACAGACATGAGGTTTTAGTTCATATGATCTGGGAATACATCTAATAGTCTATTAGTATGTTCAATTGTGATATGAATCTTGCCGCACTTTCAAAGTCGTTCCCTTCAAAGAAATAAGACCCATGAGAAATCTTGTTTGCGTCCGTTGGGTGTGACATTACCGTCGCCTGTCAATAGTTCACGGTATGCAAGACATGCCAGTGGAGCTCTAATGTTCCTCCATTACTTCATTCTTGTCATGTCTTTCAGCTTCAGCCTACCTCTACTTGGCGCCCGTATAAGTGGATTTCCCCAAAAATAAAAGAAAACGTTCTCATGTCGGTTTTCAGTTTTGTAGATTTCAATTAGAAAAAAGAGGGTATTTGAGCTTCGTGGATCTGAGTCTTCAACAAAAATCATCTTGAAACAAAATGTCTTAGCAAGACAGAAACCGTCACTCTCAAGATGGATTTTTCTTGACTTCGAATCAAAAGCTTTACAAAACATGAGCTACTGATTTTTGGAGAATCGCATGATGAGGTGATTTTAGGAGAATCATACGGAATCAAAACAATTTTACAAAAAAAAAAAAAGAACCACGAACCCTCGCCAACAAAGAAAATAATATGAAAACAGAATTACAGAACCAATCGTTTGATAATTGGGGGAAAACAAGAGGGAAAAAGGTACATTTAGGTGCATAACTTATAGAAAATAAAAGTCAAGGAAATATTCTTCTGAAGCCATTTCATAGATATGAAACAGCGTCTTACAATTACAGTTTCCAAAGGGAAAATAAAGCCCCTCCAATTTTCATTCTCGTCATTTCTATTTTCAACTACTTTTACATGAATCAAGCACAAGAAACCAACAAACTACCCAAGAAAGATTCACCTTACAAACAAGACCGGAAAAGGTGTGGTGTACATACATAACATAAAACTCAGCCAAGTCTTGCTTCACGGTGCAAAACCTGAAACAAAAATATTTACCTCAGTTTATCCTAATACAGCCCGACCAACAGATGCCATACTAAAATGAATGCAATCAAAATTGGTCCATTGACCAGTAAATATGCATGGAATCTCTTTAGCAATAGAGGGAGTACAATTAATCGAATGTCTTACAGACATATCCCATTAGATTCCTAAAATAATATAATCAGATACACATGTGCTTATACTAAGAATATTATGTTTGTTGGGATGAAGCAAAGTGATAGATCAATTGGCCATTAAAGTATTAAACAGTATAGTTTCTAATGATGCATGGTATTTCTACTGATATTTTACTGGTTGAAGTAGTAAAAGAGAATCATACATCAGTTGTCTAACAATCAACGAAACTAACATTAAACAATACAAACCCCTACCTCTTCAGCAAACTTAATCAAGATTGTCGTCCTTGGCCTATGCTGGCCTTCAATCGGCACGAAGTGTGCAGTAACAACAGCAGGAAACCCAGAATTATCTAATACACCCTACAAAAATTACAAAATAATTTTGAAAGATTGTTCATGTAAAATGATAAAACAATGGCTGCATATTAGGATTGTGATTCTTACCTTTACAATTCCCGCAACAAATGCTCCGCAATTGAATGCTCCCATGTCTTTTGGCACGGAAATGAACCTGCACAAACAGGAAAAGGGAATCATACCTCAACTAGTAGGAAAAAAACATTATTGAATCCACAAAAGATCTACAA
The DNA here is from genome assembly GCA_032690845.1 of Eleusine coracana subsp. coracana. Taxonomy (NCBI): domain Eukaryota; kingdom Viridiplantae; phylum Streptophyta; class Magnoliopsida; order Poales; family Poaceae; genus Eleusine; species Eleusine coracana. Next base: position 62,558,702 of record CM064422.1, on the reverse strand, counting down.
ACCGGTTAGCAAGAAGCTCCTTTTCACTAATCATGTATTCATCCTCATGTTCTGTTCCCTTCTCGAGTGAATCAGCCACCTGGGAACATAGGAAGTCAACTACTAGTATCATGAAGCAAAATGTGAACAGAGTTAATTGATTAGATTATCACAGGTGACCATTTATGATAAACCATATTGCAAAGAGATGCAAAAAAATCATACATAACATAACACATAGCAAAAGGCACTTTGTATCAATGCTGAAACTAAACTACCAGGCTGACTTGAGCTGAGAAGCAACAACGCTGTGAAATTATTATTATTACACATTTCAAAATCAAGCTGCACAAATGTTATCCTACATGTGTTTAAAAAATGTAGAAATCCATGTTTAACTTTTAATCTGGCATGACAACATTAATAGATTAGTGTTCCATTTTGACAGGAAAAGGAAACTTGATCTTATTGTTAAGAAGCTTGGGAAGCTAAACACGTTGCACTTGCATGCTAGCATACAGAATGGTGCCCTTATTAAGTTCTGTCAATGCTGGTTAAGAGGCATGATTAGTCACCACTGATAGTAGTAACTAAATAAATAGCAGTAATAGCCTTTTGAAACCAAGCAACTTAAAAAAGACAAAGCATGTTGCTATGCTAGTCATGTGAGCCCAATAAGGCATGGCTGAGCATAAGACTGCAGCTGCAGCTCATGCCAATGGACACCACTAGATATCAGGACAAACTGTAAAAAAGCAAGGGCAAGAGAAGGCAGTCATCTGCTGCAGTACAAGAGTAATTGTAATTCTAACAAACATTATTGGAACAAACAATGATGTCCAACACCGAGTTATTGTAGTGTTCCGCATGCAACAGCTTATTATAAATCAGGGAATAGGATTATCAGTTTCAAGGTTTCTTAGACTATTGATTCTCCCTGTCCCCCTTCGTCCTATACTGTGGCTCTTCATGGTTACATTGTGCCACTTTGGGTCTGGACTCTGAGGGGCATCTAGTCATACCACAAGTATACACTTGGTTCATAATGTAAGAACGACCTGACCAATACTAATGCTTAATGAATGCAAAATATTGCATCACTCCACTGTGAGATTGAATAGGAATCAGAAACAAATCATAGGCAGAGCATAATACCTTTCCAAACAAGACTTTCCATACAGTGCTGTGGATGAATGATAAGATCCCCAGAAGTCGTGTCTCTCGCCTATTACCCTGAAGTAACAATCTAATTATCTTTCTGAATGTGAAAGGAATAAGCTAGACCAGAATCGCAAAGCACATATAAAATAATACAGAGATAAGACTTTGAATCTGGAGGGCACTTGAAATTGGTACAAATATTATAGAGTTTGAATGTTTCATCTTATAAAGTTCTCTAAGAAAAAAGGAACTAGTTCAGCATATTGAGATACAGTTTTCATCACTCGACTAGTCCGTGAAAATGCATTTATATGGTTTCTACTGATGTACACTACTATGATATTCATGCATGATGTACTTATCAGATATTGGGCTACAAAGAGCTTAGGTTGTTTATCTTTATTCAAACAAAACTACTTGGTAAATAAAAATTGCAATTATGAATTATCATTTTGCAAAGATGGGCAATACATGTGCAAAATTGCCATTGTCACAGTGCGTGGTGTACACCACTCATGATGCGGGTTCGAGCCCATCATGAGCAAAGGAAAAAAAATGGAATAAGCAAAGCTCAATCTTCAGATTATGCTAAATATATGGACCAAACTAAGGAAGTGGAAACAGACCTTCTCTCTGTGACAGAGAAGTTCAAGCACCCTTGCACCAACAGCATAACCAGCATCCTCCAGTCTGTGTATAAAACAAATGAAATGGATGTAAGCAGATGCATATATAATTCAAATGGTAAAATTTATTCAGAGAACCCATGTGACCTGGTATCAGATAGTTGAATGTGGTAACAGGTACCATATTAGACAAATATACACAATACGACGGTAGTAGTTACCTCCGTTCCAACTCAGCAATATTGTCAACTTGTGTCTGGTTGTACTGAACCAACTCTGAGAACAAGAATGCAAATGCACTCAAACTGACCTACAAAATAAAAACAACTCACTGATGGAGGATATATGCTAAAAACCAGTCCACAAGAGAAAGCAACCTGCCAAGGTTTTAAAATAAGTTTGTCATAGCCTATGACCTATCATTGCAAAATTTGCTAACAATTATTAAGTATGTTGTGAAGAAATCAGAAATTATGCCCTAGCCACTAGCAAGATCAGTACCAGTAAACCTCAATGCCTCAACAGTGAAAGAAATATGATCACATTAAAATCTTCTGCTGAAGTTTAGTGATCAATTTAAGACATCGGCTGCTGCATAAAGTTAGCAGGTTATCAGGTATTTCGCATACTTGAACCTGGTGTGCTGGGTGAAATGTGAATTTCGAGGGTCCTGTATTTTGTATCACGAGAATATGACAGTTTCGAGTTCTCCAACTGTCTAACATCTAAGCTATCCTTCTTTTCATGCCTATTCGTACTGTATTCTCCATCCTGAGTTTGGGCACTGAAACTATAACACCAATGATCCGTGAATAGGCTGGTGAGCCAAGTCAGAAAGCTTCAGGTACAAATCAAAAGGCTAGAGTATTGTGTCTGGCTAGCTTTGATTTTGGTTAACAAAAAAGCGAATCAGGTCCACATCGGTTATATTTTAATTTTATTAGTTTGACAAATTCATTACAGATGAATTCTGAGTTCAATTCTGTGTTCAGAAACCATACCACTCTAAAAAAATAACAGCCAACTACACACTTACATCCTTTCATACTTATTAAGTCAAACTCTAGCATATTGTAATCTTTGTGTTTAACTCACTGAAAGTTATGACCAGCATTATTCTAAAGATGATGATGCCTCTCCAGGCTATCAATTTAAGTTTCTGCCCATGCACAATCCAAACTCGCATCAAAGTAAGGTACATAGTACCATTAACAGCACAATTTCAATGTGCAACAATTATGTCTCTGTTGCTTCTCAATATTTGGTTTACAGAATATAGGCTTTAAACTTATTTCCCAAATTTCAAAACATTTCTACCAGTGTAAGGCTAAGGTATACTCTTGCAGAAAGTCCGAAGAAACACGGTAGCACAATTATCTTCCGCGGATGTGGATCAACAATCTGGCGACTTGTTAAACTAGACTGTTCAAGCACCATATGGCACGTCTGTCGCAACTACATCAAGCGCTAAGTGCCCCTACAACCTGCGAACCTTGCTACAGCCTACAAGCTACAGCACGGATCAAGAATCGAAGGATCCACAAAGAACCCATTGAAATCATTAAGGCAGTGAGATCTGCATCTACAGCACGGATCCAAATGGTCTTGCCTTTGCACAGATCCTACGATATTAGAGGCAGGTTTGGCGCATACCTCCTGCCTGCCGCGGCTGAGAGGCTTGTCCAGCACGCTGGCGTACTGTTTCGTCTTCCCCACGCCGATCATCTTGCCCGCCGTTCCTCTGGGATTCCTCTGCCTACCGCAGTTTTCGTTGGGCTAGGATCCAGAGGCGGGGAGCTCGGCCCGCAGTTGGTGACGAGACGGAGAGGAGGAGGCCGCAGCGGCGGACGGGCTTTTGGCGGCGAGAGATCGGGGATGGCGGCCAAAAACCTGCTTCTGGGGTTGCGGCGAGGAGGATGAGGGAGGATCCTGGCTGTCCGGTATGCAGTGCCCGCTGACAGGTGGGTCCAGAAGAGGGGTGGGCCACCTGCCAGCAGATACTGTGCGCTTTGAGTGCTTGTCAAACGAGAAATGGACGGCTCAAGCTTAAGAGAAGAATCCAGAAGCCTCCCCTCGCCGCGAAGCAGAAGAAGTTACCGGCAGACCCCATCGGCCATCGCTGACCGCATTTTCCCAGCTCGGCAGCTCCCACCTCAAGCAACTCCGTCGCCGCAATGCCGAAGAAGATGGGCGTCAACTCCAAGGCGGAGGCGGCCCGCACGCGGCGCGGCGCGGCCGAGGCGGAGCGCCGCGACAGGGAGGCGCGCGCCCAAGAGGACGCCTACTGGCAAGCGGCGGAGGGCCCCAAGTCCCGGTCCGCCCGCCGCCGCGAGGAGGACGCCGAGAAGCGCGCCGAGGCGGCTGCTCGCCGCGCTGAGAATCGCCGCCTCGCCGAGCTCGAGCAGCAGCAGCTCGCCGCCGCGGCCCGCAGGCCCGACCGCAAGGCCGCGCGCGTGGGCGGGCCCGCCGTGCCCAAGGTTACCGAGGCCGAGCTGCTGCGCCGCCGCGAGGAGGAGCGGCTCCGACTCCAGCTCGAGGCCGAGGCGGCGAAGAAGCGGCAGGCGCGCACCACCGAGGCGGAGGAATACGAACGTATCGTGCTTGTCGCCAACACCAACAGGGACGACTCCATCATCGAGGCGCGGTCGGTGGAGGACGCGATTGCTAAGATGTCCATCGCCGGTGAGCCGGTGCTACCGCCGGACCGCCACCCTGAGCGGCGCCTCAAGGTCTCGTACAAGGTATGGTCATTCCAGTCGTGAAAATTAGACCGACGATTCAAGTGCCACTTCACTTGAGTTAACCAATCGTTGTGCTGTTGAATTGTCCCGTTTTATAGTGGCCGTAGTACGGTTTTGACAATACCAGTGTACTGACGCAGGCGTTTGAGGAAGCAGAGCTTGCAAAGCTCAAGGAAGAGAAACCAGGTCTGACTCTGCATCAGTGCAAAGACATGATATGGAAGCTCTGGAAGAAATCTCCAGACAATCCTCTCAATCAGGTATGATGTCCCGAAACCCCCATTGTTTTACGAGATCACTGATATCATTTTTGTCCATGTTGAGGACAAGCTGAAGGTCCTAGCCACAACCTTTTTGTATTTTAAGAAAGTCCTTTCCACGACCCGAGAAGCACTTTCACAGTGTTGTAGGAACCCCTAAACTGATTAGAGTGAGGGTCACTAGCTGGCCTGAAATTTCAACTTTGCGACTTGTAGTGCTTAGCTTGTCTAACTGTTTTAATATTAGGATTCTGAGCAAGAACACAATATAGAGGATATGAAATTTTTTGTCAATCAACAGCACCAATTCAGGTGTCAGATTCCACACGCTCTTCAAACACCCCCACTAGTAAGGGAGCAATGGGGAAGCTTAGTGATTTAGTGATGGCCAAGGGGGGCCCTGCCATCACTAGTTCTCCACTAAATGAATCGGACAAAGTTGTTCAAATAAAATGATGTGACCTTGTTTTCAAGAGCCTATAAATTCTGACTGAATTTAAGTAAAAATTGCACATTTATGTTTGTTTAACTTCACTAGTTGTAACTTGTACTTTGTCTCAGCAGGTTGCTGATTGATTCCATAAAAGCTCATTGGTAGCCACCATGAGCAATTTTTGGTCGATTCCTTGATTCATGTCATCCTCCAGGACATCTCAGAGAAGCATTTCGTTTACTCTGATTTTTTTTTTTTTTTGGAATCAATTTACTCTGATTTTTATATGTATATGATATGATACGAGTGAGCAATTTTCTAGAGGGTAATCTATGTATTTGCGCAAATGTGAGGTATGTTATGTAAGCTGAATGGGTTAATACATACTCAGGATTGTTTATGTGAGTACAATACAACAGATTGTTTTGATGAGATCTGATCGATTGTTTATGTATTCATTACTTGAATAAACATATGCCATGTTCTCTGCATGAATTGCTGTTCCTTCTAAGCATCGTTCCTGCAACCTGTTTCGCAGACAGAGGGCACGAGGCAGACGATGCCTGAATGTAACGAGAGGAAAGAACATCGGAATGAAAATCTGCTGAAACTCTGGCGAATTTCAGTCGAGATATGATGTACTCGCAAAAAAGGTTCCATAATATCCACTACAAAAATTCAAATCGCTATTGATACAAGCAAGGTACGGGTACCACTTTGAATGTTCAGCTCAGTCCAAACATCAGAAGGAAAACACCAAGAGGAATAAAAAAGCGGCAACCTTTATCCAGCGATCGTCTCCGTCTGCGGCGGCGCACCACCCGCTGCAGCTGAGCCGGACTGACGCTGCTCAAACTCCTGCACGAGCTCGTCGTCCACGTTCTCGGCCGGCTCCCACGTGGCTTCCTCGATGTCCACCCACTTGACAAGGTACTCCCACTTGTCATCCCCGTCCGCCGCCGCCGGCCTCTTGTCCACCACGGCCTCGGCGATGCCGTACTCGAGCCCGGCCTCGAAGTCGTTGACCAAGTCCTCGGCCACCCACGCAGCCTTGACCCACTCCCTATCGCCTCCGTCGCGCCACTCGACGAGGTACTCCCGCCACTTTCCCTCGCCGCGGCCGTCCACCACCTTCTCCACCTCGGCCCACTCGTACACGGCCTTCTCCATCTCCTTGGCCGCCGCCTCCAGCGCCGCCCGCTGCTGGAACAGGGCCGGGTTGCCCTTGGGCATCTTACCCAGCACCTCCTGGACCAGATCCAGCGGCGTGCGGCCCTGCCCGTCGGGCGCGTCCGGGTCGGCCCCGAGCTCGAGCAGGACCCGCACGGCCCCGGCCCGGCCGTACCCCACCGCGATGTGCAGCGGCGTGAGCCCGCCCCCGGCCCGCTCCTTGCGGCCCACGTGGGCCCCGGCCGCGGCCAGCGCGCGCAGGCAGTCCTCGGAGCCCAGGCCCGCCGCGAAGTGCATCGCGGTGCGGCCCTGCGCGTCCTCCGCGTCCGGGTCGCGCCGCAGCGCCTCGTCGTCAGCGAGTAGCGCGGCGAGCGCGTCGGCGTCGGCCTTCTTCGCCGCGGTCCACCACGGCGTCTCGTACTCCGCGACCACATCGGCGGCTATGGCCCCCGCCGGCACCCACGACGGCTCGTGCCCGTCCTTCCACTCCACCAGGTACTCCGTGGCCGCGGACGTCGTGGCGCTCCCGTCCTCCGCGAACACCGGGCTCGTCACCGTGCGGCTCGACACGATGCGGTCCACCTCGCCGTACGCCTCGTCCTCATCGTTCGTCAATGGTTTCGACGACTGGCCCTGCTGGAACACCGCGGCCGCGGTAGTGAGCCGGCGCGTGCGGAGGCGAAGGAGAGAGGAGGGAGGAAGCGATAACGATGGAGTTCTGGGATTTGGGTTCGGAGGTTTGAGGCGGGAGAGCGATGGATGCCGTAGGACGGCCTCCATCGGAATCGGAGTGAGGAAGCGGTGGTGGTGATGGCTGACTGGTGGCGCGCGTGGAGCGGGCAGCACGGTGATGTCTTGGACTCTTGGGACGAGGCAGTGGATAAGGCGATGATCGGGTTTCTGGATACTGGGGCTACGGGCGCCGTTCGATTCACACTGAACGGTGGCAATGACGTGACGCATTTTCGTGTTTGCTTTAAATCTTCTTGGGCTGGAATTCTCACCAGGCCCTGTATAACATGAATTTCTTTCTTGGGCATCTGGCCCAAGCCACTTCACCTATAAAGGTGGTCAAAGAGGTCGGATCAAGTGGGTTGGCACGAAGCACGTAAAAAAATATATAGCTTAAGCACAGCATGGTCCACTCAATTTAGATTCTATATCAGCACGGTCGGTAAGGGCTGTGTTCGGACTGAAGGTCAAGTCTGATAAAGTTTGTTTAAATATAATTATATTTATGTTACTATATAAAAAGAGTTTTTTTAGGATATTGTTAAATCATCTTATATTACTTTAGTGGAGGTTTTGGGTTCAAATCCCATCGTTAATTTTATTTCTCTTTATTTTTCATCACTTTTATTTAAGTGTTAATGGGTTGTAATTGAGTTATTAGGACTATTTAGTTACGTGTCTAGTGGGTCAACCCGTCACGAATTTGTATTTTAGAACCATGTCATGGGTCGATGGCAAAGTCCTAAGGCTATCTCGACATGACCTAAAATAGCCCGTAGACCATGTCGGGCCGGGCCACCCGTTTAGCCACCTTTATTCACCTATACAAATATACTCCGTATATCATTTCCTTGCCCCGTCCACAGACCACAAGGATCAACCACACAGGTACACCATGTTCACTCTAACTCTCTAAGGCGATCACCGATCAGCATGCTGCCAACCACATGCACGTTTCTTTTGGGCAAAATCTTTGTGCTCCTACACACGGTTTCCGCTTCCCGAATAATATTGAAAAAAATAATGTTGTTGTGGATTTTATACTCCTCCATAAAGAATGCTCTGTTTCATACGCAATCAACTGCATTCAGCAAACAGCTCGGCTTGAAGTTATTATGCTCTAAGAAAAAGCAAAAAACGACATGACGAGCTTTACTCTTATTGTTATTATTACTTTTTGCAAGGAAAGCTGAGCTTTCTTAACCACAACAAGGATTGCAATAGGCAGCTATAATATCAGCAATAAACTCTAAGACCAGTCTCAATATATAGTTTCATTTTACACTTTTTAAGAGTGTTACATCAGATTTAAAGATTTAGTTTGATATATGAAATAGTCTCTCTAATACATAGTTTCATCTCACGATTTCATATATAAGTTATAACACTAAATTAACATTTATTTATTACATGAGATTGGTCAAAATGTGTTGGGATGAAACTTTAGGTTCTCAATAGAAGTTTTAATGGAGTTTCATAACTTTGAAACAGTGCCAGATAAGTTTCATTCCTATGAAACCCATTTGCCCAGTTTTATATTAATTACTATGCCACATCATCTTTTTTACTTATGTGACAACTTATTTAATGCTGATGAAACTCCCACTGAAACTGGCATAATACTGCGAGACAAATCTTAGTGAAATGCTCAGTACAAGCCCTAGTAGCTATAAAATGACTATCCCGATTCTACAATCTCTTACAATGTGAAATCTCAACCCCGTTTAGTTCATTGATGAGCTCGCCATCATAACCATGTTGGAGTAGTCTTCCCCCCTTACCATTATAGGCATATGTCTCAAAGACCACAATCTTCAGTATCCATCGTAAGGCCAACTAGAGGCCCTCAGACACACTTGTAGATTTGATGATAGGTAACATTTTTTTTATAACAATTGATTGAAATTTCACTAAGTTATTTTGTTTGAGACGATCAATTCTATTTATTGATGAAGATTATATATATATATATATTGTTAAAACGAGTGAGAAATTATCACAAATTCTCCCATTATCTTATTGTGACGAAACATGGGCGTCATGGTTGTCAATAGCATATTCACAAGTTTATAATAATTGTAATTCGTTATAGTTTTATTTTCTTTGTCACCAAGTTTATAGGAATTGTTGTAGTATAGGCCAACTATAGCATGTCTTTGTATTACAAAGTAGTAACGTGTTCAAGTGATAGGGGCCATTGCCCCTCCCCCTTGTTTCTTGATATTTCTTAAGATAAATGGTGATTATACGAGGATTTTTCACTTAATTGCTGCTACCTAAGGTTGGCATAAACACCCAACAGCATCAACTCTACACAAAAGTCAAAATATTAAAATGATGACCATTTTTAATCTGCGTATGCACAAACAATAAAGATGATGACACAATCATTTGTTTTAAACTAAGGCTGGAACATGAAATAATATGTATTGATTTATATAGTATAGTGCAGTCTATGAGTATCATGGTCTTGATATTTCATAAGAAAAACGGTGGTTATACGAGGATTTTGTTGGATTTTTCACTTTTCTACTGCTGCCCGAGACATGAAGCTCCGTCGTTTGTACTAACAAAATAGCGTAAGCATTGCCACCCACATGCAACATCAACTCCACAAGTCAAAGTACCATCGTTTTGCCGCTGAGATTCTTCGGTTCAGAAAATCATCATGCCCCCACCTGCCCTTCTTGCCAGGAAAGGTGCCAGACTGGTGCGGCGGCGGCGGCGGCGGTTGCTCTGCCTCTGCAGTACGGGAATGCCGTCTCACCCCAGTCCCCAGTTGGCTCGCTCGGACCGTTGACCCCACCTGTCATGGGGAATGCTGGGGGACATTCTGGGTACCGGGGACGGCGGGGAGAAGGGAGGAAGCGTCCTGGCGGCATCGGGCATTCGGCGACCATCTTTTTCTCCACATGGAGCACGCTTTCCCTTCCACCCTCGAGCTGAACGCGACCGCACGAGGTGGCGGGACCCACCTGTCACCAGTACCATTACTAGTCAGAGTCTCCCCTCCCCTGCAGCCGCCGCCACCCAACCGTCTCGGCGGACGACACCACACTCACGCACGCACGGGCGAACAGGCCGGGGAGAGAGACCAGCGATTGAGCGTGGTCCCGACGCCGATCACGCCATGGCCCCGCCGTCGTCGCCGGAGGTGGACCCGCGCAGCGGCTACTGCGCCGCGACGCGCACCTTCCGCAGCCGTCGCGCGCCCGTCCCGCTCCCGGACGACCCTGACCTCGACGTCGTCACCTTCCTTGCCTCCCGCCAGCACTCGGGCGTCGTGGCGCTGGTCGACGCCGCGACGGGCCGCCGGATCACGTTCCCGGAGCTGTGGCGGTCCGTGGCGGGGGCGGCCGCCGCGCTCGCGTCGCCGCCGCTGTCCCTCCGCAAGGGCGACGTGGCGCTGATCCTCTCCCCCAACTCCGTCCACTTCCCCGTCGCCGCGCTGGCCGCCATGTCCCTCGGCGCCGTGGTCACCACCGCCAACCCCATCAACACCCCCGCCGAGATCGCCAAGCAGGTCGCCGACGCGCGCCCCGTGCTCGCCTTCACCACCCGCGACCTCCTCCCCAAGCTCCCCCGCGCCGTTGCCCTCCGCGTCATCCTCCTCGAGACCGGCACCCGCCTCCTCCCCTCTGACGCCGCCGATCCGCGCGTCGTCGCTACCATCGACGAGATCTCCGCGACGCCGCCCGACCCTACCCTCCGCCAGAACCGCAAAATCACGCAGGACGACCAGGCCACGCTGCTCTACTCCTCCGGCACCACGGGGCCCAGCAAGGGCGTCGTGGCCACGCACCGCAACCTCATCTCCATGGTCCAGATCATCATGAACCGGTTCCGCCTCGAGCGCTCCGACGCCGCCGAGACCTTCCTCTGCACGGTGCCCATGTTCCACGTCTACGGCCTCGTCGCCTTCGCCACGGGGCTGCTCGGATGCGGCGCCACCGTCGTCGTGCTCTCCAAGTTCGAGCTGCCCGAGATGCTGCGCTCAATCAACGAGTACGGCGTCACCTACCTCCCGCTCGTCCCGCCGATCCTCGTCGCCATGGTCGCCCACCCCAAGCCGCTGCCGCTCGGGAAGCTCAGGAAGGTCCTCTCCGGCGGGGCCCCGCTCGGGAAGGAGCTTATCGAGGGGTTCAGAGACAAGTACCCGCAGGTGGAGATCCTGCAGGGATACGGGCTCACCGAGAGCACGGCCATCGGCGCGTCCACGGACTCCGCCGAGGAGAGCCGCCGGTACGGCACGGCCGGGCTGCTCTCTCCTAACACCGAGGCTAAGATCGTCGACCCGGACTCCGGCGACGCGCTGCCGGTCAACCGAACCGGCGAGCTATGGCTCAGGGGACCGTACGTCATGAAAGGTAAAATGAAGCTCAATTACTCTATGCGCGTTATTATTGTTACATTAAGAAAATTGTTGTTCATGTTTAACTATACATAGATGCATGTATGTACTCCATTTGACCACTGATTAGTGATTATGATTATCACGCTTCGATCTTGCGGATCAGTCTGTTTCGAGTTTGTTAGAATAATAATCGTACGAACGTGCTCTGAATTACAATACTCATAAGCTGATAGACTTGCACTCGAGTCAGGACAAGTCTTTTCAGATCTCAAGGATTGCATCTGATTATCTGCAGGTACCAACAGATATTTTTTTCCTAGATAACTGCAGCTACCAACAATCATATACCGTCATGCGTGATGCCTACTAAAATGAACCTTTTGTTATTCAAGACATCAGAGTCACGTTCGTCTCATCAGCAATACAGCTGCATGTTTATACCTCGCGAATAAAAAAGGGAGAAGAGTTGCATGTTGTAGTTCAGTGATCACCTCTCCTCACTTCAGCACCCACCTTCGCATCATAAAGTTTACGGTGGTCTTCGGTAATACAAATATCCAAGTTTCCTATATGTTCTGTGTTCATTTGAATCGCTTGGTGTGCTTTGATGTCCCAGGTTGCTAATAATGTCACTGACGGTAGCTCCGTACCACTATTAGAATGAGTTTCAGAAAATGTGGCTCACTAAGGCATATCTAGTGTACTGTCAAACAAATAGCTATGAAACACAGTGATGTTCTGCCAACCCTACCAACCAGTCGAACATCATGTAAATTCATGGTTATCTAATCACACAACATTTCCGATGTTTGTTTTTCTGTAAAAAAAAAATCATGTTTCAACAGACAGGCAGCAAGGCACCCTCTGAAACAGCAAAGCACCAATTGTTACCTCTGCAAAAAAGGCAAAAAAATCGAGTAATCATGTATTCTTGACTTTCTGTCATTACACATGGATTGCAGGATGCATAGTGCTGACTGTCTAACATGTTTGGATTTGAGTACTCTTTAGATTTTATTGGATCATCAACATCCATGGTGGCTTTCCCTGGGTCCAGTTACTTGAATATTATCTCTTTCAGAACCATAAGAAGAGCTGGGTGTCTTGAGCATTTTTAGACTTATAAATAGTTCATTTGTTCTGAATATCTAGATTCAATGCTACTATTTTTAGACAAAAAATGGTCAGTGCTTTACGGAAATGCAAATGTTGATTTTCCCAGGCTACTTCAAGAACACAGAGGCAACACAGTCGACAGTGACACCTGATGGATGGCTCAAGACCGGGGATCTCTGCTACATAGACGAGGATGGGTATCTGTTTGTGGTGGACCGTCTGAAGGAGTTGATCAAATACAAAGGTTATCAGGTAATGATCATCACTGGCTGGTGCCTTCTGATACATCTGTGGTGAAAATCTGAAAGTTCTCTGAACTACTAATGAATGTTTCTTGGCTTCTGAATATGGCTTATGTATGGACAGGTGCCTCCTGCAGAGTTGGAAGCTCTTTTGCTAACACACCCAGAGATCACGGATGTCGCTGTTATCCCGTAAGTGTTATCGAGATGTCAGTAAACACATACTGCTATCTACCAGATTTCGTGTTATTGAGATGTCAGTAAACACATACTGCTATCTACCAGATTCCTAATCGATTTGTGTTTTCTGCAGGTTTCCAGATAGGGAGGTTGGACAGTTCCCCATGGCCTATGTAGTTAGGAAGAAAGGGAGTAATTTGTCAGAGCGTGAGGTGATGGAGTTTGTGGCGAAACAGGTAAAGCATGACTCATGAACAATCCAACATGTTTGTTATAGATACAGGCATCTGTCTGTCTGATTTGCTGCAATTTCTCTGATCTGCTGCTGTCATGTAATGTTCACAGGTAGCGCCTTACAAGAAGGTTAGAAAGGTGGCGTTTGTGACAGATATTCCCAAAAACGCATCCGGCAAGATACTAAGGAAGGATCTCATCAAGCTCGCCACATCCAAACTGTGAAGTGTATGCATTTTTTTTTACTGTATTGTAGCATCGAGTAGTCAGTCATCAAGGGAAATCAGGCTCTGTCAAAACTGCTTCAGTTACTGATGGTTTTATCAGCTGTATACATTGTTTCTGTACAGGATCTGGGAGGGTATACTGCTTCTGTACCTGGACATGAATAACTTTAGCCAAGTCCTAATAATAATTGCCATCAAGGCTGATAATGTTCATCCAAGCTATATTAAGGTCTTGTCACTCGTGCTACTTGGTGCATGGTATTGGATCGCTGATGAGTGCTTATTAGCTTTCATCATTTTCCTTTTTAAACTTTTGATGATGTGACGTCTACCGCACATACAAAGGAGCATAAAAATGTGGCCAGTCTCAGAACACATGTACGGCTACTAAACGTGCATCTACCTTTCGTTCTCGTAGCAGAAACGTGCGTCCACTCTACAGTCAGGACGGGAGTCCGATGAACAGCCGCGTATTGGTATTGGGGTGGTTGTGATGAGTATTACCAAGTTTTTATTTAGCACCGCTCCGAAAGAACCATCTTTTTAACAGTAAAGCGATGCCAAGGATTGCTTATTCTTTGGCCTAAACTATGCGAGTTCACAACAGTCCGATCTCCGATTATCATCAGTCCAGTGATGACATCTGCCCTTGGAAAACCGAAAAAGCATGCGGGCATCGGTAGGTGGTCGGCGCCGTTGCTGGCAGCCCATTCGGCTGGCTGGCAGCCACAAACCTGCAAAGTGATCTCGCGAACTGACCTAAGCGCACGCACGGGCACGGCCGTACTACCTGCACGAGGAAAGGAAATCCTTTGCGCTGATCCTATCCTAAGCTGCTCCACTCACGCAAATGCATGGCACGGCCCAAGTAGCGTAGAGGGGGGGGGGGGGGGGGGGGGGGGGGGGATGGGCTAAGCAAATTTGGCGCGCACGGCTGCTGCTTTTCTGCTCCGGCTTTTCTCTGTTCCCAGTCTCCGACAGAAAGAAATCGGGATCCGATTGCGATCGAGACGGTTCATCTCTTGTAGAGAGGGGGAGTTCAAAGACGGTTCATCCGCGGAGCTCCAAGATGTCGACTCAGATCATCGATCGGCCTTTGGGAAAAAGGAAGGAGAATGTCTTTTCACAAAGGAAAAAGGAAGGTGAATGACTGAAATAAAGCGGGAGGAGCGTCGTGGCTGGATTCGGTGACAGGGACAAGCTGATCAGCGATCGCATCGTGCGATCGGGATCTAATTAGAGGGGACGGAGAAGGAATAAGAGGTTAATCTCACTACGGATGTGCGCAAAGTGCAACCGGTGCAGTGTACCGGCGCGTCGGCTATGCCACGCCGCCGCTGGATCTCGTGGACGGTCAGCGGAAAGGATTTCGTCTGGTTTCCAAGATGGGTAGTTGTTGCGTCGGCAGTCGCCAGCTGGAGGGGACGAATTGGCTTTCCAGTGTGTGTGTGTGTGTGTGTGTGTGTCCCCGGACGCATCTTCTAGAGTCGTAGCAGGCTTGCGGCCGTGAGCAAGCAGCAGACGACACCGGAGTGAGCTGCCGCGTCTCGAACTATTGAAAGCCAGAGCGAATACCACCAGCAAACCACGACGACGCGGCGATCTCCCGTGCGTGTCGCCGGCAGAGAAGTGCGACGTGTGTCGCCGGCGGCTGCCCGAATTCTCTGCTGGGCTCTGGGGGGGAACCTAGCTGCGACCCATACATAGAGCAGAACGGCAAAGAAGCCGCCGCCGTGGCCCGTGGGCGCCACGTGCGTGAGAGATAAGCGGCGCGCACGGCCGGCCAAAAAAGGAGCGTGATGGCCACGGCCGGCGCAGGGACGACGTCCAAATCGGATCGGAGTGGTCGCGCTCGTCAAACACGGTAGTACACCACTCCACCGGTAAACTCCAAATCCTAAGCTTCGTTACACGAAACAAATAAGGCGAAGGTGGATCGTCGATCGCTAGCCGGGTCAGGACCGAAGCGTTAAAATTCTACTAGGGGACCATGCCGTTCGCCGACCGGGTCACCAACTGGCGCCCTTTGTTCGGTTGTGTCACGGGCGAGCTCAGCTGCGAATTCTGTGTGGCCAGCAGAACAGACAGCTAGCTGTACTGCACCTACAACTACAAGTGTGCCTGCCTGGCTGCGCCCGTGTGCGTGCAAGGGAACACCGGCCATGCGACGGGTCGATCAAATTTGGCGGCCAACAACAAGTGGAGCAGTTCGCCATGCCGTCATGGCTCAGAATAATCGGATGGCCTGTCTGCGCCATGTGCTTCGTAATAGAAAGAAAATGGTTGAGCTGGTCTCCTTTGTAGTGTTGCCTCTGGGTCCGTCCGTGGTGGGGATGATGAGTTCGTGGAGCTATATGTGATGACACTGGCATTGTTGGATTTTGTGTGTATTACGTGCACAATCATTTCATTTGAACAGGGCGTTACGCGATGCTAATAATAGCTAGTTGTACCTAGCAGCTTGTTAAGAAATGGACAGCCCCTTGGCGCACAGATGGAATACGACGGCTGTATTATTATGTATAGATAGATACCGTATCATCTATAAACAACATACTATAACCATCACTGTGAATTGTCTACAAGTGTTGTATCTAGCCTAATTGCCATAGATATAGTGCAATTCGGTTGTCCTGCTGAAACGTCATTCAATAATGAGTAAGGACCAAAATCGATTCTTTTCCGCTTCAGCGTAAGTGGTTCAGGGTGAACTCACGACAAGAGCGAGTATCTACGAGTTCTTTTCTGAGATTTTTATAGCAGTCACGTAACAAGCCAAATCGACGGTGTTTACACTATTTTAAGAGGAGTTTTAATGTCTAAAATACTGGTCAGTAGTTTTAAAAAACTATTGGGCAATAGTTTGAGGGTAATTTTATAATTACATTTTTAATTAGTAAATTTATATTTATTTTTATGATAAAATATTAAGTATACTAAATTATTAAAATGTTAGTTCATCTTAAAAAAAGAGTAAATTTCATAAAACTATAGGTTTTGTGGTAAAACTATCACAAAGCTATAAATTTAAAGAGTTGTATCACAAAAAATACAGATTTAGTGCATCCTTTATCGTAAAACTACAGATTGAACAAATGTTATCGTAAGAATAGATACTTAGTATCTGTGTGAATCACAAAACTACACATTTTACAAAGTTAAAACCTGTAATTTTATGATAAATTGACTTCTTAAATCTATAGTTTTATGATATATATTGTTAAGTCTGTAGTTTTATGATGTAAAGGTGTACTAAATCTGTAGTTTTGTGATACATCTTTTTAAAACTGTAGTTTTGTGATAGTTTTATAAGAAAACCTATAGTTTTGAGAAATTTTACTCTAAAAATATGAAATATTAGTTATTAATTAGATTGTTAATGTAACTTTATTTATAACAATAAAAACTAATTACTATAAATTTATAACTCTTATTTTTTTCCGATATTACCCTCAAATTAAAAAACTATTAGCCAGTAGTTATGATTTTAAATTATAAAATATATATCATTAGATCAAACTACTAGCCAATAGTTTTTTAAAAACTACTATTCAGTATTTTAGACAGTAAAACTTCTCTAATTTTACCACATAATAATACACTAGGACAAATAACCCCCATGAGAATAAAGCATGCAGCGGACGGAACCATACTTTACTTTGGCGAAACGATCATCAAACACGTTGATTAATTAATCGGTCAATGGAGTTGGTAGGCTCGTCAACTGCAGTTGAATTGTCACCCCCGTTTCAGAAATTATTACACCATGGTTTCTTGACGCCAAAAACGAGCCGGTGGTGGAAATGAACAATCTCACTAATTGTAACCGTGCCCATCTAAAGACTGAATTACCCTCTTTCGCAAAACCTTTCAACAAGTTCCAGAGGCTCTGTTTTCGTCTACTATAGCTCCTGCATCCTAGGGACCTACCAACATACTATCTACTACTATCCTAGCAAGTACTAGTAGCAAGCAAGCCTACCAGCTTTAAATGATTAGTATGTGATGCATCACTAAACAAACACACTCGATCCTTTTCTGCACTCTTTTGGTTATGGCCTATATATATATATATTTTAAAAAAACTAGCTAACTATTCTACGCACTCATCATGCACACACACATATACGTGAGATTGTTATTCAAAATGTATGTCGCCCTATTGGACAGAGAATATATGATGTATGCAACTCAAGTGCCCATATCACAAATAATACGATCCATTGTTATCCAAAATCTATGTCGCCCTATTGGACAGCGAGAATATATTGTATGCAACGCCAGCGCCCATATCACAAATAATACGATCTTTGAATTTTAATTTGTGTGTGGCCGTGCTGCAGGACACCGGTGGTCTACGCATTGCCGTACATGATAAGCTTAATCCTTTCTTTTCTCTCGCTGGCCGCCATTGCTTTCTCTCCACATCATGCAAAGGCAGCCACTTCAGTTTCGTTCATCATCCAAATATTCATTATTCGTTCGTGTGATCTTATCCCCACGCCTCCACTCACATCCAGTCCCATCACCCACTCCGTTTTATGCAACTGTTTGTTGTTCCCTTTCTGTGCACGCCCCTTCTTTCTCTGTCGCTCCATTTTGCAGTAAAGTGCTAGATAGCTTTCTTCTAAAAAAAATAAAGAGTATACATGTATGACTGACTTTATTAATATGCCTATATATCATACCAAAAAGGCGTCAATACGGGTATGCACATATTTTATATTTGCACCTGTATGAGAATGTTAGGCGTGCTTGCACGTATCTGAATTTGTTTTTGCTGTAGTTTTTTTAAGACGGTTTGATTCATGCTTCAGAACGTGCATCACCATTGACGAAATGCCGCACGCATGTCACAGAAGCTACGACTTTCGTTTGTTGTGTTCGAACGAGTCATCAAACTCCAAATATTATGACAGGGAAAAAAAAAATCTTTCTGCAAAGTCTCTAGTGATCCTTGGTAAACTGTTAGCATAATGGGCGGGCGGGGGGGCTAGGCCTCCTATACTTGGTGTGATCATTATAGTAGTACATTGATGCCTTAAATAGACTATAGTACTATACTGGTAGATATGGATGAGTATATATATAAATATGTGAGTGTGTGCTTATTAAATATTTGTAATAATAATTGTGGACTCTTAATATATATATATGTGTACTAGCAAAATACCCGTGCGTTGTCACGGGGCTTTGTTAAAAAAATTTAAAGTTAGAATGCTTTTTGTAACTGTAAAAGGTTTTAATTTAATCATTTTTTATTTGAGCATTTGCTCTATTTTTATTTTGCTTTATCTTTTTAGTTTTAAAAAGAATGTTCATTATAATAATTTTGGAGTGAGTTATTATTAAAATTCTTGTTATTAGTTTTCATCCAAAATATAATATTAAAACAATAGATGAATAATTATTGTTAGTATGAAATATCGAATTGAAATCGGAGTCCAATTCAACAAAGGATTAGAAAATGGTTGAAAAATGACTCAAATTGATTAGTGAATCATTGTAGGATACAAACTGAATACGATAACGTTACAAAATGACTCAAACTGATTGATGAATCATTGTAAGATATAAACTGAATACGACAACGTTACGAACATATCTGAACACGAAAAAAGTGGTCTAGACGACCTCATCTCAATTAATAAGTTGTAAAGATTTTATTAAAAAGTATATATATTAATTGTTGTAAATACATGTGGGTGTGTGCTTAAGGAGTAAGTGTATATTAATTGTTGTAAATAATCCCTACTAGTACTCAACAACTAATTAAATGCATCTGGCTAGTTATTCTTACTGTGGATTTATAATCTACTATCCTCGTCTCGTTTCCCGGCGCGACATTATTTCTTCTTTTTTGTTATTATCTAAAAATTAAAGAAAAGGAGGCAATCTCATTTTCTAGACAAGTTCACTTGCTTCATCAGTCAGTGTATAGCGGAAGAGTACAATCTCATGTTAACTTTGCGTTCACCAGTATCATCAGACAGTGTTTAGTGGAACAGTATGACCGTGTACGAACCGGATACGAGACTTGCACGTAGCTACACGGAAGGGGGGGAGAGGGGGCTAGGCTCCCTATGCCACATATACATCAATTTTCACCTTGTAATATAATACAAATTTTCAATATAGCTCCCCTCAAAATGAAAACACTACAACTTGCACATACTGTTTGCACAGTATGTTTCTGAAACTCGTGACATCGCTACCTACCACCGTTTTGATCCATCGCCGTGTCACTGCCATTTTAATGCTGGAAACGCAACCGAAAACACCTGCAAAAATTGTACCGGGATCACAGTTTCTTGTTACGGAACAAATAAGAGCTGCAATGCAGCAGTACGTGCAAAACGAAGCTGGCGCAAAATGATCGCGATCCTGGCTGGATCTCGCATCTCTGTTTGACCATGTAACGAAGTACACACTTTCCCGGGAGAAAGGAAAGGAGGAACAAGTTTGATACCCGGGATGCAAACGGGCTACGGTGCGCTGTTCGTTGCACGGGGCGTGGAGTGGAGTCGGTGGCGTTCCGTTCCGTTTTGGTACGGCTCCGTCGCGGCGGCGAGGCGCTGTCGTCGATGGGCGGAGAGAGTCTTGTTATGTTATGTCCCGCGCGGCGCGTATGTCATGATGTACACCTGCTACTCACCCTATCATTCATCGTCCGTCGACGTGCTCTCGATTCCCACGTCACGCGAGTATCCTGTCACTGTCACGGCCGTCGTATTAGTAGTTAGTTATACGGGTCGTTTAGATGCCTACGGCTAATTACAGTTACAGTGCTGTGCTGCTACCATTAGTTATACGAGCTCGGGCTCAGCGAGTGGGGAGAGGAACTTTATCAACCCGGCGTGTCTGATGGTGGTGGTGTATAAAAGCAGTCGTGACGCACAAGGCTCCCCCTCGTCTCTCCTCTGAGCCAAGCAACGACCATCCCATTGAGAATTGAGATGATGGGTGCCGTCCCTGTCCGCCTCGCTTCATCCTCATCGCTTCTGCTTCTCCCTCTCGTCTTGCTCCAGCTGATGATGCTCCTCGCGTCAGCCTGCGACCGCTGCGTGCACCACTCTAAGGCCGCCTACTACACATCATCCCTCACCCTCACCGGTACGGAACTACCGGGGATGCTCTGTTTCTGGATAGGCAACTCGCTCTGCTTCTGGCTCTGATTCTCGCCGATTCCTGTGTGCAGGAGGTTCGTGCGGGTACGGCACGGCGGCCGCGTCCTTCAACGGCGGCTTCCTCGCCGCGGCGAGTCCCGCGCTGTACCGCGGCGGCGTCGGCTGCGGAGCGTGCTTCCAGGTAATTAAAACCTCACCGCCAGGTCCCTCGAGCTCTATCTAAACTGATCAATCAGAAAGCACTGCACGGGTCGCTGCAGATGACAGTTTCCTTTCCCTGATTCGGTGCCTGAGCGCAGGTCCGTTGCAAGGACAAGAAGGTGTGCAATTCCGGGGGTGCCAGGGTGGTGATCACGAACCGAGCCAGGACCAACCGCACCGACCTCGTGCTCAGCAGGCCGGCGTTCGCGGCCATGGCGAAGCCGGGCATGGCCGAGAAGCTCGCCAAGCTCCGAACCGTCGACGTCGAGTACAAGAGGTAAAATCGAGACCAACCAATTTTCTCCACCACCAACTTTTAACTTTTCATTTTCACCAACCGCACCATGTGTTTCACACTTTTTCACCACGAGTAAAATAGTGTATGTCGTGCGGTTGCCGCCGTAAACACGGAGCAGGAGTCGAATTGGAAATCGCAAGCAGGGCTCAATTTTGTCTTGGCTGGGATTGTGCAGGGTGCCGTGCGAGTACAAGAACCGGAACCTCTCGGTGAGGGTGGAGGAGAAGAGCCGCGCCCCCAACGAGCTGGCCATCCGCTTCCTCTACCAGGGCGGACAGACGGACATCGTGGCCGTCGACGTTGCGCAGGTAAAAAGAAACAACAGATTCTACTTTCTCCGTTTTATTACCATACATTGATTCTGCGTGGTAAACTTTGGAGCCACTTGGCGCTAAAAGAATTATCTACTCATTCGCAAGAAAAAAAAAAGAGAGGAATTTCACATTGACAAAATCGATTTTTTTTCTTTAACAATAGGTCGGGTCGTCCAACTGGAAGTTCATGACGCGGGACTACGGGCCGGCGTGGAGCACGAGCCAGGCGCCGCCGGGTCCGCTGCAGTTCAGGGTGGTGGTGACCGGCGGCTACGACGGCAAGTGGGTCTGGGCCGACCGCGAGGTGCTGCCGACGCGGTGGCGCGCCGGCGAGGTCTACGACACGGGCGTCCAGATCGCTGACATCGCACAGGAGGGATGCTTCCCCTGCGACACCCACGACTGGACCAAGTGACCCGTTTCCGCTTCCGGGCGACGACATGGCGCGGCTTGTGAGACTGAAACTGAAGCTCCCCGGCTTGCCCTGCGGCCTTTTTAGACGGGCTTTGATCGGAGGAATAGACAGAGATTATTAACAGCAAACTGACAGAGAGTGACGAGAGTCGGAATCCCTCGGCAACTTTTTTTTTTCCTTTCAAGATTGTGTATATCAGCTGCTGATGTGTCGGATAAGTAGCGTCCCGGAGGCTATCTAGAACGAATACAATAATGAAAAAGAAAATCCAAATGAACGAACTGACGGCGGCCGCCTTGAACGCGAAGCAACAACTACTACTTTGGCCAGCCATGGACCATGGCCGATACCGATTGATTTCAGCAGGATCACATGGTCCCTTGCTTCTGGCAACGTACTTCCTCTCTGCCCCGCGACTTGTGTGAGCTGTGAATGTACATATGGTTTCGTTCGTTGTAAATTGATTAGTGTTCACTGGTCAGATCTTGTTGAATTGAAGGGGACGAGTCGTTCATCGTTCCAGTATTTGCTGAAAAAACACTGCACAAGAGCACATGCGCAGAACGAGCGAAAACGTAATTCTGACGGCCATGTATATTTGGAGAATGGTTGGTGGCTGGGGCAGTCACTACCATGATGGATGAGCACCACTACTACGTACCGTAGTCCACACAACGTAATTACGACGGGTCTCGGTTGCCGGTACAAGTAGCGTACGTACCGGCCAATATTATGTCGCCGGTGAAAACCAAGGGAGACCCGACCCTCTCGCAGTGTATGTACTGCTTGCGTGACACCTGGGGATGCGCCACGCCGTGCAATCCAGGTACTAGATGCCGAAGCCAAAAGCCATAGCGTCGTACAAAAGTCGGCTCGTAATGTTAGGTGGTACACCGAGCGTGCAGCGTCAATCGATCGATCTGGATTCTCCTGATTACTGAGGAGGGTCCAACACTTGTAACCACCCAGTGTGATGGGCTGAATTCTTTTCAGTTCTGCGGCTCTGAATGGCTGCTCAAGGAAGCCGGAAAGAGCAAGTGTGTGCGACACTGAGGGCGACACAGGCGCCGGCCTGACGGTATAACTCTGTGTCCCTTTGTGGTCGTGGCAGGAATCGAGTAGGAGCATACACTTGGCCTTTTGCTGCCCCACAATAATCATACCAATTGACTCATACAAAAAGGAGACTCGAATCTGCCAGTTGTCTGCACCGATCCAACTGAAGAATTCGAATTTAATCCCACGGGCTGCTAGTGTCACTGCTTTCTACCTCTTCTTCCTCCTAAATGAGCTTACCAGCCCTGAGTCATCTGCTTGATCAGAGGGTACAAGTGCAGTTCTGGATTCTGGTTAGGTCATCACTCATCAGAATGGTTGCATGCTTAGGTGCAGAAAGCACAACAGCTAAAGGGCAGTTGCAGAGTTAGTAGTGTTACAGTCACTGTATTGTCTTCAGGGTACATGGAAAATTTGTGGTCGTGCAACCAGAAAGATATCCATGACGAAACAAGCAGAGAACTAGCTGCTAGTTTGTCTTCCTGTTAGGTTCAGTGTACCAAACACAGGCATCCGATTACTAGTTTGGTGCTAATTAGATAGCAGGCTGAAGATATATAGTTAAGGTCGGAATCAATATTAGCACAAGCATATCTTTCGGACTCTTGGTTCTTATCCATTGCGTTACGAATTCGCGCTGCGGATAATTAAACGGCGGGGCAAGTATACGTCAGCCTCAGCCTCATGGGTTAGTTATTTGAATTGCAGGCAGGAGCTACATTGTTATTCTGGGGTGCAGATTGGTGAACTACCTCTGAACAACGGTCTCGCCATTGTGGGCTTGCAATTGCTACTGCCTTTCTGACAGTTATTAGGTGGTTGATTGACTTATTTTTTCAACAGGACAGTTATTAGGTGACTCGTCTGTGCCACCATCCTTTTTTAGCAATCAGACGTAACTAGTACTTGCTAGCTGTCCAAGAAATTATCTTTAAATCTCTTTTAGAAAACAAATCGCAAAACAAACTTCTTTATCAAAGTTAACAACAACAACAACAATAAAGCATTTTTATCCCAAACAAGTTGGGGTAGGCTAGAGATGAAATCCATGAAAACCCAAAAAAGAAGAGACAAATGAACAAAAGCTAAAAGAACGAGAATAAAAAGAAGAAAAAAAAGAGATAAAAACAAAAGGAACAAAAATCAAATGAAAGAAGAAACGAGTAAGCAAGAAGAAAGGAAAAAAATCACAGTTCCGGTACATCTATTGCTAAAAATATTATTGTCGTAGAGAATTAAACCAGCAACCTCATAGGCTAAACATTTTTGCTTCATAGCAGCAACCACTAGAGTGAGTACACATTATTTCTTTATCAAAGTTAAAAATCACAAAACGTACTCATATTCTATTTTATTTGATGAAGTTCGTTGCTAACCAAAGCATCCGAGCAGACGTTTACAAACATACACATGATAATGGAAGGTTATGTTACATTAGACTACAGTGTACGATGATATTTCAGAGAAATAGGTGATGTTGCAATCAGGAGGATATGGTGTCATGCTTGAGTCACCATTATGCAGTCAGAAGTTGGTAGCTACTGTATTTAGGCCCTAACTGTATCCAGAGATCTGACAGGCGATCGTGACTTGTGAAAATCAGTCCATCGAGGTAAGAAATCACAGGACATCCATCTCACACTAGTAAACAAAAACAGCATCTCACCATACTGAACCACGTGGCGCTCTGGGTGATGGAGCATGACTGAATACTGATCTCGTTTCTTCCGTTCGTTCAAACGACGTTCTAGGTGAACTTTTTTTTTTTCTCCATCTCTTGAGGTGACAAGTGTGATCGTTTTGGTTAAGTTCAAACTCCCAAACATCTCTATCTTATCTCACGTCAAATTTTATATCTTACTAGTTGTATCATCCTCGTTGAATGATTGATTTACGTGTACTCTAAATAAAAATGCACCGTGACCAGTCATCTCGTAACGGGTACTGCAGATGACGTTAGAACATCATACATGTCCTCATCAGACGGGCGAGGTGGAAGGGACTGCGTCGTTCGTCGATACGCAATTGTGGTGCCCGGTAGTTTTCCAGACGATGCGTTGAGAGCGGCCGGCCGTTCTGCCGTGGCGTTCTGCTGCTGCTCTATTTGTTCAGACTTCAGAGGTCTCTGCTTCTAGCCATCAGGCTTTTTTTTTTTATCACCTCTAGCGGTCTAGCCATCAGGCTGGCAGCAGGTGGGCCGGCTCTCAACCACTGCCCGATATGGCGATATGCAAGTATGTAACTGGGCCAGAAAAAGCTTGTCATGGGGCCGAGCTAGCACGGCGCTACCCATTTCCTGTCACGGGCCGTAATCTTGGCAACTCAATTATGGGCCAGTTCTGTTCCTTTACGAGAGGAGCCATGAGTTGGCAACAATTTGAGATGACGTGGCTCAAAAAAAAAAAACAATTTGTGATGGCTCAGGGCGCTACCCATTTCCTGTCACGCTTAAAAGATCATGCTAACCAAGCTCGAAGAAAGGACATGATAAACATGCTAACACCTACTAAAAGTCACGCTTAAATTCTGATACTCTGACAAGTGTAGGTACAACATACGTATACCTTATTAGTCAGAACTGCGATCAATTTAATTACTTTCTAATTGTTTAGGTTTTTTACACAAATGATTAAAAGAGAGCATGTCAATATCATTTTACAACTTACCAGGTTTTACACGTAATCCAAACAACCCCAAAAAGTCCTCTAGAGAAGAGACAAACTATTCTTCCTACTAGAGAAAATCCGAAAAGATAAGAAATGATATAGGCCATATTCTCACTGAACTGGGGGATCCATTTGATTTCGATGATTGTGGTCTATGATGAGCCAACCAAGCATGATTTTCAGTATACTGAGATTCCCTTTTCTCCCACTAATAATGATACCTTTTCAGTATGTCAAGATCCTCGTTCTCCCATTATCTATACCGAAATGTATACTGCAAAAAATGATCTATGTGAAGTATCCGCTCGAAGAAAGAACATGCTAACCAAGCTCAATCCTCGTTTGTCCTTGAGCGTATCATTATCATTTTTAAAAGAATGCGGCCTCTTATCATTCATGTTACTGAATGAAGTCATTCAGACTACTTGTGAGCTTAACTGTCAGCCGCCGCACATGCTCATCACACACTCGCCGTTAGATTTCCTAAGAGCTGAACATGCTCAAATTATACAAAACAGATTCCGCAGCCGTGCGTAAGTTAGCCGACCAAATCGGCGGCCGATGGCATCTGAGTAACTTGGTCGTTAAGCTGCATGAGATTCACCTCGGAATTTGGTCTCGGCTGACGTGCTCCTTTTGGTGTGTAGGAGCCTTGTTTGTAAAGTCTTTCCATGTAAGTATGTGTCTGAACCGAGCCTAATGTGAGACTACGTGCACGAATTGGAGTTGGAGCACGAACAGGTCAATTTGGCGTCACTACAAACGAGAGAAGGATACGATCGGATTTCCTGTTGACTACCCTTGGAATTTGGATAGTACTAGTAGTATATTGTTTCGTTGCAGCAACTGAACTAGTAAGAACCAGCATCAGCTGTGTGTTTACATCTTCAGTCAGAGTAGGATGAATTCGTATTTTACACGCATGAACATAACAGCGCCACGGCGGTTAATCATGGTGTTGTTAAAAAGGTCATTAGCTCGCTCGTGTTGACCGCAGTGACAGGGACGGATGCTGCTTCTGCTTGCGTAGGTAATCATCGACGACACAACTCTGTCGCCCTTCCAGTGACAGGGACGGATGCTGCTCGCGGAAGCAGAACCTTTCTCCTGCTTGCTTCGTAGTACGTCAGAGGGATCCGTCCCCACTCGGAATAGTTTCAGATTTGCGGATATGAATCTTTAATCCGAGTACAGTTGTCCTTCGTTAAAAACTCCTACTGCTCGCGGTGCACCGCATCTGATCTAGTTGTACTGCCCTGTTTATCCCTGGTTGGTAGGCCTCGAGGCTCATAATTCTTTAGTCGCAAGCATCAATGTAGATCGATCTACTTATCCGGGGTAGTATCTTAATAGGAATCCGGCCCTAAACAAAGCGTTCATCATGGCATTGTAAAATGTAGTGCTGTGCAGATTACTAGGTGGCCGTTGAAGGATTCAGTTATATTTAGCACCGTAAGTAGTCAGCAAATAACATGTGGAGTCATGTAAGAGCGCTGGTAAAGTTTTTTTTTTCTTCCTGCGCTCTCGTGCAGGTCGGAGAGGAAAACAAAAGAAAATGTTGGTGTGCAAGGGCCAGAGTTCCTGTAGCTGGACGTGAAAACGGAAGGATCGAAGAAGAGAGATCGGTCGGAGAGGAGAAGGGAAAAGATGGTGACGCGGCAACAAGAACAGCAATGTCGGAGCAGAGAACAGCTAGTGTACCGTCAGCTCGACTGGCTTGCAGGGAGCCAGGTATATACTAGTACAAGTATAGCATACTCAGCTCGTATGATTGTGGATGGATGATCTGAATCTGATCCAACCGAACCACAACAGCAGCAGAACTGCAGAAGAAGGAACAGTACTACTACGACGGGTTCAGAAATGGGCGCCAATGATTCATCAGACCGATAAGGCAAGAGAAATAGCGAAGCCCCCACCTCAATTCATCGACGGTATGGCGTCGCGGGCGCGCGAGCTGGCAAAGCCGCAATGATTTTGTGTTTGGAAACGGATCGTACGACCGCATTAACGAGCCAAGATATGGCGACGGATCATCGATCGCGTTTCCGAACGTCCCGATCGCACGAGCCCGGGGGCGGCCCCAGCCCATCTCGACGGCGACGCACAGTGCGGTGCGGTGCACCCGTCCCCGTCGATCCCGTCGCGTCCCACCAGGGCCCGCGGATGGCTGGCGTCGAATTAAACGCGCGCGCGATCGGGAGAGAGAGGGCACAGAACAGCCGGATCGGCCGAGAGAGAGAGTCAGATAGAGAGAGAGGGGCAGAGGGCGTTGGGTTTGGGTGTGTCTCGCGCCGCGACGCCGACGTGCGCGGCCATGACGGCATTGAATGTTCCGGGGACGTGAGCTGTATTCGAGGTGGGCCGGCGCCCGCGCGGGGCCCGAGGCAGCGCCGACTGGGGGGCACGTGTCCGCACCACCGCTGGCGGGTGCCACCACCCAGGTGCGCCCACGCATTGACGCGCGGCATGAGCCTAGGGCCCAGGGAAGGATGTACTGCTGCGCCGGCGCGCGCACGAGCGGCCTCCAGCTACTTACCGCCTCCGCCTCCGCCACGGCCGGTGATGGTGAAATGGATTAGAGTTTCTCGGGTCGGGGTTTTCTATGTGCATCCGTGTAATAATCTCCGTTGACGATGGACCTCGATTGTGCCTTCCGGCATCCCATCTTCTTCTATAACGCTAATAAATTTGGTCAAAATCACCGGTACAGTTCCTGCATTCCGACAATCGAGCTCCATTTTCAGTTCTCCAGGCAATCAGCAGCAGATGAGGTTGAACTGAGAGATGTCCCAAGTCTATAGTTACTACGATTCGTCAATGTCAAACCACTTGATCTCATGATCCCATAGCCATAGGCAACATGCGCCCACGCTCTTGACTTTCTCCAAGCCATATTTCCTGAGTTTCCCCACCACGTAGACGTGCCCACTCTGCCAGTCAGCCACAACCTACAGCTTGCGCCATACGCTCCGCAGCATGCCCACGCACCCCCCACCCGTGCGGGCTCTACCAATCATGCGCGATACGATACCCCCTATATAAACGCGCGCCCTTCCAACTTGCCACACCATCACGTTCAAGGAATCAAAGGTTGTGCAAGTCGCAGCAGCAGCTCCAGCAGCCGCCTATCCCGCGACGTACGCCTCGGCGGGATATACAGCAGCAGGCCGAGAACGAAGAACCTCCACAGAGCAAATAAAATCAAATGGCAGTGGGATTCCGTCGACGGCTGATGGCGCTGAGTGTCCCCAAGGCCTCCTCCCTGCTGCTCCGCCGCCGCACGCGGCACAAGAAGCTCTCCTACTCCCGCACACGCTCCACCAGCCTCCCGGGCCGCTTCCACCCCGTCGTCGCGGGCCTGCACGAGTCCGCCGCCGCGCTCGTCGCCTGGACCACCGACAAGGAATCATCACCACCCGCCGGCGCCGCGCAGCAGCCGCAGCAGGAGGTGGCCAGCACGGCGTGGATCGGCGACGGGGTGGCGCGCCTGGGCCGGGTCCTGGCGGGCCTGACGGACCTGCTCCACCACCCGCAGGCCCAGGACCCGCTCCAGCGCCAGCACACCACCACCAACAACAGCAGCAACAAGGCCGCGACGCCGTGGGCCGAGCGGCTCCTCGACGACCTCCTCCTCCTCGCCGACGCGCACGCCTGCTTCCGCGACGCGCTCCTCTCGCTCGCCCAGCTCCTCGCTGAGGCGCGCGCCGCCCTGCGCCGCCGCGACGCCGCACGCCTCGCCACCGCGCTCCGCGCCCGCCGCCGATCCGACCGCGACCTGTCGCGCCTCGCGTCCACGCTGCGCTGCCTCGCGCACCGCTCCTCCTCCTCCTCCTCCTCCACCTCCTCTTCCATCGGCGCCGACTCCGGCGAGGCGGCGCTGGCCGAGGCCGTCGCGGCGGCGACATCCGCCGCGGCGGCTGCATCCGCGGCCATCTTCTCCGGCCTGGCCTCCGCCTCCGCCTCCTCGTCCGCCGCCTCCCGCTCCATGACGTCCCCAATGATGGCCGTCTCTCCCGCGGCGAAGGTCGCCGCCGTGCCGGTGTGGTGGGTGGCGGACCTCCTCCGGTGGCGGCGGCGCACGGTGCCCGTCGCCGCCAGCGAAGCGGGATCGGAAGTGCCGTTGGAAGAGTGCTGCGACGAGGAGGAAGACGAGAGGCAGGCGGCCATGGAGCGGCTACGGAGCCTCGAGGATTGCGTCGTGGCCGCGGAGGACGGCTGCGAGCAGGTGTACCGGGCGCTCGTCAACGCGAGGGTGTCGCTGCTCAACGTCATGACGCCGTGCTTTTGATCCGATCCGGTCGGTATGGCCCGTCGTCGGTTTGGAGTGGAAAATCAATACCTATTACTCCAGGATTATTAGCGTACGTGTAGGACAAACAAATTCTTGGCCGACCAAGTACTGATGCTTACCAAATTCATTGTACGTAGTAGCGAGATCGTGTGTACAAGTTGTACATGGTATGTATAGCAATCGTTTCAAAATGGAACGAATAGGCCAAATATTCAGTAAGGTCTAGATCTTAATTGCAACTGTGGACTCAAAAGTATATACTTAGACTTGTTTCATGGATGGAATGCTTGTCTCTCTGTTCCGAGAAAAAGGTAATTTGAATCAGACGAGCTGCTCTGTTTCCTAAAGAAGTTCTTATAAAATTCAGATGCTGGAAAAACTTGGTTCTGCGGGGCACAGGATGTTTTGCTGAAGAAACCACATCATGCACTTTCAGTAACTCTCTTGGAATTTTGTCACTTCTATCGCGAACGCGATATAACGATAAACTTAAGGTTAAGGGGCACTGATGGGCACATATTCGAATAGAGATCAGTGATCAGAACATAGTAAGACCTTAATCGTTGATCGGCGTAGCAAATCAACGCGCGTCTTCAGTTAGGCAGTTAGTTGTTGTTCTATGCCTGGTAAGGCAGCTGCATCTGGATGACAGGCCATATGCTGAATCCCATTTCATCCATGCAGTCTCCGCGCCGCGCTCAACTAAAGTCTAGTACTAGAGAGTACCGTTGAGTCGAGCATGTGCACCCTCCTCTTGTTTTATTCGCATGCATTTTTAATCACGAAATGAATCTATGTTAAATCGCGTAGGTCGTTAAGGCCGGTTGGGCATCACATGGAATCAGGTCAAGGAATCAATTTGTCACGTTGGAGCCGGACTGACGAAATTCAGCTCTCTGTTTTGACGTTTAGCGTCTTCGGTTCTTCAGTCTTGGTCGTGGTACTATCCAGAACATGCTTTTCGGGTATATCATTAAGAGGGCCATGAGGAAAACTGATATGACATGCGTGTTGTTGGAGCTCGATATCAGGGTAACTGTGGCAACGATTTACGTAGGTGAAGGCGAAAGCAGCTCCAGAGCAAGAGTGCCAAGCAAGAAAACCTACGGCTTCACTTTTAAGACAGCACCTTGGCCCCCTGTCCAATCGAAACGGTACAGTGCACACTCACTATCACAATCCGTGCATCTGAACTAATATGTGGATCTGAGTTGTTGCTATCCCGACCAGATTCAGTGTCTGAAATGTGAACTAATGTCGGATGAGTACTGCAAGTTTGAAACAAAAATGGCTCGTTGCCTCATTGGTAGCGGTCAGTGCTACTACATCGTCATTTAGCAATCGTTAGACGTTAATAGTACGGGTGCTAATTATCAGCTGCTTAAAAGTTTGGACAATTTTCAGTAATATTTTTGAGCCATTAAATTTATATCTAATAGTTTACAATTATTATACAAATAGTTCTATAAAAGAAAAATTTAAACATAAAATAACAAATCATTGATTGAAATCTTTTAACTGATTAAAAAACTAGAAAATATATAATAATATTATTAGACTTCAATGCGCGGTACTGTGGTCTAAGTGGACGTGTTAACAAACCCTTTGTTGAAGAAGACGACGACATAATAAAATGGAAAAGCAAGGAGCAAATGAGCAATGGCTCGTGCATTCAGTCTCGTTCACGAACATTTCGTACGCTTGGTATCTTGGGCCCATTTTGGTGGGCGGTGGGCCCAAAGCCCCGCCAAACTGTGGGCCTGATGATTGGGGGCCCAATAATACCTATCGCGGCCTCACGGGGCGCGATCCAAACTTTTGTTACACGCTTTAGCTCAGCCCACCTTGCACGCTCGTGGCCCATGTACCTCTTCGAGTCGCGCGCTATAAGATAACTTCCTGAACGAACAAATCCTATGATGAAGATGAAGGGGGACCGGACCGACCAGATGTGACGCGAAGCGGTACAGGGTCGAAGCGAGCAAGATTGAGCCACACACACACGGGCAGTCTCGAACTAGTTGTACATGATCACGGAACGCACAGCGTCGAAAAAACTGGGCGCATAATCGCGTC
The DNA here is from genome assembly GCA_032690845.1 of Eleusine coracana subsp. coracana. Lineage (NCBI taxonomy): Eukaryota > Viridiplantae > Streptophyta > Magnoliopsida > Poales > Poaceae > Eleusine > Eleusine coracana. The sequence goes on along the minus strand of CM064422.1, from coordinate 62,526,800 downwards.
CAAGCGTTATTCATTCGCATTGAAAGCTCGTGCCCGGCAACTCGACCTGCCGACGACGCCGCGTCGCAGCCTGCACGTTCGGACCCCCAACACCTGCCTACACGGCCCGGTGTTGTGTTTCGCACCTCGTCAAGTCCTGGTAGCGTGTTCCTGCTAGCTAGCGAGTGCTCGTTCCACCGCGTACAAGAGCTGTCGTGCGCAACCCGGCCAGGCGCGGGCCCGCTCTCGCTCCACGGCGCTGCGAAACGTGCCCAAACCCGAACGCACCTAGCACGCGGCGCGGTGATAGAATCCATCCAGGAAGCGGAAGGGAAAGCTCGAACCGGTTTCCCAGCGAACCCCCGATCGAGCGCACCTCCTCCTGTGCTGCTGGGCCAGTGCCACCTTTTGTCCCTCACTCATCATCACCTTTCCGGAATGCCACACCTGCCCCTCGTGCGGCAGGTACCACTGATGCTCGTGACTCGTGAGCTTTCACCCTACAGCGCGCGCGAGCTCTAATTAAATTGAAGGGGGGCTCTGTCTTGCGGTTCCGTTTTATGAATGAATTTCCTGGTGATGCGGTTCGGTACGTGTCGCTCTCGTGCGTCTTACCTGAGGATCGATATTTCCGTTCCCGCGTGCTTATTAATCATTGGATCCATCCGGGTTCGGTACGCTGATAATAACCGCGTGCTTTTCTCTCTCTCTCTCTCTCTGGACTTCTGGTGGCGGGTGCTGATCATTCAGCCATCCTTTCTTCAGTTGCGAGAACGAAGACACCAAAAGGCGCATCTGAACTCGCCGCTCCTCGCTTACATGGCAGTGTCAATGTACTCGTCGTCATCCGTGCATATCCGATTGGAGAGAACTGGTGACAGTCCGTGTCGACACGATGAATGTGTGGCGCAGCGCGAATCAGGTGCCATCGCAATTTAGCTCCTCCGTTGATTACTCTATGTTATGTCGGCACCACCCATGACTGAATCCTACTAGCTCTCTCAGAAAAAGGTGATGTGTCTCCTTCCTGCTCCCTCTAAGTCTATTATGTCTGTGCAGGGGAGATCGATCGCCAGGACAATAGGACGGATCGACTAGCTGGCGCCGCACGCAGCCGTTGCAACGAGACTTGTTAATATTATGGAGTTCGTGCGTGCGTGATAATACTCCTACTTTGGGCAGCGTCTCGCTGAGGCTGGCGGCTGTAACAAAAGCTGCTCGCCGCCTGCCTAATCCCCTCGTTAAAGTAATGGCGTCCGTATGGCTAGTGGTTCCTGCTTCCCAAGCAGAGCAGTACGTAACACGGCAAGGTGGCGCTTGTCCGTGTGCGCGCCAGATCAGCCATCAACATTGAAAATAGGGACGCGCTTGTCCTGCATGGGTGGATGGTGCTTGTGGTACGTTGTACGTACTGCTTCTTCTTGCAACTAGGGATTGTTTTAATGAAATGGAAAAATCATGGAGCATCAGGCTTAATTAAGCTGCTAGTACTAGCGTGAGGTGGAATTGTTAGCTGTATTCTGACGTGCTGCTTATTTGCTTAATTTGATCGAATATGCACTACTGTTCAGCAGTGTGCTACGAGAATGTCAGGGTACTGCTGCCTGCGCTTCGATTCGCTGTCGCCACTAGAGGTTCCAGGAGAAACGGTCTTAATTTGAGCCAGTCTAACCAATTCGCCGTAGAGCGTACGTGGAAGGCAGGAACAGTTCAGCATTTACCTACTTTAATCTAATGAAAAAAGGTTTCAGAAAAGAAACATACGAGGGCAGTGGATCCATCGACCTTGCACTCATCATCAAACTGATATCTGACCTCGTCAGCGGTCAGCCGGTCAAGCGAGGTCTTGGGGGAGGGACTTGAAATGTTCTGACGCCGACGACTCGGTCATTAAACAAATCTACGATCTTTTGAATCAAATCGTCAGTATCGTGGAACAGTTGAAGCGTATCAAACAAACAGTTCACTTATGTGAACCGTCGAATTCACGAGTCTAGTTCAATGCAGGTGGTTTCAGACCATGGGCTAATTCGTTCTGTTCTTTCCTCGGACTGCAAACTCTAGTTGATTTCAACGGTTTGTTTTAGTTTTCTCCCGGTATTCCATTCAGCATTGTCCTGTCTAAGAGTTCAACAGCTTGTGCTCAGAAGGAAAAAAAAAAAAAAACAGTATTGTTCTGCTACCATTGTTAATACTACAGGATAGAAGCGTTTTGTCAGTTTACAGAGAAGTTTCAGTTCGCGGTAACATTTTGTTTCTTCCGTGACATTTCAGTTACTACAGACCAAGCAACACATGCTCGGAACTTTGGTTGTTTTTACCCGGAAAACGAGTGCTCTGTCCCACCGTCTCATCTGTTCCGAAATTCTGCGCTAGGTGCCGAGCAAACGTCAGTTTCACGCTGAGCAGCAATGGTTGGGGAAGCAGGGGCAGGTGTCGATGGTTGTTTTAGTTGGTGTCGCCAGAAAGTTGCGCGGAGACCTGGCCCCGCGGCGACACGGTCGCCGGATGCGCGGGCCGCTGCCCTCTGCTGACGGCGGCTCACGGCACCCCCACCCCTCCCTGCTCCGGCACCGGCACGCGTAATCCGGACAGACAGCTTCGCGTGGCGCCCCCGCCTCGTCTCCACGGCTTGTCCTTTCCCTTTCAAACAATTTTGTGTGTGTGTTTTTTTCCCTCTCTCTTTCGGAAATCTCAAACTCGCCGGGAACAAAAAAGAAACCGTTGACTCGAGCTGGGTGCCAGTACGAGCGGAATGTTAGCGTTGATAAAAAAATTGGAATAGTATATTTTTAGCGTTTGCCAACCAATACATCCATCAGCCGGATAAATAATACTCTAATTGCTGCCAACACGGCTTCAAATCCACAGCAGCCTCAAAGTGAAAAAAAAGAGCATGTGAACGCACACTCCAGTGAGAACTTTCGGAAACGCCTAGAAGTATTTCAAGCAAGCTCTGTGCATTGGAGCTACCTACTCGCTCGCACTGCTCCGAATCGCTCCTCCAATCGTGGTTCAAGCACAGATTCGGGGGATCGAAACTTGCTGTAAGATAAGACATCCCAGGCATTGGACGTAAAACGAGTTGGAAACTTGTTGGTTAGATATGCTGTAAGATAAGATCATCATCCTAGTCGGAGCGAGAGGTAGATAGAGAAAGATGAGACAGCGAGAGAGACACAGGCACACAGCGCATCGATAGGCAGAGATCATCACTGGATCTCCCCTCCCTCCCTCCCTCCCCACCGCACGCACGCACGCACGCACGGGCACGGCGGCTTACAGTTACAGCGGCAGCGAAAAAAGGGGACGAAACGAAACCCCATACAAAGGCAGCAGCAGCAAAAGCAACCAACCCCAAAGAAACCCACTTGCTCTTCTTCCCCCTCGCCTCCCTCCTTCCCTACTCGGCTCCTCGCCCGTCCTCGCCTAGGCAAAGCCAGCGAACCCAACCAACCCCACACGGCCCTGGGCGTAAGCTACTGCACTCCTCATGGGTTGCTGCGGCTCCTCGCTGCGGGCGGACACGACGCACCCGGAGAAGAAGCCGCCGGGGCGGGCGGCGGGGGCGCCGCCGCACCGCCCGTCCGTCTCGCTCAACCAGCTCCAGGCGCCGGCGGCCTCCGCGGCGCGCGCGGCCGGCGGGCGGGAGGTGCCGGCGCTCGCGGAGTTCTCGCTGGCGGAGCTGCGCGCCGCCACGGGCGGCTTCGCGACGGAGAACATCGTGTCCGAGAGCGGCGAGAAGGCGCCCAATTTCGTCTACAGGGGCCGCCTCGAGTCCTCCCGCCGCGCGATCGCCGTCAAGAAGTTCACCAAGATGGCGTGGCCCGACCCCAAGCAGTTCGCGGTACGCCCTGGTGGGGATTTTTACCATTCACGCGCGCCTCGATTCGGGATGCAGTAAAAAAAATGTTGCTTTGGTTTTCGCTCGCAGGAGGAGGCCAAGGGGGTCGGCAAGCTGCGGCACCGGCGCCTGGCGAACCTGATCGGCTACTGCTGCGACGGGGACGAGCGGCTGCTCGTCGCCGAGTTCATGCCCAACGACACGCTCGCCAAGCACCTCTTCCACTGTGAGTTTGCGACGCCATTGGTCCATTTCTGTTTCTGGATTATTATCTGGTTGGGGATTTTTCGTTGGCCGTTTTGCCGCTTTCGGCAAATACGCGATGCAAAGATTTGGTTGTAGTGAGTACGATGCTGTGATTATTGTGGAGGTTGGCGAAAAAGACAAATTTATGTGCTTAGAGCAACTGCTGGCGAATAGCAAACTCATGCATTTGGTGTACCGAACGAATGATTGACCTGGGCTTTCCTCTTCCTTTCCGGTTGTTGTTGCATCTGCACGGTTGTTGTGTGAATCCATTGAAGCCGATTATGGTTCATGACACATAAAACACGTGATATAAATTTAGAACTTAATTCCCGTTTCTTGTTCTGGGACGGTGGACTGGCTAGATGCACTCATCTTGACTCAGTGAAACATTGGAATTACGAATGCAGTTGAAGTTCTGACAAATCCCTTTTCAATATGTTTCATACGCTCTGGAATGACTATTACAGTAAAAGTAAGCAATGATGTTTGAAATAGATGTTGGGATCTGTATGTTGTACTATTTCTGATGAACAGAGCGACACTAGGGTGTAGGTGTTGAGTTTTATCAGTAATGCCTTAATGATTCTTACTACTTATTTTTATTTATATTGATTGATTGCAAACATGATTTGGACAACCTAATTGTGCAATGCTGTTCTTCAGTTCATTACATAATAATACTGCATTCACCCTGTTTTCAGGGGAAAACCAGACAATTGAATGGGCTATGCGTCTTAGAGTTGCATACTATATAGCTGAAGCACTGGAGTATTGCAGCACGGAGGGAAGGCCTCTATATCATGACCTAAATGCATACAGAGTCCTATTCGATGAGGTAAGGAACCAATGCTTTCTGACACTTCTTTTCTGCTGCCTGTAGAATTTCGTGGAGAGACATACCAATAATATAATGAAATGTGGACAATATTCTTTTGGTTGCAAAATATCTGCTCCAAAGACAAGTATTGCTGTGCTCCTCTGAAAGTGGAATTAGTGATTCCATTGAACTGCCATCTATTTTCCACCTCTAGTGATTGAAAGAATGTATATATCATTACAGAGATGTGACAAATATTGTATACTGGACCTACAAAAGGGCTCTTAGGTAGTAAAGTCATATTAGCAAGCTTTTATGTATTCTTTTATTAAAAAATGGATTATGAATCTTTTCTGGAGTGCGCTTTTGGATGATGTTGTCTGCATGTTACAGTGCTCTGCAAGGTCCTCTAATTGTTAGTTATCCACCTTGAGCTCAACAACTGATGTGATTTCTTTCCACAGAATGGTGATCCTCGTCTTTCATGCTTTGGTCTTATGAAAAACAGCAGGGACGGCAAAAGTTATAGCACAAACCTTGCATATACACCTCCAGAGTATTTGAGAAATGGTAATAGGATTGTATCTGTATTTATAATCAACTTCTGACTTATGCCTCAGTATCAAATAAGCCCTCTTGTTCACTTAATGAATGTTTTATGTAAGCTATTATGAACTGATAACTATCTTATAAAATTTAATAAGTAAACTGGAAACATATGGAGTGGTTCTGATTAAGGATTAGTATTCACAGAACATAGCCGTCAAATGGAATAAAAATTGACATGATGCAAAAGGTATATTTCTTACATTTTCGTGATAACCTGTGATTTTTCAGGAAGAGTAACATCAGAAAGTGTCATATTTAGCTTTGGCACTATACTCCTGGACCTTCTAAGTGGAAAGCGTATACCTCCTTCCCGTGTAAGTATTCTTGCTAACTATGAATGTCATTGTTGCACCTTAATCCTTGTCCTGGTGTCATACAGAGATCCTTTCTGACAACCCATATGTATTCACTTCTATTCTGTACATATCGCCCCTGCACAACTGCCACCAAGTGTGTGAAAATGAATATGCGTGTAGAGAAAACACTTATCTTTTGAATGGAACGCAGTAATAAAATGTTTGGCAGAAGTTGTGATTCTCAGTGACAGTAATTTATTTTATCCAGGCTCTTGACATGATAAAAGGCAACAATATCCAAGTATTGATGGATTCACATTTGGAGGGAAACTACTCAACGGAAGAAGCGACCACGTTGGTGGATCTTGCCTCTCAGTGTTTACAGTACGAACCTAGGGATCGCCCCAACACAAAAAAACTGGTTTCTGTACTTGAGCCATTGCAAATAAAATCTGAGGTAATGATTAAGTTTCTATCCTTCTTTAAATTGTTTTCTAAACCAAGTAGCTTTTGTGCTCTAGCACTGATTGTTTGGACATCATGGGTCAACTCATATGAAGTCTTGTGACTGTTGAATTCCATTTTCAAATTACAAACAGGTACCATCGTATGAGATGCTTGGCATTCCAAAGCACGAAGAAGAGGAAGCGCCTCCAGCTCCACAACCACAACCACAACCACAGCATCCTCTTTCTCCAATGGGTGAAGCCTGTTCTAGGATGGACCTGACGGCGATCCATCAGATTCTAGTGAGTACGCATTACAGGGATGATGAAGGGACTAATGAGGTAATGGTCAAACAATATATGGTCCTTCATGCCCTTTCTGCTGGGTACACTATCTAAGAAAGAGTTATCTTTTTTGCAGCTATCATTCCAGGAATGGACACAACAGATGAGGGACATGTTGGACGCTAGGAAACGTGGTGACTTTGCTTTTCGTGATAAAGATTTCAAGGCAGCAATAGAATGTTATACACAGGTGACATCACATATCTGGAAATGTTTTTATATTCTTGGAAATCAGTAGAATTCAGCTTGCTTAATTTGTTACCTCTCTCTGCTCTGCAGTTTGTTGACGTCGGTACAATGGTATCACCAACAGTACACGCAAGACGGAGCTTGTGCCATCTCATGTGCGACCAGCCTGACGCCGCCCTCCGTGATGCAATGCAAGCACAATGCATATACCCTGACTGGCCAACTGCGTTCTATATGCAAGCTGTTGCACTTTCAAAGCTAAATATGCAGAGTGATGCTACAGACATGTTGAACGAGGCTTCGCAGCTAGAAGAGAAGCGTCTGAAGAACGCAAGAGGTCCTTGATCAGTTAATTCCCTTTTGCGGCTCAAAGGTTTATGTTGAGACGTGCTACTCGGTCCTTCCTAAAAGATTGTGGCTAGTTCCTGGTGCAGGTGGGTTGGGATTTGGGAATGTGATAATGACGGAAGATGTGTTGTAGAGTCATTGTGATTGTAACTATCTAGTTTGGCATTTCTGTGATGCATTTTTTTGGGCCCATGTATATGTAACATTAACAAAATTGAAACAGGCAGAATGCACAAGGGAATTTATCTTCATACATAATTGTCAAATGCAGGCTTACCAGTGGTGCAATGAGCTCTAGGCATGTCCAGCTAATGAACCTTGTGCCGGGAGAGTACCATCATTTTTTAGTACTAGTACAGAAGTGATTTGGCCTGTGCATCTGCTTTAAGGGTCCAACGCATTTTAACTGCCGTATCCATTGTCTACTTTCTTTTGAACTCTGCTTCGTCAGCAGATGCAAATGCCAAATTGCTGTGTCCTTCCAGCCTGTGGCGGCTTACATTACAAGCGTTAAGGTTTCCTAGCTATACTGTTGTTGCGATGTGTATGGCGGTCGATGCAGCGACTTGGCAGCCTCCGAATCAGTCAGTCTGTCAGTATTAGGTGCCTTGGATACTTGGCGTTGACCTCCCCTGGCCATCAGGATAGCGAATTCCATACCGCGTACCCTTTTTTCTTTTGTTTTGATACTATAAACTTGTCAACGACATTCCGTGCCACCGGGGGTGCACAGGCTGCGCCATCATCGGCAGAGCAGGGACCAGAAGCACCAAAGCATAGAACCTGGGACTGTTGATCCAGTATGAACACACTAAATTGCCGACCTTCGTCGTCGTGGTCCAGGACAGCATTAGGCCGCCGTTTGGCATCGAAATTGTCGAACCCGTCGCGTGCGGCGTGCCCCGCCGTGATCGACGACCGGCGGGAGTGAGCTGTCGCCTGTGTCTGTGTGAAATGCAGCGCAAGGAGGGTAGTGGGCTGCTACCTACTGGGCTGGATATCACGTGGTCTACCAACAATGTGTAGCATTTCATCTGGTCTCGTCGCTATAGAAGGTGAGACATTGGTGGCAGTGCTATAGTTAACATAGTTTTTGGGTCAACCCAAAAAATAATAACAAGATATCTAATCAGATTCCTAGTGTCTGCTATACAGGACCAGCCCGAGTGGCAGCTATTAGCTGTCATCATGAACTCTCCTGCCAATTTCCATCACCTCGTTGTTGTATTGTAAAAACAATATGGATTGTTATTATAAGTTGTAATAATTCTATGAAAATATTATGTTTCCCCTTAAGGCCAAAATTAAATTTTATTTCTAGCCAAATTTAATAAATTAAGTGTTTTCCCTATATGACAAAGGAAAATAATTATGGTTAATGGTTAAGGAATAATGATTTAATGATGATGATGATGATTATTGTTGTTATTAAGGCTTTTATTATGAGTTTTATATTTTGCCTTTATTTATGTTATTTATTTTCCGGTGCAATTATTGTTAATCTCTGATTAAGTGTGGCATATACTTGTCATTCTGACCAAAGCTGATTGATATATATATGACTGCAACCATTTTATCATTCTAATTCAATTTTTGGCCAAAGCTGATTTTGAGTTTGAATTGATAAAATAAGTTTTATATGCAAATCAAGTGTGACATGTTTTTTATTATTCTGGCCAAAGCTGATTAGTAAATTCATGATCACAATCATTTTATAGTTCTTAATTCAATTCTGGCCAAAGCTGTTTTGGGTTTTGAATTAATAAAATAAATTTTATAATGATGATGCCTACTAAAGTTCTTAATTTTGTTAATGTAGCATCTAATGCCTCACAGATTGTCGGGCTTGTTAATAGCCTTGAGCAACTAAATGGAAGCAATTTTGTTTCTTGGAAGGAAAGGCTAGAAATTAATTTGGCACTGTTGAATATTGATCATGCTCTCTATAATGATGCTCCCATAGCCCCCGCTGAAGGTACTCAAAATTATGATACTCTTAAAAGGGAGTATGAAAAGAAAAAGGAGGATTGGGAGCAATCAAATAGAAAATGTTTGATGATCATTAAGAGCTCTATTACTAAAAGTATTAGAGGAGCAATTCGTGAGGCTCAGTCAGCTAGAGATTATCTAGCCAAGGTTGAACAACAATTTAAAGGCTCCTCTAAAGCTTATGCAACCTCTCTCATCCAAAGGTTGATTGGAGACAAGTATACTCTTAATGGAAATTTGAGAGAGCATATTATGAAGAAATGCAATATGGCCGCAAAACTTAAGACAATGGACATGGATATCTCTGATGGTTTTCTTGTCCATTTTATTATGGCATCTCTTCCTCAAGAATTTGATCCTTTTGTGATCAATTACTTAAATATGAAAGAAAAATGAGGAATTGATGAACTAATGGCCAGATATGTTCAAGAAGAAGAAAGGCTTAAGGCTGGAAGGACTGATCATATTAATCAGTTTAAGCATTCTCAAAAGAAGAAATACAAGAAATTTATGGAGGATTATACAAAGCCTAAGCCTATCCAATTCAAGAACAAAGAGCAAGTTCCAAAGCAACAACAGCCAAAGTTTGAAAAGAATCCAGCAGAAGAAAAGGATCCAAATGGATATTTCCATTGTGGTAAATCTGGACATGTTCGAAAGAATTGTCTAAGCTTTATGAAATGGATGAATAGGAAAGGTATCGATGAAATAACTTTCATTGATGAATCCTTGCATATTGATAATGCCACCAATACATGGTGGATTGATTTGGGAGCAACAATTCATGTTGTTAATTCAATGCAAGGATTAAATATGAGGAGGACCCTAAGAAGAGGGGAAAGAATAATTAGAGTTGCTAATGGTGTGGAGACCGATGCTGAAGCCGTTGGAGACTTTGATCTTATGCGTGTTTTACACTCACACTAAATAATGTACTCTATGTTCCCTCGATGAAGGGAAACTTAGTTTCTGTGTCATGTCTTGATGACTGTGGATATCACCGTCATTTTGGTAATAATCGATGTATAATTATGAACAATAATAAAGACGTTGGGTTTGCTACACGTCAAGAGCGACTATATCTACTTACAATCAGTGATACCATCAATGATGTTGGATCCTTCTCTAATACAAACATCGGTACCAAACGCAAACGAAATGATAATGAGACTTCTTCGAAATTATGGCATTTTTGTTTAGGCCATCACTGGATTTTTCGGATACAAATGATCATTGTATTGATTGCATCAAAGGGAAATATCCAAAGAAGATAAAGAAAGGTGCAAATCGAAGTTCTGGAGTTCTGGAAATAATCCACATAGATATTTGTGGTCCATTTAATGTATGATCAATTGATGGTTTTGACTCGTTCATAACCTTCACCGATAATTACTCTCGTTATGGATATATTTATCCAATTAAAGAAAGATCGGAGGCATTAGAGAAATTTAAGATATTCAACGCTGAAATTGAAAATCAGCATGATCGGAAGATAAAGATTGTAAGGTCTGATCGTGGTGGTGAATACTACGGTAGACATACTCCTTATGGCCAAGTTCCTGGACCCTTTGCTAAATATTTACAGGAAAATGGCATAGTAGCCCAGTACTCTGCACCGGGTGAACCTCAGTAAAATGGAGTGGCTGAAAGGCGCAATCGCACACTCATGAATATGGTCCGAAGTATGTTAAGTCACTCTACTCTTTCGATCAACTTATGGATGGAAGCTCTAAAGACATCAGCATACATCCTAAATAGGGTTCCCAGTAAGTCGGTTCCTACCACTCCTTATGAATTATGGATCGGAAGAAAACCAACCCTAAACTATTTTCATGTATGGGGATGTCCTGCTAAAACAAGAGTATTCAATCTGAATCTGGGAAAATTAGACCCCAAGACTGTCAGTTGTTTCTTTATTGGTTATCCTGACAAGTCAAAGGCATATAAGTTCTATTGTCCGAATCAATACACTAAGTTCATTGAGACAAGACACGCTGTGTTCTTGGAAAATGATTTGGTTAGGGGGAGCATAACAGCCATGGAAATTGATTTATAGGAAAAGAGGAACTATGTTCCTATGCTAATAATTTCAGAACCTGTATTCCCTGTGCATGCTGATGTTGTGCCACAAGCTGATACAACGCCTGTTGAAACTCCTGAAGCTGTTATTGTGCCAGCTCTTAATGATATCTCAAATGAGGAGAATCAGCAGCCTCAAGATATGGTTGTTGAACCAAATAATGAACCACTTAGACGATCAAATCGTGCCAGAAAATCTGCCATTCCAAGTGATTATGTCACTTATATGAGTGAAGATCTGAATGAAATGATACTGAATGATGACCCTGTGTCATATAAAGAAGTTATGGAAAATGAACATTCATCTGAAAGGTTTGAAGCTATGAAAGATGAGATGAAATCTATGAATACCAATGAAGTATGGGATCTAGTAGAAATTCTCAAAGGAGCTAAAAAGGTAGGCTGTAAGTGGGTCCACAAAACCAAACGTGACTCCAAGGGAAATGTCGAAAGGTTCAAAGCAAGATTGGTTGCTAAGGGCTTCACACAAAGAGAAGGGATTGATTATAAAGAAACTTTCTCATCAGTCTCTTCTAAAGATTCATTCAGAATTATTATGGCGCTTGTAGCTCATTTTGATCTAGAGTTGCATCAAATGGATGTGAGAACGGCATTCCTAAATGGAGATTTATGTGAAGAAGTTTATATGGCTCAACCAGAAGGTTTTGTTATTGAAGGAAAAGAACATTTGGGATGTCGGCTAAAGAAATCTATTTATGGTTTGAAACAAGCGTCAAGGCAGTGGTATCTCAAATTTGATCAAGTTATCAAGAAATTTGGTTTTCAAGAAAATAAAGTGGACAATTGTATATATGCTAAGATCAAGGGGAGCAAATTCATCTTCTTGATTCTTTATGTTGATGATATATTGTTGGCCAGTAGTGACAAAAACCTGTTACTGGAAACAAAGAATTTTCTCTCCTCTAAGTTTGATATGAAAGATCTCGGTGAAGCACATTATGTTTTGGGAATTGAGATTCACCGAGATAGATCCAAAGGCATATTGGGGTTATCTCAAAAGGCATACATTGAAAGGGTACTCAAGAAGTACAATATGCGTAAATGTTCGGCCACGCCTGCTCCTATAGTCAAGGGTGATAAATTTGGAATATTTCAATGTCCAAAGAATAATTATGAAGTTGCGCAGATGAAGTCAATTCCATATGCTTCAGTAATTGGAAGCATTATGTATGCACAAGTATGTACACGCCCTGACTTGGCATTCGTTACCGGGATGCTTGGCAGATACCAGTCGAATCCAGGTTTGGATCACTGGAAAGCCTCAAAGAAAGCATTGAGATATTTACATGGCACTAAAGATTACATGCTCACATATAAAAGATTCGATAACCTTAAAGTGGTGGGTTATTCAGATGCGAATTTTGCCGGGTGTGTTAACACTAAGAAATCCACGTCAGGATATGTCTTCACACTTGCAGAGGGAGCTGTATCGTGAAAAAGCTCCAAACAAACAGTTATTGTATCGTCGATAATGCAGGCAGAATTTATAGCATGTTATGAGGCAGTAGGGCAGGCTGTATGGCTAAAGAATTTCATCCCGGGATTGCAAGTGGTTGATGGTATTTCTAGGCCATTAACGATATATTGTGATAATCAACCAGCAATTCTTTATACTCACAACAATATGTCAAGTGGTGCTGTCAAACACATTGACATAAGATATCATGTTGTGAAAGACAGAATCTAGGATCAAACCATAAAGCTTGAGTATATTAATACCAAGAAGATGTTGGCGGATCCGCTCACTAAAGACTTACCATCCAATGTTTTTCAAGAACATGTTGCCGGCATAGGATTGATGGAAAGGCCTTTGATCCTAGAATAAAGGGGCATTTGAAGCACCCTCTCCCTATTTAATAAGAAGGGCTCATTTTGAGATTGAATGGAAACCATAATCAATTAGTTATGTAGTATTTAATTGACTGCAGCAATTTATTGGTTTGATGTACCATCAGTCGAAAAGATGAGTTCATATGTTATTTACTAATGTGTAAAGTATAATAGTTATGGAGCTCCTAAATTAAAGTTTCTTTTGATGTAAAGTGATGTGCTATAGTGATTGGGTTCAACGGTATGTCATATTCATCGTTGTTATCCTTTTATCTTAGTATGACATTTTACAAATTATGTATGATGATCAAAGGGGAGAATATTAGTGTGAACAAGGTGGTCATCAGACTGCTGTATTGATGAGCAGCCGAAATTATTGACTTTGTGACTAAGATATTTGAGGGTCTTAATTGGGGCCCTAGAACACACCAGGGTGTGCCCCCCCCCCCCCCACAGTGCACAGCACCTATAAATAGGAGAGCAGGGGTTCATGAAAAAAAAACTAACGTTCTCAATTGAAGAAGGACCCAGCCCTCACTGTGAACCAATTGCACTGCCGCTACAAGCACTGGGAAGTACACTCCCAAGCCCTAGGGGTATCAAGCATAAAGGAGAAGCAAGAACAAGAGTAAGAACCATAAAGGAGAAGCAAGAGCAAGAGTAAGAACTGAGATGGGAGCTCAAGGCGAAGGTAAAATCCTAGCTTCTATCTCACTGTGGTGTTCAATTGCTTAAGCTAAATGATCCTCCTTTTGTAATAGCTAGTAGCATTGTAAGAATAAAGCTAGCATTGGACAGAAGTTGGATGAAACTCTGATAGGTGGATCCTTTAGCCGGGAATAAGATTCTACAGCAAAGTACGGGAAATTCACCTAGTTTATTAAATAATTCTTAGTTTTGAGAAGTTGAGGTTCCGATCGGCGCCGCGGATCCGTATTTAAACACAGCCTCTCCCTCCATTTCTCCTCCAAGCTAAGGGAAGCTAAGAGCAGAACCGTCTGATTCCCTGCCGATAACTTTTTGGTTGAGTGCCGCATTGGCGGGAATTCTCTCGTCTACAATTAGTTAATGGTGTGCGAGAACGGCCGCACGCCCATGGCGGTCTGTGCACGGCGACGACCCGCTCAACTGGCACAAGGCGGCGGACGAAGGAGCTGATGTGCACCCACCTGGACGAGGTGAAGCGCATGCATGGTGGCCGCCATCCCGTGGTCAAGATCGCGTCCGGCGCGGCGTGCAAGGTGGAAAGGCTAGCAGCGACTGGGCACCGATAGAACCAAAGGAGGGAGCCGCGCGAGCTCTCGATCGACCGGTTCCTCAACGCCGGCGCGTTTGGTGTCGGGATGGCCTCGCCATTATTCTGGACGGCACTGCCGTGGTGATGGTCACAACTCGATCGGCGTCAATACGGAATACGAAACTCCACGAGAATACAACAAGCTAGGTTGGCCGGCCTCCGATTCCGTCTCCGTATGTAACATGAACCCACTGCTGCCACGCCTATATTTAACAACGCACAGAGCCTGTGGACACATCTATCAATCACCCAAAAGTTCTTGATTCTTCTTCTTCTTCTTCTTCTTTGATAGATACTATAGCACAACATATTGTGTGGCATACATGGAGGCGTCGTCGCCACCGATGCCGCCTATGATGCCGTACCTTGTCCTTGATCCTGGTGTCACAGACGAACAAGGACGCACCGTACTGCTCGACTCCAAAGGCGAGTGCCACACACCCAACATCAAGGCGTTGGGGAGTAACATGAGATTTTCTCTTACCTGGCAAGCAGGATGGATACTGGCATCGGATCCGATTGATCTCCGCACATTCCTCAGTAATCCCCTGACTCTAGACAAGATCGATCTGCCACACTTCTCCCACCACCAACTTCCCAGACAATTCGAGTGCGGCCTTTCTGACAAGCCTACAAATGACGGATGTATAGTGGTAGTGCTTCACCCGGACCTGGACGAGACTATCCTTTGGTACCACCTTATTGGCGGTGGAAACGAGTGGATCAAATATGATTACGATGTGGGCACGGAGCAGGCGGACACCAAAGGATTGGTTTGGGAGAAGAGTGTCATGTCCTATCTTGCTCCATGCAGGGGCAAGTTCTATAGCTTCTTCTCACACAAAAAATTCGCCGTCCTCGAGTTTAACCCGCTCCCGACTACCCGTGTCATGGTGTTGGACGGTATCCCGCGTGTTGTGCCACCCAACCCCGGAGGTTTCATGGGTTATAGTTGTGGTTTCGAGATGGATGGGCAGCTCTGTAGGTTCTTTGCCTATCATTATAGGAGGCCGACTGTGGAAGCGGAAAATCTACCCTTAGGGGTACATGCCATGTTGATTGCAGCCACTCGTTTTGCCACCGTGGAACTGGCTGGTCTCCGGGAACATATTGGTATTCCTAGCGTATTGGTCTCCCATGCCTTTTCTGCACGTCCGTATTTCCGGCAATCAGCACGTGGGCGAGTGGTCAGGGACTCATGGGCTCCTCTTCCATTCACTAGTAGCTCAATCATTCACCTCGGTCGCTCCCCAAAGTGTTTCCCTCATCACCATTGGAGCTGTGGTGTGAAGATCCAGTCGTCAGCATTCTTCCCCACTTGACTCACCATAGTGTTACCCGCATCACCATTGCCAGGTTATCACATTTCCTGTTCGTGTCAAACTAGTAGGACAAAAGAAGGACATGCTTTGTACTTGGACCACAGGAACTCATATGTTCTCCAGGCTCGGTCGGTGAGCTGATGGATTGACTCTTTTTGTCACAACATTTCAACTGGATGGTCAAGTGTTGCAATTTTTTAATTTTTTTTACTAAACCATCAAATCTATGAGACACCATTAGTAAATCATTAGTTGTTTCATCAGTATGTTAGAGTTGATATCCTAACAACATCATATGCAGAATGAATTTTATAATAATTAAGAAATGAGGTCGGAAGCAAATATTTTATTTTGGTTAGATTTTTGTAATATCAAATGCCAGTACAAAGTGAACTTGTTGCTGGTTGTTAAATCAGCAAGATAGCCACAAGAAAAGTTCATTCAACCGTGACACTTTCATTAAGATAAAATATAATCATGTGTAATCAAAATAGAGAAACAACCCAGATCTTGAAGTAAAATGCAATAACTAATCCTTTGTTTGCAAGTGTTAAATTTTATTATGTTTAACTTATGTCTCAAAATAACATGTCTGACATTCGTAGGTGTGTGCTATTTTCTAAAAAATAACATGCTTGTTTGACATGTGAGTGCAACCAGTTCACAATGGATCCGCTGTTCACTAGATAATTACCTATGTATGTAAGTATTACCACCTTAGTTTGATGGTTTTTCATGTTTTGAACATCTTTATTTTTTTTAATAAAAAATCTCCTTTCATTAATCTAGTATATGGCAGAGATATTAGCTATCAACATCATAGTTATTAAAGATTTAGAAAGTGTTGAAAAAGGTGGATGTGATATATGCAGGTGCAGATACAAGATAGTACAAGTGTAAATACCTTGCTGGTAAGTAAATCATAATTAACCATTATAATATAGGACTTGCTAATTTTCAGCTGAGTCACCTCTTTAAGTCATTAAATCTAGATCTAATGGTTTATAATTATTATACAAATAATGCTACAAAAGAAAAATCAAAACTCAAAAGAACAAACCATTTACTGAAAGCTAGGAAACATGTTATAATATTTAACAAAGTTATGAACAAACAAAAAACAGAAATAATATTTGAATATATAGTGATCCTAGTCCATGAAGGACCATAACTTGACTAACATCTATACTGCAACAAGCTAACAACGTCTATACTGTGAGGTCTGAATTAGGTGGCCCTTACCCAAAAAGGAATGCATTACTAGACAGTGCAGAATAAATAGATAACAGTATATAGTTGTTAATATATGAAACCTAAGAGAAGAATCTGCATATTGTTTGTGAGCATTAGCAGAAACAGTAAAAACTAAAGCAGGAAAACACTTTAGTAATGCATTCATCCCTAAAAATTACTACCTGATTCACTAATCTGTTACAACCAAGTCAAATTATTGTGGCAAGTTCTATGCATGAAGGACCACACCTTGTCAGAACTATAAACTAGAACAACACAATTTCTTAGGAGTTTCACACTATAAATTTAACATGCCACGTTTAGATGAGTCCAAACAGAAGAGCGGTTATCACCACATAGTCTGTACAAGTTGTTTAAAAAGGTTGTAGAACTGATACGCATCTCCCACACAGGAAGTAGAAAAAACAACTACATGGAACATGTCTTGTGCGCCTGCTTTCCTCATTGCCATCCCCATAACATCAGTTCTTCTCTATTTCGTAGAAAAAAGAACTTGTATCCTGTTTTCTGGCACAAAACAATCCTGCATTTTGTAAAAAGAATATAGTTTAATACAAATGTACTTCTTCCTAAGCAAGACAATGAGCAAAACATTATTCACACTATTGTTATTAAAAATTCATGAATAAACTGAATCTGGATATACAGAACAACATCCACATTACCAACATGCTAACGACTCAAAAAAGAATCCGGAGTAAGGACATTTTGACAAGCCACGTATAATACCTGGTGTCTGTTCAGCTTCAGCCATTAACGCTATGAATGAAGGAACGAAGCTCGAGCAATCCGTTGACTGCAGCCTCTTAGATCCAAATCTAGCAGAAGGGTGGCCTTGGAGTTGTAGACCCCCCAGCAATCCCTTATCCCCGATGAGGATCTGACAACCGAGGAATAGTGGCGTCATCAACTGAAACTCATGTTTCCTCCGATGATGGGCGGTGGCGGAGCTGAAGGGTTGTCAGATCAGATTCAAATTCACCACGGGATAGGGGAAACAACGATTGTTGAATATCTGGCCTTGGAGGAGCTTTCCCCTGGCTGTCAGAGATAAATTGAGGTTGGAGACAAAGCAAGCTGTGTGCCGCAGACAAACTCGCATTCACCGATGAAGGTCGATGGCGGCGGGGAATGAGGATCATTGGCAGGGACTATCTCTGGCTTTCTGCCATGGCACCGGCACCTGGAGCTCCCATGGCGGCGACTGCAGAGAGAGAGGGGGGGGGGGGGGGGGGGGGGGGGGGGGGGAGATGAAACGTGGTAAGCTGCTCGTAGACATAACTTTTCTCAGACTCATGGTCCCGACGCAGATAGTATACTAATACAATCCGTTGGTATTCGGTCATAAAACGCTTTGTATTGTAACTGATGAGGTAAGAACATACATCTCAACAAGTTAGATCCAAGGGTTGCATGTGGCATGGCACATCCCCTTAAGGGCTATTTTAACTTTCCGGGCCGACTGTCACCACAAGTATCGCTCTTTATAAGCTGGACGTCGCGGAGGGGAAACAGTGGCGCAAGGTAGACAAATCGGTGACGATCGAGCCTTGCTGTGGTCCGGACGTCATGCGGCATCCTGTTCTGCTACCCATGAAGTAATTAAGGGATTGTTCGTTGCGTATCTCTAACATACTAGAGAACACAGAAAGAGTATGCGAGCCTTCTAGGGATCTTCCAAAAGATCTTCCGAAGCTATCTTCTAAAGCGTTTTGGCTGCTTCCCATGAAGTAATTAAAATGTAAATAGAAGAATATACTCTATATATGTGCCAAATTTTTTATTATTAATAATAATTAGTATCCGTGTAATTTTAATCTCTCTTCTCTACTACTTTATTTATTGGGAGTGTCTAATTTTCAATAGATTGAAAATAGGGGTTACTTTCAATCAACGCTTTTAACTCTTGGATCTAGATCCAATGGATATAAAAAGACAAAAAATTTCTATAATGTATACATAACACTAATTAATACATATAATCCTATAAATAGATAAATAACAAATGGAACAAAAATAACAAAAGAATATACACACAATCATTGATTGAAAGAGATGCTACTTTTCAATCCACTGAAAAGTAGCATTACCGTTATTTATTACCTAATTATTATTATTTTTGCGTCTGTATAGTCTGTCAAAACGTGATTGTTCTGACGAACAAATCGAATTGGATACCTATTAAGTTACATGCTGCTTGGCATGATCATAGTCGAACTAGGATTATTGAAACTTATGCAAAGGAAAAAGTATTTTGTCCACGTGTTGTCTTCCCACATATCTACTGTATCTAATATAATCCGCACAGATTGACCATCCGCTCTTAGCTACTTCCCTTAGCGATGCGACGGGCGAGCTCTAACCACAAGCAGAGGCGGCTTCCAATAGGGCTAAGGGTAGGACGGCCTCCCTACTAAACTCTCCTTCAAGCCCTCCATGCCCCTCTTCTGAATCTCCGGCACCCAGCTTGTGGCACTTGTGTCCGTCTGCCATGGCTTGTGATGTCAGGGCCATATTGGTCATGGCCATGATGTGACAGTGACGCGCGCAAGTGGCTAATGCAAAAATTATAAATAATTCACTGTGAATTCCATCCTCATGCAAGGTGGCTTCATCACTCCACCGCTTCTTTGCACCGTGCACCCCATATATCATAGCCTTATTTCAGCGCCTTGTGCAGCGTGATCATTGTCTTGTTCTTTGGTTTCTCCCGCTGCTGCGTTTTGATGATTTATGCAAAGCGTTTCGACTAGTTTCTGATAGTGCGCACCACCCGGGCTCACTATATTTCTCCACTTGCTATGTCCGTCCTCTGATTCTCAACAACCACCAAACACTGAATACTAATTTCTTTTTCAAAGGGAAAACGCTCTGACGCAGGTTGATCCTAATTTCTTTTTCAAAGGGAAAACGCTCTGACGCAGGTTGATCCAGTCCAGGTGACCAGGTTGCTCTCTCACGCGGACGGCAGGAAGGTGAACGCAGCTGACGAGGCATTCATCAGGAGCGCCGGTTCTTGGAGCTGCTGGCCACGGAAGGAAGGCCACGCCATGCATCGTGCACGGCACGGCGGTGGGGGTCCGGGCTTGCCTCCACCGAGAGAGGTATGCCCTCCGTGCGGCTGTGCCTGGTGTCAAACTACAGCGCAGCCGAGAGCAGTGTGTGCTTAGGTGCTCATAGAATGCAGAATGCAGGACCTCAAGCGAAAGCATTTTCCATGATACCTGACAGATATTCGTCCCAAAATAAAAAATATATATATAACAGATACTGTGTTTTTCAGATTTAATCAGCCAATGATAACATAACTAAACAGAGGCTACCCGACATGTCACCAAGTCGCCAGAAGATGCCCAAGAATGCAGAACAACACAACACAGAATAACAAAAATCCTAGGTACCACAAACCATTGTGCAAGGTTTGTTTGAATTTGCAAAAGAGCCTGACATATCTAATTATCACAGGTACATATTGTTTAGGCTCAGTATAGGTCACTGTGTTGTAGAACCCCGAGGAGGCGGATGCTGTGGTGGTGGTGGTGGTGGTGGCTGTGTAAGACCAACATTGCCTATTCCCTGCTTCAATAGACAACACCATATTTCAGTGAATCATGCTGAAAATGAGCCGTTAGATAACAATTACCCAATCACTTTAGGTCTTATACATCCACAGGTGCCTTACCTGGTAAGAGCTTAGACCAGGAATGGATGTCATTTGTCCCTGAGGCCGGTTGTACATGCCACCCATAGGAAAATTTTGCATGCCAGACGAACCTGATGCCCCTTGAATGTTCCCCATCCCATTAGGGAAGCCACCCATTGGGGGTACATTGCCAGGGGGGACAGGACCTGGATGCATCTGGTTTAGACCCATCATGTGTTGAGGCATTTGAGACATCATCTGGTTCTGTGAGCCTTGCATTGCCTAGAAACATCAGAATTGTTAGATCCACTGGTTGCCATGAAGATCGGGCATAAATGAGTCAGACCACAAAGTACAGAATGTCATTCTTATTTCAATACTACAGTAATCTAGTTGCTCTGGTGAAAAATATGGCCATAGAATTCACAAGCAGTTATGAGAATACAGAAGCCTGCCACAAATGGTGTTGAAAATGCTGTAAAGCAACTAAAGGTTTAGAAAAAAAAAACCATGGCAACAACATTTATTTTTGAAAAGGTCCAACTTTATACAGAGTACACACTATTATTTGTTACTCCCTCTGGATGCAATTTGTTGATATTAGGACAAGAAAACTAGTTCAAAATAGAAAAAGATAGAATTGCATGCATACTTCAAGCCAAATTATGAAAGATAATAAAACACACACATGCAATATCTTTAGATGTCTAATAACTCTTATTTGCCCAAAAGAACACTGATTACGACATACGAACGTCAACCACACTCAAACTTGCCATGGTTTGCAGATGATTAACTTATTTCATGTGCAACTAAGGATCATAGAAAGTTGGAACATATTCAAGTATTAATGTCTTACTTCATTAACAAACTCATAAAGTATCAGTGAGCATTACCGCTGGATAAGGCATTGGTGGCAGTGGTGGGTTCACTGATGGCCCACCCATTGGAGGTCGAGATCCTTGTGGATGTGGAAGCATGTGTGCTGGAGGCTGCAACTGTGACATATTTGAAGGTGGTGGCCGCGAAGTTAACTGTTGTGGAAACTGAGGATGTTGCTGCTGAGGCATCTGTTGATATTGTTGCTGCTGCCCAGCAGCAAGAAGAGACGGATGAGGGCCTGGTGGCAGGGGAGGTGGCCCAGGTGGAAGACCTGGAATTGATGGCCTCTGCTCTCCTTGATCAGATCCATCAAGAGATTGGCCTGCCAAGGGCATGGCAGCCCCAATGCCAGGAATGGTGCTTTCATTTCGCGACAAGCCAGGAGCAAATGGTCCAAGTGTTATTGGAGGTTCAGGCATCTGGAATCCACCCATAGCACGAGCACCCAAGACAGGATGTTGATCACCGTAGCCTGAAACAGTGATGATTTTGCATTAAGAATTTAGCTTTTCATTCGCAAAGAAAGGTCACAAGGATAGACAAAGCATCAAGGACCAATGTGAAGCAAGGAATAGATGACTATTAATTTTTATTTGACTAAAGTTGGCATCGTTACTATGCATGTGCGTGCACAAGTGCATTTGTACAAATATTTTTTATATGTCATTACAGGAACAAGAAGTAAAAATAAAGCAAATTTAAATTATGAATAACCTTGAATCTGGCCACCATTGTATCTATCACGGGTAAGATCACCAGGCCTGTTTCTACACCAGAATTTTGTAGCATGATCGTTCCCCCCACTACAAATTCAAAGTGTGAGTGATTTACTTAGTTCACATACAATTAAAGCATATACATACTGTCACAAAATGCATATGAAATCACGATCAAGAAGAATTCAGATTCACGTATGAATAACAGTGCATTCAACAATCAAGCAGAAGATTAACATGACAGCCTCAGATAGCAAATTTTGAAAGTGATGTGCCAAGTACCTGCAAAGTAGATAGCCCACAGGATGCCAGGAAAGATCCCACACACTACTGTCGTGTGCATTGTTTATTTCTATCTGAGGAGATTCATGGCTGCCAAATAAATGAAATTGATTGTTCAACCAGATAGATTATTTAAACATAATAAACAATAAAAGTTGTCAAGTATGGAACAATAATAACCACATTATATTTAGCATACAGTAGGCCTTCCAAGTACATGATGTAAAAGTCGTCAAGTATGGAAAAATCAGGCACTAGATTATATTTAGCACACAATAGAGCTTCCATGTAACAACTTGTCCGATTTTAAGGGAAATAATTCATGGGCCAATCAAGAATATTTTTCAGATGCTACAGGTATCTTACCCGACCAACCAATGAAAGATTGCTCCATCAAAGCTCCCACTAACAAAGTATTCTTCATGAAACGGGTGCCATGCTAACGCTGCACAGATGAAGGAAAATGAAACCCATTCAATACAATCATGGCAGAATAAGTGCAACACAAGCTGTCAAACCTTCCCCAGAAGTGTCCATGCACTAAACAGATGAACTACTACAACTAAATCTTAGGTTCGTATATCAGATTCTAAGTTGCATGAAGGAATTCAAAAATACAACAGTCTAACCAGTCACATCCTTGGTGTGCCCGCGGAAGGATTGAAGCTCTTTCATGGATCTAATATCATACAGCTGCATGAATGAATTAGCAACACATAGTGAGCAACTGTAGAACAAATATCAATCATGTGTACTTTGAGATGAGAAATTCTAGTAATCTAAACAGCCAGCACTAAATTGTTGTCATGCAACCAACCTACAAGTGTACTCTGAAAGAAAATTTTAATATGTAACAGAAGAGAAGGTTGTTGAGTGTGAGGAAAGACGATGGATTGTGACCATGTTGAGCCAGGACTAAAAATGCTATGTACAAAAACCTATGGAACCAGCCAGCAGCCTACAACAATAATTTGCAGAATAAAAAGACAAATCAGAACAAGATAGAAACGCAGCACATGTGATTAACCTTAATAATCTGATCCTTTGAGGCAGTCAATATCCAATTCCCATTCTGATTCCACTTAACACATTGCACGATATTTTTATGACCATGGCTGCAGAAATAGATTATATTGTAACATATAATATCAGTTTCAACAAAACAAAGAAGTGACTAGAACACTGACAATGAACGTAGCTCTCTACCACTTTTTGCATCCCAGAGCTTCACCAGATAGTCTTTACCACCTATGGAACATAGAACTAAATTATCTGTGCATAAATAAAATCAGTTAATAAGTACAAGTATATGTACTAACCTGAAACCAATAAAGACTTTGTAGGATGCCAATCAACGGTTTTAACATCCCAACCGTGGCCTGGCTAAGTTTGAAGGAAAATTCAGGTTATTTGACAAATTACTCCACATGTCCAATGAAAGTTTAAGAATTTTAAGAAAAGTTTAGCAACATTACCAGTTAATGATTTTTCTTCTTGGCATCTCGCAAAGTCCCATACTTTCACAGTTCTATCATCTGAGCAAGAACAGAACTTCAAGTCTGTTCTACAAAAACTGTTCCAAAGATACGTTAATCACATGATGAAGATGAGCTTGGTCTAGCAAACTAACAAATGTGCATTTAACAATCATCACCTTAAGTCACGAACTGATTCTCTGTGAGCTGTTTTATTCACTTTGACATTGTTCATGTTACTTTGCCAGTACCTGTTAGAGATTCAAAAAAATCAGTTAAGTTCAAAATTGCAATTTTGATTGACATTTTGATCAATTGTATAAACTGAACGGTAGCATACTTGATAGCACCACCATCATCACCCGTCACCATCCAATTTTCATTGTTACTCCAAACCATTG
This sequence comes from Eleusine coracana subsp. coracana, assembly GCA_032690845.1. Lineage (NCBI taxonomy): Eukaryota > Viridiplantae > Streptophyta > Magnoliopsida > Poales > Poaceae > Eleusine > Eleusine coracana. Next base: position 62,502,487 of record CM064422.1, on the reverse strand, counting down.
ATCTCACAGGTTGGTCGTGAGCCTACATGTCAGGTTTCTCCAAGAAGTCAAAATTACCATTATGCTACCAAGTCAAACAGTAATTGATGTGGGGAATACCTGAAGGATCATTTCGAAATTAAAAGATTGTCCATTCCATAAGGTGAATTCACCGCTCTGTGATCCAGTAATAAGCCGACGGCCTGTAGGAGTCCACTGTATCCACAAATAAACATTGTATTACACTACAACAGACCACAGGGACAAAAGAAAGAAAAAGAAAAAAGTGGTATAAGAAAATGAATATTTTCATGAAAAGAAAAATTAACGGTAATGCACATAAAAAAGATCACTGGGGTTGTTTCACTAAAATTACAAGACAAATCAGGCTTTGTATGGAATTGGGGAAACTGAACTGCAACCAGACCCTGCGGATACATGTGGCAGCTTTGCATACTGTTGTTCTTAACAAGTCTACTTTACGAATGACTTATCAAAGGAGAAATTTACGCAACTTAACTGCTAAAGGCTATATAAATATTCAGTCTAAAAGAAACGAGCTACATAAATGTATAACAACTTCATAGTTTTCAATTTCCAACCCACTAAATATCCTTCGAGTTTTCTTTGAAAGAAAAAGGCAGGTCTGATATGTAAAGGAAAAGTGGTGTGCACAACTGCTTCTATTGTACTTCACATTCTCAAAGGAATGCATGAACTTATCTTGTTTTTTTGGCCAAAGTCGTATTCGATTTATGCACCAGCAAAATTAGGGGCTATACTAAATGCAGCCATCAATTCAGCTAGACCTAATGCCTCAGATTAATAAAAGGTACATTTTAGAGTAGGTGCATCCATATTTAACCGTTAGATAAACTACTTATAAATAACTTCACACAAAACACATATTTGCCACACTGCACGTCAGTCAGCATAAAATCATGTCATGCAGGTATATATATGCTGAAATCTCAGATAGTATACATAAACATAATGTACAGCATTGTATCAATGGTAAGTTCAGTAAAACCAAAAGTAGCTGTAGCTTAGAGGAATTCTTTGAAAATACAAGTCTGTCCATTTCGCAATATTACAATAGAATATAAATGGGTATCATAAAACTCACCAATACACGATTAATAGAGCATCGGTTCTTGTTGATTGATGAATGCACGAATTTGGCAGCAAAACTTGTGGACGGATTGTCTGGATACGCAACAGAAGGTAGCATCTGCAAGAATCAGAATCATATGAATATATGACAACAATCATTGTATTCTAATGAGCACATATTGTTTAGTAGTTAGGTCTAAAGTAACTCAAGCTTGGACATAATCTAGAGTTCATTGTTCATGTTACCAATTTAGTTGACAAATCACTAGCACAGCCATCATACACGCGTGATTGATTATTGAATGCATAAAACTGTGGTGGCACAGAAATAATATGCACCCATTACAGACTACGTGCATATTCAATGCTTAAACCATCATACTTGTATATCAGGATATAAATTGAGGGTCCATATGACTAATCTTGTGAAAGTATTTAGCAGATCACAGCTCCTATATTTTGAAGTTTAAATCAAGCATATCACAGCATAGAGTGACAACTATGTTTTTGACGTATTGCAAGCCGGATATTGGGCAAGTACATCCAAGACAGCAGCTGGAGTCGGCTGCAATGCAACTCTGTCTCTTGCATCCCGCTGCCACATGCGAGCCTGCATATCATGTATATATAATGAAGTTAGAACTACTGACAATAATAAATTTTCTTCATTTGACATCAAATTATAAACAAATAAACATAAAGCAGGAAGGACGGAACATGTTGTTCCCCTAAATAAACTTTGCATAATTGTAATTTTAACCATCTGTGAGATAACAGCATATATTACTTGAACATAACGAACGACGCTGCTTGTGTAGTCCACAGTTTGTCGCTGGACAGGTTTCCGCATCCTTTTAGCACCAAAATTGTCCCCATAGGCTGCATAAAATCAAAATTACAATGATATTTCATAGTTGCGATATGACAACAAGTGCTGAAAGGGGAGAGTCTACTTATGGGAGACCTCAATTGTGTTTCTTAAGCAAAATCTTAGCTCAAGCTCTTGAGGAAACGAAGAGATGAAGAAATGTAATCTAATCTAGCTGGTCCTGCTCCGAACCCTAACATGAAACAGCAACCTCTACTAGTAATAGGGTCCATGATTACCGTCGAAAGGCGGCTGATGCTGATGTTGCTGCGGGGGACCCGGGTGCGCAGCGTAGTCAGGAGGGACGTTGGTGGAGGACGCTCCAGAGAGCTGCCGCATAGGCGGGCCGCGGTAGAATTCACCGCCACCACCGCCGGACTGGGGCGGCGGGTGCTGCTGCGGCGGCGGCGGCTGCTGCTGCATCATCTCCGCCGCCTCGTGCGGGAGGGGAAGAGCGCGGAGGCCGAACTAGGGTTTTGGATGCGTGCGTTGTGGAGTGCCACGGGAAAAGGGTCGGGTTCTGGGGTTCGTCCACGCTCGGCCCGGCAACGGGGATCATCCCGGCGGGGGAAGGGCCACCATCCCCGCTCCGTTAAGCATAACAGGGGAAATTCTGTCCCCGCCGGAGCCCCGTTCCCCGTCGGGGACCCGTGGGGATGACGCCAGGGACGAGCACCGAGATGCGGCGGGCCGACTGCGGGAGCACCGAGAGGAAGACGATAGGCGGCGGCCCGACTGAGGGAGGCTGCGGGCGGCGGCGGGTGGTGAGCGCGTGGGCGTGAGGCGGCGGGATGCGGCGCCGCGGGGGCTGCGGCGGCGGATGGCGGCAGCAGGGCGACTGCGAGCTGCGAGCGCCGCGGGGACTGTGGCAGCGGACGGCTGCAGCAGGTCGACTGCGAGCGGGAGCGGTGGCGGACTGCAGCGCGGATGCGGGCTGCGGGGTGAGAAAAGGTTTAGGGTTACAAGTAGTCATGTCCAAACGGGTCGGGCCTGATGGGCTGGCCCGAAGCATAAGAAAAAGCATGGTACAAGCTCGGCACGACTCTGTGCTCCGTGCTCGTATCATGTAGCTTTATGTCTCCTATGGTTATTCTTTATATAATATTTTTCTCTTCTTAATCTCACTAATCTCTAGCATAATTAGATCAAGTAAACAAATGACAAAACAGATTATTAACCAGACAACAAGCAATGAATTATTAATCACTCAATAATGATGATTACAAACTATTATTAACCAAACTGGTCAGTAAGTAAGCATAGTTGTAGATTGAGAACGCCAATAATTTTCTTGGGTCGGAGCTCATTTTCTCATTCCTTTGAAAGTACATGCAAAGTCATCATTGCTCTAGAATTTTTCCTATACTTTCCTACGTTCCAAACACATGATAACACAAGCAAAACACAAGAACTCAGTTCCTTTAAAATTTCTTCAAAAATCCTTCGTTCCAACCGAAGCCTAAACTCATACTACTTCCTTTGATCCCTAACGCACTTTTGTAGTTTTGACCATCAATATGGCCAAAAAAAATATGTTTGTCAATAAGATGACATTGATGTTACTATATTCATCATATAAATACTTTCACAATATTTAACTATTTGTTTCAAATAATATAGTTTTATAGATATCATTAGTCATTGTCATATTGAAGACCGTGCTGATGTCTCAAAGGGACCAATATTAGAGATGAGGTGAAATAGATTATAATGTTTCCTTCCATGTGCAATTATATACAGTTTTTCACCAGTATATATAGTTTGCAATCCTATTAATGGAAATGAAAATCAAGTTTGCGATCTCATCAATGATAAAATGCCTATGATTTCCGGGTTGCAGCATCTTTTGGATGTATCTCTTTTTTGATCTTATAATATACAAAGGACAACAGGCTATGTATCACAGACAGTCTAATCATTTTCGCCGTATGTACAACCACTAATTAAAGATCCATCTTGAAACAACCAGTTCTTGTCGCTACCCTGATATCTAGTCTGCCGCTAGCTAGATGATTTAGTCTGCCGCGGGGGCAGGTACTGCCAGATGCTTGGAGTTATAGACCTGAGGACAACACATGTCCTGCAGGAACTAGAAGTATTACTGTTACTGATCATGATCAGTATACTGATGTTGGATTGTCGAAGGTTGCGCCTTACTTAATTCTCGTGTAACTCCGTAATTGCTTGTAGGTGACGAGCTAAGAACAAAGCTAGCAAGCAAGCCAACCTCCAATGTGTACTTCAGAGATCTTCAGAATTGTTATAACAATGCATGATGATGGTGTAATGAATTAATTGTGTTCCTTCATCAATTAATCGTGAGATTGATATATTTTGTGTCAACTTTATATATTCGACACTGGCAGCTCCAATATACAAGTGTCATCTTACACCGTACAGGTATATGCAGGGGGAGAGAAGGCTGGACCCTGCATCTGCATGTGGCGATTGATTCTATTTTATCCTGGCCCAGTCTGCTTTATGATAATTTTGTGGCGGTAGAGATTCGGCCCTATCGGTGGATTTCTAAATTTCTAATTGTAGCGGAAAGATTGTTTGAGAACATTTTGATGATTTGTTTCTTTCGGATTGAAGCCACATATATGAGTTTGTGCAGAAATATTATTTTGGCATCTTGCTCGTGCCTGCTTCGAAAAAGCCTTTTGCTTCTCGAAATTACAGCTTTGCTTGCTCTTCAGTTAAAGGTCCAGATTTAATCTTGAATCCTTGGTCTTTCTACTAAACTAAACTAGTACTAGTAACCTCACAAAAAAAAAACAAAAAAAAACTAGTACTAGTAACCTTGGCACCTTGCCGTCCTTAAACCAAACGACTTTAAAATCCTAAAGCAATACGGCAAGCAAATCCACCCAAACCAACGGCTCAGATCGCCACGCTCCCGTGTCCGACAGCCACCAGCCCACCAGCCCGCCCACCGCCTCTCCCCTGTTCTTCTCCGAGATCTCTCCCAGTCTCCCCTCCCCTCCCTGATTCCGATCGATCGTCCGTTGCATTGTTCTCTCCCTCCCCTCCCTGATCCCCCGCCTCCTCTCCTCCGCCGCGGCTCGGGCTTCGTCGCCGCCGTGGCCGGGGAGGATGCTGACCAAGTTCGAGACCAAGAGCAACCGGGTGAAGGGCCTATGCTTCCACCCGCGGCGCCCATGGATCCTCGCGAGCCTCCACAGCGGGGTGATCCAGATGTGGGACTACCGCGTGGGCACCCTCATCGACCGCTTCGACGAGCATGAAGGTCCCGTCCGCGGTGTACACTTCCACGCCACCCAGCCGCTCTTCGTCTCCGGAGGTAATTCGCGGCGGGTTAACCCCCAATGCCCTGTCTCGGTACGTGTGCGTGCTAGCTAGGAGGCCGCTATATGTCTGTGCGATTAGATCGCGTTCGTTTAGGAGATTCATACATGTGGTGGTTAAGAAAATTTAGTTGGTAGGGTGGGTAGGTCAAATCTGGTGCTTTTACAGTGATCTGTTCGATACACAATTCCCTAGTATTTGATTTCATCTGTGACTATAGTCTGTGAATTTTTGTAATAATCTGCAAGTTAGAACAGACAAATAGATTCTCATTATGACGCTCAAAACCAAAGCTACTGCAGCGATATATGGAATTGAGTCTAGTGAAACTGAGACATGCATCTACCATTGTTGCTTATTAAGCAAATTCATATTGTCTTGGGACATGAGAAGTTGGGGCTTATGATTTCTCTAAGGTTTTGGTTGATCTGATGCGGTGCAGGTGATGATTACAAGATTAAGGTTTGGAATCATAAGACGCACCGCTGCCTCTTCACACTTCATGGGCACCTGGACTACATCCGTACTGTGCAGTTTCATCACGAGTCCCCCTGGATCGTAAGTGCTAGCGACGACCAGACTATCCGGATCTGGAACTGGCAGTCACGCACCTGTGTGGCTGTACTGACAGGGCATAATCACTATGTCATGTCTGCATCTTTCCACCCCAAAGAGGACATGGTTGTTTCAGCATCACTTGATCAGACTGTTCGTGTATGGGATATTGGAGCTCTGAGGAAGAAATCAGTGTCACCTGCTGATGACCTCCTCCGTCTCACCCAGATGAACACAGATCTTTTTGGAGGTGTTGATTCAGTGGTGAAATATGTCTTGGAAGGCCATGACCGTGGGGTCAACTGGGCCTCATTTCATCCCACATTGCCACTCATTATTTCTGGGGCAGATGACCGGCAGGTGAAGCTATGGAGAATGAATGGTAATGTCTATGACTTCCTGAACTTACAGAAGACATTAATACTATTTAGTTCTCAATATTCTTAAATAAAACTATAAAATTTAGTTACCACATGTAACTTTTGGTTTTTGTTAGCATGTAAGATGTCGATTGGAGTTGAACTTCATCATGCTCTATTTTCTGCACATTGGTAGTATCTATATCTATAATATAAATACAAGAAACAAACATGTTACATGATTTTTATGTGAAATGGAATAATTTATATTTCCTCCTTGTGGACAGACACCAAGGCTTGGGAAGTTGATACTTTGAGGGGCCACATGAACAATGTGTCCTGTGTTATGTTCCATGCAAAGCAAGATATCATCGTGTCTAATTCTGAAGACAAAAGCATACGCATTTGGGATGCCACAAAGAGAACTAGTATCCAGACATTTAGGAGGGAGCATGACCGTTTCTGGATTCTTGCTGCTCACCCTGAGATGAACCTTCTTGCTGCTGGTCATGACAGTGGCATGATTGTGTTTAAATTAGAGAGGGAACGCCCAGCTTTCTGTGTGAGTGGTGATACTGTGTTCTATGTGAAGGACCGGTTTCTCCGGTTCTTCGAATACTCCACCCAGAAGGAAGTTCAAGTGGCTCCAATAAGAAGACCTGGATCAGTCAGTTTGAACCAGTCACCAAGGACACTATCATATAGTCCAACCGAAAGTGCGGTCTTGATTTGCTCTGATATTGATGGGGGCACATATGAACTCTACATAGTTCCAAAGGATTCTGCTGGCAGGGCTGATTACTTGCAAGAGGCAAAGAAGGGCGCTGGTGGATGGGCTGTTTTTGTGGCCCGCAACAGGTTTGCAGTTCTAGAGAAGAGTAGCAATCAAGTTCTGGTGAAGAATCTTAAGAATGAGATTATGAAGAAATGTCCCCTTCCAATTGCAACTGATGCAATTTATTATGCTGGGACCGGTAGCTTGCTGTGCAAAGCTGAAGATCGGGTGGCCATCTTTGACCTTCAGCAAAGATTAGTTCTTGGTGAGCTCCAGACGCCTGCTGTTAAATATGTTATTTGGTCCAGTGATATGGAGACTGTAGCACTGCTGAGCAAGCATGCTGTGGTTATTGCTAGCAAGAAGCTTGTCCATCGCTGCACACTGCATGAAACCATCCGTGTAAAAAGTGGTGCTTGGGATGAGAATGGTGTGTTCATTTACACTACACTGAACCATATGAAGTACTGTCTTCCAAATGGAGATAGTGGAATCGTAAAAACCCTTGATGTGCCTGTTTATATAACAAGGGTTGTCGGGAACGGCATTTTCTGTTTAGACCGTGATGGAAAGAACAAGTTGATTACAGTTGATGCATCAGAGTACATTTTCAAGCTTGCCCTTCTCCGAAAACGCTATGACCATGTTATGAGTATGATCAAGAACTCCCAGATGTGTGGACAGGCTGTTATTTCTTACTTGCAACAGAAAGGATTTCCAGAAGTTGCTCTCCACTTTGTGAAAGATGAGAAGACCAGATTTAATCTTGCTCTTGAGAGTGGTAACATACAAATCGCAGTTGCTTCTGCAAAGGAAATTGATGACAAGGATCACTGGTATAAGCTTGGAATTGAGGCTCTCAGGCAGGGAAATGTTGGTATAGTTGAATATGCGTATCAACGAACAAAAAATTTTGAGAGGCTTACTTTTTTGTACCTCATTACTGGTTACCTGGATAAGGTGGGTTTCATGAGCAAAATTGCTGCCCAGAACAGCAATTTGATGGGACAATTCCACAATGCACTGTATCTTGGGGATGCTGGAAAACGAGTTGAGATATTGGAAAATGCTGGGCAGCTACCTCTTGCTTATGTCACTGCTGTCACTCATGGGCTCACTGAAATTGCTGAGAGGATTGATGCTGAATTAGGAGAAAATGTTCCTTCTCTACCTGAAAGGAAGACTCATACCCTTTTGATTCCCCCTGCACCTCTGATGGCCTGTGGTGATTGGCCATTGCTAAGGGTGATGCGTGGTATTTTTGAGGGTGGGCTTGATGTAACTGGAAGGGCAGAGCTTGAGGAAGATGATGAAGCTGCTGCTGCTGACTGGGGTGATGAAGACTTGGATATGGTTGATGCTAGTGAGGTTATGGCCTATGGTGGTGATGGTTTTGATATTGAGCACGCTGAACCAAATGAGGAGGATGGTGAAGACGGTGGCTGGGACTTGGAAGATCTCGAACTACCACCTGAAACAGAGACTCCAAAAGCAGCTGCCAGTGCTCGCTCTATTGCATTTGTTGCTCCCACACTGGGCATGCCTGTCAGTCAAATTTGGACTCAGAAATCTTCTCTTGCTGGTGAGCATGCAGCAGCAGGGAACTTTGACACTGCAATGCGTTTGCTTAGCCGCCAGTTGGGTATCAAGAACTTTGCTCCCCTGAAGCCTTTGTTTCTTGATCTGCACATGGGCAGTCATACGTACCTGTGTGCATTTGCTGCTGCTCCGGTTATATCAGTTGCTGTCGAGAAAGGTTGGAGTGAATCCGCAAGTCCTAATGTGAGGGGTCCTCCTGCGCTTGTTTTCAGCTTCTCACAAATGGAAGATATACTCAAGGCTGCCTACAAAGCCACAATGGGTGGGAAGTTTCCAGAAGCACTCAGACAATTCCTTAACATCTTGCATGCCATTCCTTTAATTGTGGTGGACTCGCGGAAGGAAGTCGATGAAGTGAAGGAATTGATTGAGATAGTACGGGAATACGTCCTTGGTCTGAAGATGGAACTCAAGAGAAAGGAAACCAGGGATGACGTGACCCGTCAGCAAGAGTTGGCTGCTTACTTCACTAATTGCAAGCTTCAGAGAGTTCATATGAGGCTTGTGCTTTTAAGTGCTATGACTCTTTGTTTCAAGCATAAGAACCATGCTACAGCAGCACACTTCGCAAGGATGCTTCTTGAGAACAGCCCTAACGATGGCCAAGCACTGAAGGCTCAACAGGTTCTAAAAGTTTGCAAAGATAACAAGGATACTCACCAGCTGAACTATGACTTCAGAAATCCATTTGTTGTTTGCGGTGCTACATATGTTCCTATCTACCGTGGCCAAAAGGACATTTCTTGTCCGTATTGTGGATCCCGGTTTGTGCCGTCTATTGAAGGGCAGCTGTGTACCATATGTGAGATTGCCACAGTTGGGGCAGATGCTTCAGGCCTCCTCTGCTCACCTACGCAGTTGAGATAAGCAATGGTAGTTAGAACTCCCCAATATTCTTTCTAGTGTCTAAAGTTCTAAGACTTAACCATATATTTTACCATCAAGTTTACTAATTGTGAGTATAATACAGGGTTTTATCAAGTTCTTTTTCATATTTTGTAACCTTGATTTTTGTTTGCCTCGAGGCTTTTGTACACTCGTGATATGCTTAAACCTTTTATCAGCCGACGGAAGCTATATCTTCAGACATTGATGAATGGAACGTTTTGTCCGTTCTGTAAAATTACGTTTCGATGTCACAGTATTGCATCCATTGTGTGATCTGGAGATATCCTGAAGCGCCTGAAGCCAGCAAGAGTTGAATCTCAGTTGCATCAGCTAGTGTTGGCTTGTGGAACGTGTTTATTGAATTTTCCGTGTCTGAATTCTTTGGATTGCTTACAGTTGGGAGCTTTGGATTGGTCATATTTTTCCAGTTATATGTTTTCACCATGACGCTACAAGTACGATCTTAACTGCTGTATTATTGATTTTCTTTATTTCATTCGGTAGTCAACATAACGTACCAGTACCATTTGTAGAATCATTCTTCCATTCCTGCTTGGTCTCACCGAGATGCTTCATCATAAAACCATACAGAGCAGGTTTAATAGTTATATTGCCTCACAAAACCAAAATGCAACTTCAAGCAAGTTCCCTATGTCAATTTATTGCCACCTCACTCATATCAGGCGTTACATACCAAAATGCACTAAAAATATTAGAAGTTCACTATGATACCATAATACCACTACGGTAACGATTAACTATGCACAGTCGGATTCACAGCTAAACTAGCTTGTTGCAAGCTGTTGTTTTCTATCTAAAAGAGCAGATTGGCGAGGGGAGACAAGAAGAGCTGGTCCTGCCATGGGCTGCGCAGCTGGAACGGGTCCTGCATCCAGTCGAAGATTCCATGGTTGGTTGGGACCTGCAAGTCGGGAAGATCTCCGTGCCTCACCATCGGGAGCTGCATGCTGGGCATGTTCCCCACTGCCGGAGTTGCTCCCAACTGTTGCAGTGGGGACAGAGACGCCGCCACCCCTGTAACCGTGGCATCTTCTTCCTTCTTGGCTCTCGTGGGTCCATTACTGCTGTCTTCCGATGGCGCGAAGGATGAAGAGGACGAAACGTGGAAGCTGTCGTGGGCTTCGTCCGGAGACAAGTAGTCATCTCCGGCTGAGACCCGAACCAGAGATGATGCTCTGACCATGTATTCCATGTTGCTGCGTCTCTGCCTCTCCTCCAGTTCAGAGGCTCTCTGTTCCAGCTCCTTCAGTGGAGTGGCCTTTTGGTAGATCTTGCACAGCACCATGTCCTCCTGCAGCCGTGCAAAAAGAATTAGATATCTATCGAGTTTTTTTTTCCTGATTGTACATGAAAAAAAAAAGTTAATATACGCTAGTACATGCCTATAAGCTTCCATGGAGTTTAAAAGAAGGGAACAGCTAGTCAACTCGTGAGTCAACCATGTCAATTCTCATGTCTAGTGGCGGAATGCCTATCATTGCTACATGGTGCCAAAACTGACGAACAGGGAAAGTAAACGGGATATCACGCAGAAGAAGCTAATCGGTATTGCTATTTTCCTCAGTTAGTCCCTTGGTTGATGTTGAACTTATACCAAACCAGTACTAAAAGACAACAGTTTCTAGCCTCCTAAACAGACCATGCTCAGCGGATCGATCGTTAATTACCTTGGTATGCGCCGGCGCGGCGCGGCCGGTGGCGAAGCCGAATTCGGGGAGGCGGTACTCGTTCATGACCCAATCGGTCTTGGTGCCACGCGGCGCCCGGCCCTTGTAGAAGACGAGTGTCTTCTTGAGCCCGATCACCCGCTTGCTGTCGGCTGAGCTCCGGATGGCCCTGTCCGACCCCGTTGCCTTCCAGAACCCGTGCTCCGTCGTCCGGTTCGGCCGCCCGCCGTTGCCGGCCTTGCGGTCCCGCGGCACGAAGAAGTACCACTCTCTCTCCCCGATCTTCGCCATCGCTGCACAGCACGAAACACAGAAGAGACCATCTCATCATCCGGCTCAAAGACACCACTGCTTAATTTGTCAGTCACAAAGCAGCCAAGTTTTAAGATTATTGTTCGTCGGACGGAGCGAGCACGTACCAGGAAGGTCCCAGGGATCGTGGCGGTAGATGTTGAGCGTGCCGATGATGTCGAAGTTGAGCTTCTTGCCGTGGACGACGCTGTGCAGGTAGAAGTCGAGGAGCTCCTCCTCCGTGGGGTGGAACCGGAAGCCGGGGAGGTCCTGCTCCATCTCCATGGACGCCATTGCCATTGCCATTGGCGGTCAGCTCTAGTCGGTGCTACACCTCAAGTGATCGCTCTGCACTTCTCTCAGTGCTCTGCTTCTCCTGCCTTGTACTGGACACGACGATGGACAGATGAACCGATGAGGTGTGTGGGGTTTGCAGGGGCTGTTATATATACAGGCGGGTCAAGCTAGGGTGGTGGCGAGTGCGGTGAAGTCACGCGGTTTCCTGGGAGAATGGTGGTCGTCGTTTCTTTAACACCGCTGAAAAGGACCAGTGCCTGCTCAGTGAGAACGAAATGGGTGACTCAACAATTGTTTAGCTGTATTTTGCAGAACTCGGTTTTTATTTGGAGTGCGTATTTGGACTCTGCAGACTTTTGTAGTAACAAAATTTGACCCTTTTCCTCATCTTTTTTTTTTAATACAAATCTCTGATTGTGATTGAATATTTTGCAGTCACTCCATTTTGGAATGCATGGCCAATTGGCCATGGTAGAAGGTTCTGCTAGTCGTGTCCATTCTAATTTGCACGTTTCCCTCAGATCCCATTTTCAATATATATAATACAGATTAAACAGTCAAAAGATTTTTACATGTTTCTTGATGGAAGGAGTTGGGCAAGGGTTGGATAACTGGGATAAAGGCATCATAACCCTCGCTACATTTCAGTCTTTAACAGATAACCTATTTTAATGTGGGGTTTGTTCTAGGCATGCATGAAACTAGGTAAAACGATCCAATGGATGCACATATTTGTATCAGAAGGAAAAGGAACCTAAAAATATATCTAGTTTATGTTCTAGTTACTTTGCATTTTAACTTCTAGCAACTTTCTAAGACCAAGATAGTTGTACCGTTGCAAAAGGGTGATTGTGTTTACTCTCATGTAAATACATGCGTGCAAGCAACACTTTTACGGCTGGTTACTAAAAGTTAGGCAGTCCCACATTCTTTAGTGTCTGGAAACATATGACCAGACCATGAAACATATCTGAATTCCACATCAGTAGAATATTTGACTTGGTATAAGCTCGTTGGATAGAGATGGCGACTATTTTGAATACTAAAAGATGGCGGTGTCATGTAGACATGCCAATTTGAACAACAAAGTGTACGTTCTTTGTTTTGCTTTTTTGAGTAATAGGTCTAGGCGAAACATTCTTTTAGTGTGCTTGCAGTATTATGTTCTCCCTCTCTGTTTTTTTTTTTTTTTGGCAAGGCCGCCGGATATGCAAAATTATTATTTCTCTTGTTTACGTGGACCATTTTAATTTATTTACTAGAAGGACGCCGCCGAGCTGAGTTCTTGGAGTCCTGGTGTCCCTCGTCTAGAGAAACAGCTTTATCATACTATTGTTGTACATTTGAAAGTGATACCCTGTGTCTGTGTAGTAGGATCAGCGTAGCTAATTACCACTTTATTACTATCACCGGTGGTCTCTGATAGAGTATTGACATTTCATAATAACAGTCGCAGTCTATATAAACACATGATCTTGATATCCAGAATAATCTTCTTTACAGTGACCCTTAAGACAAGGAAATTATCTCTGTTGATCAGGCAACCCTAATTTGATTTTGAACTTGCTACTGAAGAACAGTACTGGTTGGCTAGGGTCTACCAACGACCGGATAGTCTTCCGACGTCTGAAGCGACCGTCTTTATTTGGAATGCCTGAATTCGCATTGATACGGACTACCCTTTGTTCAGTAATCTTCCTACATAAACATGTGAAATCACTGCCTCCCTTCATTCTCTTGCTGTAGTGGTTTCTCCTTTTTACCTTTCGTGCTATGAAGTGAAGTCAGAACAGATAACAACTTCAGTTTGAAGCCAAGAGAAATGAATTATTACCATTCATTCAGTTTTTTTGCGATCTACATCCTCTTGATGCGGAGGGGAATATTAATATATTTTTTCCCAAAAACAAGTTATTCATGATCTATTTCCTACAGTAAATAGTAATAAGAGTTTAAGTAGAGCAGTCAACAATAATAAGCTTGCTTGAAAATCTACAGGTAATGTCACCAGTCATAAGCTTTCTTGTTAAGACATGCACAAAATTTCCCAAAGCCCTAGTTTGCACTAACCACCTGTATGGCTAACCTCTGGCCTTTCGGTCATCTTGACTGACTTTGAACGCGGATTGCCCTTTCGACCTGAAAAGGACCTGTCTGACGAACCGGACGAACGAATTCTGTACACCCATTTTATTCTGATCATCATGAATCGATTATCGGCTGACTGAATCTTGGCATTTTTACAGGTTCACACACTGCAACAGCAACATGTTTGGATTGAGTTTGGCAAAAAATGCCCGCGCCTTGACCAGGAATATGACGAGTTCCACACTTTTACTCAAGTCCCGCTCGAAACTGCTCGCGCCTGTTTGAATCTTTACGAGCGCAGTTCCTTGGTTGAACATGCAGAGTGATTGGTCGTAGATTGTTTATGAGACCAATTGCAAACAGAGCACTTCACGTTGATCCGTTCTCAGGTCATCAGGAAAGCGGCTTGCGCTTTCTGCAGTTTGGCAAAGAAAGTGCGGTGCGTGCTTTGGCATCACATAGCTACTTTCCTGTTCCGTTAAAAAAAACGAAAAATTGTTCGCTACGGTGTACTGCAGACTGCAGTGATAGCTCTCCATTGCATGTCTTGTCATCAGGACTTGTTCAACGGTGCCGTACGCCTCAGTAACAGACGAACGAAACAGAATCTGGATTTATTACGTCGAAATCACATACTCTGCTCGGACTAATCGTCTAATAATGATACTCCGATACATTAATCGCAAACCTGATACGAATTGATTTAAGTTTTTCCTCGCAAAAAAAAAAAGTTGTTTTAAGTTTTAACAAGTTGCTCGAATGTGCGCAAGCCTGGTAGGAAAATGCAGCTTCAATTTTGCTTCCATCGCGCACTGGTGGAGAAAAGGCTGGTGTGTGTGACCTCAGCGGAGACCTGAGTCAGGGTGGACGACTCTGCGTTGGAGCAGGTCGCCGGACGCCATCACCACCCACTGCACAGCTCCCTCATAGTAGTCTAGTGTGGGCACGTACGATTTTCTAGTGCATGGACACCCTCCAAAACAGGGAACAGACAATGGCCGTAGACTTGCGGTCAAGTCAAAGCAAGACTAGCTCGCCCGGAACAAGGACCTCACGCGTCACTGATTTTCCTGTAGCCAAGTAGAAACTAGCCGCCTGACTCGGCAGGAATTGCTGCAACATGACAAAGGTTCGACCACAAAAAGCATGTTCGGTGTGTAGTTAGGAGCATATATATGATATATTATAATATTAATTAGAAGTATTAAATATAAATTATTTAGGATTTAAAATTTGGGTGATCAGTCTACTCGTACTAGATGGTGCAACTAGCCGCCTGACTCGGCAGGAATTGCGTCACATGCATGGTCGAGCGAAACGACGTGTGGGCACTATGCCACTAGTACTGGTGGTGGCAATGTCTCGCGCAACTTCATCGAAGCTGGTGGTCTTGTTGTCTCGAGTATTTTAACTTTCTGCGGGTCGTTAAGGACAGTACTACTAATTGTGGCACGACGCGACGCGACGGGGCCGGGAATCAACTCTGGACACGATAATAATCTGTGTTCAATGAATACGTACGGAGTAGTAGTGCTATAGGCAGGCCAAGGGAGACCAGCAGCCGCAGTAGTCCTAGGCTAGTACTAGATCCGTGGAAACTTGAAAAAGGATGGATATTCTTGTGATGATGGTTCCCGGCGCATGCCCTGGAAATTACACGAGCAGTACGGCGTCCAGTCGTGCGGCACGTACCGTCACCAGTTCACCACACAAAAGAAAGGGAAATGGTGGTGCTGGATCGTTCACGCAACCGCTCGGGCGAGGGGATGGACGTGCTCGGGTGAGCCTCTGGAGGCCTCGGGTGAGAGTCACCACCAGCAGCAGCAGAGCACCCTGCAGTGCAGCATTGCGAGGAATTTGGTTTGCACGTAACGTAGCAGTACAACTCTATTGGGCGGCTAGCGTACTCCCCAGGTCGGTCGATCGGAGCTGACACGAGCTGCACTAGCGCATCGTCGTGGCGCGGAAACCTGGGTTTCGTCGTGTTCGCTGGCAGTGCGACGCGGTCTCCTCCACTTTGTTGACCGCAGAGAGTTCACCTTGTTTAAAAGAGTTCATTCATCAAGCCACCAGTCCATCTTTTCCCCTTGTCCGGTGGATTCCAGAACACGACTGCTGCGGCAGCGGCTACCGCCGTGTCCCATGACGTCCACGAATCCGGGTCGTGTAAAGAGGCTCTCGACGCCCGCCCGCTATCCAGATTCAAAGTACGTACAACAACGGCCGCGCACTCGACATCGTGACGTCCACGAGTCGCTTCGTGCGACACCCGAGGCACCGACCAATCCTCGGTGTCCCGACCATGCACCCACGCGGCCACCAACTCCTCGCTCCAGGATTTGCAACCCCCCCCCCCCCCCCCTTGCCTCACCACCGTACGTCGCGATCCATCCAGCACCCACACCTATTTATTAACCGATCTCACCACTCCGAGCACCGCCGACTCGCTCGGTAGCACCATCATCATCCACGACGAGGAGATCAAAGCAAGCAACACACATTAATTATTAGCTAGAGGATAGCCACAGGATATGGACAAGGTTGTGCCGAACATGAAGAAGGCGATGGAGGACCGTGAGGAGAAGCCCAAGGTGCCGTCGCGTGACCCGGACCTGAGCGAGATGGTGGCCGGGGAGCAGCCGCAGCTGCAGCGGGAGCACCAGCCGCCCAACATCTCCGAGATGAAGCCGCTCACGCGCGAGGCCTACGGCGGCGGGATGTACGCCGACGAGGGCCCGGGCCGCAGCAGGGCCCCGCCGTCCAACAGGCCGCGCGCCAGCGTCACGCAGAGCGCCGACGGGCCGGACGAGGCCATGTTGGCCGGGACCAAGCCCAACCACCCGCCGCCGCCGTCCACCGGCGACCGTGACCTCGACATCACCGGACAGTCATACATCCAGTGAAACAAGTACTTAGTAGCCGCCCGTCTTGCTTGTGCAGGGCTGTGTGCGTCGTTTGTGTACGCTTTGTTGTGCGCTCTCTATCTCTATGGTCCGGGAATAGCTTTGGTGCTGTAAGCCTGTAATTAAGCCCGTTAACGAATAAACTTTATTACCGGACGGAACAGTTTGATGTTTTTTTTTCTGTGAAATGTACTGCAATTGGGCCCAAAATCAAATGCAATCATCCTAAAGGCCCATAACAATGATCAAAAGAATTGGCCCAGTCGAAAGACATGGTCTCGGCTCCTTGTTACATTACATAGCGTCATAGCCCAACAAATTTTCGTATGTTACGAAACTCTCTCCGGTGCTCGAAAAAAGAAAAATCCCGTTGACAGGAACCGTGATGAGAGAGAATCCGGAGACCAAAGCCAGAATGAAACTGAGCTCTACGATGACGCTACTGACGGAAACGATGGCGAAATCGAGAGAATCGTGTGCAAAAGCCAAAGCGCGGCCACTCTCGTATGCATGATTCTGCAACTTTTACACGACAACAACAGAAGCTACCCGAACGCACCACGGCCAAGCACGGGTAACATCTTCAAGACGGCAACATGTCGCAGCACAGTCAACAATGCTTATCCGTTACTGTACCGCCGAGCCTAGGAGAAAGGAAAAAACATGCATCTTGCACGCCCGGCATGCCCCTCCACCTGCAAACTTATCCGCGAAAGCGTTTCGACCCGGGGCAAAAAAAAAAAAAAAAAAAAAAAGGGCCAAACGGTCGTCGAACCTGAACCACGAGTTACCTGACACCTGGGCGCGCTTTGTCTGCCGAGGCGTGAGGTGTCCCACATCGTTCGGATTCAGGAGTTGACGTGGCGAGTTCCTGGCCCCTAGAGCTGGCGCTTTTCCACGTAACCGTGCCCAGGCCTCATCCTGAGCCGGATCCTGATCGGGCTCCCAGTCAGTAGCCGCTCCGTTGCGCGCCACGTCGGTTAAGTACGGATTTGTCCACATGTTTGGCTTCGCGTGGAACCACGTAAGATGTGACACGACAAACAGTAAGGGTGGTGTGTGCGTCAGTATGTCACTGGTACACTTGGGTCAGCAGGAAGATAAGAACATACTGTACATCGGATAACAACATAAACAGTTTGGTTCAAGTTCAGCAACAGCCTACACAGTTTCTACCTCCCAACTGGCAAATGGCAATTTGTTGTCCGGACCAGGCATCGCAGTCGTGCTCTTTGCAACTAGGAGAACCAGACCTCAACAAGTGGAAGAGAGAGGTTGCTCAGGTAGCCCTTAGTGACAACCAGGCTAATGTGAGCAGCCATTTTATATCTACAATTCTCGAAGGAGAAAAATAGCAGAGTGCGTGAGACAAGGGACGAGGTCTTCTAGCGTGAGCATGTCAAGTCGATTTGGTCTCGCGGCGATGCTTTCTTATTTGGTCTCGGATCTTAAATAGATTCATTTAATAGAAGAATGCCCAATATAACTTTGCGAGTAATGAAAGCCTTTGTTCACTCGGTTTATTCTAAAGAAAAGAAAAACACTTTTATAAAATCGTAAGACAAGAAAATATGAACGAGCAAGTATCCAACAAGATTCAAGTTATTTCCAATAAGTAAGCCTTTTATTAATAAAGAGGTGTTTGTAGTGACTTTATGAATCCTAGAATCAGCCAATCTATCTAAGAATCTCTCTTTGCCGCAAGTGAGTTTTCCAGCTGAGAAAAAGAAAAAAAAAACAGGATAAAACGAGATTGTAAGCTAGTAGCTTTTTAGAAACAAACTTAAAACTACTTTTCTGACTTAAAACGAAAAAAAATATCAAATCAAAACAAGAAAATGGGCCTGTCTATATCTACGATTTGTGTTTGAAAAAAAAAAACAGAAACAATTGACCAGTGCCCGACACTCATCACCTTGCTATGGTCCCACATGTCATCCACTCCTGACCGCTTGCCGATCTGGATTTCCCTGTCAAGTGGGACCCACCAGCCTCAGGCCTTCTCCACCTCTGCTCTCGCCTTCTCCCTCCTCTCCGTCTCTCCAGCCCCATGCTTGGCTACCATTCTGCATCCAAGCAATCTGCAAAGATCTAATAAAACCCTCAGGAACTTGGGACCATTTCTCTCTCCTCGCCTCCGGGGGCCGAATCGAATCCTTATCGGTCCCTGTCGTTGGCCCGGAGCAGAGATGCGCCTGGCCATCCCTTTAAAACCCTCCCCTCCGCCTCCCTGCTCCCGCCACCGCCACTGCTAGCCCACCCCCCTCCCGGCCGCCGCGCGCCGTCTCCTCGGTCCCCCGCCTCGCCGTGGCATGAGAAGATGGCCGCGTGCTCCAGGGGCCTTGCGGCTCCGCCGTTCGATCTGACCGCGGCGAGGGGGGCAGCGTCATGGCCCCGCCGCCCCGCGCGAATTCGGTGCCGCTGCGGCGCCGAGCCCCTGGAGACGCGGAGGCGCCTCGCCAGGGCGGCCGCGGCCGCGCCGGAGCGCACCGAGGAGTGGCGCGTCGACGGGAACAAGCCCTCCGCCGCTGCACCGGCCCGGCGGCGCGCCAATCTCATCGCCATGCCCCCAGTCCCCTTCCCTTCACCTCGGTACGTGTGGGCGTGATTGCAACTGCGCATCTAGGGTTTTTAGTTCCTCGCACCTGTAGTGTGTTCTGGGCCTCACATTGTCACTTACAGTCATTAGTCGTTTGTGTCGTTCCAACGTCTGCCCATTTTTAACTAATTTTGATTGCGTAAGGGCATGCTAATGTGCCAATGCTTTAGACACAAGTTGCATATTTTGTAGTCCAATGCACTTTGTTTAGGTTATAGAATTTTGACATAATATTTTTTGTTTACTAGTATAGTTCTAGAAGGCTGCCCAAGCAACAGGATTTCTATCCGCGGTGCACACCTAGGGGACCAGCTCCTCAATCTCGTGATACCCCGCCAAAGAGAGGTGGTTCCTTACTTTCATTTGCAATTTTGAAAGAGACTGTTTGTCTATCCCGAGAATGAAATGCTTACATTTGTAGTTCCAAGTGTACTTTTCTTCTTTGCTAAGGACATGAATGCTTTCTTTGGCATCTGCCTTATAGACACTGGTATTGCTAGTGAGAAGGAATGGGGAATCAACTTGTTGGATGAGGCAGTCAAGGAGTCCGGGACGAATGAAGATGGAAGCACTTGGTTCAGGGAGAGTGGAGAGGATCGTGGTGAGAATGGGTACCGGTGCCGCTGGGCAAGAATGGGAGGACAGAGCCATGATGGTTCCACTGAATGGACAGAGACTGTATGTTCTTGGCTCTTTACCTATTCTTACAGATCATATTCTGACCCCATGTTCTGTTGCCTTGACAATGTGCTTGCCTCCTTAATTATCGATTGATGTGGATTTCTGTGTTTTATGTTTAGTTCGTTACTTGATCAACTTTAAACACAATTGTTATGTTCCTTTGAATGACAAGCAGAAACATTACCTTCATAATTGGCTCAATCCAACATAGAGATTCGAAATGGTATCCTCCCAAACCTAGACAACCAACTTTGTTGATGTGTTACTTAATGCTGAAAGCCTGAAACAAACCATTTTCTTTTTGTCACAAAATGACCTCTGGAGGTTTATAGCTTTTGTAATCTTGTTATTTGATTTAGTTTACTGCAAATCTTAATAACTTTTTTCTTTGTGGCAGTGGTGGGAAAAAAGTGACTGGACTGGATATAAGGAGCTAGGTATACAACTATTCTTCTTAATGAAGGCTCTGGTATCATATATGTGCTTTGATAATCTGGGATACTATATGTGCATATCTCAGAAGATCTAATTAGTACGGTTGTTGCCAACTCTCTTATCTATGTTGAATGCCGTTGTGATGTTTTCTAGTCAATGTGTTCATGCAACTGTTATGGCTGACTTTTCAATAAATAAAACTGTTATGCATCAGGTGCTGAGAAATCTGGGAAAAACGCTGAAGGTGACTCTTGGTGGGAAAAATGGAAAGAAGTCATGTACCAAGATGAATGGAGGTAAACTTCTAAAATCAGATATTTGAAGTTATTTGTCCTGTTCTTATGCAAGGCAGAAGATCTAGTATCTATTGCAAACTTTACTTGAACTTTGTGACTAAAAGTTGTGTACGGAGTTTCTTTTTCTTTCTTTTTTTTCTAAAGGAAGACCATAGTGTACCGAGAATTTAAGAATTAAGATGACGTTTAAGAGTTTGTTTCATCTGATTGTATATTCCATAACTATCCATAGTTATTCATCTGTGCTATTTAGATCATTAGTTGAGAAATTCAGCGTGCTGTACCTGCTATTTAGATCAAGTTTAGAACAATCACACTCAAGAGATCTTGACTTCAAGTCATGATTGTGATTGGAAATAAAACAATCCCAGATGTTACCTGTTCTTCTGATCCACTTGTTTAGTTGTTTCCTTTTCAGAATGCCATAAACTGACTGGTCTGTTGAGTGTTGACGTGGATGACTTGGTGAACTATGGTTGCAATGTTTAAGACTTCTGAAAATAGTTGATCCATAAGTTGTATAGAGATAGTATCATATTACCATCTAGATGAAGATGAAAATCAGTTGTTACTAACAATCTGCATCACATAACCTGTTCATCCTCTCCTGTACAGTAATTTGGCAAGGATAGAGAGAAGTGCTGAAAAACAAGCAAAATCAGGATCTGAAAATGCTGGGTGGTATGAAAAATGGTGAGAAGTACATAATTTCTTTTTCCTTGCTTTTGGTTGAAAAAAAAATTGTGATGTTATTTTGAATCGTGAATGCTCTCTGCCAGGTGGGAGAAATATGATGCCAAAGGTTGGACAGAAAAAGGTGCGCACAAATATGGAAGGTTAAACGAGCAGTCCTGGTGGGAGAGATGGGGTGAACACTATGATGGTCGTGGATTTGTACTGAAATGGTGAGTCTCTTCAACTTTTCAGCACAGGTTTATATATGTGATGTCGTGGATAATATTGAATATTAAACTACCAAATCACCATTTCCATATTTACCTGCCCTTGGCTACAACAGAAAAATTCACTGCTTGTTGCAGTGTGCATAATGCCTACACTTTCAAATTTTGTGCTCGTAGTTCTGTGTGCTATATTGGACTTCATTTCACATATATTTTGTCTGCTTGATTGCCAGTGAGCATTGATAACTCCTGTATTGCATGAATGTTCTTACAGGACAGATAAGTGGGCAGAGACAGACTTAGGCACGAAATGGGGGGACAAGTGGGAGGAAAAATTCTTTGCAGGAATTGGTTCACGACAAGGAGAGACATGGCATGAATCTCCTGGAGGTGAACGTAAGATCTATTTCTATTAAATACTACTTATCTATGATTCTATGCACATCATGCATCTTGGCGATAACATTTTCTTATCAGCATGCTCGTAATTACTACACAGTAATCCTTCGGATTGCAATAATTTTGGTATGAGAATTGAGATAGACATATTCCTTTTTCAGTATGGACCAATTCTGTTGCTAGTTTCTGGCTTTCAGACTGAAATGTACCTTATTTGCATTATGTGCCAATTGCTGCATGAAGGACAATGTCCATATCTAATATTGAGCCAGAGAATAAATCTGTGTCTTCTGTTGATATGTTCATGTACTATGAAATGTTACTTTTTAAATGTACTTAAACTTTCAGCTCTTATGCCTTTTAAAATCTTTTATCATTCCTTATCGTGTATGAACTGGATCCGAGCCTACACCTATATGATGAAGATACAAATAATCTTTTCCAAACAATCTGTTTCCATGATTTCAGTAAACTTATCATTAGTTATTGGTTTTCCTACATTTTATGCATCTAGCAATGCATATGTAGCCTGTTATTATTTACCATCTGATTTGAACTTTCAGGCTGGTCAAGAACTTGGGGAGAAGAACACTTTGGTAATGGGTATGTGCCACAATGATGTTCTGGTCTAACAATGAAATATTTTACTGGAATGGTGCTATGGTCTGAATTTAGACTGCAGACTTTTCCTAGCATCATCTGAAGTGATGTTACATTTATGTCTCTATCAGTGGATCACTACTAAACCGTGGCCATCCTTTATTTCAGAAAAGTCCATAAGTATGGAAAGAGCACCACTGGCGAGAGCTGGGATTTAGTAGTCGATGAGGAGACATACTATGAGTAAGATATTTTTCCTGTAAGCTTTGTTAGTACATGGTAATTTAACCATGGATTGTATTTGAACCTCACTGGTTTTCTAACATGTTGCATCAGGGCTGTGCCTCATTATGGATGGGCCGATGTTGTTGGAGATTCCACACAGCTATTGTCGATACAACCTCTTGAAAGGCCACCTGGAGTATACCCAACTCTTGACTTCAGCTCGTCGCCCCCATCAAAAGAGGATCCACCCGGCATGCCTCCTTCATCGCCACTTGAGTGAATTAGATTGCAAGTACAAAAGGATTTTTCTTTCTAGGCTCCAATTTTGCCTGTAAGGGAACATTCTTTGTAGAAAGTTGATCGACCGCATTCCTGCATCAATTGGTTCATTCATTCTTTTCTATGTTTTCCTTCCGCTTTCTAGAGTTTTTAGTGATCCCAAATTTGCTTGGCGAATCAAGTGGAATAATCAGTGCTTCGTAATTATATTGCTTTTGCTTACTCATCTGTTCGCACTACAGGCTACCATGTGCCTTTATCATTCACGAGGGGAACGGACTTGTTTATTGTATTGTTATACTCCTGGAGTGTGTTCAAATATTCAATCTGTACTCCTGGAGACTATTGGTGGACTTATCCATAGATTTGTGTAGTTGTCTCAATCGTGGAGGAAGCCTATGACGGTACCAACGTGTTATTGGCGCGTGATGCGGACGGCACCCGATGTCTGGTGCAGAGACGTCGGCATCGCGGCGTTGCCAACTTGTCATGTTCTTCGCAGCCGGGCCCCAGCCAGTCTGTCTTGGTTGACGCCCAACTCCCGCTGGGCAACTTCCGTCTGAACTCGGAACGCGGCATTTCAGACTTCGCAGTCAACCTTGGCTTCTTTGGGTGTTGAGGTCTAAATTTTAGTAGGGTTATATTAATTATTAAAATGTTATATATAATTATTAAATATATATTAAATATAAAATTAATTATAAAGTTGAATGCACATCAGCGTGACAAATTTATTAAGCTTAATTAAATTATTATTAAAAAATATTTACTATAACATCATATTATCTAATTATGAACTAATTAGTTTTAATAGATTTGTCTCGTCATTTAAAAGAAAGATTATGAACTGGATTTTATCAGTAATTTATATTTAATACTCCTAATTAATATTATAATATTCAATAGAATAGATTAAAAATCAGAGAAGTAGAAAAGAACACACCCTTTATATAGCCCAGAGCATTTTCCCTGTTGGCCATGGAAGTCATGGGTCCATTTACGCTCGAGATCGAGAGAAAGGTAGCCCAAAAATGTCTACCGAATTTTATCGGCAGACGTTGCAATCCACTGAAATCTTGCAGCAAACAAAGAAAAGTCTTGCGCTGCAACCATTTAAGCCGCTGGATGGAACAGCCCTGAGCTGAGCTGCCGGGCACCACCACCCTCTTCCCCCTCCCGCGCGTCAACTCCCCAGTCAAACCTCCCTCACATACTCCTTGCCGCGGCCAGCTGAGTAGCTGACCAGTGACCACCACCATCAGCATGCCGTCGCTCGCCGCCCGCCTGGCCGTTCCGGCGGCCGCGCTGCTCGTCTTCTTCGCCGCGTCCGCCTCGGCGACCAACTTCACCTGCACGGCGCGCGCCACCTGCCGTTCCGCCATCGGGTACTCCGTCCCCAACGCCACCACCTACGGCGACCTCCTCACCCTCTTCGGCACCACCACGCTCCCGGACCTCCTCGGCGCCAACGGCCTCCCTCCCACCACCGCCGCTTCCACGCGCATCGCGCCCGAGACCACCGTCGTCATCCCCTTCCGCTGCCGCTGCTCCGGCAACAAGTACAAGGTGGGGCAGTCGGACGGCCACCCCGTGTACGTCGTGAAGCCGCTGGACGGGCTGGACGCCATCGCGCGCAACGTGTTCGGCGCCTTCGTCACCTTCCAGGAGATCGCCACGGCCAACAACATCTCCGACCCCAACCTCATCCAGGTCGGGCAGATGGTCTGGATCCCGCTGCCCTGCAGCTGCGACCAGGTGGACGGCGCCGACGTCATGCACTTCGCATACAGCGTCGCCGGCGGGGACACCACGTCCGCCATCGCAGCCAGGTACGGGGTGTCTGAGAACACCCTGCTCACGCTCAACAAGATCGCCAACCCCAACGACCTGCAAAAGGACCAGATTCTTGATGTCCCCCTCCCTGGTATGTCACATACATCCTCCTTCTTCTGAAACCTCCCTTTCAATTCCCCTTGCCGCACATTCCAAACTCTACTACAGTTTTGACTGGTAAGATGGATTCCTTTACTTTCCTCATTAATTTTGTTTAAATAAAAAAAGGTACTTCCACTAGTATACTGCGATGATTCAGTTAGAGATATTCCACTGACTTCTCAAAAGAAAAAAAAAACAGAGAGGAAGATTCCACCGATAGTCTAATAATTGATGATGATTTGGTGGGCTGCACACTTCAGTGTTCAGTCGTTCGGATAGATAGAGGCTCTGATCCATCCACACAACACTTCCTAAGTCCTCCTACCTTCAATTTTCTTATGTTGTCATCTGCAATGGCGATCATTGTACATTTTCAGTTCCAAATTTGACGCCGAGCATTGGCGAAGCTAGACTCTGCCAAAAGGTGGTGCACTAAGATGATTTAGAGTGGTGCTCTATGCTAATTTGCATGGTATTTAGTGCTAAAATTTTGATTTTCCCTGGTGTCAGTGCACCAGGGTAAGTACACCTAGCATCGCCACTGACGCCGAGCACTTAACCATAGCCGGTCGGTCAGTCGCTCGCACATTGAAATCCATGGCCTGAAAATCGACTGAACTGTGCGCCCAAATTCGCCTGATTCCACATTGATTCGGAATACGCCTTTCGTTGCTCACACACTTACCTCACCTTTAATCAAGAGCAGCAGCAGCGACAGAGTCCTTCAGTTCTTCTCCAGTTCAGAACAATGGCGACGGCGGCGACACGGGTCTCGCCCGCGGTGCTCTGTTCGATTCAAGGGCCAGCTCTCTGATCCTTGTGTCGCGTGCCCACATACACGCCCTATTGGTGAGCCGAGTATCCCCGCGGAGCCGCGTGCTTGAGCGCACGCTCAACCGCAAATGGCCACCGCGCCCTCGGCGCGCCGCCGCAGGAGCGTTTCTGGGGCCGTCGGCGAAGCGCTCAGCGGACCGCGGTCGATGGAGCTTTCAAGGAGTGGATACGAGCGCGGTATGCCTTGAGGGGGGGAACGCCGGCGCCGCCGCGGCATCGCCGAGTTACATGTCAGCGGCCAGGATATTTTCACAAAAGCCCCTGATTAGAATCGTTATTAATCGCGATCCAAAGTAGGGGGTTAAATGTAAATATTTGGATCGCGATCCAAATATGCATAGGCCCCTCCGTCTTATAAATAGCCCCTTCGTTTCGGATCCGTTCTTGCTCCCGTCGGCGGTGGCGCCGCCATCGCGGCCTTCTCCGTCGCCGCCCCAGCCGGAAGCGCGGAGCCCGATCTGGCCCTAGAATCTCGCTCTCCGTAGGTGCACTCGCCGCTTCTGATCAAAGCGACCGAGCTCGCACGGACGGGGCATGGCGGCCGGTTCGAATCTCGCCTGTCTCCCCAAATTGCAAACGAGATGAAGTCACAGCGCTGCTGGTCGCACCGGCGCTTTAGACTTCATGGAGGGAGGAGGCGGAGGCCCATGCCCGGCCGCGTGCTGACTCAGCGGTGCTCTGAACGGCTTGGAAGGATCGTAGAGAAGGAGAAATCGTTGTCGCTTCATCCTTGCGAGCTAAAAAAAAACAAAATACAAGTCCGCCCTTTTGATTCGGTTTTTCAAGGATATACTCGAAGAAAATTAAGTTTGAAGAGATTACTAATTATATGTACTTTTCTGATTAGTTCTGACCCGTTGCTATCATTGGACAAACCGTTTGACTCTGCAGTCTGAAACTCTGAATATAGTAGTATTACCTTAGATCAGTAAGCTGACTTTGACCGTTTACAAGTCACAATTGTTAAGGCTTTGGAGCTTGGACATCCACATCCTGTTAGCTACTGTTCTCGAAACATAATTAAGTGATATGAACATATTTTCATAACCCAGTACTAACTGCTCTTGAAATTGTGTTGTTCGCAGTCTGCCATTCATCAATCAGCAACACCTCAGCTGATCACGGTCTGCTCATCCCAAATGGCAGCTACGCGCTCACTGCAAACAATTGCATCCAGTGCAAGTGCAGTGCCAACACGTACCAGTAAGATCACATGTTTCCATTTCTACTTTTGCAATTTCACAATCCCCGGCGTCAAGAACTGACATTTCTTCTACGTGCCATTACCAGGCTAGACTGCACTCCGGTGCAAGGAAACAGGTCATGTCCGGCAGTTCCGCCGTGCACCGGCGGACTGAAGCTTGGGGAGATGAACCGTACCGGTTGCGGATCTATGTGCGCCTACAGCGGTTACACCAACGGCGCGTCGCTCAGCATACAAACCACTCTTGTCTCTAACCAGACGGCTTGCCAGAGTAAGTATACTTGCAAATCTGCAGGCATGAACAACATCTTCTGAGAAATTTTGGGGGCATGAATGTGACGGGTTTCTACTGATTGATCTTGCAGAGGGAGGAGCTCTGAGGTTGGAGTTTGCCGGGTCCGTGTGGACGATGTCTGTCATCTGCTTCCACATGGTGTTGATACTGATCTGGTACCTTTGATGCTAGAAGTTAGTATATTCTTCAATTTGATTGTTGTTATAAGTTGTAACTTTTCGTGTCTGTCAGTTCTGGTTTATCCAGATTTTGTTGTCTATCTGTATAACTGTTTGAATAAGGCAAAGGTGAGCGAATAACGGATACCAGGTCTCTGGGAATATCATTTCTTTATAGAGTTGCTGAGATTTCACAAGTATGATATGAATGTTTGGTTGCACTGCTGGCACTATGCTGATACGGCCTTCATCAGTAATTTGATCAAGGATGTTATGTTGGTACTACATCCTGGTTCTGCCCTGCTTATGTAACAGGCTTCCCATGGCCCTGGCCTTCTCCCTGAGCAGATACTTCTGCGTCTTACCCGTGGAAGTCTTGGGCAGGTCCCCGAACACAACTGTCCTCGGCGCCATGTAGGGCGGCAGCCTTGCCCTGCAAAACTCGATGATCTCATCCGCAGTAGTCCCCTCCGCCCCGTCCTTGAGCGTTACGAACGCGCACGGCGTCTCGCCCCAGTGTTCGTCCGGCCTCGCGACGACCGCGGCGTCGAGGACCGCCGGGTGGCCGAACAGCACGGACTCCACCTCGATGGAGCTGATGTTCTCGCCGCCGGAGATGATGATGTCCTTGGCCCTGTCCTTGAGCTGGACGTACCCGTCCGGGTGCCGCACGCCGAGGTCACTCGTGCGCAGCCACCCCTCGCGCATGGCCTCCTCCGTGACCTCCGCGTCCTTGTAGTACCCGCTCATCACCGTGTTCCCGCGCAGCATCACCTCGCCCACGCTGCGCCCGTCACAAGGCATGGTCTCCATGGTCACCGGGTCCTTGATCGCCACGTCCTGGAGCATCACGTGCGGAACGCCCTGCCTCGCCTTGATCCGCGCGCGCTCGGCCAGCGGCAGCGCGTCCCACTCGGGCTTCCACGCGCATATCGTCGCCGGGCCGTAGGTCTCCGTGAGGCCGTACCCGTGCGCCACGTCGAAGCCCAGCTCCTCCATCTTGGCCAGCACCTGCGGCGGCGGCGGCGCGCCGCCCGTCGAGATGCGGACCCGCCTCGGCGCCGTCGGCGGCTTCTTCCTCTCCGACGCCGGCGCGTTCGCGAGCATGTTCAGCATCGTCGGCGCGCCGCCCATGTTGGTCACGCCGTGCCGCGCGATCTGGTCGAAGACGACCTTTGGAACCACGCTCCGGATGCACACGCTCGTGCCGCCCTGCATCGCGGTGGCCCACACCATGCACCACCCGTTGCAGTGGAACATCGGCACGGTCCACAGGTACACCGGCGTGGTCGTCATCTCGTTGATGAGCACCGTGGCCACCGAGTTCAGGTACGCGCCGCGGTGGCTGTAGATGACGCCCTTGGGCCTCGACGTCGTGCCCGACGTGTAGTTCAGGGAGATCGGGTCGCGCTCGTCGGCCGGCCACCTGATGGCGAAGCCTCCGGGCGCGCTGCGAAGCAGGGATTCGTACTCCATGGCGCTGACAGAGTTGCTGCTACTGTCGATGTCGGAGATTGGGATGATGAGGGGGATTTTGGCTGCTTTTTTGTCTCCTGCGAGGAGGAGGAGTCTCAGCGCGTCGTGGGCGACGGGGAGGAACTGCGACTCCACAAGGAAGACCTTGGCGTCCGAGTGTTTGAGTAGGACGGACACCATGGCCGCGTCGTGCCGGGTATTCAGCGTGCACAGGACGCCGCCGGCCATCGGCACGCTGAAATGGAGCTCGTACATCGCCGGAATGTTCGAGGCGATCACCGCGACCTCATGATCCCAAGAATTTAAACAGACAGTAACTTAATTACTGCCTCGGGCTACTAAGAGTTTCACAACACACGAAATTACCTTAAAAGGAATGGAAATGGGTTCGTCAAAAACTCCGGTCACTTACCACGTCTTGGCGGCTGACGCCGAGGCTTGCGAGGGCGGACGCCCCGGCAAGGCACCGTTCCCGCTTCTCGCGCCACGTGAACTGCTTGTCGCCGAAGACGATGGCCGCGCGGTAGCCGAACACCAGCGCGGCGCGCTCCAAGAAGCTCAGCGGCGTGAGCGGCACGTAGTTCGCATCGCACCATTTCGATCCTTCCATGGCAGCGTGTCCCTAGCTTGCTTCTTCTTCTTCGACGAAGCACAACGCCGATCCGGTAATTGTCGCAGTTGGTTGTTTTGTGGATGAAAACGAGTGTCACAACTCACAAGGCGGTTTATCTTTGGATGCTCTGGAAGCCGGCAAGCTGGCCATCAGTGATATTTTTCGTGCATTACTCAAATGCATGTGTTTATTAGTATATAATATTGTCGATTCAGACCAAAGGGAAAAACAAACGCTTAGTATCATATAGTACGCACACACTTCACGCCGTCGTGCAAGTGGAACATCTCTACCAGTAATACGTGGAGTTGGCCCTATGGATTTATATTCTATCCTAGAGCACGCCAAAATATCTCGCAATCAGCACCGCCAATGTGCTTCATAGTTTACATGTCGTCTTTTATCTTATTATTGTTCTGAGATATGGATAATACATGACATTGTAATAATCGTAAACATTGGCCCCATAGAAAGAGATGGGAAGATGGGCAAATCAAGGAGGAGATCAACACAAGAATGATGGATGGAAACATCAAAATTTGTCACGCCTTGCTCTGTTTAATGGCTAACACTCCAATTCTTCTGCTAAAACTCAACTTTTATGAAAACAAAAAGGTAATTTGTGGCGTCTTGCTCTGTTTTTCAAAAGAAAGAAAGAAAGGTGCCCAGCAAAGGATGTTACATCTAGATAAATCCATTGCTAATTGCAGAGATAATAAGAAATTGAAAGCGATTACTCCTAAGTGACTGTCTGCTTGACCTCCAGCTAAACATCATAGTAGTTGAATTTCGCAATTAATCTGTGCAAAAGAAATGGTACAATGATTCCATCAATCAGCAGGGAGATAATAACAATCTTACAGTTTGCTACTGACGGCAGTCTTTGTGAGGCTGCCCATAGCCCGTGCCTTCTCCCGGAGCACAAACTTCTGCGTCTTCCCTGTCGACGTCTTGGGCAAATCCTCAAACACCACCGTCTTGGGCGCCATGTAATGCGGCAGCCTCTCCCGGCAAAAGTTTATGATCTCGGCTTCCGTGGCAGCGGCGCCGTCCTTGAGCTTAACAAACGCGCACGGTGTCTCTCCCCAGTAATCGTCCGGCCTGGCCACGACCGCCGCTTCCAGCACGGCCGGGTGACTGAAGATCACCGATTCCACCTCGATGGAGCTGATGTTCTCCCCGCCTGAAATGATGATATCCTTGGCCCTGTCCTTGAGCTGGATGTACCCGTCTTCGTGTCGCACGGCAAGGTCTCCTGAATGGAGCCACCCACCTGCCATGGATTCCTTCGTCGCGTTGAGGTCCTTGTAGTAGCCGCTCATCACGGTGTTTCCCCGGAACATCACCTCTCCCACGGTGTTGCCGTCGCGCGGCACGCTCTCCATGGTGACCGGGTCCTTGACGTCCACGCCCTGCATCGCGATGTGGTGGAACCCCTGGCGCGCCTTGAGCCTGGCCCGGTCGTGGGCCGGCAACGCGTCCCACTCGGGCATCCACGCGCACACGGTTGCCGGGCCGTACGTCTCGGTGAGCCCGTAGATGTGGTGCACCACGAAGCCCATCTCCTCCATCCCGAACAGCACCCGCGGCGGCGGCGGCGACCCGCCCGTCATCACGCGGACCGGGCCGGGAAGCGGGGCCCGGTCCGCGGGCGGGGCGTTGACGATCATGTTGAGCACGGTGGGGGCGCCGCCCATGTGCGTGACGCCGTGCCGCGCGATGCGGTCGAAGATGACCCTGGCGGTGAAGTGGCGGAGGCACACGTTGGTGCCGCCCTGCATGGCCACGCCCCAGGGGAGGTTCCACCCGTTGCAGTGGAACATGGGCACGGTCCACAGGTAGACGGGCATGGCGGTGATGTCGTAGGCGAGGACGGTGGCGATGGTGTTGAGGTACGCGCCGCGGTGGTTGTAGACCACGCCCTTGGGACGCGACGTCGTGCCGGAGGTGTAGTTCAGGCTGATGGGGTCCAGCTCGTTCGCCGGCCAACGGATGTCGAACTGCGATGGGGCGTCGTTGATGAGGTCCTCGTAGTCCGCGACGATGCAGCCCGTGTTCGAGTCAGATGCGTCATCGTCGTCGCCTTCTTCTTCTGATGATGATGATGAAATGGATAGGAGGACCGGCGGACGGGTGCCTCCGTGGTTGTTGGACTCCTTGATGAGCCGCTTCAGCGCGTCTCTCCCGACGTGGAGGAGGCTCGACTCCACGAAGAACACCTTGGCGCCGGAGTGGTTCAGCAGGACGGACAGCATGCCCGCGTCGTGCCGCGTGTTGAACGTGCACAGCACCGCGCCGGCCATTGGCACGGCGAAGTGGAGCTCGTACATCGCCGGCACATTTGGGCTCAGCACAGCCACCTGTTTTCAATTACGGTATCGCGTTAGTGATCTTTGGTGTCAGGAAGTAGAAACCAACTGGTTCGTGACCCTCAAAAATAAAACAACCGCGCTAAAAACAGAGACAACTGCTGTGCATGGCAGCCACATGGGACTGCCCTATCATTTACTCAATCTTATCCTATCCGATCTCCAGAATTCCACATTGGGCCCCAAATTTGAAGTCAATGATTGCACGGTTGGCATTCCCACAGCCACAACCATTTCCATGATCGATCTTCACTTTTTTTTTTTTTCTAAAACTGACGTGCTGCGTATTACTCAATGCCTAAGATCAGCATGGATGTGCTTGTGATTGTTCAAGAAAACTAAAACTACCATTAATATTTGCGATGAAAATCTACAGCCTGTTTCAACTATACGGGACGAAATTTCCGTGCTTTTATGGACACATGACACATCATCTCGTAACGTCAGTTCTAGAACCAAAGGTCAGACAGCTACACTGGGCACTAGCGTCCATGGAGTGACTGTCTAATGCGACGTGAGATGCGCAACAAACACAAGAATAGCGAGAAGTGGGTCACGAGAGCGATGTCTCGGTTCGCATTTACCACATCCCCACGCGCGACGCCGAATCGGGTGGCGAGCGACGCCGCCGCGCGGACGCACCGGTCCCGCTCCTCCGCCCACGTGCGCCGCCGCTCGCCGTAGATCACCGCGGCGCGCCCGCCGTACACGGCGGCGGCGCGCTCGATGAAGCTGATCGGCGTCAGCGGCGCGTAGTTGGCCGCGCACCGCACCGTGCCGGCCTCCATGTCCAGCACCTCCTCGTCTCCCTCCTCCTCCTCCCCCTTCTTCCTCCCCGCGAGGTTGGAGAAGAATAGACACTTCTGCGCGGGCGGACGACATGGTGGCCACAAAGTAAACGCCCGAGTTCGGGCGAGGTTAAGATAATCCAACTGGGGATTACAATAATATCGAGGCTGATGGTGGAGGTGCGACCCGATGCTGCTGCTGATTCTGCTTTGCTGCTGAAATATTCTACGGATCACCGGGGCCAGGGCTCTCATGACGCTGGTGTTGTCGTTGCCACACTGCTGATGCTTTGTGAGAGTGAGGACTGTAGCGCACTGCCGTAGTTCGTGAGTGGGAATCGTTTGCGTCCGAGGCTTTTGGTGTGCAGCGGGATGCACAGGTGCAGTGCTGCTTGGGCTTAAGTAGCTCGTGAAGCACGGGAGGATGGCAAATTGTCAACATCTTTTTCCCTGACCGGTGCGGAGGAGCTGACACCGAACTGCTCCCTGATCTAACCGGCGACTGACGTGATCGAATGTACTCGTGAGGAGTTCACGATTGGTAACAGTAAAGAAATTTCACACCGTCTAGATTCTACATCATTTGTTGATAGACTCCAGCTTCTGAATATATCTGCAGCCCAGAGTATTGTGTTTTCCCAGTAAAGAAATTGCTGACTGCAAACACAGTGCAGCACAGATTCTGCAATATATTTGTTGACAAATTCCACGTACTACAACAGCTGCTCCGTCTGATAAAAGTTTTCTTTAAATAAAGAGCACTGATGTAAGGCTCTGTTCCGATGTTTCTTGCATAGACAGCCCTATCTATATCTGCTATGCCACTGCATGTAGCTTCATCCATGAAAGTTATTCAACATAGCTAAAGTCTTAACACCTTGGCCGCAGCATATGTTGCTCTAAACATCTACAGTATTTGAATAAACCATCTTACCAAACTGGCCAACGATGTTCACATTATTACAGCACTTTAAGGCCACAAAATAACTATAATTGGAAGCATAGGAGCCCTCCATGACTTTTTTGCATCTTCACTAAGGTGCCTGGGCCAAGAAGCGGTACTAGAGCTAATCAACAATCCACTATTGTGCCCCTGAATAAATATCCTGATTCCTGAATGACACTCTTCATCGCATTTTGTCGAACACGTTACTTCACAGCAGTTCCTGAAAAAAAAAAAACAAGACATGGAACACTCATTCAAGGAGGCAAAGACTTTCTGCTTTATGTTGTTCACGCCTCACATTTATTGTAGATATTGTAAGGGATCTAGTTGTATCCACCTATTAGGGACTAAAACTGCCAAATCATGGATTCTTTTAGGATAACATGGGAAGAATGGTATTAACTATTTTGCTATAACAGCACGTTGAAATGGATCGTTAATGATAAAAGGAAGACTCACCATTAGGTGTATCATCTGAAAACCTGATGGCAACATGCTCAAAATAGTCTCTCCTTGCATCTGGATTCAGTCAGAAACATGGCAATGTTTGGTTAGCAACCTAGCATCTTAGCTAATGTAAACTAGAAAGTTCTGCCTATAAAAGTCTCCATATATGCTTACCATGTTTCATAGTTAAAGAAGGGTCTTCTTTCTCTGTATAACCAACTACCTTTGCAGGATTTCCAACAGCCATACTTTGAAATAGAAGAGAGGTTTCAAATAAAAATTCACCATAAATCATATTTTATAATATAAATGATTTGTACTAACACCAGAATGCACATTAGTGTAATTATAGGCTGTCAAAAAGCATACTGGCTGAATTTTCAGCAAGTTGTAGTGAATGCATCAATTAATAATCAGAATCTTCATTTTTAGTTCTCATGTAAGGAACCATATTGTGCAGAAAATAATAGTATTTTCTAGCTTTATTAATGACTGTCATATTGAAGCAGGGCGGTTGAAATCACTCAGTGATCCATAATAGCCTCATTCCAAATAGCATCTCTAAAGGAATGTCTTAAATTGATTCTTCCCAAATGGTGAGCATAATCATAGCATCGTTCATTAAGCCGTAGCACTCCCCCCCCCCCCCCCCCCCCCCACCAAAAAAAAAAGTAAGTCGTAGCACGGTTCATCATGCACCCTTCTTTATAGGATATTATATTGCAGGTAAGAGGAAGTCCAAATTCTGAAATGTCAAAGATCTAGGTAGGCTAGGCAAATTGGTTTCTTAGGCCTTCCATAATGGAAGCGCTCCTAGTAAAGAAATTGGGTCCCACAACAGATAAATGGCCATCGGGAGAAAAAACGCACACCGTTCGGCATCGGTGCCCGAAGCAGAGAGTGGACCCCACGTGAAATAAAATATGATGCTCAGTTGTGTCCTCCGGCGCTATCGGAGACAAGCGATCCTTGCAAGAATGAGAAGAAAGAATTTTTTGTTGAATGGGAACCGGAGCAACTACTTGCTCCACTCAGTTTTTGGGCATCGGTTGGTTTTTGGAACCGGTCTACACAATGGTGGGAGCGGTGCCCGTGAGGTTTTGGGCATCACTGTACCGTACCATTCTGGAGGGCCTTACAGCCTTATAAATTTCACTGGAGAGGCGTTAAGCAGAGAGATGTAGAATAAATTCTAACCTGTGGGGAGGTACATCCTTTAAAACAAGGGAGCCAGCAGCAATCATGGCACCTTCACCTACATTTATGTTGCCAAGGATGGTTGCACCAGCTCCAACAAGAGCTCCCTGACCAATCTTGGGGTGTCTATCCCCATGCTCCTTTCCAGTACCTCCAAGTGTAACACCCTACAGTAAACATCTGACTCGTAAGCTGGAACTTCCATTCTTATTATGGCTTTTCCTAAAGAGCAGCTCAAATATACCAAAATTGAGTTCAAGTTTTGATCCAAAAGAATCCAGCACGATAAAAGGCAGACACAAGGCAATAAGGGCATACTTATCGAAATTGATGTCTTTCTAACCAAGTGTAGACTTCATCTGTCCTTAATGTTTTTGGAGAAAAAACATAAACGGGGAAAACATTGATGCAAAGCATATAAATATTTGTGTTCATCATGTTTTCTAACTTTTTTTTGTTTCATTGTTCTAGTACACATATCATTATAGCAATCAAAATGACTCTCAAGCCTAGAATATAGACTAAAGGTAAACTGGTTGGTGTCCAAGTGTTCCCACGTCCTCGTTGGCAAAAATATGTATTGCAAGTATAGTCTCTTCTTCTACTAATGCAATGATACGCAGCTCTCCTGCGTTCGAGGAAAAAAAATGTAAGCAAGAATTCAGTTATGCACAGTACCTGCATTAATGAAACCCAATTTCCAACTACAGCAGTTTCACCAATGACCAGACCTGTTCCATGATCCAGCAATATCCCTTCGCCAATTTTGGCAGCTGCAAATTAAGAAATAAAGAACTTTGAAAAGCAACATTAAATATCAAAGTTTACTAGCAAATAACAGAAGATATTGCCACTGATCGGAATTTCCTGTTGAAAACTCAATAGTCAATAGGTGTACCAAAACTATTGAGTACTTAGAAGGTGACAACAAGGTTAGTTATTGATAAGAAAATTGACAAAATATTTCACTAAGATGAAATGATCCAATTACTGATAAAAGAACACTATTCCATGGTCCATTTCTTAATTTATAGTGTTCAGGTGGCATGTCATATCTTCTGCAACAGATTTTGAGGGAATAATAAAATCACATGCACAGAAAATCATTGTACACTTGATATTACACATTTAAATACTTCTAATATTCAAAGATGAAATACCTGGGTGTATATCAACAGCAAAAACCTGCAAGTAATATGAATGCAAACGTTATGAGCAAGGGAAGTAATGTTAACCTTAAAAATGTGCTTCTTAAGAGGTCAAGAGCTACCTCACTAATACGACTTTGCAGTGCTAAAGCCAAAACTCTGCGCCCCTGATTCCATAACACATGAGCTATCCTGTAGGATTCCAAGGATTGGTAACCCTGAGAGCAGTCCACAAGCAACATGAGGATCTTATAAAGAGATATGAGAAAAGACTAGACATAAGAGAGCTATGTCTGTAAGAAATATCAGATGCCATAGCAAGGGCAATGAAAAAAGTGTTGCATAGAAGGGTGCTGCCACAAGGGAGAGATTATGCTACACAGTCAGACAAACATCCAACGCACCTTTAGGTATAATATTGCCCAGCTGTATTGTGCACAGGCAGGATCTCTATCTTTGAAGGCCTGAATTGGACATGCAGTTATGATAGTTGTCAACATACAAATAATGAGATGATATAGGAGAACTAGCATGCAAACACAGATAGTTATGATTCACCTGAGCATCAAGGCGAATGGAACGGCATATATCTTTGTTATTCATCATAACATCATTAAATATGTCAATTAGCTGAGTAGCAAGCAATGTTGGATCTTCAAGCCTGTTCGCGAGGACGAAGCTCAACGCTTGCTCCAGACAGTCATGGGATAACACACTTGCATACAAGAAGCTACTTAAAATTGGCTCCTTTTCTGCCTGGGAAATGTGAACATCACACAGTTGGACATCAATTAAAAATAACAGCAGTAAAATATGACAACAAGATAGAGGGGAACACACTACATTAGAACAGTACACGAGTCAAGCTATCAGAATACAATCATTGCGTTTCAAGAGTCAATAGAAATAAAGCTCTTCTATGGGCTGTGATTAAGCTTAATTTGGTTAGCATGGAAGTAGATTTTATTACTATTTCTTAAGTTTATTTGAAGCAGAATCAAGGTTCCCAAAAGGAAACCTGCAATGTTTTGAATCCTGCTTCTTCACTACTATTGCTGTAAACAGATTCCAGCATCATCAGACGCAAGTACTGGAAATGCTTTCCTTTCTCTGATAGCGACCTGCACAATATATTAACACATGGCATGGTAGGCTTCTAATAATTCACATAGTTTGTAGTTGATGTCGTTTTACCTCCAGAATTTCTTAGCAAAACATATTTTACCTCCAGAATTTCTTAGCAAAACTTATTTTACCTCCAGAATTTCTTAGCAAAACATATATAGTAACTATTGTTAGCAATTAAAACGTTCAGGAGAACTAATACTTATCCACCCTACTGTCTAAATTAAATATGACGCACTAGCCAACTTGATACAGAGGGAGGCAACTTGAGACTAGAAATTTGAACTAAAAAGCGTTGCAAGTTGTAGAATATTGCCGCATATGTATAAAGTCTTAGGAGTATATAGGCTAAAAGAAACCTAAAATAAGATGTCAGTGTCCATTAAAAGTTGAACTAATGAGAACCACCCAAAATAAGCAGCATACTTTCCTTACGCATACCAAAATTCACCATCTGTGTGCCACAGAAGCACACACACTGTGATCGAATCAAACCAACATAGGCGATGCTCCGATCGAGCTGCGAGAGCGAGGTTTGGAATGACACTCCCTCAAACTAGAAATTTGAACTAAATAAGGACTGAAGAAACCAGGTAAAGAGAACAAACTCTGCAAGTTGTAGAGTATTGCCGCATATATATAAAGTCTAGATATAGGCTAAAAGGAATCTAAATGTCAGCATCAATTAAAAGTTGAAACAAGTGAGAACCACCCAAAATAATAATAATAAGTATATATTTTCTTAAGTCCTACCAAAATTCACATCCTGCGTGTCACAGAAGCACACAAACAGCGATCGAATCCAGACAACGCAGGCAATGCTCCAATCGAGCTGCGAGGGCGAGGTTCAGGACCGCACTGACCTCAGACTTGGCCTCCGACTTGACGGCGTCCCATATGGGGTCCCCGGCGGAATCGACTATGCTCCGCGCCGCCGCCACGGAGCTCGGGCGCGAGCTCCCCATCACGTAGATGGGAAAAATGGCCTCCGACCGGCTCCTCCACTTCCTCGCGCAGGACCCGCACCGGGCTCCCGGCGCGATCTTCCCATTCCCGTTCGCCGCCGCGTCGCCGCCGTGGCCCCCGGACTTCTCGTGCACCAGGCACCCGCACGACGTCATGAGCCGAAGCGGCGAAGCCCCCGGACCCCTGGCCCTAGGGTTCCGCTCCCGCGCGGCGGCCGGACGTGGCGAGCCGAGGGGTGCGAGCGGCGGGCGGGCGCGCGGGAGAAAGCGCGGAAAGGAGGGTTGATAAAAAGAGCGGCTGGGAGCAATCGAAACGAAACCGCCGGCGTCGTATTTACGGCCCTTGCCACTGACGGCGGTGTTCCTGGGGTTGCGTGCGCGGTTGGGGCCCCGGGGCGGTGCGGTGAGGTTTTGGAGGCTTGCGCTTTTGATGGATGTGGTGTTGCGGCCTGTACTGCGGCGGCACACGGCAGCCACGATTGATTGATTGGCGTCGCCGCACTGTGGCGTGGCGTCCGCGGGTGGTTGGACGGTGCCTGGGACGTGTACTGTGGCGCGCGGAAACGTTGCGCGCACGGGCCCGTGGTTGGCGGATGCAGCCGCACCTTGGGGCGTTCCGTGCCGCCGCCGCACGGGCGATTGATTTTGCTGGGCCGCTTGTTTTCACGACGTGCTGGGCCGCTTGTTTTTGCTACCCAAACTCACCTTACACGATATCTTCTTTTTTTCTATTAGCTGCCAAAATATCAAACTATACTATGCTTGGTCATGCTACAAATTGCAGGTAATATAGGCAGCTATAAAGCACTAAAACTTGGGTATAGATGGTTAGTAGGCAGTTGCAGAACAATACGTAATATAGGATGATATTTCGTTTGAAATTGTGCCTCTAACTACCTAATTCTTAGGTCTTTATTGTATTGTGAATGAAAAAGGAAAGTCAGCTGCTGAGGTTTGGGATAATTGTGGGCTTAAATTAATTTCTAGAAGAACCTTGTCATCTATAATGTTCTGATGATAAAATGAATTAGTATTAGTAATAACAAAGGTCCCCACTATAAATAAAGATGCAAGCTTTAGTTTGGCAATATGAAAATAGTGGGACATACTCTTCTAATTGTTTCTACGTTCTGGTTAGTTATACAAGTATAACTCTTGTGTTCATTAGTAATAGAGGTGTAACTCATATGTTCATTAGTTATAGAGGTATAACTTATGTATTCATTCCATCTACGACCTGAAAATTATGGTCTCACTTATATTCAACTAAGAAAAATATAGCTAGGAACAATATACGATAAGAAAAAGAATGTTTTGTATTGAATCTTATCTCAACTGCAATGTTGATGGGGATATGGTTATTAAGAAATGATATTATATTTAATAATTAGATATACGGTGAGTTATCCAATGAATGGAGTCTCATGTGCAAAATCACACAATTGTATGAAATGATAAAATGACATTAGTTCTAGAGAGATTAGGTAAAAATGATTTTACCCATTTCTACGACATTGTAGTTCGTAGTTGCTTTGCACCATCTCTTGCAGATTTAGCAGATTTAAGAGACCAAACTATTTTTAATATAACTAGTTCAGCATAGGTCAAACTAGTGATATGTGGGAGCCACATAAACTCAAAGTATGGTAACTAGATATTCCATCTCATTTATGTAATGAGAAAGGATATATGTTGGCACCGGAAATTTCTTTAAAAAAAATTGTAGCTAGAAATATTAAAAGCACCAACAATTTTTTTCTAACAAATTTGACCTATCACAAGCTCACAATTGTGTCCTAGTCTTCTACCATAAGTTAGATCGTAACTTAGTACAAGGTAATATTTTGCTCTCTTTTTGCAATGCTATGTTTCTCAATTTTGATATAATGTATTGGTTTGCCCATTGATGAAATGTATTTAACTCATGTTATCGTTCATTTTGAAATGTATATCATGTTGTGGTTTACTGTCTTAGTGGAATGTGTCTGTCATGCTCTAATTATACTGTGGAATTTTTTTTGGTGGCCATGCTGTGTTGTATGTGGTCGGGAAACCTTCTTGTTGAATGTATGTTTTGTTTGTATGTTGAATAATTAATATAATGAAACAGCAGAGCTCTTTGAGCCCGTACGTGCAACTGCTCGTTGAGAAAAGAGAAAACAAAGCTTGCTAAGCTAGAGAGTGACAATTAATGTGTAAATTGATAGAGATGACATGATAGTTGCTGTACTTCACATAATCTTTGATAGCTTTTGTGAATTTGTACACCACATGTAGAAACACATAGTCACACACCCAATCGATATCGATCGATGACACGTAGGCAAGTCACTGAGGCGAGCTGGTGCACAACAACACTTACCAGCTGCTTATTTTCACACAGTTCACTGTGGGGAGCTTAGGGTCACGAGCTACACACTACACAGATGGAGTCACGGCGCAACATAGCTATCGAGACACACTTTACTTCACCTTGTCGCACCTCGGGCGCACGCGGACTTGGAGCGGCACTGCCATCTCGCACGACAGGCGGAGCACCTCCGACAGGTCGACGGCGCTGCTGGCCGTGTCACCAGCCGCCGGCATCCACTCGAACTCGTGCAGCAGCGTGGCCATCCATGTCGTCACGGTCGTCATGGCCAGTGACTTTCCCGGGCAACTCCTCCTGCCGGACCCGAACGGCACGAGCCTTCCGTCGGCGCCGAGCACGGACACGTCCTGGGCCTTGCCGCCCGGGAGGAATCGCTCGGGCTGGAACTCGAGCGGCGCGTCCCACACCTCCGGGTCACGGCTGATGGCCCACTGGTTCACCATCGCGGTGGTGCCCGCCGGGACGAGGTGGCCGTCCACGTACGTGTCGGAGATGGCCCTGTGGCGCCACGAGAGCAGCGGGCCCGGCGGGTGCATCCTCAGGGCCTCCTTGAGCAGGGCGTGCAGGTAAGGCAGCGACGGCGTCGCGGACTCGGTGGCGGGGTTGTTCCGGCCGACGACCTCGTCGAGCTCGCGGTGCACGTTGGCTTGGACGTCGCGGTGGAGGACGACGTGGGCGAGGGTCCACTCCATGAGCACGGCCATGGCATCGGTTCCTCTGAAGATCATCTCCTGATAGAAAATAAGGACGGCTGCTGCTTTAGTTTCTATACTAGTTCAGTGCTGCAATATCTGTATTACTACTAGCCATCCGTTTATGGGATTCTTTCTACATAAAGAATTGGCAGGAGGAGGAAAAGTTGGAGGACCTTTTTGCACGCACTAAACATTTAAATTAAGAGGCTTTGTTACTCTTTTCCTAGATCATGATTCGAACAAAAGTGCTACCCGTGATCTAGCACTCTTGTTTCCTGTAGTCCTGTTGTATTTAGTGTGTTAGCCTACGTTTTTTTTATAAATATTAGTTGGTGTGTATAATTAAGTTTTTGATATAGAGAGACGTTCTGCTGGTTTTGTAGTGGTCAGCAGTTAATTGCATGACCTCTTACCCAAAGCACAGCGGCGATGTCTGCGTCGGAGAGCCGCTCGCTCTCCTGCAGGGACAGCAAGATGTCAACGAAGTCACGCGCCTCTCCGACGACCGCCTGCTTGTTGGCACGGTGCTCCCGGATGATGCCGTGCACGAACCGGTTGACCCGCGGCATGAGCTCCGCGCACCGCGCACCCACGCCCTGCGGGTCGAGCGGCGCCAGCCCGGGGAAGTAGTCGCACCAGTTCTCCTTACCGAGGAGCTCGTACCCTTCCTGCACCATCTCCAGCAGCTCCCGCACCTCCTCCTCCTCCTTCCCCGCCGACACGTCGTACTCCTTGCCGAACACGAACCGCATGATGTAGTAGAGCGACGCCCGGCGAAGCAGCCCGCGCACCCGGACGACGCCGGTGCCGCTACGCAGCGCGGCGACGACGCCCTCCCCGACGCGCGCGCGGTACGGCGCGAAGGCGTCGACCTGCCTCGGGCCGAACAGGTGGGCCGCGGCGACGCGCCGGAGCGCGCGCCAGTACGGCCCGTGCTCCGCGAACCCGACGGAGCGGTGGAACATGAGCCCGTACGCCGCGTGGTTCGTCGGCCGGTCAGCGAACGCCGGGTTGTCGAGGATCGCCTTGGCCACGTCGGGGTGGGACGTGACCACCGCGCGGACCGGGCCCAGCGACAGCGCCATCAGCCGCTTGGCGCCCGGCCGGCCCGCCGCCTCGTGGGCCAGCGAGCGGTGCGCCAGCCCGGACATGAGGCCCAGGCTGCCGACCACGGGGAGCCCTTTGGGCCCCGGGATCGGAGACGGCGTCGGGCGCTGGCCCCGTGCCCTCCAGTACTTGCCCCATGCAGGGCCACCTGGGTGAGCCCAGTACAGCAGGGACGCGCCTGCCCATGCAAGGCATGCGAAGAGGGCGATGTAACCCAAGCTAGTGCCTACGGCGACAAGCGTGCTCATGTTCTCGTGCTGCCCGCCGGAGATGGCTGGGATTAAGGTCAGGGGCAGCACCCACCAGCCCTCAGCAGTGCTATCCATCGTGAGTGTGGTGTGTTTCTCGTGGCTGCGTTTCGTTGCGCTGTGTGTATCTGAGCTGCAGCACGGGAGCGGTATTTATAGGACTTTGTGGGAGGGAACATTCGAGGGTCCATGTAAAGGTGACTCAATCATTGGCAACAAAAAGATTTGAAAAATGCACTGCTGGGCCCTGCTTTTTTTTTTATTATTTTCATTTGCTATGTTATCAATCAGTGAATTGTAACAAAAAAAAAAATAGTGGCACAAGTTAACCTATGTCTACGAGTTAAACACTACACATGCCACATATAATTTACTGGAAACCTGGATAGCTGGTCAAACGTATAGCCACTCCACGTA
Organism: Eleusine coracana subsp. coracana; assembly: GCA_032690845.1. NCBI lineage: Eukaryota > Viridiplantae > Streptophyta > Magnoliopsida > Poales > Poaceae > Eleusine > Eleusine coracana. The sequence goes on along the minus strand of CM064422.1, from coordinate 62,459,021 downwards.
TAAATAGTTTTTTTTAGAAAAATAAAAAATTAACATATTCTCATATATATACCATCTAAAACATCCAAACAAATACTACCTTACTTTTAGTTTGGCTGGTTTAATGAAACTTAATAAGCCACAATTCAGTATATGGCTTGTTTGTTGACTATTCTTCGTTCATTAAAATTTATGACCTTACATTATACGATTATAACATGTGTTCTTGTTTTTATTGCTATTTTACAGATGCATGATATGAATGAGACAATTCTTGCACAATCATGCTCTTAGGTTAGTAAATACATCAGCTTGTCTGGCAATAAAATGAGTTTGGCTCATCTCATGTTCCATATGACATCTTTCCTTGAATACTCGGAGTATGTCCTTTTTCCTCAAGCTCCACAACTCGATCGCATCACTACATGTAGATGGTTATGCTGGAGAGTTGGAGTAGTTATGCTGTTTGAAACTAGTGTACAATCGTTAGATCCACCAAACGAGAGAAGGTTAGTTCTCGGGCTAAAGGATAAGAGAGACCAGCAGACGTCGTACCAAATCCATTAGTAGTAGGACCGAATGATATTTCAAACTACAGTTTGCTTTCAGTGACCTGTGCGTTAGTTTCACCACCGATTTCATATTCCAAATATCCCTTTATTGGGAGGAATACACCCTGTGCAATGCGTGGACAGATGCGCGGAAAATTCATGGCAACACACAAAACAATCACGAACAAATCAGGAAGCGTATCCCCCTGTTTCAGGTTGGAGAGATCCTGCCTGAAGGCGGCCATTATTCGCCTTTTGGTGTGCAGACATCATCTGAAAGCTTGAGATAAACGGCCCGAGGTAGCTAGTCTTCTTCCACTCTTGCTGTTGCCTAACTCCTCCGGACGGACGCGGGGACAGCCAGGCCCGACGTGTCGCCTCGCCGAATGTCCGGAAAAGATTTTGTATTTTCAATCGAGGACGTAGTTGGACAGCAATTTCACCGCAAGTCGCCGGAATTCATGATCAAAATGCAGACACCGACTCTCCGATCGCAGCACAACCGTTGATGGTCACCATCCAGGCTTCATTCCAGGCATTCGAGCACGCCGTTCTATCGCGACTGACAGGTGCAGATTCAAACGAGCTGGACGAGCAGTCGAGAAGGGTTTAGCCTGGCGTCGGAATCCGCCAGGGCACCCAGCGATTCAAACAGGGAAATGAAAAACAAGTGTTCCCCTGATTTGCTTTTTGATTCGGAAAACTAATCGCGATCGGAGTCCACATGAAGATCAGGGCTTTCTGCACGCGCGCCGATGAGCGTTGATCTCCACCCGGCTCCCGACCTAACCGGAGTTCTTATTTCTTAATGAGAAATGCGCCTGGTACTTACTCCGTAGTTTGGCACCTGCAAATCTAATGATATACTATACATTGTGGGCGTGCTACATAAGTTCCATATTTATCACAATGATGAATCCTATTGTGTTCACGAATAATTGTGCTCTTTCGAAATAAGAAACAAAGAAATACGCATAGTTGTTAACAGTATCGATTCACATGCTGCACGAATTGGCACATAGCATCTTTTTTATCTTTCTGCGGGATTATGGAGATGGGGAGCCTTTGTTTGGGCCTAACCTAATTTTGCTGGGCTAAGCTCCAACGCAAGTAAGCTTCGCCGATTCTTGCTAATTTCCTGCAATTTCTTGCTCGCTCGATCGGTAGCTGTGCGGTCAAAATTCGAATCGAGTTTTGGTTCGTTCAAAGATTTAATCGACGAGAAAAAGGTAAATCTGTTCGAGCACCTATGCGAGGTGACATCTACGGTTAACTCTTGGTCCAGCTCCTTTGGCTACTCCGTGTGATCCACTGTTGACTTGTCTCTGTCAGGACCGGATGCGCAACTGACTGACGACTTTGTCCGCAGCATGTAACGAGATATCCATTTGTCAGTGGAGAACCCTAACTGCCAAAAAGCTGAAAGGGAGCATGCGATTCCGATATACGCGACCTTTTCGTATGATAAATCCAAAGCAAATTCTGTTGGAGGCGCAAATTGCCTGTATAAAATACGCTGTGATTCGATCTCGCAATCTTTTGTGGCAGAATCGAACTTTCCTGTTTCTGCACACTTGCAGAGCTAGCAGATTCAGAGCTAAGAGCTATAGCGCCCCCTTCGTGTGCAAATCTTTTGTAACATAAGCCTGATTGATTATCTAATGCACTGCTTTGCACACAATAATACAAACGGAATCATTTTCCAAAATTTTATTAACCATGCCAAGCCAATGTGCAAGTGACTACTGCTCCACTCCCGTGAAATTAAAGGTGGGGGTGTGCTCATACACATAACACCACTCACTAATCTTTTGCTATTTCTCCCGAAAAAGTTTGGCTTGTTACGTATCTTTCAGAGTTGATGATCCCTAAGAATATGGCTTTTGATTGAGGCAAATATAACTGCTACCTAAGCCTCACATTCAGCTATATCCAGAGTATGATGACATAGGAACCATCATGCCAATTGCCAACTCATTCACTTGAAAGTACAGAGTTACTCACGGTCTTGTCATTGGCTCATAGGTTCAGAGGGCAGAGCAAATATAATATTTGCAGAGGCAATAATGCCCGATTCAGACTACTTGCTTCAAGATATTTCAGCATCCGGAGTGAAAGGTTCCTCTTGTGTTTTTTTATCGTCGTCTCCATTGGCTAAGCTAGCTCTAAAGTAGACCACAATCAATCAACCAACAGCATGATCAGTTCAACTCATACATATCTCCATGGAGTGGTGCTATGGATATGACTGAACTGCTGCCTATAGTCGTTACACTCACTACTGATTACACTTGGAGTGCTACTTCCAATGTAGTAATTATTTGGCCATAAGTGTTCGATGATGATCAGAGAGGTTTCAGTACTGAGCAAACGAAGAAATTCAGAGGCACTGCCAGCCGACTTGACTTGAACTCTGTTAATCCACGGAAGAATATTGACAACTATGATGTAACCAGCAAAGTTAGTTATCGCCTCCTGAGAGCATAACCAGTCTCTTCATGTGCGTATATACGGCATCAGCGCTGTCAATTCTCCAGACAACTAATGAGCAGTGAGACTGAGATCGCTCCCACGTTCATCAGCTCCTTGCCTTTTCGTAGCCGATCTATGCCATTCATGACGCAGAAAAGCGTATCTGGAACCCAGAAATCGCATGGAAGAGTGACGGTGACGCTAGGCGATTGTTCGTGCTGTGACCGGTTGCTTTCAGTGTTGGGTTCGGCCACTTTTATTGTCCTCTGCGATCTGCCCGGGCGCGGTCAAACTAAACTAATCGGAGCGTTCGTGCGGTGCGGTCCAGCCCAACTCTTTCTTGGTCCCTTGTGCTTGACTTGTCTTCACGTTTTTTTTTCTTACCCATTAGGCGAAGACCGGGGAGGACTTGACCTGCTTTTATATCCTGGGAGCTGGTGTGTGTGTGTGTGTGTGTTTGAGCAAAAGGAGCTGATGTGTGTGCAACGTCACTGAACAGGCATCACGCCCGTCAATGGAGAAAAGAATTGACCTTCCATTCCAATTTCCAAGTTCCGAGTTCCGACGATGAGATTGGGTTTGTTACCAAGCCGGAGCTAGTTTTTTGCTACTGGGCCGTGGTGATGATTTCGGACGGGGAAGTTGCAATGGGCCTATTGCCAAAAGAACGTGGGCTTTCCAGCTCAGCTTACTCACGATTCACGAACATGTCAGCCCATCTTTCTCAACCATGCACGCCCAGGCGGGCCAGCTTCCCTGAACCTGGACTTTTTGGTTACGCTGTCCTGTTCGACAACAGCTTCCCTTCCATCCGGCCACGTTCTCATCGTTGTTATTTCGGAAAAGAAAAAGACAGATAAACTACACAAATACACACAGCTTGTCTCCAATCTCACGCGCTAAACCCATAACAATTTTTTTTAAAAAACCAGCCTACCGACATCGCACCCTTCCTTACATGCGCGCACATCGCCTCTCCAACCCCGACACCCATTTATACCCGTCGCCGGCCCAGTGGCCATCGCCACAACAAAGTCATCGCCAAATATCATCACACTGCGCCACAAGCAAGAACAAGCACACCCGCCATGGCCAGAGCAAGGAGTCTGTGCTGCTTCGTGTCGCCGACCCGCGGCAAGCCGTCCGACGTCAAGACCCGCCGCAGCACCGCCGCGTGCATCTGCTGCATCGGCCCCCACCACAAGCCTTCCGGCGCCGGCGGCCTCGGCCCCAACGCCGCCGGCGCCGACCTGAGCGCGAGGTCGCCGCTCATCGGCTGCTGCGGAAGCGGAGAGAACGTCCGCGGCCGCACACCCACGCGCACGCCCACGGCCCGGCGGCGCCTCTGCGGCGCGCGGTCCCGCACGCCGCGCCGCGCACCCGCGTCGTCGGCGCGCGTGGTGGTGGTCAACGCCGCGGCTCCTGCGGCCAGGACGCCGCGCACCCCGACCACGCCGCTCGGGCGGAAGCAGCAGCAGCGCGGGTGCTGCGTGCAGGGCAACGCGAAGCTGGGTAGGCGGCGGAGCTGGTTCCGGTCCGCGCGGCAGGCGGTGGTGGCGCAGCAGCAGCAGAACACGCCGCGATTCCCAGCAGGCCGCGACGGCGGGAACAGTGGCGGCGTGAAGGTACACGACGCGCGGGTGGCGGAGGTGGAAGCGCGTCAGGCGGCGGCGGCGAAGGTGGTGGTGGTGCTGGAGGAGGAGGAGGCGTGTTCCATCGACGACGAGTACGCGCAGCTGTGCAGGGAGGGGTTCTCGCGGGAGGACGTGGCCGCGGTCACCATCCAGGCATTCTTCAGAGGTCACCTGGTGAGTCAACACAACATTCCTTCCTCGAATATTGAATTTGTGATACTCTGCTTCCTGGTGATGAGCTTGCGTGTTGAACGCTGAGAAAGAACCATGGGATCGTTTTGTTGTTGTTGTTGATTGACAGGCGCGGCGGGCGTGCAAGGCGCTCAAGAGTCTGGTGAGGATTCAGGCGGTGGCGCGGGGCGCATACGTGCGACGGCAGGCGGAGGTGGCGATCCACTGCATGCAGGCCATGGTGCGGCTGCAGGTGCGCGTGCGCGCCAGGCAGATGCTCACCAAGCCCAAGGACAAGGAAGGGCAGCTCCTCCTGCAGAGCTGATCGATCTAAGGCCGTGTGCAAATTATTCCACTCGAAATAATCTTGGAAATGCAAGCACCGGATGAAACGGGGTACAAAATGTTTGGCTTGTGTATCGTGCAAGACATTTTTGCCGTGTGTTTCTTGTTATGACGAGTTGTCCGGGGTTTGTTCCTCTGTAATTTTCTGATTGCTTTCTATTTTATTGTGCAAATGCTGTAACTGTCATGAACTGTAATGTGGTCCCTCTGTTATTGTGGCTGTGTACTACTTACTATCTGTTAATCTGATCACACGATATAAACCACATCTCCGAAATATAAAATTGTACATACGACACTGAAACATCAATTTCATTCAAAATGGGACTGACATACATTTTATTATTCCGCAACGGATAATTCGGCAAAGTGGACAAAAACCCTGGGCACACACGTTCAAAACAACAAACTCCAACGAACTTCCATTCACGACGCATGCGACGGAAAGGGGCACAAGCAACTTCAGAAAACGGATTAAATGTTCCCGGGGCTGACGGCTAATGCTGGTTGTTGTTGTTATTGTAATTGTTGTTGTTGTTGTTATTGTTATTGTAATTGTTGTTGTTGTTCCTGGCGGCTTGCTCCCCGTTGGACTGCGGGCGCATCTGCTGTCCGTTGATGGCGTCAGGGGGCGGCGGGCGCTGCAGGCTCTTGACGTACTTCCACGTGTCACGGCTGGAGATCTCCTCCCACCACCTGCTGACGTTCTTGCGCGACTCGAAGAGGCGGCGCGACCGCGGGTCGGCGGCGAGTTTGTCGCCGTTGGGCAGGTGCGACAGGTCGGCGATGGTGAAGTTGTCGCCGGTGAGGTACCTGGCCTCCTCCAGCCGCTGCTCGTAGATGTCGAACAGCTTCTCCAGGTCCTTCTTCCGCTGCTCGAACAGCTTCACCATCTCCTCCTCCTTCTTCTGCGCCGCCGCATCTCCTGCTCCTCCTCCACCGGCCGCCACGCCCACGCGCTTGGTCGACGCGTTGACCACAACAGGGACATCCCTGTCCATGCCATTGCCGTTGCCGTTGACATTATTGCCGTTGGTGGTGTCGTTCTGCTTGGGCAGGGACTGCGGCAGGAAGGCGAGGCTGTAGACCATCTCGGCGCTGGGCGCGTCGAAGCTCTGCGCCTCCGTCATCAGCCACTGCTCGATGGACGCCCGCTCCAGCGCGCCCGTGCCGATCAGGTCCGGGTTCCCCTGCTTCGCGTACTTGTGCGAGATGTGACGAAGGATCCCCCTCGAGTCTGCATTACATACGCATGTCATCAAGCATGATTCACAACCTGCGTACAAATGAATGCTCGATCGTGGACTTACCGGAGAGGGTGAGGCCGTCGTCCTCGAACGTGAGCGCCTCGCCGTGCGACTGCGCCATCACACAGAAGCATCAGAAGGCGTCGACGTGCATCAGTGTAAGTCTGCCAGTTGAGTACGTATGTACCTGGAGCTTGAGGTACTGGGGCATGCGTTTGGGGCCGCGGTACGCGTCGACGCGGATGAGCTGGAACTCGACCTCCTTCTCGAACAGGCACATGAGCACGCGTGCCACCTCCGCTGAGGTGGGCGACCCGAAAACCTTCACGCTCGCCATTGCAGAGGTAGCTCTGGTAGCTTGAACTCAGAGCGCTTGGTTGTGAACTACGTATAGCACTTGAAGGGTGGACGATGTTTGTGTGCGACACTTGGATCGCTTGCCTGTGCTTTTATACTTGCCAAAGTGGCAATGGCAAAATTCCTTGCTTCGCAACGGGTAAATCTAAAGATAGAAAAAATAAACAAAAGGGAAAAAAGAGGCAGTAAAGAGCAAAGTTTTCGATGCTAATTAAAGGGAAAGAGAAGGCTTACTAGATCGATCTGTGCGTCGCATAAGGTAGCATCATTGCAGCCACTGGATTTCCAGTTCCAGGCTATTAGAGTGTTCATCAAAACAGACAAGCATATAGCCTACTTTGACAGCGAGAAGCTCTCTCGAATGAAATAAAGATTGTGAGAAGAATCAATCAAGTTCTGAATGTATAATTGTTGAAGGAAAAAGAGAAAAGTATACACTCAATTTGTTCATTAGCCAACGTAGGATCGGAACAGAAATATGCTTAAATAAGTGAAGTACTAGAACAGTTCACAATGCCACCATGTTGGATCGAACAGAAATCATGACTTGAGATGTAAGCAAAATTCAGCTGAAAGCAAAAGGAGATACAACAGCCTTAATGGATGCTCTGTGTTCTCTGGTATCAAGTGGCATCATCAAGTCTTTAGCAAAGGATTTCCTTTATTCTCTTTGATTTTTTTCTATTGAGAAAATGTTGATACAAAAGTTCAAAAATACTATATATCTTGCAGTTGCATTTTCTAGTGTTGTAGTAATTTATTTAGAACTCTCGAGGAATTAAATTGCATGTTCAAATGATTTACAACATGGCTTGCTAGTAGCAGTAGCCACTAGGCCGTACATTAACGAAGATTTATTTTGTGCTCCCTCCAGAAGTGTTTTGTTGTCGATAAGGCAGGGCAGTTAGTTCAAAAATGAACTAGTAATCCGTCTTGACGTCAAGAAAAAGAGATCTTTTATGGTGTTTGTAAATATTGTGAACCGTCTATTCCCTCTAATCCAACGCTTCACAACTAAAAGTATCAACTAAAAAGTAATTAAATATGGATGGAGGTACTTCAATATTAGGGGTAAGGAGGTAACTTCATTCGTTGACTTATCTGGAATGTTAAAGACAAGGAAATCAATCAATCATGTGATTATCTCTTTCCTTACATTGTTTTGGTAAGATTTACTTGGTATGGTTTTTTCTTTTCCACTAGACGATATAAATTCATACCTTTTTTTTACTAATTTAGACGTAGGGGAAATATTTAGGATAATGCATAGTTTGATCAAAATTTACTCATTATGATTTTTTGTTCTCTAAACTCACCTTATGTCTCTTTGATTAGTGATTAGCTTATATGCCTTCTCATATGTTTCTTGCATCCTATCTCAAGCATTCTAATCCAATACTCCGGCTCTTCTAATTTTCTATGCCATATTCCCATAATCTTTCGAGGCATGAGAAATTGAGTAATAAAAAAAATCAAGTACATCATTAAGTTATTTATGAAATGTACAAATGTATAGTTCCAATCATACTGCTCATGACTTGTATAGCCTTCTCAAGTGATTTTGGAATCGTACTTTACGTAAATCCTTGTGATCGATGAAACACCTCTCCCACACATCCTATGGCTACCCAATTCCTCAATGGCTCTTACGTTGTCACGAAGAGAGAGAGAGAGAGAGAGAGAGAGACTCATAAAAGTAAGGATCTTAGAGCATCTCCAAAAGCTCCCTAAAAAATTGATCCCAAAAGAGTGTTTTTGGGAGCAATCTAAAAATTATTATGTAGAAGTTTTCTTGTCTCCTCCAATAATTCTCACTAAAAATAGATCAAAAAAATATTTAATTGAGCCACATCAGCATCTGAAACCATAAAAATATTAATTTTCTTCTAAATATAAGTATTGGAGTCCCTAATTTCTCCCTTATTTCTAGCTACAAATAAGAAGAATTTAGAGAGAGAATAAATCTGTGAGTTGTTTAGGGGAGCTGTTAGAGATGGTTTTTTAGACTAAACCCCATTAATTTGATTTAGAAAGAGTTTTTGGAGAGATTTTGGAGATGCTCTTAGTTACTATATTAATAATTATTTGTTACTAACTATAATAATTCCTATTCCATACCTTGCCCTTTTCTTAATCGACGGTTAAATAATCTCTTGGTACCTTTAAATATCTCGCAAACTTCTGGAATGAGTACAATTTTTATCCACTACACATAGAAAATGGGGACAAGATCACGCAGTGACAATTATATGTTCTAATTTGCACACAAAATGAAGACATTACAGTTTTGAATAAAAAAACAAATACATTAAAATCTGGACAAGACCACGTAATGATTTGTGCTAATTTCACTAACCAAGTAACCATGAATCCAGGTTTCTACACAAAACGAAGACATCAGAATAGGAACCTTATTTTGCTATAAGTCACCCAAATTAGACTTTGCCCTGGCATCCATATCTATTTTAGTCTAGTAGTCCCTGTAGAGTGTGGACCAAGTGATAAGGTAGAGCCTGTCAAAAGAAAAAGGGACTTGCTAATTGTCAGCTGATTGAAAGTTTGGATAATTTTTAATCACTGCTTTGAGTTATCGGATCTAGATCCAATGATTTATGATTATTATACAAAAATTCCTATAAAAAAAATCAAAACACAAAATAACAAACTAGTGATTGAAATCGTTCAGTCGATTGAAACCTAGGAAGCATGAAAGAAAAAAGGTGACAAGGTAGAGACAGAGTTTCAGTTGACGTTCACGAGTGTGGTGTCTACACCATTTTCAGTGTCATTTTCCCCATTTGATCCACTGAGCTCTACAAACGATGACTCCATGAGGCATGCTAATGTCGTTCCAAGATAATCTTGAGATCTGTTGAAGCCAAATGTACTGCCAACGGGCAAAAAGGCTCTGGCACTTTTATTGATTGAATCGAAATGAACTGATGAATACAACTCTGGTATTGCAAAACCATGACATGACTCGAGACACCGCAAGAAGGCTTCATATTATTTTGGTCCACGGGACGACGATGGTAACACGAGGAGCTTGACAACAACAACACGTTATGAAGCCTGACAAAGCCGGCCGCCGACGAGGAAGAGGAACTGAACTCGCCGCGGTGCAGAAACCACGCCGCCGTACCGATCGCTCACTCGAACGTGCCAGGGTGCTCCCTCTGCATCTTAATCACCTGTTTCCATGAGTCGCGGTTCGAGATAGCCTCGTACCACTTGGCCACATGCTTCTTGGAGGTGAAGAGCTTCCTGCCTCTCTCGGAGGAGTTGATGATGTAGTGCGAGTTGGGTAGATGGGAGAGGTCGGCGAGAGTGAACTCGTCGCCGGCCAGGAACCTGTTCTTGGACAGGATCTCGTCGTAGACGCCGAGCATGGTCTGGACCTTCTTCTCGTTTTCCTCAATTTTGCGCTCGTCGGGGTAGACGTCCTTGAGGTGGGGCGCGAACGCGAGCTGGAAGACGAGCTCGGAGCTGGGGGCGTCGAAGCTCTGGGCTTCGGCCTGCAGCCACTGTTCTATCGACGCACGCTCCAGCGCGCCCATGCCGTAGAGCTTCCTGTTGCCATCCTCGGGGAATTGGGTGCAGAGGTAACGGCAGATCGCCCTTGAATCTGCCATCGGAGAAGAAGCACATTGCATTTTCGTCATTGGGTACTCAAGGTAAGATTTAAATCAAGAAACAACCAGTGATTTTATTTTCGTGAACGTGTAAGAGGGAGAAAAAACAGAGAAAACACAAAAGATGAATGGAGGATCCATCATTTCATCTGGCATCCTGACAGTTTACTTACCGACAATAGTTTTGTCACCATGCTTGAAAGTCACCTGCCCAGTAGGATCCTGCAGGAAGAAAAACACCTCAAATTGTGTTTATCTCAGTACTGACGGCCCAAAAAACACTGAATATAATGGATAAAAACTTACACGTAGCTTGATGAACTCAGGAAGCTTGTGCGACTTCTTGAACGTGTCAGTGCGGACGAGCTCAAACTCGAGGTTCTTCTCGAAGAGGCAAGTCAGGACCCTCGCGACGTCGGTGGACGCCGGCTGACCGAACACTTGCAGTCCTGCCGCCATTGCTTGAAACTGTTGTCGGTTTCTTCTCTCTTAGGTGACGAGAGACAGAGCGAGCAGTATGTTTTGATCTGAAGGTGAATGAGGCAGAGGCGCTGATGAAGATAAGGATTCATCCACAGGTATTTATGGAGACGGATTATATGCTTGCCTTGCTGCCGAGGATTACAGGACGACATCCAGGGGGAAAGTGAAAGCTCAAAGATAAAGAATGCCAGGATTCTTGCTTAGAGCAGCCATGCTGTTTCCGGGAAACAAAAGAGATTGCAAAAATATGATCTCCCATCCCTTTAACAATGGTGTGACCAATACGAACGGTGGTAGATAGACGATTGAATATTGCGAAGAAGGTGTTCTCATCCTTGTACGATATGGGCACAAAAGATGAACCAGTGACTTATGTCGGGGTTCAAGAATAACCAGATAGGGCTTTGATTAAAGCTATTTTCTTAATAAAATGTTTAGCACGGGACTGTGAACCCTTTATCAGTGTTTGGGAACTAGGTGGTTGCCTTTGCGTGCTAACAGGTGAAGTAATAGGTACAAAATAAAGCTAATATCCGATAACAGATAACCTAGTTGCAGATACCGTATGCCTCAAGAAGAACGAACAAGAGTTCAATATGAGCTTTCAATGGTCCCCGATGGGCGATGGTAGTAATGGGCCATCAGAGACCTTGCATATGCAAGGTACTATGCGATAAACAGGGCGTCACCAGCTTCCGGAGTATTGGGTATGTTAACCAGCTACGTTCCTCTTTGCTATTAGTGATCTCTGATCATTTATCAACATTCACTGAAAGTCGTTCATGGTGCAGTGATTATTCACTTTCGTTATATTTAAAAATTAGTCAAGTTGCCCGCAGGGTGAAACCAAGAAGATGAACTGAAGGAATGAGACGATGCAGCGAGTTTGCACGCTTCAGTGTCCAATAAGACATAAACAAAAGTTAACTGATGGCCGGCCTTTAAGCAAGTGAACGCTTTGCTTTCTGTACTTTGGTATGTTTTACTCTCGAGATCAAAATTCTTTTGCACCTTGATACATCAAAAACCCTCAAACTAGATCTTATTGAACCAAAACAAAAAGAATCCCAACACAAGGAAAACCAAGAAGATGAACTGAAGGCATGAAACGATGCAACGAGTTTGCACGCTTCAATGTCCAACAAAACAGAAGCAAAAGTTTACTGATGGCCGGCCTTTAAGCAAGTGGACGCTTTGCTTTCTGTACTTAACAACCCTCAAACTAGATCTTACTGAAGCAAAACAAAAAGAATCCCAACAAGGAAAACAGTTCAGGGTTACGCTGTGAATGTGCCATTTCGATAAATATGGTAACCAGTAAAAGATCAAGCTCCTATCTGATGGTAAAATGACACGTGGAAAAAAACAGGTAATCATTCACCAAAAGGTAGATGGACAACTTTATATTTTTCTCAACAGAATTTTCGTAACAAATAGACACAGCGTACATTAAACATCACATGATGGCTTCATATTATTCTCGTTGACATGACAATAGCAATGCGGGAATACATATGACTAAGGAAACACTGCACTGTAGAAGCCTGACCGACGCAAATAATGAACCGTTGTCGCTCAAGATAAACTCCATCGCTCGCCAAATCAAGCCATTACTCGAATGCACCAGGATGCTCCGTTTGCATCTTGACAACCTGCCTCCATGTCTCGCGCTTCGAGATTTTATCATACCACTTTGCCACATTCTTCTTGCTGGTGAAGAGCTTCCTTCCTCTCTCAGTGTTAACAATATAATGCGAGTTTGGAAGGTGGGAAAGGTCAGCCAGGGTGAACTCATCACCAGCCAGGTATTCAGTCTTTGAGAGTATTTCATCATAAACATCGAGGACCTGCTTAAGCTTATCCTCATTTTCAACAATAACAGCCGGGTCTTGACGAATGCCCAGATGACTCAGATGAGGAACAAATGCCAGCTGAAACACAAGTGCGGAGCTGGGAGGGCTAAAGGTTTGAGCTTCTGCTTGAAGCCATTGTTCTATTGATGCCCGCTCTAGAGCCCCAGATCCATAAAGGGTCTTGTTACCATCATTTGGAAATTGGTTACAGAGGTAACGGCATATATCCCTGGATTCTGCATGAAAAGGTTCACCTTTCAACACTCAATAGGAAATGAGATTAAGAATGTTACCTAGTCATTGTGTATTCAAGTATTCTTACCAACAAGAGTTTTGTCACCATGCTTGAAGGTCACTTGGCCATTCGGATCCTACAAAGAACAAATGGAACACATGAAAATTTGAACTTATTTGAAATTAAAGTAATCAGGAAAAAAGAAAAGATGAGAGTGCCATACCCGTAGCCTAATGAACTCAGGCAGCTTATGTTGTGTCTTAAATGTATCAATACGGACAAGTTCAAACTCCAAATTCTTCTCAAAGAGGCATGTCAGAACCCTGGAAACATCAGTAGATGCTGGCTGGCCAAACACTTGCAGACCTGCTGCCATACTTTCCTTGAATTTGCTTGAACTCTTGCTCAAACCGTGAAATGAAAATGAGGGGTGACGCCAACAGGTCTCGCTTGCAGGTATTTATAGAAACAAACAGATGAAATGCTTGCCTTGCTAACTTATACAATAAAATGGAAAAGGGAAAGTGTAAAGAGAAAGGGGAGGGTCTGGATACTTGCTTGCAACAATCATATTGTCTCTACCACTAAACAATACATGCAGAACAGTCTTATTTATTTTCCATCATTCTCTAAACACTTCAATTAGACATAAAGTGGAACTGGAGTTTGGTTGGTTGCACAGTGCACAAAGTTTATAACTGTCGGTCATCAGAATTGATTTTGGTAAGCAAGAAGATTGACATCAAGTAACATAAGTATGAGAGAATCTTGTGACTTCTATCAGGGTATAAGAATTAGGTTCTGGACAAAAGCAGTGTCCCTTGTATGGAAGTCAGATAGAATCCAAATGTTAAATGGATGCAAGTTAAGAACAAAGGAGATGTCTGCATGTGCTAATGCTTTAACAGAGAACAAAGAACATGCCTACATGTACTTAAGTTTTAAACTAGGTATTTCGGCAGTTAAAAAACACAATTGATCTTTAAGGACCAATACATGAAAAATAATATATAAAATGACCTTTGCTGATTTTTCTTCTACATGAGATTACTCATAATGGCATATGGGATAGTAAATGAAGTGGGAAAATCCAATGGATCAATAAAAAAAAAAGAAATTGTAGCTCATTCCGAGTAACACTAGCAATTGTTGTTTGTAATCTGAAAAAGTAATTTATCTTATGCTTCGACCTGTAGTGATGACTGATGACAGCTTAGAGCCAGTAACAATATGAAAATTTCTAATGCATTACTCCTGAGTCAATGTCCAATAACCATGCACAATTTCTAACATCTCTAGCTATAGATTCCTTCAACAAATCACCACAATTTATGGTTTTATCACTAGAGTAGCTTCCCTGAATATATATGATAGAACCATATTGAAAGCCAGAAATAGTGATGTTATCTTTAGATTAGTTACCTCTGTCTCTAATACAGGTCAGAGAATCCTTGACTCCTTGTGTTAAAAAACAACCATACAAGGATAACTGTAAGAATATTGATAAATTCAAGAACCAGAGGAGTACAGGCATACAGAGAATCAACAATATAGTATCATAAGGTTGGTAGCTAGCATGGCAGCATTAGATAGTACAAACTACAAACAGGGCTAAGTTGATGACAAAACAGAAAGAAAGAAAGAAACTAGTAGCAGTTACATCAGAGAAAATAATGAGACTCAAGATGGCCTCGGTTGGTTCTGCAGCTCGACAACCTCCTTCCACGTAGGACGTGTTGAGACATCATCCCACCATCGAGCCAGATTCTTTCTTTCAGTGATCAACTCTGCCTTGTTGGTCCTGTTCACGATAAAATGTGCATTTGGCAAGTGCACAAGGTCTGCCAGGGAGAAATCATCACCAGCAAGGTATTGACTCTCTCCCAGCCTTTGCTCATACACGTCAAGCACCTTTGCAAGCTTCGCTTCATTCTGCTCAACCACGGTCATGTCAGTAGTCCTACCCATCATTGGAGCAAATGCAAGCTGGAAGATAATAGCCAAGCTAGGTGGATTAAAGCTCTGGCCTTCAGTCTCTATCCATTGTTCAACAGCAGCACGACCAACCGCGCCATCTTCTTTCTTGCCAAGAAGGGTCTGATTACCACGGTCAGTGTACTGATCACATATGTAGCGGCAAATTGCCCGTGACTCTGCCGAACATGAACGAGAATGATAAAAGGTGTAAAGAAAATCAGTAAATCACCATCCAATTCTATCTTTTACATTACCAGGTGAAAGCTAAAATTTTCCTGATTTCACAAAATGATTTATTCTGCTTCAGCAAGTAGCTGATGCAATGCATGCAAAATCTGTAAATTTACATTTTTTTTACTGATGAAAAAACATGCAGAAGTGAAAACGTGAAGGATTAACTAGGGAAACATGCCACTTGCTCCATGAAAAATTACAGACCCCAAGACAAGTAGGAGAATCGAGAGAGTACCAAAGACAGTGGTGAGGTGGTCTTTGAAGGCGGGAACCTGGCCGAAGGGTTGGAGCTTGAGGAAGGACGGCGATTTGTGCTCACCCTTCGACATGTCCACCTGCTGGATCTGGAATGGCACGTCCTTCTCCAGGAGGCAGGCCGCCACGCGAGCCACCGCGGGAGAGATCGCCGGCCCATACACCGTCACAGGCGCCGCCATTGCCTCGCCGTCAGAGAGGTAAGCTGAGGAGCGGGTTGATGCGATAGGGTAGAAGTTACTCGCACACTCGAGTGTCACTCAGATTTTGTGTACTGATGCCGCCGCCCGCTTGTCCGGTTCTCGCATCCTCGGTTGGCTTGGCATTTTTGGCAGCCTATCTCTGCATTAGCAAGTGTTAATGCAGAGAGACAGTTTTGGGCATTAGGCTAAATCTATACCGTTCATGTAGGAATGGACGGGTGCTCGACTGTTTATGTCGACTAGTCATTTCTGCTCCTCACCAGCGCTAAGTCCCGCAATCGCATGCTATGTACACTTCCTAACCTCCATGGTTGTGGCACACGAGGATGAACACCAGGTTTTGTGGAATTTTCACATGTGATGCAAACTCTTCTCAATACAGATTTGATGTGCATGTTCACGATTAGGGGCCAAAATTAGTTGAAGCTTGACTAGTGATTCACAGGATTAAGGGGCGAGCTCCAGGCCATGCGCCACTACCTGAGTGGCTGAGTCCTTGCCGAAAGACTCTCCAAGACGCTGCATGAGTGAGGTTGGGATTTCAGGAGAGCGCATCGGAGCAGCACAACACAGACACATTGGTGAAGACTTTGATGGCTAGCTGTGTTAGGTCGTGGTGTAGGCACTGAACATCAACGAGCTCTGGGTAGGTTGCGCTCGGCGCGAAAGATTAAGGTCCCGGTGATTCATGCCCGCGCAAAGGATTGAGCTCCAGGTAATCCCATGTGCGCCTCAATAAGATCGATGGAAAGAGAAGAACAGGCTGCATCGTGGGCCCTTTGTGCTTTTTTAATTAAAATCCATCTCAGCCCTTGATATGTAAATAGAAGGTCCAGATCCTAACTTGATATGTAAATAGAAGGTCCAAATCCTAACTAATGCCAGAGAGAGACTTCTCTGCATTTATACTACCAAAACACTACTAATGCAGAGGATTCATATGATGAGTTTGAAACAAAATTTCAGCGTTCTGATTTCTAGGAGTGATTCTTTTATGTAACGATATAATTGCTTTTAAGCTCCTGTACGAGAAGTTGCGTCAAAATAATAAAAACAATTACAGTAGCCAACACATCTCATCACGATATAAATGGACAAGTAAAACTGAGCAGGGCAGAGGACTGTCAATAGAAAGGCATATAATGAAAGTGAGAATACATATTCCATATATAGTGCCCATACTAGTAATTGTTTTTTTTTTTTGGAATAACGCCCATAATTGTTGAATCGGAATCAAACAACAGGACTAGGTTAAGTGAACCATATAATAAGTGAGAGAGTACATATTCCATACATAACAACCAGAATTGTCGAATATGAATCAAACATACTTCTTTGTCATTAGAACAACAATTCTAGTTCATTTTTGAACTAAAATTCTTGGCCAAACGACAACAACTTCAGAATAGAGTGAGAACTAAGTATTCTTATATATATCATAATGTCAGATGGCACCAGCACGTAACGACCACCTCACAGGTACAATGAGGACACTCAATTGCAGGTACAACATATCAATACATACAGCTAACTAAAGCGTGGTGATCATTTTTGGGCAAGCAGCATAGCACATGACAACAGGTTACCAAACTGATTCCTCATTCTTCAATAATTCTGTCATCATCGGATACAGGTTCACAATCCAAATTCCACTGGTGCAAACATAGCTCAATCAGGGTCGTTGATCATTTTTGGATAAGCCAACATACATATGACAACAGTTTACCAAACCGTTTCCTCATTCTTCCATGATGGCGTCATCATCTGACACAGGTTCACCATCCAAAAGCCACTGCTCAAGCTCATCAAGATCGTCATCATTGTGTCTATACCAGTCAGAGGAGGTGTCCCACAGCACAGTAGTCCCCAATTCTTCACCACGACATGCCATGTGCAAGAAAGGGCGGCTTCTAGCCAGGGCATCCACCATAACCCTGTTCAAACTACCAGTAATTCCTAGCCACCGCAATCTAGGGAAGTATGGTTTCTTAAACCATCTGGTGGCAAGAGGTGTAATCCCACCACAGTCAAAAAGATCCAGCAGCTGTAAGCTACTACCATAAGTTCCACCATCAACTTGCATGGATGCAAGAGCCATCACGGCAGAATCACCAATTTTAGGATTCTCTCGCATTCGGAGTTCAACAAGAGGAGTTCGTGTGCTTGCTAATAACATGATACCATCGTCTGTGACACTTGGAATTTTTGAGATATCCAAAACCTGTAAGCTCTGTTTAACTGAACCAGCTAATAACAAGGGAATGCAATTATTTGTTAGCTTCCGGCAACCCCTTAGAGACAAGGAAGTTAGAGGGCATGTTCCAAGGCCAAGATACTTCAATGCCTGATCACTAATATCAGTACCGTCCAATGACAATGTTTGCAACTTGGGAAGGCAGCTCAGAGCTCTTACAGCATCATCACCCAAACTGCGGCAGTCCCTAAGATCCAGTACATTGAGATCTTTGTTGAACGATAATCTCTGAATACCAACATCTGTTAGGAGTTTGCACCACCTCAGACTCACATGTGTCAAGCAAAGAGAAGTGGCTATAATGTCATGGAAAACAAGATCAGTTAGATGGCTCCCATGAGATACCCTAAGCTTATGAAGACCAGAACAAGAGTGGATGATAGCCCTGAAACCGGTATCTGTAACACGTGAAAACCCACCAAGACAGACACTCTCAAGATTCGAACTCTTGTCAGCCATTAGCAGGATTCCAAGATCATTTACTCGCCGAAAAGATGTCATCAAGAATTCCTGACTGCGCATGAGTGAAATATGCTTCAGCTTACCATGTGGATTAATTTGCTGAAGACCAGCATTAGTGAGATCTGATGACGATGTAGGCTCTATAATTGGTGCATCCTGCAGGTCCAGATGTGTCAAGGATGGAAGTGCAGCGGATATGGAGCCAATCAAATGGTCGGTTATGAAATCCACAGAGAGGCACAACTTTTGGAGGCTAGGAAAGAACACCGGTGCCTTGATGTAATCCGTGCACAGTTTTGATTCCACCACTGCTGTCAGAAGTTCAAGTAACATAGTCATTGGAATATAACCGATCTCAAGAGATGACAGCCTCTGGGAAGCAGATGCCCACACATGACCAAAATTTGGGTCGTCAAACGTTGAAAAATCAAGTGCCAACCTTAGAGACTGAAAAGGTAGAACAAAACAAACTCTGTTTAGCTCTTGATTGATTAGTGAAAGTATCATGATACAAGCCGCATTACAGTTGATCACCAGTACGTCGAATTCATGTAAACAATATAAACTGGGCTCTAGATATGAACAGCATTAGGGCCATGTATGCAGACCAGTATAACTTAAAATAAACCCCTAACAGATTAACGAATGATCAAACTAATCAGTCCCGCTGCTAGTAAATGAAATTGAGTGACATACCTCCAACTGAGAACATCCATTGAGCAATTCCTGTAGATCAGAGAAATTTACAACCAGGCCCCTACGCTCACCAAGAGTGTCGAGAGAAAGCACCCTACACAACCAAAAGGAAATGTGCAATTCAAGACCATGGCATCACAAATTCACAATGTACTAGTAGTACAATATAACAAAAGAGAATGGACGCAATACAAACAGTACACCTTAGCGGCGCACTGTTCATAAGCATGGCTCGGGCATTTGCTGTACCAAGTGGGTTGAGTTCGCTTACAGGTGCAAGAGCAGACAACGCGGTAACATTACCATGATAATTTGACAGAACATGCCGTACCTGAGATCTCTGCAAGTGGCGCCAAGCTCGCAGAGCAAGCGACCGCTGATGTTCTCGCAGTGGAGGAGTAGGAGCTCGTGCAGGCTGGAGCGCGCGAGGCAGCCGATGGCGGCGTCCTCCAGGCGCGCGCAGTCCAGACGCATACTCTGCAGGCTCTGGTTCGGCGGTAGCAGCGGTCGAAGCAGGTCGTGCGTCAGGGCCACCTCCTTCAATCACCACAACAATCGTGTTAGTCTAAGCCTCGAACAGGAACCCCGGGTAAGAGAAAGTGAGATAGCGCGTGAAGGGAAGGTACGTACGAGGAGGTGGAACGAGGGGAGGAAGGCGAGCGCGTGGGAGGCGCAGGTGCGGAGACCGCGGCATGCGGCGGCGGCGAGGACGAGGGAGCGGACGTCGAGACGTGCGAGGATGGTGGCGACGACGGCGCCGGGGAGCGCGACGTCCATCGGCGGCGGGGACAGCTCGATCGGATCTGGCGGGGGAGGCGGAGACATGGCGCGGGGATTGCTGTGTTGGTGGGGAGATAGGCGCGTGGGGTGGGAGAGAGAGAGAGAGAAAAAAAGAGAGAGAGGTGGCGGTTTTTGAGGAGAAGCGCAGCTCGAGCGGCCGTTGCTGCTTCGTGGAAGCTTCGTTACAGATCGCGGGGCCCACATGGATGCCGCAAGTGGTGCCCGGCCCCCGGGGGCGGTTCGTTCCGTGCGGGATGAGGCCCATGTTCATGGTGACCCTGGGCCGCAACGTCCTGGATTGGGCCTCTACGTAGACACAAAAGAAAGCCCATACAACTACTTGTGGGTTGGTCACAAAGAAAGCCCATACGACTACTTCTGGGCCAATGCCGAACGAATAACTTTCTTTTATTTTACCGTCGATAATCTCAGTTTCCATCGGTGAGAAAAAGAAAAACTTGAACTCAGTTTCAAAACATAAAAAAATAAACTTGAACTCGAACGCTGCAAAAAGGATGACCTTGTTTTTCTGTCGTTGCCTTTCCTTGTGGAGGATGGCCACCTACTCGTAGCAATTCAAACGCCGATCAATCAACCTCCGATCCGCGGACCCGGCGGGAGGGGCAACCGACGTACGACGGCATGGGGCACGACGAGCGTCCGTGCACCGTGGTGGCGTCCGGCGACGCCGCATTTACGCCTGGGACGGGCCCAGAGCCAGCCGGTGCGGCAGGACAAGATTCCCCGGGCTCGCATTTAACCCCCTGAAACCGCAACTGCAAACCGCATGCAGTGCAGGGACCCTCCGTCTCGCTCTGTCGTGCATGGATCCGTCGTATGCCTGTGCGCGCCGATGTGTCGCAACCACCACCGCCGTCGTCGAACATGAAGCGTGCCGGCCGGCCTGCGCCGCGCATTTGCTCCAACGAACGACTATCGCATGTCGGTTTTGTCTCGCCGTTCGGGCCGCCGATTCAATGCCGCAGCTCCCTGTTCTAATACGTCCCTTCCTTCCCGGAAGACATGGCAAGGCAACTGCAGTGTCCATCCATGTATCTGCGCTCACCGGGACGACACGCTGGGGTGTTGGTTCCTTGTCGCTTTCCTTCCTGCTACTGACTTGGCCGATTCTTGATTTTTGTTCACGATAAGTAATTTTTCGAATTCGTTCTCTCGTCGTGCGGGGCTCTCCCTCTTTTTCTCCCCGCGCGCGGCGCGCCCCTCGTCTTCAGCGAAAGAAAAGCCGTTCAAACTCGAGGAGTAATTACCCATGGTGTCACGCGCCTTCGTAAATGCCGTAACCATCCACCATCCATATCACACGCAGCAGAACCATCAAAGCTCGGAAAATCGTCCTCACCTCCAACGACTCAGAAACCGATGAAAAATGGTGAAATTGAACGCGCCCGCGCGCGAGCACGTCCCGATCGCATCGCATCAACATTTACTCCGATCCCCTAAAACATGGCAGACGAGCATGCACGTTCGTCTTCCCCATCCTACCCTCCGTCCTTTTCGGTTTCACACACACGCGGACCTCCTTCCTTTCCCTCCATGTCCATCACCATAGTAACCCTTGATTCGTAAAAGAAGGAAGAGAAAAGAAGCCACCATCTCCGGAAGGCTACTGTAGCAACTACTTGCTCGCTCGAGTAGGGTTTCCCTCTCGCTCGAAGACGACACAGTGAGGAAGGAAGAGAGAGAGAGAGAGAGAGAGGCGGGCAGATCGGCAAAGTTCGTGTTGCTGGCCACCCTTGCGAAGAAACACAAAGACACACATGCATGCTGCAGCTAGCTCTGAGGGAAAGCTGGCCCGGGGAATCTCATTTATGCCGTTGCACCTACATATATGCACCCATGTACTCCTCTCCATATGTTGGAGATGGAGAGAGACAGGGCCTGGTTTCCATTAATGCTGCAGCCTGTCTTACTCATTTGGTAGCCGGGGGACTTGAATGCCCACCCACACAAGAGGTGCATAAGTTGGAGGCCTCCCTCCCTTCTCCACCTCCATCCCCCATTCTCATCATCAGTTGCTCCCTCCTCCATCTAGCTAGCTCCTTTCCTCTCCATCTCTACTTCAAGTCGCCATGGCAACGTAGTACCTCTCTCTCCAGTCATCGTGGCCATGCATCATCTTCATCATGTCCAATTCTTTCCCGTGTTCTTTTCTTCTTGCACAATAGTAGGTGCTCCCTTCTCCATAACCAGTAGCAGCTGCTCCGGCTTGTTCATCTTCATGTTCTTCTTTCTACTGTCCCTGCTGTTCCTGATGGAAGGAAAAGAGGAATGAAAGAGTACCTATGATGTTGGCTCGGCTCACTCAGACGACACCTCTCTGGCAATGCTTTCCGGGTCTTTCTGATTGAGCCGTGCCAATATCTTAGAACTCTTTCATATTCATGTATGTGTGTGGTTGTGCCCTCGCTGTCTCTAAGTTTTGCCATGCCTGTTTGCTTGTTTTCTTGAGGTATGTGTGCTTGATAATTGCAGAATAGTTCATGTTGACCATGCTTATTACGACGTAGTAGTATTCATGCAAAGCCATGATTTTATTCTCTCGCACTTTAGGTGGTATGCTTGCAGTAATCGACCGTGTGTGTTGCATCGAAATTCATGAGACGATGCATGGTCACAGTATGAGCCAAACATTCTTTAGTACTAATATAGTATTTCAGTCCATGCCCCCGAGGTACCTGAAATGTGCATCACATCATGTCATCGACAACCTAAGCCGGCTGTTTCGGTGCTACTACAACGATATGAGTGTATGGCAATACATATGTTTCATGTCTCGGGAAATGCTCATGCGTGCTTTGCAACTTTTATGTCACTTTTGTATGTATTTTCCAATGATGAACTTGACCTCCGTATGTCAAAGCTGTGAACATGGGAGTCAAGAAACTGAAGCAGTTATGCAGGAACCGGGAGCCCGGGACAGCAGCTACTGGAGTCTACGACGACTCCAGGAACTCTGATTTTTCATCTGGGACCAATCTTTTAGTACATTTCATACAGCTGAGGCTTGGCCCTTGTAATTTGCTTTTCAGTTGGGACTTGGGAGTGTGTATTTGAGACTTCGAACGCATGCAATGTAACGAAATATTTCTGTCATGAGTGAGCTTCCATCTAAGTTTTTAGGATAACTGATATTTAAAAATGGTGTAGTGTTCTTTAGAACGCTCCGATATTGTTAAACTCATAGCAATATTGTAAAGAGTGCGACTGTGCGACAGAGGATATGATACATATCTAAAATATATTTCCATGATTTTAATTGGACTTAATTCAAGTTGCTTGGCACCGAAAGACTTTGCGTGCTGTCATTATTGCTGCTGTTGATAGGAACTCCAAATCACTTTGAATCCAAAAATTGCTGTGTTGGATTCAGGCACCATGTTTTTCTCCCTAAACCCTGGAGTACCATGTTTTTCTCTCCCTAAACGTTCACGAGACGCGTCCCCCTCCGTGTTAATTAAAGCCAGCACTGTGTGCAGCTTCCGTGTTCTACGAATTCGTAAATGCTCCAGCTTCTGTCGCCCTCTGCCTCTTTTTCAATCATGTGTACAGTAGTACGCTTACTCCATGCTGTATGCGTAATAAAGGAGCTAATCAGAACTGCTACTGCTGCATCTCGAGTTCCAGCTTGCTCCTGCGCTCAGAGAGCGTGGATCACGCGGTACTGGCCTTTTAAACTGAAAATGCACAAGGTGTTAAACGTATTAAATATAAGGTTAGCTACAAAAATTCGCAAAGTAGCACTGCTGTGAGTTGTAACATTCAAAGAGTAGTCTCTCCTAATTTACGACGACATGATAGGATCAAATTGATGGAAGCACTTTGTGGTTCAATAAACTGAAAAAATGACATGACCAATTGGATAGAAAGGTCCGGAAGAGAATGCAATTCTCGTGAAAAAAATGTAGATGATGTCACTCGCTACTGTTTGGCATGGGAGCGATCCAGATGAGCTACGGCCGGTACAGCGAGGCTGACCATGTGTAAATGAAATGGAAAAGTTTTCCAGGGGTAGTTGGGACTTGCAAAGGAGTAACTAAGGCAGTAATGAGACGAGCGTAAATGAGATGGCAGGGAAAAGCACCAGAGGGGACAGCAGGTAGAGAATATGTAGGCACGGTCACTTTGATCAGGCAGGCACGGCCTGCGCGTAGCACTGCATTTACACTACACGCATCGTAGATCAGGATGCACCGGAGCGGCACGACGCCCGGACCTGGCTAGCCCCCGTCCGGTCCGGCCTGGCCTGTATAACCAGCGTCAGACAAAGATTCCCTCATTCACTTCTCCAACTCCCTCGCAGCCCAGCCCCATGCCAGCTTCCTGCGCTTGCTGCTACTGCTAACTGTCATCTCATCACCGCGCCTACTGTTCCTAGCCTTCTTCTCCTCTTCCACGCCCCGCGCTCCAGGCCAGTGCCCACGCGGATTGAATGCTTGAGCAGAGACAAGCGCCACTCTGCCACATGCATGGGGACGTTGCTGCTTGCCATGCCATGCCACTCTGGTCCCCGTCACCTTCTTGTGAGTTTGATTTGCCGTCGATCTCATTTCACTGGGTAAAATACGTTAATGACTGCATAAGTTGATTTGATAACACAAATGGCTTGCTTCTAATCATTTTCCCATAATTGTGTAAGTTACAGGTGTGCAGCACAACTGCACAAGTACTAACTCTAAACTCTGGAGTGTTAAAGTGCAGGGCAAGCTACTGCATAATAAGCACCGGGTCAAGGAGTATGGAGTGTGGACTGTGAAGGGTTGGAGGTGAGGTACGGGCAGTAAGATTTTTGAACATTGGTTGCTCAGAAGAAGATCTGTACAAATGGAATCTAATTGATGCGTTTAATTGCCCATAAAGATTGAGATTGGTAGACCCAGACTCAGGGACCAATGAACGGTCCAGGACTCCAGGTAGCCTCAAATATAACAGAACTGGCATGGCTTTGCTTGCCTCACCTGCCAGATCTGATGGCAAGGAAGTTAAACCAGACATAAAATCCACATCTTTGTTCTTTTGTGGTCATGTGGTTTGCAAATATATCCAATCCAACTATAGAACAGGGAAAAAACATTTCTCAAGATATCTGAGGAAAAAAAATCAGACTGATAAATTATTGGAATGGAACCAAAGAAGTATGTTTTGTGCACTTTTCTACACGTAACCAATCTATGCAAAAATTACCTACCAACCCTGAAGCAGGTGGTATATGAACAGTAGGAAGTTAGAGCAAATAATGAATATTTCACCATGAAAGAATGGATACGATGATTGGATACTAGAATTCTAACCCATCAAAAATTTATATCTGGGAAAATGGGGATAGATGTACTGTTCTTATTCTTTGCATAGCAGTGAATAAATGTACCAAGAATTTGCCCATAAAGGAGAACAACATGGACAAAAACATGGTCTCTAACTTACCACAAAAAGAAACTATATCTGGAAAAATGGGGATAAACGTACTCTTCTTATTCTTTGCATATCTGTGTAGGCAGTGAATAAATTTACCAAGAATTTGCACATAAAGGAGAACATGGACAGAAACATGATTTCTTCAAGATGCGATCTCATACTCCTCTGTTCTTTTTTTGTTGTCGCTGGCTTGCTCAATTTTGAGCTAACCAACGACAACAAAATCAGAATGGAGGGAGTAAACTGAATGTCACTTAACACTAAACAGGCTTGAAAGAGAAGGCAATGCCAGTCTAAGTACATCTAATAACAATTTATCTATGGTCGTATAAATCCTGATACAAAAGGCCGGAACTTCTCTTCCGTTATCTAGAAAAATAATTTATGTAGAATTAGTCACAACTCAGTGGCTCTTACCTATTATAACCGTAGAGCACTGAGCCAGGGAAACGCTTGTTCATCCCAGTCTCATGGTGGCTTCACTGTAACATCGATTGCTTATTTTGTCCGGGGTAAAACACTTTCTGCGACCATGCAATTCCAGTCAGACCAATGAAGTAACATATAACTTTTTCAACAATGTATGTGACAACATAGAGCTGGAAAAAAGTTCACGATGTATACCGAAAGGCCTCCAAGCAAGCAAAGCTCTATTTTAGTGACAGATGACAGGTTCATACACGCTCCTCATGCTGAACTGGAATATGCTGCTTTTGCCCTCGGAAGCTTTTAAGAAGTTTGATAATCTCATATGTCCTCACATGATGACCCAACCGGAGGCACAACTCCAAAGGGGTCAATCCATCCTGAAGTGCACCAACAAAATTGCTATACATTTAATAGACCAATTCAGAAAAATGCAGGGGCAGACTGTCGATAATTGCAATCTAAGTACTATAATGGCAACATGAATATTATTTTAGCTTGGCCTTTTTTGCTTTGGAGTCGTTGCTCCTGTACAGTTTGACCTGGAACCACTTGGTCCCTCCTGCATATCTTTTTCTCTTTTTCTATTATTAATAATATTATCTACCACAGCAGGGGCTTCCCTTGCTGTACATTGCTCCAAAAAAAAACATGATTATGAGGGATAAGAAGCGTAGCTGGTTTATGTAAATAGCCACCCGATTAAAATCCATCAACATCTTATAACTGTTACATTCAGGAACTGTTAGAATATTCACTTTACTTACTTGGGTCTTCAAAGTTCGATCTGCGCCCTTTATCAAGAGTAGCTTCACGATGTCGGTTCTCTGAGTTTGTACAGCAAGATGCAAAGGGGTCCAGCCATACTGCAAATGAGCCATCTTTAGTCATCATCTAAATGATTAAATTGTTTTCAGATAAAATAAAGAAAGATAGTACTGAAACTAAACATACTTCATCTGGACGATTGATATCAACATTGTAAAGCAGGAGAGTCTTTATAGTTTGAATACATGCTGTTTGGACAGCATAATGCATTAGGGTTGCACCATCCTGCATCACCAAAATACAAAGTTAGTCAAACCAAATCAACCTAGGTCCCCAAAAACAAAACAAAAAAAACTGTGATTCCCAATGTCTAATAATGCATGGAGCCACAGGGAACCCATGAGCCTGACAGTGTCATGTTAATCATTAACAGTCAAGTGTAAACTTGAGCATAAAGAATTGGGAATGCAAACACTCAGTGAGCATCATTGAGACCGGGCTGGGGCTCCTAAAAACTAATCGGGACGAATCGGTAGATCACTGCATGGTATATTATAGGTTCCAAACAGACTGTTACCAAGCAAGCATGTAAAACAGTTTGTACCACCTTATCTTGGATGAATGGATTTGCTGAATTCCTTAAAAGATAGTTGATAATAGCAGCCTTCTTCGATAGAATTGCTTTGTGAATTGCTGGCAAACCATCCTGAGGAAACCAGAACAAAGTTCAGTGAACCATAATGATATCCAAGGAATAGAACTCTTATAGGCATATAAATATGTTAAGATGAGACAGTTTGAGAACTCCAGGAGAGATACCTTATCAAGCCCATTTATATCCACGTTATGTTTTAGAAGACTATCCAATAGATAGAAATCCCCAGATGCAGCAATGGTGTGAAGTGGAAGCCATTTACTCTGCTAGGAATTTCAGGTCACATTACACATTGAGCTGAAGTAGAAAGCAACAGGAATTATCATAACAGGCTGGGACAGAAGATGCACCCATGCTAAAAGGTTTCTAAACCTCTACAACTCCCATGGCTTGGGAAGTAGCTGCTACAAAATGCTACTAATGAATTCGTAACAAATGAATTGCTCTGCACTGATATAACTTACAGAAGTAGCGGCTTCCAGATCAGGCACTCGCTTGTTCAAAAGAGCCTTCTCCTCATTCGTGAACAGCTTGCGGCGACCTAATTTGGAGAAAAAAAAAAAGGATCATTCATTCATTCATATATAGTACTATATTAAAGAACACACAAACAAAAGGATGAGGGAGGAAAAGGAATAAGACTTCATTCTGATCTGGTAATTAGTGATAAGAATACCATACTAAACTGGCACTTCATCCAATGGGCCAAACAAATACAGAAAAGTGTAGATTCTTCATAGAAATCAATGTATTGGTTAAGAAAAATGCGACATCATCCAGGAATCAGTAATTCAGCCAAGAGATACTAACATGATTGACCCAGTCTAGCGAAGAAATAAGATTTGTATCATAGGACTGAATAAGTCCATGTGAGCTTACATTGCAGTATTGTATCAAAGTATTCTGCAGCACGTTACCACTGAAGGAGCCCATGATATTAGCATTGGTTTGCTATAAGATCATGTTGCTCCATTCTATCTTTTGCAGTGCTACAGCCGAGATATTTGTATGATCAGTTCCAACTTACTCAGGTTTGCTGCAGAATTTAAATGCACAAAAATTGTTGTAAACTAATCACGACCAGCACAGCAAACACCATTTCCAAACCATATGAACAATTAACTGTATTAGCATTCTAGTGCTAAAAGTAGACAATCAGAGCTCACTTTTTGGGCTGTTGCCGTCCTCCGTCTCGCCCGACACATAATCCTCACTGCTAAACAGCTCCGTAATGTCCTCAAAACTGCCAACATCCATCCCCATCCTCGGGTTCCTCGGAGCTACGCGAGTCCCTGGCTCCGGCGGAGGAGCCTCCTCCACCTTCTCCGGCGGTTCTGTCCTATCCACTGGTCCTCGGTATACACTGGCAACGTGCTCAATTTCCGCTTGCAGTCTCCCCTCTCGGTAGGCGCGGAACTCGTCTGGGGCGGCCACGGCGGGAGGAGCCCGCCGCTCGAGACGGCTCCCGAACCGTAGCCCGTGCGCGATACGCCGCTTCTCCTTCTTCGTCAGGTTGATTTCCTCCTCCGCATCCTTCCATCTCTCCGGCACCAAGCTCTCCCCCTCACTAGCTCCCGTTGCCGCCTTCCAACCGGGGCGGTAGGTGCTGGGCGGCGGTGGGGACGATGGGAGGTCGAGGTCGGGGGTCTCAAATGCGTCTTCATCGAAGACTAGGCAATCCCCGATGACCACATCTTCGTCGTCGTCGACGGCGGCGACAGCGAAGGAGGAAGAGGAGACGAGCGGTCGCGAATACAGGGATACAGCGACGAGTTTGGGAGGTGGGTGGCGGCAACGAGAGAAGGCGGCGAATGGGCTTAAGGCCTGGCTCGAGGGAGGGAAGGGGAGGAGGGGGCGGCGGTGGTGGTGGAGAGAGGCGGACGGCGGCATCGTGTCGTCGTTCCGCGCCGTCTGTCCGAGCCGCGTCGGAAGACAAGAGGATAGGCCGGTCCGCCGGTGTAACGGACCAAATTGTCGTGGGCTGGATTTCGGACGATAGGTTCTACCTGGGCCATTATTTAGGTTCGACAGAAATGAGCTGGTAGTTTGATACTTTGATATGTGCAGGAGAAGTCTTTGGCCCATAAAATTATTATGTGTGTGATTGTTTTCTGCCACTAACTTTTAGACTCGTTTTATCAAATAATAAGAAGTATTAAATATAGATTACTGACAAAACTTAGTTCATAATTTACATATTAAATAATGAGATAAATCTATTAAGATCATTAGGTCATGATTAGGTAATGTGATACTATAGTAAACATCTCTTAATAATTATTTAATTAAAATTAATAGATTTATCTCATAGATTAGCATCCAACTATATAATTAGTTTTATATTTAACTATTGTGTTTCGCGTTCGAGTGATTGATATGACAGTACTAAAATTTAAACCTCAAAAAACAAACACACCCTATTGTGTAGATAAAATAACACCTTTTGCCTATTTTCTTCTGCTTTTTTCGCATGATGTATCTATTATTCTAGACCTAATAATGTCTACCCTCTCTGTCTTGACGTTTTTTTTTGCGGGCATCTCTACCTTGTTAGTTTTAGCCATCATATATAGAGATGTTCTATTGTAGTTCGGCACATGCATAGTGACAACTTTAACATGTTATGGCATCCGTATGAGTACATAGAACATTGCAAACTGTACATCACTTGGTTGGAAGACGTTGCATTTCACAGGCATGTCTAGTTATTCTTTTAGTACGTAGGACGATGAGATATGTCTGTCAACAATTAGACACTCCGTGTAGTGTGTCTTTGTCTCGAAGTCTATTAACATAGTCTCTCGTTGGTGTCCATAGGTTCAGGGTGTATATGCGTGAAGTCAACAAATGGTGAGTTTTGTGTGTACATGAACGGTACTATTCAACCTGGTCACAACAGAGAGAGAAAATAAAATTCAACAAAAATACCTGAACTACTAGTGTTTGAATACGTCATGCACAATTTCTACGAGAGACTATGTTAATATATATGTAGTGTCGGGTTGGACTTAAAGACTCATATATATGAAATCAACAAATGCTACAAGCGACGGAGTAAAAGCAAAACAGATGCACACCGGGTGGTTTTCATTTACTTTGTCTTTGGTTTTCTTTCGGCCTTGCTTGTGCCTTTTTTAGGAAGTTCTCTGTAAACTTTTGGCCTACGAGCCTTGACTAGTACGTTAACTGGGAATTCTCTCCCCTAGGGCTATTTCTAGAGATCTGATAGTTTCTAGGGACCGGTGGGGGCTGTGCTCCCCCACATTTTCTCGTTCTTGTTTTCCTCAGTTGTAAATAAAACTATGATCTCTGTTTTGTGAAGAGAATAATGGAAGTGGAATAATCCGATTCAAAAAAACAAGACTCATCTATATGCATTCTCAGTTGAGTTTCTCATTAATCAAGGGTCTCGGTCTCTCAGGGAAAAGGAAAAGAAAAGAAAAGAAACAAAAAGTACTCCATCAAATTAATTAGGACGTGTATATAATATGGTCGGACAACGGCAAACGCTGTGACTAAAATTTTTCATTAACAAGCTAAAGCCTCCATCTTCTAGATTTTGTTGTTTCATTTAGCAAATATATTTATAGCTGCAATCATCAATCACCTTTCTAATTAACAATCCGACCCCATCTGTCATAGAGGCTAGATTGAGTGGGGCAAAATTCTTTAGACAAACCTAAAAAGGTCTGAAAATGGAATTTTATCATCTAGGAACTTCATTCTGATACATTGTATACTAAATGTGTGTTGTCATTCAATCATGTGCGCATGAATTTGTACGAAATATGGCTTCTAGCGATTTTAAATGGACCATAAAATAACGAATCATGCCATTCACAGTAGCTGCGTACGTACTGAAAATGTACATATTACTGTTCTCGCAGCATGTCACTGAACTAACAGAGAGAACAGAATCTCCTATCAGCAACAATCATATACTCTTCTTTGTTCTTTACCCAATATATTCTACGTACTTTGTAGGGCTTTCGCCTGCTTCACACACAGTTGCTAGAGCACGATTAAAAACCAAGCAAAGGGAATAAAACAATCACACACTATTGTTTGCCGTATGAGCATATATAGGTATCTCAAGGACAAGATCGAACTGTATAAACCGTTTCCTTCCAGGAAAACAACAAAGATCACAGCTAAACTCGCAGAAGAAACAATGGACATCTTGGCATTTAACCCAAACCGTGTCGCGAGAGACACATCTCACAATATCAATCCACATACAGCCATGATCCAATAATGATACAAACCACATCATCTCGGTTGAAAAATTACAATACCTCCGCAATCTTTAATTTGCTGGGATTCAGATTAACTGGTTGGTACTACTACGCTGAACGAGAGAACTCTCTAGCTAGCCCTATTAACTCATGAAGGAAAGCCATTCCGAAAGCATCAACAATAGTGGTGATCATGCAACTGATATTTTCTGGATGCATGGTTTTGGAGCTGCTACAGGCACCTCCCTCCATAACCTGCACTCCTAAACAATGCCTGCTTTATCTCATCGGTGCTTATTACTTGCCTCTTTCCATCCTCCTACCATAAATTGACAGACCCATATCATTCATTATTGAATTTAGCTAGCTACTAGATTATTGAAACAACACAAATCCCCTTGTATGGAAGTTCAAGGAAGCACCCAGAACGAGATTAAAACGTTTTGAACAATTTAATTCTCTCAGAATCAAATCCATTTATAATAACTTACTTGTAAGCAAGAGGCCTGCATGCCAAAATCACTGAAGCAGCTCACCACGCACTGTTCGATCTCCAGCCCCAGCACCTCAAGCGCGCTCACAGTGGATAGAAGCACCCCGGGGTTCGCGGGGCAGCAGATCTCTATCCTCGTGCTTCCATTGCCTCGTTTATCAACGTCGAACTGCTCCGGCAAATGTAACAAATCAGTTAAGGTGTACAAGAATAATAATATGATCAATTAATACAATACTATGATTTCAGTGCCCTACAGTTAAGTTAGATTGCTAGACAGCCAAAGAGTATGTGCGGATGCGCAAGTCTCGTGCATAGTACCTTGGTGGAATTCCTCACCATCATCTCGTTGTTATTGTTGGACGAATCATTCAGAGTGTGCAGAAGGTTCAGGTCCTCCGGTGAGGCTCCAATCTCGTCCTCGAGGACTTTGATCCGTTCTGTCAGCTCCTTCACATAGTCAATGGTGTCCCCAAGGATGGATGTCCTGTCCATCTGATCCATGGTAGATTCTAGCTAGTTATACACATGCATACATAACCACATAATCAAAAGAAGCTTAGGTAGGCTAGAGGAGAGAAAAAAAAAACTGATCAGTATACCTTGCTGATCTTAGGAACGATGGACCGGAGCATGGAGAGCCGGTCGTTGAGCCGCTTCCGCCGCCGCCTCTCGGCCATGAGGTTCTTTGACGGCGCACCGTGCATCTTGGTCCTGTGGTGGGCGCTGCCGTAAGCCCTGATACTGGCCGCCATCTCCGAGCTCTGGCCTCCGAACACGAACATTGGGGATCCCCCGCCTCCATACTGCCCCTCCTTATCACCGCTTGTCTCCTCCTCCATCATGGCGGCATCATGGAGAGGATTGAGCGTCGTCTGGTCTGCTGCGGCTAGCTCCCCCGGGACGACAGCATTAATGGAGCTCCTGTACGGATTGCAGACCTCGCTTAAGCAGTCGAAGTTGAACTCCTCGTGCGGATGCTGCGGAAGTGGAGGTGGCGGCATGGGCGCCAGCTCCTGGAACGACGACACGCCCATGCCGCTCCTCGTGTCGGCGCCCTCGTCCCCGTAGAAGAGAAGATCGCTCATCATCAGGCCGCTTCCGCCGCCGCTGCCCGGGTAGGCTAGCCACGGCGCCGACGACGCTTCCCGCCGCAGCGAAATGAGCTCATCCAAGAAGGTCTCCTCGTCAAGCTCCATATTCGCTCAAAACTCACTCACTCCTCTCGAAGACTACTAATAGTAGTTTCCTTGCTCTATGTAATGCTGGCAAGAACAAACCCTGGCGCTTAAAAACAACCTCTGAGAGACTGAGAACTCGATCGGTTCAGCTGCTCCTAGCACCACATGTCCAAGTTGCAGCGGCCAGTGGGAAGCGTGTGGGGGCGAGGGGTGAAACACAGCAGGGAGGACACAAGCACGGAAGCAACAGCCTGGGAATTGAAACGCGGTGTGGGCCTGCGCAGCCTGAGACAATTATTCCTTTCGCGCTAACCGCAGTTTGGTGAGTGTTAATAAGGTATATATCGGTCATGGCTATTGCGGCTGGCCGGGCGAGAGGTCACCCACTCCCTGGCTGTGGCTGGTTGTGACTCTCTGGGCCGGTCAGTCACTCTCGGAGTAGCAAAGCATGGCAACCTAAGAACGGAATGGAATCTTTGCATTTGTTTAACCCCGTGGCGACATTCGGTTCCAATTATCAACCATGTCGTTTTCGCAGGAAATCTGCAATCTCGCGGCGAAATGGTTTTTAATTAAATGCCTCCTGTCATTGCTGGCGGCGTTTGATCGAGGAGGTCTACTGACGCCCGTCGTCGTCTCCCTCGCTCTACAAGTAGGTGCAAACAGAATTTTTGGCGCGCATGCACATATACTAGTTTATTAACTACTAGTAGCGCTACTAATTAACCAGCTGTGATTAGATTTGATTGGCTCGGGGGGCGAGATAGTTTTGTCACGGTCACCTAAAGGCAAGCTAGCTGCTGGGAACGTCAAACGGAATGGGCTAAGCCGTTGTTTAATGTGGCAGATTCCCTTGGACGATCGATATCGAGTTGGTGGTGGCGCGCGCATGCGATGGCGCCCGGCTCTCTGGCTCGGCCCAGAGGTGGTCGCTGCTGGTTGATGTGGAGACGTCGCGTGCGCGGGCGGCATTGTTCCTGCTTCGTTTTCGAGCCGGGGGTGGCCGGAGGTAGCGGAGCAATAAGCAAGCACAACCGCGCGTCGCTGTCGCCGAGTCAGATCGTGGACGTGGGTGGGCTGGCGACGCCACGCATCATCAGCGAGCGATTGGTACGACGTATACGAATGCGCGACCAATCAATCATGGGCTCATGGCGCGCGCGCGCTTAGTTGCGCGATCGACTGGTTCCGATCGAGAGTACTAGGATGCCCGCGTCGCTCATTTGCGCGTCCGTTATTATCCTGGGATAGATGAATCTCGCTCCCGGCCCGATCGTTATCCAGGGAGATTACATTTGAATGAGGTTAAGAAATCCCGATTCTGATGAGCTAGCAGATCTGATGGATAAGCCTAAAACAATGCGCATGGAACCAAACCCTAGCGGGATTTGTTTATCCCATACGGAGATTAACGAGGAGTAGACTACAGTACGTGTACGCTTGTGTTTGATTCGTGTTCTAATAACAAAGCATTATACTAGCAGTGGCAGTTGTATATAGATAAGTACCGATGACGACGGACGTCAATAGCCCACCTGATGGAGACGGACGCGCGCAGAATATACTTTGGTTCTCCTTGTCACACTCTACACGCAATTATAGTACTATACTACGTGTTTTCGGCATGATCCGGGCGCGCGTATTTTCTTTGGAGAACACCTCGCTCGATCGCTCGAGTACGTGGTTTGTACAATCGATATATAACGTCGTGGACCGGTCGACGACGCTGGCTGTACATGGTATAGTATACTACTATACTGGCCGGCCTGCAGTGTGCGGTCCGCCGGTCTCTGCACGGTCAGAGTGTACAGCATTGAATAAGGCTCGCAAACTTACGTGTGCAAAGCTACGCAATCTGCCTGCCTGTGCCATGGCGCCCGTGCCACGCTGTGGGGAGGTACTTCAGTACTGGTACGCGCACAGCGCGGCAGGTGATGAGCTAATCACAAGAAGAGGAGATCCAGCAGGCGCGCGCGCGCGCGCACAGTGGGATCACGGGCGCGCGACAGTTTTGAGGTGACAGCAGCGCCTGGGAGTGGGAGTGGGAGTGGGAGTGGGGGCATATATCCATCTCCAACACCCGGCCTTCTTGCCAATTGCCTTGGTGCGTGCGTACCAACACGCGTTGCCCTCGGCCCGTTGGTGCGTGCGTCCACCCCGGCCGCGCGCGTGACCGTGAGCTCATCACGCGGATCGATCATGCTGGGATCACGTTCTCGCGGCACGCATGTGTGTTACTCTACTTTGGAGCGAGGACGAACTGTCGACTGCCGCCCCATGCACGGGCGCACGGTGCCGCTCCGCAAACAGCGGCGGTGTCCGCGGGTGGACGCACGCACCTTGGCACCTCTCTCTCTCTCTCTCTCTCTCTAATCTCTATAGGCGCTGCTGCTGGCGTTTGCGCGGGGTCCTTTCTTTTCGCTGCCTCCCTCCCTCCGTCGCTTCCCATTCACTTTACTGTGCCCGGACGATCCCAATCCCATGGACCAACACCAACCAACCGTTTTCACCTCGCCAGTCTTCACGTGCACGACCTCCTGTGCCAGTGCCAGGGCCGTGTGTCGCCGCCTCACCCTGTTCGGGTTCGGCCGCACACCTGCTGCCTCTGCCCTGCCTGCGTCGGTCCGTCCGTCGCGCTCGGCCGTTGTGTAAGTGAGATGGACTGCCGCCGGCTGGGCCCCACCTGCTGTCAGGAGGGCTTAGCTTGCTGCTGCTCAAAGACATTCGCCGGTCCTGTTCCCATAATTGATTGCGTTCCTTCCAACACGACGCGCCCGCGCGTTGTTGCTCCCAAGACCCGTGAAGGACAAACGCACACGACAAATCAAACTTTTGCGCCACCGAGCAAGCAAGCAATCAACCACAGCGCTACTACTCCTACTACTAGTTTCGGGTTGCTGGATGGATTACACGATCGACCTAAAACTAGTAGTGTCCAGTTATTATTAATTAACCGATCGAGATTTGGGCACTTTTGCTAACAGAGAAAGCTCAATTTTACCGTCTTTCGTTCGAAAGCAGCTATTGTTGTGGCCTGATCAACGTCGACGCTTTTCACCGATGCACTGTATACAGCGAGATGGATTATTCCCAGACTCGTTAGTCATACAAGGTGCTGATCGAAAGCTGCTGCCGCTATGCCTCGGGGTACCTAGGAAGCCTACTGGGATACCGACATCGGAACAACTCAAAAGGGCGCTTCAATCGCGCATCTGCTCTCGAACATGAAAGCTGGATTCTTCCAAGAGCCTTCTGCAAACAAACTCATTGCCTACACAAGAATTCAACCGCACACTGTCCTAGCTACTAGCATAGTGCGGAGTATCTTGCAGCTACATATTCCTCTGTTTTTACAGTGGACAGAATTCAACATCGCTGCAAAAACAAATCATTTCGTCCTTGGTACTATAATGTATTTACGACATCCTATATACTGTATCTCCTAATCAAACACATGCCACACAGTGGTTATCTGACAACGCATCATATGAATTATTTCTGTGTCTACTAGGGGCCTAACCTTATTTCGAGCTGCCACCATGCGTGTGACCACTTTGATCGCACCAGTCCGTTTGGCATGGAGTATTTGGCATGACTAAGTATTAGTCATGCCAGGCGTTTACTTTAGTTGCTGTTATTTAAAACATCTTCAAATAATCATCATCAGACAAGTCTACCTAGGAGTATACGTTTTTTTAATCATAGCTAGCTAGATTTCAGATATTATATTTAGAGATTAGAAAGAATTTTATGATGATTTCAAAGTTAAAATTCAAACAACAATCACAAATGAGTATTGCTTATATTTTTTATTCTCTTAGCTAATTTTTTATTCTAATTATTGTTATTGAACTATCAACAACAACTGCATCATTTTATATTACAAGTCAGTTAGGTGGCTCAACATAGACACACAATGGGCATATGCTCCCCCATTCCCTTTTTTTTTCTATTACGATAATAGGGTAGTAATAATTTCTATATATCTAAACTAATAAAGAACAAATACCTGCGATCAATCTACTCACCAAAGAATTTCTATACCCAGCAATCTCCACGTTTAGATTAAAATAGGTCCACTCCATCCGACGATAGGATTTGTAGTTGAAGGAAATACTTCACCTCAATAACATCTTATTAGTTATGTGTCGTCAATCAAATTTAATCTTTTCACACCCACTTAGAATCTACCCGCCCACACATACCCACCCACATTCGTCGCGTGACCTTCCAGATTTCTCTCCCCTTTCCTTTTCTCGATGATTTGTCCTTCTATTGCACTCCGCCCTCGCACGATCTGCGCCGTCTCTGTCCGCTGCTCAAAACATCTGCCTGCACCTTGCTCCATTCGCGAGTCCAAGCAGCAGCGACAGAATCGATGAGCGGCAATCTGGTCGAGGCCGCGGACCATGTCGGGAGGCGGGTAGGTGGTGAGGAGGACCTGGCCGGAGTTCCTTGCAGTCCGCCATGGCTTCGTCGCACATCTAGCCTTGCCTGCCCTAGCCTCGTTGTTCCCCATCAAGGACCGGTCATGGCAGAGCCAAGAACGCCATGGACGAGCTTGGTGCAGCCTCAACGGCACCCGGCGTGGCCCCAACGAGGTGCAGCCATCTCCCTACAGCATCGATGGGCAATAAAAGGGAGCAAGCGGTGGCTATGGCGGGCTCAACTTCGGCGTCTTCTTCCTCTCTCTCCTCACGCCTCCAGCAGGTGTGCCTGATGTTTCTCCCACCCAGGACCAAGCCAACAACACCTCCATGGATAGTGCACCCAATGTGTTTGATGAAATATCTGAATGGTCAGATTTCAGTGTCTTTCTTCTTCTCTGCTTGCCATTGTCATATACATCATTCGGTTGTGAAGTTGTGCTATTGTCAATTTTAATGGCATCCGAAATTCCTGCAGGAACAACGGATTGTCCCCTAAGATTTGTCATGCATATATTGATGAAATTCAAGTGAAGCCTGTGAAGTTGTGATACCATATGCTACCTAGAATATATGAGACGAGCAATAGAGTTGAATTGGGTTTGATTGTTTTTTTTTCCTTTTGCCTTTAGTACTGATACTTCTGGTACACAGTTTTGTCTACAGAGATTCTTTTTTCATTAGCGCTAACTTCAGTGACATGTTTTTTTTACAACAGAACGATGTTGTTGACACATAAATAGAAGCATGTACTTTATTACAAGTTTCAATTTTGGTTGTTCTTTATTGTCTACAATAATGAGAGCTCTTTTTGTACAATATTCTCTTGTGATATGTTAGGAGGTGAGTTGTTTGACGAGTCAACCGTACTTTGTCCCATCAAGAGAATGAAGATAGGTTGCTGGCCATTGAAGTTCAATTGAAGGGTCGTCATTCGTCAATTGAACTGGCATTGATTTTTAGTCAACTAAGAAATAGCAAACTCTAATATAGTACTGTTTCTGTTTAAATTGAGCATTATTTGAAATTAAAGATACATATATTGTCACCTGTATAAGCTAAACAACCAGAATACTGAGCAAATATGTATTTGTTGCAGTAATGTGTATATCTTTGCTATTCTGAAATGGTTCAAATTCATAACCTCCCAGTCTGTAGCCATGGCCTTATTTGGATTACGACGAATCCATTGGTGGAGAAAGTTAAATGCTTGTGAACAAAGCTATATCATCCAACATTGGATCACTTGTCTAAACTAGAATTGTAGCTAAAATATATGCTTATGTAATCATTTATTTTATAAGTTTGTAGCATTTGTTCAAATATTTATATTGCCCTCTGAATATAATCTATAGCAATCATATTGAGTTAAATTATATAAGCAGATGCTTTTTGTTTGCACAAATTTGGTTTGGACAATGTGATTGAACGTCTTCAAATGAAATCAAAATGGACTGATTGTCTCTTGCAATTTGCTAGGTAGTTTTCATATTTTTTGTTCTTTGCAATTTTTATTGAGTCAAAAACTCTTTGCTGATGGCTTTCTGATGATGGGTCGGATTGATGATGGGTCGCGTTGAATAGCATATGATGGTCATGGTGGATGTTAAAATAAGGTAGATTCAAAAGAGGAATCAATGTGTTGCATGAAATATATGGAAGAAAAATAACTCCTATCATCCATTCTAGATTTATGAAAAAAACTATTGAACATAGAGGTAAAGCACATTTCATGACATAAACATCCTGATTTGATGTTATTTTAGATGTGGACCTAGGAACTAATCTAATGGTTAGGAGGAGATTTAAGCATTGATTAAAGGACAAATGAGATGAGTGGTGGGTGGATGATCCAAGGCCGAAGGATGACAACGTTGTGATATCTATGAACATTTTTTATATTTATTATTTGGAAAACCACCTTAATTATCTTATGCATGGTTCTAACTTCTAAGTATGTCTCAAGGTACATGTAACACCTGTGTGGAACAAATTATTTTATTTAATTACTGAAATATGAAAGTTTAGAAACACGTAAGACATATATTTCGCATATATACTATATCAGACTCTTGAAATATACTTGATCAAGTATAACTACCTGATATGGTTAATTTTATTTTATTTTTAATATTATAAAAATTATCTTAACATATGTTGTCTCAATAAATTTTCGCGCCGCACGGGCATAGTAACTAGTGTGTATCCTAGTTAGAGTAAGATCATGACAACATACAATAGTTTTATGTTTTATTTTTATTTAGTTTCCTACTTAGATTATAACAAAGTTCTAGTACATCTTCCTGCAACACTAAAATATTTTCAAACCGGTGTTTCTTTTTTCAATAACTAAAGCATTCACGCTCCTCAGTCTTACATTAGGTGTATGTATCATGCTTTTGTATCATATAGGAAGAAAAATCTCATGAACATAAACCAAATTCAAAACAATAAAAAGCTATATTATTAAAATTCTAGTAAACTAATTATGAAAGTTAACTTTATTATTTTAAAGCATAAGTTAATTAGATGGCTCTCCTCCATTTTTTATTCTTGTTTGGTAGAGGTAGAGCTTAACACATGAGAAGCTACAGCTAAGAATTCTATGTTATTAAATCTTACATGAACACATTTATTAATATTAAAACAAAAACTTGTTAAGGTTGATGCGCATGTAAGATTCATGCTCTTACATACTACATTAGTGTTTTTACTATCAACCACTAGCAACACTTTATATTATAGAACTATGATGAAATTATATATTCCATTTCTATGCAAAACACTCTTACCAGGTTCTTACAATATAATGCTATAAAAGTTAACCCAATCCAATATGATTATATGTTTCATTCGTCATTTTTTATCACACCACAACTTAGTGACGCCACATATTGTTAGGTGATTGTTTGGTTCAATACCGTAACTATGACTTATCATATTTTCTTAGCCTCCTATCCCACATATCATAGACTTAATTTCTTTGGTGAACTTTTTATGGCAACTATACACTTTGTCAATAATTATGCAGTTTCAAAAGGTAGCTTGCAGCCAACCATGTCTTAAATCACAAGTGTTGCTCTCCGGTTGGAGATCATGATGTGTTCTCTGATATTTTGAGTGTTTCGAAGAATAAAGATCGAGGATCATTTGAAGACTAGTTTGACTAATATCTTCAGAAGCCATACATTGCCCCCGCCTTCCAACACGCGTCACGTGACACTCTGCCCTGCCACGGCGCCTCCCTACATCAACGGCTACCCCCAAAATGTATCATTATTTGTTATAATTAACAACAGTTTTGGTCGTCAACGCAATGATTTATACCATAAACAATTGATATAATCGGTTGAGCGTCAATTTGTTTGCAACTGCTCTACGCTCTTTTGTGACACTTCGATCCGTCAAATGAGTTAGCATGAATACAACACACTTCGCAGATTCCATCGACTGCAAGAACGTGCACGGGTTTCTATTTGCAAACCTTGCTCTAAGCATATAGCGACGGGGAAGGGGCAAGGACCTGAAACCGTGGAAGGCGACGGAATCGCACATCCGCGTGCACCACGATCGCGGCTAGCCATCCCCATCCTTGGCTTCGTGATTCCTCGTCCTCAACAGCAGCCTCTCCTCCTCGCGAGACCACCGTCCCGTCGAGCAGTTTCTTGAACAGCGCCGCCACCGGAGAACAAAGTCGTCGCCGGCAGCGGCTCCGGGGCGTTGGGTTATTGCCTTACTGGATCTTAGCGTGATGGTCTGTGGGCCTTGAAGAATTGATGCCCACGAGCCACGAGGCCACGACCTGCCGCTCGACCTGGA
This sequence comes from Eleusine coracana subsp. coracana, assembly GCA_032690845.1. Classification (NCBI taxonomy): domain Eukaryota; kingdom Viridiplantae; phylum Streptophyta; class Magnoliopsida; order Poales; family Poaceae; genus Eleusine; species Eleusine coracana. The sequence continues at coordinate 62,417,764 of CM064422.1, read as the reverse complement.
GTAGAAATGGCGACCCGTGGAAATTCCGTGGTGGCCTTGTGCCGCGCCGTGTCGTGCGGTCGCTGCTTGTTCTGCGATCACGAGCGCAGTTCTGCCAAGATCTTTTCGCTTGGCTTGGGCGTGTGCCGTGCACGGTGCACGCGTGAAGTGTCCCGGCGTCGCATGCCGAGAGATTCATGTACTGTCGCAAGCCTCTGCTACTCGACCGGGCACAGTATCGTGTATGGACGGTCTGATTCAGAGGTGAAAGTTGAAACTGTGAGAAGATGAGGCAAACTCGTAGTCACTCTACTGCAGTCAGTCCCTTCGGAAAAAGCAAGTCAACTGCAGCCAGTTAGTATAAATGTATTTTTTTTTTGGTCTGATGATGACTAGTTACTGACTCTACTACAACCAGATGTAGCCAGTTAATTAATGGAAAAGATACAGCACCAAAAAAAAGAAAGACATGGAAAATGCATCACCTGTATGTCAAAGGTCTCGAAGAGCCAAAGCGATCGTGTTCTAGCACGGACGTCGTTCACTTGCTAGCAAGATCTACTACACCAGTACTAGTAAAGCACTTTTGAATAGCTTTTCCGATTTGGGCAGTGGTTTGTTGACACAGCATCGCGCAAAGTGACTTTGAGGAAAGGAGAAATAAAGCGACTAAGTGTGGAAAAGGCCGTGGGGGATTGTGATCTCCAGCCGAAAGAAGCCCGTGGGCCGCCGTTGTCTACAAAGTTGAAATATTCCGTGACATCGTCCACCAAACAGTCTTGTTCTTGTTCCCGTTGAAGTTGAAGGGCAGGAGGTGACCTGAGCCATCGTGACGGCCGATGGTCAAGCCATTTGTAAAGTGAGAAAAGATATGTTCCGACGATTCTGCTCCAGCGACGCAGAGGCTGGCGAACACATAGGACGGCATGGCCTCATCCCCGGTTTGCCAGCGCGCTCGCCTCGTGCCAAAAACAACAAGGATGATGCAGGGCGGGCCACAGCAGCACGCGCGACTCGCGAGCACGGGCACGACGCGCCCTCGAAAAATCACGCCCCTCCTTCCCTAAAAAAACTGGGCAGCCGCAGCCCGCAGCAGGAGGAGGCCGCCACCGCATCAGGTTCCGCAGCAGCCGTCCGATCAGATCGCGGCACACGCGGTCCACCCAAAATCTGCTCCGCCTCACGCGCTGCGCTTGCATATATCCCAAAAGCCCACCCAAATCCCCCCGTTCCTCCCTCCTCCTGTTCATTTCCTTCCTCCCTCCTCAAGTAAGTCTTCTCCTCTTCCTCCTCTCGCCGCTTCCTCGGGTCGGGAGTCGGGATGGAGGCGGCGACGATGGCGTGGACGGCGGCGGTGGTCGGCGCCGGGCTGGTGTACTGGTTCGTGTGGGTGATGGGCGCGGCGGAGGTGAAGGGCAAGCGGGCGGTGGATCTCAAGATGGGATCCATCACCAATGACAAGGTGCAGGACAAGTACACGCAGTACTGGTCCTTCTTCCGCCGCCCCAAGGAGACGGCCACCACCGCCGCCTCCGCCGAGAAGGTGCCCGCCTTCGTCGACACCTTCTACAACCTCGTCACCGACATCTACGAGTGGGGGTGGGGCCAGTCCTTCCACTTCTCCCCCTCCCTCCCCGGCCACTCCCACCGCGACGCCACCCGCGTCCACGAGGAGCGCGTCGCCGACCTCCTCGGCGCCAAGCCGGGCCACCGCCTCCTCGACGTCGGCTGCGGCGTCGGCGGGCCCATGCGCGCCATCGCCGCCCACTCGGGATCCGACGTCGTCGGCATCACCATCAACGAGTACCAGGTCAACCGCGCACGCGCCCACAACCGCAAGGCCGGGCTCGACGCCCGATGCGAGGTCGTCTGCGGCAACTTCCTCTCCATGCCCTTCCCCGACGCCTCCTTCGACGGCGCGTACTCCATCGAGGCCACCTGCCACGCGCCCAGGCTGCAGGACGTCTACGGCGAGGTGTTCCGCGTGCTCAAACCGGGAGGGCTCTACGTCTCCTACGAGTGGGTCACCACATCGCTGTACCGCGGCGAGGACCCGGAACACGTCGAGTGCATCAACGGCATCGAGCGCGGCGACGCGCTCCCGGGGCTGCGCCGCCAGGACGAGATCGCGTCCATCGCCAAGGAGGTCGGGTTCGAGGTGGTCAAGGAGCAGGACCTGGCGCTGCCCCCGGCGCTGCCATGGTGGACGCGCCTCAAGATGGGCCGCATCGCCTACTGGCGCAACTCCCTCGTCGTCCGCGTGCTCACCTTGCTCCGGATAGCGCCCAAGGGAGTGTCCGAGGTGCACGAGATGCTCTACGAGACCGCGCAGCACCTCACCAAGGGAGGAGAGACCGGCATCTTCACGCCCATGCACATGGTGCTCCTCCGCAAGCCCTCCGAGGAGGCCAAATAATTCATGTAAGACGACGACACCTTCATTTTACTCACTCACCCATCGCAAAGTGGAAGAAGAAGAAATAATTGTTGCAGAAAGAGCAAGCAGCAGAGGTAAGAATAGCAAGAGAACAGGCTACCTGGAGGGAGGGAGAGACCAGCCCGAGCTCAAGTCAAATTTGATCATCTGTTGTTAGAGTGGAATACTAGAAACCAACTATGCTTCTTGTTACTCTTTTTTTCTTGTTCGTAGCTTTCAGTTTAATTTTTTTGGTGGAGGATTTGGGGTTGGAGAGAGAGAGAGAGACTGAGATTGGGATTTAAATTTGTTTTCTGGTTTGATCGGTGGATCGATCCATCGTTCTTTCTACTCGTACGAGTACTATCTAGCATCACCATCCATGTTTTGTACGGAACAATAGATTGGTACTGGATTTCTTCTCTAACCGTGTTAATGTTATGAGATCTGCACAGGCGCTCTCTGATCATTTCATTTCAATAGATCCATCGTTGTAGCTGTACATCACAGTATTTGTGCATTGCCGCCGTGACTCACGAGCACGAGCACGCGGTGAAAAAGGTTAGTAGAAACGACAAACATTCGCTCTCGTCTCCGGCTGCTAGTACCGAGCCTGACATGGCACTACCACTACCGTGCTGAGTGTGAATCAGAGTGGCGTGGCGATCACGAGCCGGATTCATGGGCGTCCTCTTGTACTCTGGCATGTGGGACCCGAGATCGGATCTGGGAAAATTTCGCGAGCGCTTCATTTAGCAGGAGTAGAAAATTACGGAGCGGGTTTTGGGGCGGGGGATGGGGACAAGCCGGGTGGGCACGTGAGCGCGTCACGGAGCCCGACGCGCCCCCCCCCCCCCCCCCCCCCCATGTTTGCCTGCCCTTCCTTCGTCTTGGGCTTTTCTTTCTTTTCCTGCCGCGCAGAGAGCGGAAAGCTGACACCTGCCTTCTTTGCTTTCTCCGCGCGGGCGGGCGTGGCTCCTGGCGCGCGCCACTAGTCCGAGCGAAAATATCCGTTGGAGCTGGAGCCTACCGTGCCAATGCCAGGTGGGACCATCTCCCGTGTCAGAGGCGTGCAGGATCGGTCGCTGTCAGAGACACGGACCACCTCTGCCGATGTGGGTGTGTTTCTTCCTCACATGTCACAGCACAGGAGGAGGTGAAAGAAAACGGCGTTCTCAGATTTTCGAAATACTAGATAGTACGACTGGTTTGATTTGATATTGCTTAATTAAGGAAAGAGTAGTTAACAGTGGGAGGACGCGATCTGGATCTTATTAGTCCGGTCCGCCTACGGCCTACCCAGCGTGTTATGCCATCCGTACCAAGCAGGCGTACCAGCTGTACAGCCAAGTCGAACTCGTCTCCTGCATACCGTGCTTAGACGAGGACACGAGGGACACATCGCAAATGACACCACTAGAAACAAAACATGCGAGCGAAACAAAAGCAAGGACCAACAAAACTGCCGAGCTGTGTGTAACATTGAGTATGCCGAAAGCAAGGCAGCAGTTTCGATCGTCGGAGTGGAATTACCGTGCCGGGAGGGATCTTGATCTGCCCGGCGGTGAATCACATGCGCTGCTCCGTGATACACCAGTGTGGCTGGACTGGAGGAGTGGAGGCGGAGAGGGAATATCTGCTTGTGTGGCTGCCATGGAATATTTACGTATTTAATGATCTCCTCGATTTGGATTTGCAGAGGCACCAGATGCAGCACCAGTACCACGAACCAAATGGTCCAACAAACTGCTGGCTGGGCCGGCTTGCTGCTCTGGATCTTCCCTGCCTGGCTATAGCTTCCTTTCTTTAGTGCCCTGGTCTCTTTGCTCAGCCTGTTTTGCCTCCAATTAACTATCGCAATTAGTGGTTTCAAACTTAGCTGGCAACCAATCATGTTTACGCATGGCGTCTATCATCCCCCCCATCGTGGGCGGATGCTGTTTTCTGATCTGAGATGCATACAACTGTCTAGGGGTCGACATGCATCCTTCTGTATTGTTGTTCGTCTCCGCACCACTGTCCGGGCTGTGATCTGACCTAATCCCGACGCATCAAATCAAAACAAAACAAAAATGTTGTGGAGCAACTGAACTCTAAACAAGTCTGTTGACGACGACAATGAGACAGAGCGTAGTGACCCAGCAGTGGTGGTGCCGTTGCTTCTGTTGACGTGTCGTTTCCGCTCCGATATTTTCAGGGCGTATGGCGACCTCATGGCCACATTGATTTGATTTGGACGTTGCATTGCATTCGATGGGAGATCACTTCGCCCATTCTCACCACATGCTCTCCCCATTGTTTCTAGTCTCGGATCATGTCACATTCGGCGTGTTTGTGGCAAACGGAAAAAGAGTGATGGTTTTCTCTTGTAACGCTTGCGTATGGGAGCCTCGTTCCCTTGCTTGTAGTGGTCCAGGTTGACATCATGGGCCCTTTGGTTCACGGCGTTCGTCTTCGCCATGAAACCGGAACACTTCTTGGCCTGATTGCCCGATTCACCGTGACAGTCTGGCTAAACTGGTGGGTCCCCTTGATGCGAGTCCAAATCGGAAGGCAAGGTGGTCGAGAGTGCAACCGAAATCATGCTTTACTCCGCACTGGCATGTCGTATCAGATGGCATGTGGTGTTTGTAGAAGATTTGGAAATGCCAGCGAACGCCTACAGCACGGCGGCAACGGTACTGAAGTACGGATACGATACGCAGCTTTCTTGCTTCAGGTTCGTGCTTTGTATTTCCTGATCCCAGGGTCCAGCTCCATTATTCATTTGGCCTTTTTCTCGCCGCACGACAGGCGACATGTGAGTCATGCTCGTTTTCGCACTCGTCCGTGCTGTAAACAGGGTGTTCTGTGCAGAAACGAACTGGGACTGAAGATTCAAAGATCAAACCGCTTGTACATAGTTGGGTCAAAATTCAAAAGCAGTATTAGATGGTACTATACAGCCTCGTTATTAGGGTGCTGGTATTACTCGACGTGCAGAATGGTTTTTGCTAGCGGGAGACGTGCAGGACGGTCAGTTCTCTGTAGGCAAGAAGATCTTTTGTTTAAACGGATATGCCTGCAAGATGCTTGAAAGTAACCATCGAGTTGAATTCGATTGGTGCTACAAGGATAAATGCGCCACGGAAATCTTGTACCCGTGTTTCATGGGCTCATAGAAGGCTTGATATCGCAGATTGATTTTTGGTAACGGAAAGACGTGCATGACGGTCAGTAGTCTAGGAGATGTTTTGTTCAAATGGTTATACCTGCAAGATTCTTGAAATGAGCGGAGCCATGAAGTTGAATTGGACTGGTGCTACAAGGATATAAACGGGCCACGGAAATCTTGTACCGGTGTCATTGTTTCGGATTTTATGGGCCTCATAGAAGGCCACGGAAATCTAGCTTATTGTCACTGTATGCCCCAGCAAACCTGAGCTTTCCAATTACAGTTCTGGCCCATTTGTTCATGGGCTACATACTCATTAACGCGGTGAAGCCGAGATCGAGATCCGTCCATTTCTGAAGCCGTGTGGCGCACAGTGAACTCTGCTGCCGAGTGTTCTCGGATATTTTTCCTCTTCCCAAAGTATTTTTTGTTCTGTTCTTCGCGAACCCCGACGACCCATACGACATGCCAAATTCATGGATACCAGAGAATCTGATCCGCTACAAAACATAATGTCTGTAACCTAATACAATCATTAAAGTGGGCACTATTTATTTTCATTTTCATTCAGGCATACAACTACACTGAACTAACACCCTACAACCTCTGAAGAAGAAGCAACGAAAAACTCAGTCTACAGTAGGAAGCCTAGTCGTGTCCTGCATGCCTGCAGGAGAGAGAGTGGCCGGATCGGCCGCCCTACGGCTCGGCGTGCTCGTTCTCACGCGACATTTCCTCGAGCGACTTTCCCTTGGGCTCCGGCACGAGGAAGGTGAGCATGAACCCCGCGAAGCTGCATCCGGCGAGCGCGAAGAGCGAGTTCCGCACCCCGATGCCGGGTAGGTACCCGTGCGCCGTCTTGGCCGCGTCCGGGCTCTGCGCCAGGTACAGGAACCCGAACGACCCGATGATCGCGCCCACCTTCCCCGCCGCCGCCGAAATCCCGTGACACGTCGCGCGGAGCCTGGCCGGGTAGATCTCGGCCGGCACGATGAACGTGGTGGCGTTGGGCCCGAAGTTAGCGAAGAAGAATGTGAAGGCGTACATGACGACGAACCAGATATGGTTCTCCGCGGTCTTCCAGTGCTCGTACGGCACGGCCAGGCCCAGCATGAAGGCCGTCATCATGAGAAACCCGACGAGCTGGATCTTGAACCGCCCGAACACGTCGATGAACGCGACGGTGAACCAGTACCCGGGTACGGTTCCGCACAACGCGATCAGCGTCTGCGCACGCGCGATGTGGTACAGCTCGTCAAGGCCGCTCATCGTGCGCGCCGCCGGGATCCACCCGATCGCGCTGAAGATGTCCTTCTGGAACAGGTTCTGCGAGTAGTAGGCCACGTCCAGGAGGAGCCACGTCGACGTCGTGCCCACGAGGTGGGCCCCGTGCCGCCGCACGAACTCCGACGAGAAGAGGCCGAAGGATCGCTCGCTGCTTTTCATCGGCGCGGCGGTGTCCTCCTCCTCTGCCTGTGGCTTCGCGATCTCGACGTGGAGCACCTTGGACATGTCCGCAGCGGCACGTTCGGCGTTCTTGGCCACGAGCGCCGTGTAACGCGCCGTCTCCGGCATCTTCATCCGCCAGTAGAATGTGAGCGCGGCGGGGACGGCCCCGAACATGAGGATGATGCGCCACACGAGATCAGCCTCCGGCGGCGTGGACGCCGCCGGGTCGACGGCGTACGGCGGCGCGGGGAATTTTTTCTTGAACAAAGCGGTGACCCCGATCGCCACCGCCCCGCCGGCGAGGATGCCGAACCCCTGCATCGCGAACACGGCGGCGATGAAGGCGCCGCGGGTCTTCTTGTTGGCGTACTCGGACATGATGGTGGCGCTCAACGGGTAGTCGCCGCCGATGCCGAAGCCAAGCCAGAAGCGGAAGAAGCAGAGCGTGGCCATGACGCAGGTCGGCGAGTGGCCGAACGAGAGCCCGGACGCCAGGGAACAGATGATCATTATGAGGAGCGTCATCCCATAGACGCTCTTCCGGCCGACCTTGTCGCCGAGCCAGCCGAAGAAGAGCTGACCGGAGAGCGTGCCGACGAAAGCCACGCCGTTCACGGCCGCGGAGACGTCGGGTGGGAGGCTGCCGGGGTTGGGCGAGCCGTCGACGGTGTAGTAGACGCGGCCGATGAGCTTGGTGACGAGGGAGATGCAGAAGAGGTCGTACGCGTCGGTGAAGAAGCCCATGCCGGAGACGATGATGGCAGTGAAGTGGTACCACTGCATCTTGGCGCCGTCCAGCGCGGAGAGAACGTGCATCTGCTCGCCCGCCATTGCCGTCTGTGTCTTTAACCGCCCGGGTTCTGATTTCACAACTGAACTTGGGATCGTCGTCGTGGGTGTACAGAGGGGAGAGAGAACGCCGCCAATGTATAGTGACGGCAAGTGAGAATATTCTAGGCGCCGAGTCCTTCATTCCATGGCACCCAACTTCTTAGGCCACATATTCTCCCTACTTAACAGCTTGTTTCCTTGTTCCGTGCACAACTTTGACGGGCTCACAAGCTCCCCGATTTGCATGCCGGGCGTGTGTTCAGTTTGGTGTGTTATGCTCCTCACTCCCGGCTTGATCACGGGATCCCGGAAGAAACATTAAAAGGCACTCAACACTTGGGTCCACGGCCCTCGGTTTTGACCCAGCTTACAGAGCCTCCAGCAACAAACAATTTCTCACATTTCTCTCATCCTTTCAATAACGATCCAGCGTTGTACTCTATCTTTTTATTCATAACAGATTTCATTTGTTATATTCAAATCTAAAAAAAAGAGTTTTATAGTGTTTTTGAGGTTAAAAGATCAATTAACAATCACCAATGAGAAGTTCACATTTTTCTTTGTTCCCAGATAATTTATTTGACTAAGTATTGTTATTGAACCATTAAACATTGGTGACCCTCAACCTAAACGTAGCATTTACCTTTCTTTTTTAAGTACAATCATTTGATTCTGATGTAAATGAGGTAAAAATTTCAATGTGTATAGGTATCATCGACACGAGTTGTTAAATTATTGACAACAAACATGTTTTAAGAACATAATAACAAATGTATTATTTCAGGTCGTAAGCCACATGGGTGGGCTCGATATAGGCTAATGAGGTGCATATGCTCCTTCCTTGTTTTCTTTGTGCATGTACAGTAGTCCAATAATCAATAGACAATATAAGGCTTTAACTATGTGAGAAATTACAACTAAATGCTTATGTTTTTTTCATTTCATGTTTCTATATACTACATACTATTTATTAAAAGCTAAAGTCTTTTCATCATTATCGATACACATCTTAGATTTACCATCTTGCATGTTACATTAGAGGTTTTATTTTCAATCTTAATATATTAAAATGCATGCGTTCTTTTGCAAAAATGTCGAGCCACGTCATCTCATGAGTTCGTAGGGAACTAAATCTAGCCACCGAATCACCCTTGCCTCATGTTCATGTAGACCCTTCTCGAACGAATGAATCGTAGATAACATTGAGGGCCTCTCGTACATCTTTTCTTCATCCTTTCATCTTCTTCCTGCAGATACCCATCGAAGGCCAGGCTGCGCTGCTCAAGGCCACTCTGCGGCTTTGCTGCCACTGGTCGATACATCATCCTCCGCATCCCCTACCTCCTCCTTTTTTTTTTTTTTTTTGCTCACGAGAGCGCCGAATGGATTATGGGGAGAGATCTACGTGGCCTCTGATGGCATTGACCTTGCACAATGGATCATCGCCAGCGTCAGCCTCATTATCGAGGCCGCTGCCTCAGCTGGAAGTTACATGTGTGCTACATGAAGGTAGTCCTCCATTGCTGCTCCACAAAGAGGCGTTATTTTATTCCGCTCACCTCCAACTAACACTGCTCACCAGATGTTCGATTAAATGCATGAGGGAGGTATGCTTAAAAATTATATGTCCTTTTACATCTGATAGCAGTTGTGTCATTGGGTGGTATGGTTTAGGGGAATTCTCTTTTAGATGTCACTACCTTCCTACAAGAATCTAAAATAAGTAAATCATCTGCTCCAAATTTATAATGTCGAAATAAGTGTATTTCATTTTACTTTTTAAATGAATTTTTCGAAATATACACTACGAGCTCATATGCGTTGGAATGACACTTTTTGTAGTTGTGATTCAAATTTTGAAGTTTAACCATCAAACATTGACGGAGTTTGTGGTATACATATACTGCAGTAGTGCTTCATTTATTAGTTACTATGACTCTGAATTTTCCACCAAATATAATAATTAGTAGTACTCTAATCTTATAGTTATCTAGCACACATCGTCTTGATATAACAACGAGTAAGTATTGCTATGTACTAGCTGAGATGTAAGCTGCCACGAAACTTGGACTGCATAATATATTGAAAAAATATCTATATAGTGTACTTTATGTGGTTCGTATAATAGCTAAGACATTTACAATAATTAAGTCTTGCAACTCCTTATGAAAATCTGATATATGCATGGGATGCATTATACTCCAGGAACAAGTTGTCAGTACCATCTGCTCAGGAACAACGTATTATTCATTTTCTTTTTCTAAGATATCTTGATATTGATAATTGGTTGATCTGCCAGACATAATTTCCATAATATTTATTTATTTGCCCGCACCATAAAAATAAGAACCCAAGAAGATCTGCAAACTGCGCTACTGATATACAATGATGAACACAACCAAATTTTTAGTTTATATGTTTATCTGCTGTCCTGAACTTTCTGATATGTGCTATGTACATAGTTATATCTATTTATATCACATATTTAAATTTCTTGCAAATCAGCATATATTTCTATTAGAGAAGCTTGTTTAGCATAAAATGAAGATAGCTAAACAGATGCAGCAACATTAGAAAATATATGAATTTTGGAAGACATGAATAAAAAGTAAATAGCACCTTGTTTCAACAGATGAGAAACTCCATGTACTCGCTATTTGTTCAATGTTGTTTATCTATTTGCTCTTGAGCATGTAATGAAGTGGCAAAGAGCTTTAGTGCCCAGTGTTAAATCAACAAATAAGTATCTTCTAACTTGCATATCTCTTTGGACACATTTATCATAGCAGCTTGCTGGTATAGCCATAGCGACAAATCAAAAGAGTTTGATAGCAGCACTAACGCGGTAATGCCACGTTCTATTTCTAGTGACACTATAGAACATTGGCAACACTCGTAGACTTACTTATACTACTTATATAATAGAGCATCAATAAAGCTGCATGTTATGTTTCTATACAATTTTCACTCCTATCACTCTACAATATAATGATGTAAAAAGTTGAATCAATTCACTATGATTATACTAGGTGCCGAGTCAGCTGACTTCTCAGGCCACTAATTCTCCCTACTTACTTGTTTCCCTTGTTCTACGCAGAACTTTTGACGGGCTCACCTTGTTTCCCTCTCACGCTTGCTCAGATGCTGAATATTCGAGGAACTTGGGTCCACGGGCCTCGGTTTTGTACCTGAACATGGGCAGCAAACAATTTGGCGGGTTGTGCTACCGTATTTTCGGGAGCATGTAGCATCCCAGTGAACTGGGCCTTCCATGTTTCATACGGCCACTTACGGTTTCTTCATCACAAGTTCACAACGCAACGCCGCCCCGGCAAGGCAACACGCCACCGCGTCCTGCGGTTGACTTGTGACCGAGCACCAAAACGAAGCTTCTCCAAAGCCAACGCCAGTCCAACGCGGCAGCCGCCCCAAATCCTCCTCCTTGCCGTCCTCGATCCTCCCAAGAAAGAAACCACCAGAAAAACTCCCACCTCGAAACGATCAGAAGAAACACGCCGGGCACGAGCTGGATGGCGTCGTCGGCGCCGGCCTACTACCGGTGCGCGGAGTGCGGCGCGGACCTGAACCTGTCGGCGGCGCACCTGTACCCGGCGGACCTCTACTTCGAGGCGGGGAACAAGGGGACGCTCTCCTTCTCGTGGGTGGACGAGTCGCGGCTGCGGTTCGCGCCGGAGGATCGGATCCGGCCCTTCTTTGAGACGCTCAACTACTGGGGAATCCAGCGGAAGCGCATCCGCATCAGCTGCGACGCCTCCTCGGCCACGTCTACGACGACGGCCCGCCGGTCATGCAGGGCACCGGCCAGCTCGGGATGGGGCCCAGCCAGGTCATCCCGCGCCGGCCCAGGTACCGGATCAAGACCAAGGTCGTCGCCGTCGGCAACCCGGCGCCTGCCGCCGCCGCAGCCACGCGATGAAAAAGTAGAAACTGCCGTGACGGCTCTTCGATTTTGCGACTCGTTTCGAGCTGCGTTTTATGTCATCATCCTGTAATATAATAAATCGATCGTGTACTAGTTTGTTGTTTTCACCTTTCGTTTGTTGTGCAATAATATTTTGACCCCTTTTACCATTCCTAAATCATGGTGTGAAATCAGGCTCGCTGATCAATGATCACAATGTGGCATATGGTGCACCTTCGCTCTCACAATTTTATTCTCTGCGATGGCAGCACTGCACGGCGCAAGCAACGGCTTGCGAGGCTGCCACCACATGGCCGAGCAAGCCATCCGCACACTGCAGTAATGGGCACCGACTGCCACATTTTGTTATTTTATAAGAAGCGTAATAGTTGTCTATAGAATTTTTTTTTATCATAGATTTCAGTTATTATTTTTATAGCTTAGAAAATCTCATAAAAAAACAAACTTAGACTAGCTTAGATGGTTAGATTCATTATGACTTAGATTCAAATATCAGATTTGATATTGATATTGCACTTATAACTAAATTATTCTTTTAATGAGACTAAAAGTTCAAATAAAAACCATCAAACAACATTTTATATTTTTTCATTTCGTATTTCTAGAGAGTTATGGTACTTAGCTTAAATCATTTCTTATTTCTAAAGAGTTTATATTACTTAATTATTATTATTAAACTAATAATGATTGTTGTATTATTTTAGGGCATAATTAAGTTGGATAGCTTAAACATAGCTTGATTGGGACATGTGCTCCTCACTCCTTACCCTCGATTTTTTTATAAATCTATTTTAATCTATTGATTACAACGGGGCGGAGTCAAGATATGAGAAGACTTACCATTCAGATCATTTTTTTTATGTTAGATATAGTTTAACACATGAGACACAACTATAAAAAGAGAATACGTTATATTTTTATCTTTTTAACCTTTTCTGCAAGACACTATAAAAGTAAGAAAACATAAATAAAATCAAGTAAGCATTCGATCCTTACTATGCAGTTCGATCTAGTGTGTCATAATTGCTATAGAAACTCTAATGGACGAGGTTTTAAAAACTTCACACTATCTTTGTACAGTTCTAAACTATATAATACCTATGACATAGGTTCATACCTTTTTGTTATAAGGTAAGATTAGTCTAGTGATCAATAGAGGAGGTAGACTTCAACTGCTTGAGAAGCTACCGTTAAACATTTTATTTTTGAATCTTATGTTTTTTTAAAATATTTATATTGATTAATATATAAACAGAAATATGTTGATGTACATATAAGAAATTTTATTTGTGATTAGACACTATCAAGCATCGACAAGACGACAACACTTTCACTTTTAATATAGAACTCTGTTCAAGTTGCTTATTTTGTTTTCTATAAGATTTTTACTTGTACCAATTTACAAATACAATGATATTAGTTAAATCAATCAAATATGATTGTAATTTTTACTTTAATAAATTATAATTTTTTTAAACAAAGAAATTTTATTGCTTCTCCGACTATTAAAGAAGCCAATAACATTACAAATGTTCACCTAAACAAAGTAAACATCTACCAAGCAATTATCCAAATCCTAAACATCACACAACTACTCCCTACATCTCTGCTATCTGGTTTTATTTTTTTCATATATTGTACTTCATCTTTATCACCCCCTTCTCCTTGTTCTTTTGCTTCATGCTTTCTCTTCTCAGTCCTTAATAAATCATAAATAGTTCTCTATCTGAAGATATTTTTTCACAGATGTTAAATATCATGTTTACATTCTCTGAGATTTAAAGCGTTTGAGAAGTGAAGATTGAAGAGTTTTTGGGCTAATATCTTCATAAGCTACGTATCGCCCCTGCTGGTCCAAACACGCGTCACATGATGCCTCTACGAAGTTCCGATCGAGTCTGAAGTCTGAAGGAAGAAGTTTTATTTACCTCCCCCAACTATTGAGGGAGCTACAAATTATATCTCGAATTATAAAATCGGGTAACCTGACTCCCTCAACTCTATGGTGCGGTATAATTTTCCTCCCTTGACAGTTTTCTAAGTAGTTTTGGCTGAATCAGCATTATGAGACTCACATGTCAGTTACCACGTAGGTATGATAGAGCCCACATGTCAGTTACCACTTATTTTTTTCTTTCTTTCTTCTCTTCCTCCGCTCATCTCATCTCCGATCAGCCGACGCGTGCTGCCGCTGTGCCCCGAGCCAGACCTATGCCACGCTGCCGAAGCCACTAACGTGTCCATGTGGCATGCGCCACAACCGTCCTGCTCAGCCCCGCTGGGTCACGAAGCCATTCCATTCCGCTCGCCGACGCCCGCGCCTATGGCTGCGCAGTAGCTCCGCCCCGCCTGCAACCCCCCTCCCCAACCTCTTGCCCGCGTCGAGTAGCCGCATGCGCCACTCTACCCGCCTTCTTCCTCCTGCGCAGCAGCTCCGTGCCACCTACCCAGCTGTCCTCGCGCACCTCAGCGCCCGTGCCTGATGGCTCCGTCGCTCCCGCCATGCTGTAGCCTCGCGCTGTTCCTGTCTGTCGTCCTCTGTTTGACTTCGCGCCTGTCCCAATTTGTCCCGACCTCGCGCCGCACCGTCCTCAAGCCCGTGCCTTATACCGTCCGTGGGAGATGAGATGAGAGGAGAGGAGAGAAGCAAGAAATGAAGGAAAAAAATTAGTGGCAATTGACATGTGGGTCTCACTATGTCTATATGGCAACTGACATATGGTCTCTACATGCTGAGTCAGCCAAAACCACTCAAAAAACCATCAGGGAAAAAAATTGTACCGTACCATAAAATTGAGGGAATCAAATTACTCAATTTTATAATTCAAAATATAATCTATACCTCACTCAACAATTAAGAAAGGTAAATAGGACTTCTTCCAAGTCCGAACACACACACCCGAGGCGACTCCAGCGGTCCAGCCCAACCCGTGCGGCAACCACGAATCAGACTCCTACCCAACCAACCCAGGTCCCAGGCCCCGTCGCCGCACTGCGACCATGGCCGTAGCCGGACGCACCCGCGCCTCCGCCCTCCTCCGCGCCGTCGTGGCGCCGAGGCGGCCGCCTGCGCGGTCCATCCACGAGGGGCCCGACACCATTGAAGAGCTCCTGGATCGGCACCTCGTCAAGAAGCCCTCCAAGTCCGCGTCGCTCCTCGACGACGATGCATTGGAGGCCGAGGCGCGGCGGCGGCTGACGACCTCCCGGCGGGAGGCGCTGGCCCTGTACCGGGACATCCTCCGGGCGACGCGGTTCTTCGCGTGGCCCCACGACAGCGGCGTGCCGTGGCGCGACGTGCTGCGCGCCAACGCCAGGCGCGAGTTCGAGGAGGCGCGCGGGGAGCGGGACCCGGAGGTGGTCACGCGGCTTCTCATCGGCGGCCGCGACGCCGTGCAGCAGGCGCTCGACCGCCTCGCCGAAGCGTCGCGCCGCGCGATCGAGGCCGAGGAGGCCAAGCGCCGCGGCGGAGCATAGATTCAGAACGGGGGATAGCCCAAATCCACACATCCTGTACTTTTTTTTTACTCTTGTTGTGGTACCTCTCTTTACGGAAATGGTTCAATGGATTGATAATCTGAAGGAATTAGTCATCCATATGTTTAATTTCTTGTTGGCAAGAAGAACATGTGCAAGTATAACAATCTTTTCTCAAGCATTTGATCAGTATATGATGTATGATACAATGAGTTATAAAGAATACACTTTGTACATCATGCTACTTTCAATTGCTACAAAAGTTTCCCGGTTACTATCCAATGTGTGTGATCAGTAATAAGTCACAATTTTGTCCCTCGGATATTTCAAAAGGAGAAAAACTGTTGCCTCGGTCCACTGCTAATTGGTAATAGATGTCTCGTATATGTCCTCAACTTGAAGCTGTGCTGCCGTGGCTTGCCATGATACCTTGGGCTTGTCGGGTTTTTTTTTTTTTTTTTTTTTTTAACATGTCTGTATATTATCAGAACACCCTATGCATCCAGGGCTCCTCTAGCTCTTGTCGAAATTCATTCAGCCATTTCATTTCATTTCATCAACCGGAAGTCAGTAACAATTCACCAATAGTCACCACAGCTACAAGACCCATCTGAAAATACGTGATAGATCTTTGTGTCACCGACAATAATCTTCCGATTCGAGTAACTTGATATTAACTTCAGTGCATGATGGCAGTGGTTGCATACACGCACGTTCTTCTTGACAAGAATGGGGGTCCCAACCGCAGACGATATCAAACCAAAGGCAACAGCCATCCTTACACTATGCTTATTAGGCAATACTGTTTTATCAGATGCTGAAAGAGGCAGACCACCAATTTTACTTGGGTCATCAAAATTTTCTCCAATCTCTCTTGATAATTTATCACAAAATTCATGAATTTTCTCGCTCTGAGGGTGAGACATGTCCCCGTTGACAAAGCTGCACTCCTTTCCATAAAGCTCAACAAGGCTTCTAGCTTCTGTACGCCGCAACCCCTTCTCCTTCATCAGAGATCTTACCCTCTCGACATCCTCCCATCTCCCAGCATCAGCATACATGGAGGACAGAAAAACGTAGCAGCCAGTGTTGTCATGTTTCAGTTGGAATATCTTCTCTGCTGCATATTCTGCTACATCTATATCATTCCTATTTCTGCTTGCAGTTAGTAGTGAACCCCAAATCCTGGATGTTGGAGCTATTGGCATGCTTTCAATAAACTGCAACACCTCTTTAAGGTCACCTGCCCGACCCAGAAGATCAGTCATGCATCCATAGTGCTCAATCTGTGGAACCATACCATAATCTTGTTGCATGGAATTGAACTGCATCCAGCCCTCAGCCGCCAAGCCTGAGACACTGCAGGCAGTCAGCACTGAGACAAAGGTACTCTCATTGGGTTCCAAACCATTACGTTTCATATCATTGAACATTTCCATTGCAGCCTTTCCCTGTCCATGAATTGCATATCCTATAATCATCGTGTTCCACGAGATAACATCCTTGCTTGCCATTTTGTCAAAGATCTCTCTTGAAGCCACAACATCACCACACCATGCATACATATGCATAACTGCGTTCATAATGAGAATGTTATCACCATAGCCTAACCTGATGATGCAGCTGTGCATTTGCCTGCACTGTCTCAGTGACTTCAGCAAGACAAATGCTGGTACGACTGCTGACATGGTGAAATAATCAGGATAGAGTGGTCTATTCAGTAACTCCAAGAACAATGTAATGGCTTCCCTATACATCTCATTGTGCATGTAGGCAGCAATCATATTGTTCCAGGACACCAGAGTTTTGTTCGTTATCTGACCAAAAATCTTTTCAGAAGACTCGACCTTGCCAACTCTGCCATACATCTCCAGAAGAGCAGTCTCAAGCACAACGTGAGGAAGAAACAGTCTCCGAATTACATAACCATGAACACTTCTACCATATAGTGAGCTTTCAGTTTGAGCACAGGCTGCTAGCAAATTGATAGAAGTGACCGCATCCACCTGGAAACCCTCTTCTTTCATTCTCATGAAGTAATCAAATGCATCTGCAGGCTGCTCATTCAGTGCATATCCACCTATCATGCAATTCCAAGTTACCACGGTCCTCAATGGCATGGTAGCAAATACATTTTCGGCAAAAGCAACTTTGCTACATTTGCAATACATGTCAAGAAGAGAAGTCCCCACCTTGACATCCTGCTCCAGCCCGTGTCTGATTACAAAGCCATGGATCTCCCGCCCCTGCATCAACGCTGACTCCAAGCAGCAAGCTGCAAGAGCAGCTATTATCCCAACACTGTCATGCTGAATTTGCAGGGCGTCATTCATCTCCTGGAAGCACGCCAGTGCTAGTGTCCCCATCCCGTTCGATACGTACCCGTCCACCATCGCGTTCCAAGTGACGATGTCCCGCACCGGCATTCCGTCGAACACTTTCTCTGCGTCCTGGACGAGCCCGAGCTTGGCGTAGAATGCGACCAGCGAGTTGCCGATGTACACGTCGGCCGCCAAACCGAGCTTGATCACGGCCGCGTGCGCCGCGCGGCCTTCCTCGAGGCAGTCGATGCGCGCGCAGCACTTGACGACGACGGGGAAGGTGAAGCGGTCTGGGCGCGCACCAGCGGCGAGCATGGCGCGGTAAGCCGCGAGCGCGTCGCCCGGGAGACCCGCGTCGGCAAATCCACGGATCATGACGTTGTGGAGGAACGCGTCGGGGCTCCTGACCTCCGCGAAGGCGTCCATGGCCTCGTCCATGCGACCCGCCGCGACGTGGGAGAGGACGAGGGACTTGGAGCCAGGGGGCCCTCCCCCGCCGCGCTTGCGCCTGAGCTGGGGCGGAGGCTCCTTGGAGGTGGCCGCGGCGAGGTGCTGGGAGGCGCAGGTGGTGGTTGTAGCGGCATGGGCAGCGCGGGAGGGGAGAAGGAGCAGCGTGCCCATGGGGTTGTAAGGGGAGAGTCGGGTGGGGCGGGGACGGGCCGGAGAGGAGGGAAGCAAAGGGGGGATAGTTCAGTGTTGGGTTTTTGCTTCAGCGGTTTATCCAATCAGGGAAGGGAGACGAGGGAAGGAACGTGTCGCGGGGAGGAATTCACAACGCTATGTGCTCTCCAGTGCTGCACTTGCATTTCAAATGGCAACAAGGGCAACGGGAAACATGAGTTTGCTGATATTGCAACTGCACCGTATTCTCCCTGTTATCGTACGCATACTGTACTAAAATTCTACACTATCCTGGGCACCGAGCTGAAATAAACCATCTCAGATGTTCCGACGATCATGCACAAAACTGCACACCAAGGCGGGTGCAGCGGAAAATGCAAAAATAGTTAATGACGGGGATTTCAATCCAACTTTCGAGGAAAAAAGTGGCTATATCTTTAGGAGATGAAATCATCAATTATCTCATTACAATTGAGGTTACAACTATTTGAACATACATGGTACAGGTGTATACATTGATAAAAAAGAATTCTCTCTGACTCATAAAGTTACACCAGGAACAAAATTCCAATTAAACAAATGTGCTGCTCAGATTCCTGAAACTCAGCCAGCCAGCAACCCACATGTGTGACAGGAGGCGTCCTATATGAGCACCAACTCATGCTTCAGACCAATTAGCCACATTGTTTCCTTTTCTGGGCCTGAAAAAATCGAACAATGTATTAGCTCTAACTACTTGAAACAAAGCATGTTACACAGTATCACGCAATACAAATACTTAACTACCAGGGTCTAAACAGATATTTAATTGTCCAACAAGACAGAAGAATGCATGAATTATTTACTTCAAAGACTAGCAGCCATGGTGTGACCCATATAGTGACAACTAACTCAGCATGTTACAAAGTATCACGCAATACAAATACTTAACTACCAGGGTCTAAACAGATATTTAATTGTCCAACAAGACAGAAGAATGCATGAATTATTTACTTCAAAGACTAGCAGACATGGTGTGACTCATATAGTGACAACTAACTCATTACCTCTTGAAGTTTTCGGAATACCGAAGCTTCCAAATCACTAAATCCAGTACCATCAATGTTGCTTGACTTCGACTCATGTGTTTGAGTTGGTCTTGCTGGGAACCCACCCGACTCTTGAACAGGAGCAACAGTTAATGGAACCAAAGAATCATTGTAGATTATATGGTTGTGTATTGCTGATTGCTGTCAAAAGAACAAGCAGCATTCATTAGATATAGTACAGGAACAATGTGAAGATATTAAATACATGATCACTTAAGGGCATTAAAAAAAGGAGAAACAGTCCAGCAAAGATCCCAATAACGTAAAATGATGAGACATACAAACCAACATGATAACAGACAAGTTGTGCACTTCGTAGAAACTAGATATTCCTATCTAGCTATGAAATAGTCAAGTCACTTTCTAAAGATAGCTCTATTCACTATTTGCCCTTCCCTCCCTCCCCTTGTAAGGAATGTACAAATTTGGATCAATTTAATCCACCCATGAACAAATTGTTCAGAATTGAAGCCAAATTTGACGTCAGGCAGTTGGTCAATGTAGGTTAGAAACTAGCCTACAAAGACAAATGTAAAATAATGCTCAAGCATAAAATAGTATAGAAACAGGACTTACTGCTGCTTCTTTGGTGCCCATGACCACAATTGCAGAGCCCCTACACCTCGATTTCCTTGTCTTGATGACAACGTCTTCAACTTCACCGAATTTTTGAAAGAGCTCCTTCAGTTTTGCTGCAGTATAAGAATCTGGACTCCCATCCCATGAAACCTTCAAAATCTTGCTCTTGTCTGTCTTCACCCCATCCTGTGCCGTTGCACGCTTCTTATCTCCATACGCCTGAACATATTACCAAGTGGTGGTCAATGCAAATCCAATTGTTAAAATGAAAACGCATGACTCTGATGGATCACCCTTGCGTAGCCTCCATGGACCCAAACAACTGTAAATGTCATCCACTCAACTCTGATCGCACCCATTCAGAATCATATTAATATTGAGTTAGAAGGTGAATGTAATGTGTATTGGTCAAAGTATCCTGCGTGAAACACAATGCATAAATTTTCCCCAACACCCACAATCCTAAGATGTAGCAATTTCCAAACAACAAGGCTCTATGCAAAACCTACACAATGCTATGCATCAAACAACAAACGAATCGTATAGATTTCCTAGAGCAGGGCAACATCAAACTGAGAAAAGGGCCCAGAAAATTACCGAAGTGGAGGCGGCGCCTGAGGCGGAAGCCTGCTTGGCTTTGAAGAACTCATCGAGCTCGCGTTTCACGTCAGCAGCCTTCCTCTTGTCCTCGCGCTTGGCAGCCTCGGAGGGATCGAGAGGCTGGCCGGCTGCGAAGGCGCTCTCGCGCTCCTCGAGGTCAGAGACGGCCTTCCGGCGCTTGACGCCCGCGGCGGCGGCGCGGGCAGCTGCCTCGCGGCGTGCGCGGAGGCGTGCGTCGAATTGGCGGCGGAGGGACTCGTCGCGGAGGAACTTGTAGGAGTTCGAGAGGCTCTGGAAGTCGGCGGTGGCGTTAGGGTCGTCGGGGCGCTTGTCGGGGTGGCGCAGACGTGATTGCGTACGGTAGGCCTTCTCGATCTGCTCGATGGTCAGCGCCGCACCTTCCTCCCCGGACGGGAGGCAGAGCACATCGTAGTGGTCGATGTCATCCTCCTCCTGCCCCGTCGCAGCCATGGACTGGTCGCCTCAATCGGTAGAGTCCGGCGAGTAGCTAAGCAAGAGAGGTCCCGCAGCCTGCCGGATTGCTGGCGCGGGACGGGTGATGATGGCGGGCCAAGCTGAGGGTAGGGACGGGGCCGCCCAAACCCTAGATCGAGGGCAGACAGCCGTGGGTAATTGCCGAATTGGGAACGGGGCGACGCGGCTGGGAGCCCGGTGCGCGCCGGGCTGCTGCGGGCTGCAGCCACGGGGTTCTCTGCAGATTATTTATGGTGTGTTTCGTTGGTTTTTTTCTGTTTTTGCTTTTTCAGAAAAGTCAGAAAGCCAATTAAAAGGGTTGATTGTTAGAAAAAATCAAAGTTAAAAACAGTTTTTGACTAGTTCATTTCTAAAAGTAGGTTAGGAGGTGCTTTTTTGGCTTTGGCTTTCACAAGTTTAAAGAAATTACTCTCATACATATATACATAGACATAAAAATATATATACATGTAAAATATATATTCATATATATATATATATATTGCAAATATTATATATACATTATATTATATCATATATATATATATAATATTTACATATATATGAATATTATATAATATATATATATGTATGAATATATTATATATGTATTATTTCTAATATTCATATATATTATGAATAATAAATATATTATACATTATAAATAATAAATATAATATATATATTAAAAAAGTTTTCAATTGTTGTTTTAAATGAAATCTTTTTGAATTTGTAAAAACATTTTGAAAGTTTAAATAACTTATAAAGAAAATTTTTAAAAAACTTTAAAATTTTTAAAAACTTTTTAAGTTTAGAAAATATGTAGTAGAATGAAAATTCTAAACAAATTAAGATTAAGCTTTTAAATTGTATGTAAATTTAAATGAATAACATATTATTTTACAGTTATCAGCTTACAGTTACTTTTTCACAACCGTTTTCACCAAACGGCTTTCAGCTTTTTCACATCTTATATCTCACAGCAACTTTTTTTTACAGCCACAGCCAAACCAAACACACCCTTAGTTGTGAAGAGGGATACTTTAGAAAAAGAAGTCATGCAGAAGCAGAAGGTGGTTTCTGGTGAATTTCACTTAGACTTCGTTTGGATATAGATATTAGAGGCTTTAAAATTAAACTGAGTTCAATTTCAATTCAGTTTAGTCATTGAATTGAGTCTAATGTCACTTCTATTATTTGGATGTAGATAAAATTGAAAAATAGAATTCAAATTAGGGGGAAAATATCAATTCATGTTTGGGTGGACATGACGTCGAATTGGAATTTCTCCATGGCCACCATGGCCGTCGCCGTCGCTACTGGCCATCGAAAGCTGGTAATGGCCGCTGGTCGCTGCCTCCGTTGACCTCATCTAATGCCGCCCACCCGATGGAGGACTGGAGGAAGGTCAAAGCTTGATTCTGCCGGAAGGAGGCAAGGAGGGAACTCCCAGACGGAGGGATCTTGATGGTGCGAGGTCGTCGGACTTGATGAAGGGGGGGGGGGGGGGGGGCGGCGGCGGTGGGGGCAGACGCGGGAGATGAGGTCCGACCGCGCGCGCGGGGGGGGGGGGGGGGGAGGAGGGGGGTGCACCGTCCATTGGTGGGTTCAGGGTAGGGGGTGGCGGCGGGGGTGCGCCGTCCGTCACTGGGTTTGGGCCGGGTGGGGGGGGGGGGGGAGAGGAGAAGCCACGTCGGGTTTGATCTGACGACAGGTGAGAGAGAGAAAAAGAATTTCAGACAATTCAGAGGAGGAGAGCTCCGTATTGAGAATGAGTAAAGAGGAGTGGATGAATACCACTTAGAAATTGAGGTTTATTTCTAATTCTGAATTCCAGCGCCATCCAAACACTAGAATTGGTTGAGCTCAATTCCAATTCCGAATTCCTACCCTCTATATTTACATACAAACTACCTTATGAATTTGCTGTCAAAAGATTTCTAAGCTGGAGCATGAAGTCTCCAGCAACGAATTTCTTTGTTATCAGCAGAAATTGTTTAAAGATAAAATCTAATGGGCTACTGATAGCTAGCTCGACAGAGTCAGTGACCACTTCGTGTGCGAAGGGCCGGAGGCAGCGCCGGCCGGTGGGGGTGAGGAATGAGGACCCCGTGCTAGTAATTTGTTTTTTATTATTAAAATTATGATATATGTTTTTTATAATTTCTTATGAAAAATCGAAATATAATTTATAATATTATATATTTGAACTACTAATAATTTTTAGTTAAAAAATCGACAGCAACAATAATTTAAAACAAAATAGTATGTTCTCATACGAGGAGCCACTAGGAAATCAAATCATCATAAGTTCATAATAGTTGTGCAATTTTTTACTTAGACCTTATTTGGATACTCTATAGATTATTATAATCTAAATTATGTATACAAATTATAAAATCTGGTTTATGGATAAAAACTAGGTGAAACTGTTTGGAGACTAGATTATGAAAACCATAAACCAGTTGAGTTTATATAATCTAGATGCCTAGATTATATAAACTGAAGGCAGCCTGTTTGAAGGCCTCTCAAATTATATAAACCAAATTATATAAACCAAATTATTACTGGTAAGGAGTATAATCTAACAAGATACAAACAGAGAGCTTGTATCCTTTTTCCTACTCTACATCATTAGAACCGTTTACTGGTAAGGAGCTACATCCATCGCTCTGTATTGCCTGATTTATAATGAGTAAGAGTAATATGGTAATGTAACAGTAACTGAAAACAATAACAGAAAAGGTGCCATTTACAAGAGAAAACATGTACCAAACGAAATTCAGCGATTGCAGAAGTTAGAACATTTATTAACAGCTTGCCTTAAGACAGACAAAGGGCTATGACACCATACCGTCATTATACGCTCAGTTTCTCGTAAGTGTAGTAGCTTACAAAATTTTCTGACAGAAAGTTTTCTGCGTGTAGTTCAGTCGTTATTCGAAGAGAAACTCTTCAAAAATTGGGTACGCTAAACAAACCCTTTACATCAATTACGATTCATCTCATCGCAATCATCTCAATGGTACAATCTACTGTTCCGCGATCTTCCTGATGACATATGGTAGGATGCCACCATTGTCGTAGTATGCAAGCTCCACCTGAAGAACAATAATCACGAAGGAACGATCAGCAAACACTTCATTGAACCAGTGAGCACATCATAATTGGAATGAACAATCATACCTCAGTGTCGAATCTGAGTGTGCAAGTGAAGGACTTTCCATCATCAGTTGTCACCGTAACATCTTGGCCAGGCTTGATCTCACTCACATTAGCCGGAAGGTGGATCGTGTAGCGCTCAAGGCCGGTTAAGCCAAGGGTGTCTGCATCCTCCCCTGCCTTGAAGCAGAGAGGGATGATTCCCATGCCAGCAAGATTGCTGCGGTGAATCCTCTCAAAGCTCTTTGCTATCACAGCCTTGACTCCCTGCAGTCAGATAAATGAAAGTATTGTCATCGGTTAAGGCCAAAAGGTTATGTAAGGCGGCCCTAGCTGTTAGACAAGTTATCAATACAACATTACCTGCAGCATTGGACCCTTTGCAGCCCAATCGCGAGAGCTTCCGCTGCCATACTCGGCACCAGCCAGGATTATGGTATCATTACCCTCATTCTTGTATTTCTGTGGTAAGGATCAACAACATTCAGATGCTACTCGGCTCTTTTGCTCATTGGAATGCAAAACATGGATAAGGGGTACAATACCATAGCAGCGTCGAAGACAGAGAGCTTCTCCCCAGATGGAATGTGAATTGTTTTTGGTCCAACCTCTCCCTTCAAGAACTTATTCACAAGGCGAATGTTGGCAAAAGTTCCTCTGGCCATGATCTCATCATTTCCTCGTCTGCTACCATATGAGTTGAAGTCCTTCCTTTCAACACCACGCTCTTTCAGATATTTTGCAGCTGGGCTGTCTGGGTGAATGTTTCCGGCCGGGGAGATGTGATCAGTTGTAATACTGTCACCAAAGTTCAGAAGGCAATATGCATCCTTCACAGGGCGTGGGCCAGGAGGGGTCATTGTCATATCCTTGAAATACGGTGGCTCATGGATGTATGTTGATGATGGATCCCATGGGTAGAGGGTGCTTGCTGAGACAGGCAGCTCATTCCACATAGGATTTCCTTTGGTGATAGCTTCATAGGTGCTCTTAAACATGTCAGGGAGCACACTTGACTTGACAACCTAGCAGAATGAAGACCACAAGCATTAAAAATGTTCCCACAAGAACATGATTCACAGGACAATGAAAAGCTACAGTTTTGAAAGAAAATAATTAAAGATGCGGTGGTGGATGCTTACCTCAGATATCTCCTCAGTGGAAGGCCAAATGTCCCTGAAGTAAACCTCTTTTCCATCTTTTGAGATGCCAATAGGTTCTTTCTCAAAATCAATGTTAACCTGAGAAAATTTATAACAGTTTAGAGAATGAAAATAACACAAAAATTGAATCTGAGCTAATCAGCTAACTATAAAAAATAGTAGACACATAATCCCTTGAGACTGGAGTTTTAAAAGCACCATCTGTTAGATTCTCATAATAGATTGGATTTGCAACATTAAACTCGCATTCCCATTGATCAGTAAGAACAGACTTCCCTTATGTGTAGGGCAGTCAAAAACGCAAAACAAAATGCATGATCGAGTATGCAAGACTGAAACTAAATTAACAGTACCAAAATTAGGTCATTCACTTACCGTGCCCGCCAAGGCATAAGCCACAACTAGGGGAGGAGAAGCAAGGTAATTTGCTCTTGTTAATGGATGCACACGTCCTTCAAAATTCCTGTTTCCAGACAACACAGCAGCAGCAACGATATCTAGAAGGAAAAAGAAGCATAAGTAATGTGATCTATTTCAACGCTCCAGAATTAACTATTAAATAACATCAGAATCACCATTTTCAGAAATAGCAGCAGACACAGATTCATCAAGCTCCCCAGAATTTCCTATGCAGGTTGTGCAACCATAACCAACAATATGGAAGCCAAGCTGATCAAGATATTTCTGCAAACCACTGCCAAAGAAAAAACAAAGGAAATTTCACTAAGCTGCTGGTACATGGTAAGTCTTCAAAAATTCACGATGGGACTAAGATTTACCTCTTATCCATGTACTTCTTCACAACTCCAGAACCAGGTGCAAGGCTTGTCTTAATCCATGGCTTTACCTGATTGACACACAAAAAAAGTTAAATACAAAACAATTTTCACAGCATATGTGATGATACAAAGATCATACTCCCTCTTATCTTATCTTATTGTCGTTAGGGCAAGCAAGACAGTGCAAATTTCAACTAAGAAATTTGTCCTAACGATAAGAAATAGAACAGGAGTGTGCAACATGGAATATCACTCCCGGACAGTATCAAGTCAAAAGGTAAAAACTGCAGAGTTCACTTTTGTTTTGAAGAAGTACAGTATGAGCAAAGTTAGACGTTGCAAAATAAGTGGAAAAAATAAGAAGAATCAAGAAACAAACCTCGAGGCCCAATTCACAAGCCTTTTTTGCAACCAAAGCAGCTCCCAGCATCACATTAGGGTTTGATGTGTTTGTACAACTAGTTATTGCCGCAATTACAACATCACCATGCTTTATCTTTGCAGGAGTCCCGTGGAACGAAAATTCTGCAACTTTACCCTGTGATTCCTTGGGGACAGCAAAGCCCTGCAATATGGAAGATGTGAGTACAAATAGGGAAATCTGAAAGTAAAGCATTATCAGAAACTACAAGAATATAATATTAAGTATAACCTGTTTGGATATCTATTCTACTGTTCTGTACAATCTATGTTAGTTGATATCAACTGATAAGATTGCAAGTGGAATGCAAGTGGCATATATGCAATTTCAATTGGGATGTTGCAAGCCATGCAGAAGGGATCCTTACCTTGAAGCCTACATCATTGTCCAAGCAAGAAAGCCAATCTGACTTCATATTTTTTAGTGTCACACGATCATGAGGCCTGTTAAACAGGTTCAAGTTCATTAAAAAATGAGGATAAAGATAAGTATTCAAGTCAAGAAGGATAAAGGTAAGTCAAGTGTGGAATATCCAAGAGCATTACCGTTTTGGTCCTGATAGGCATGGTTCTACCTCTTCCAGGTTGAGTTCCAGATATGACGAATACACTCTTTCGGCTTCATCCTGCATCCAGGACAAAGCATAAGTATAAAATCAGGGTATACTACCATGTCTATTCAAAAGCAGAAAAACAAGAAAAACCTGGCTGTAGTCAACAAACATCTTATTGGCTCGCAGGTAAGACTCTATCATCGCCACCTAGCAATAGGAAAGATAAAAAGTTCAAGTCAAATGCACCAATAACACAGATTGAATACAATGGTTAACAAAAGTTTTTTTACCGTTTCGTCACTTCTACCAGTTAGCTTCAAGTAATCCAATGTTTTTCCATCAACTGGGAAGAAACCCATAGTTGCACCATATTCTGGTGACATGTTTGCAATAGTGGCCCGATCAGCAAGTGACAACTCACGCATACCTTCACCTGAGATTCAGCATTTAAGATACATAGAATTAGTAAAAAAAACCGTAAAAGAAACGGGAATGAAAAAAATAAGATAGTATGATTACCATAGAACTCAACAAATTTTCCAACAACACCATGCTTTCGAAGCATTTGAGTTACTGTTAGAACCAAATCTGTGGCTGTAACACCATTCTTCAGCTTCCCAGCTAACTTGAAACCAACAACACCAGGCAAGACCATGCTCATTGGCTGCAACAAGAAAACACGATCAAGACAAGAACTTGCCAAAGCAGTTAAAAATGTGAAGGAAAAAAAAATGAAGACAAGTCGCAAAGGGAAAAGGACCCAGACCAGACCAGGGAAAAAGGTATAACCCTGGAGGCATAAACATTTGGCAATAATATATCTCACTATTAAAAGACTTTCACCTAAAAGTCATGATGCAATTATATTACAATAGCCAGTCACCACAACTTTTCTAGGTTGCATAGACATCAGTTTGACCTAAGAAGTATACAGAAAAAAGATGGCAAAATAGTGTATCTAAACAGTTCCCTCAAGCAACGTATCTGAAAACTAGTTATATATCAAGAACTACCTCACCTGGCCAAGCATTGCAGCTTCTGCCTCTATACCACCAACACCCCATCCAGCAACACCAAGTCCATCAATCATTGTTGTGTGTGAGTCAGTTCCCACTACACTGTCTGGGTAAAGGATCCCATTGTTGTTGAACACAACCCTGGCCAGATATTCAAGATTCACCTAAAAAATCAAAATAGAGGGGGTTAGCTCCAATAGTACAAAATAACTCCACGGAAACATGCAAATTAAAGCAATGAAATGAACGTTTCATAACTATACCTGGTGGACAATGCCTGAACCAGGTGGAACAACAAGCATGTTACGGAATGCTGAGGACCCCCATTTCAAAAATCCAAACCGCTCCTTGTTACGATGGAACTCAAGTTCCATATTTGCTTGAACAGCATTTGGTGATCTTGCCACATCAACTTGTACTGAATGATCTATGACAAGGTCTACTGGTACCTGCAAGTGTCAAATAATAAGTATCAGCAAAACTATCAATCTAAATTTGCAAGGTAGCACAATAGAATGAGTCGGAAGCAAGGCCATATTGGCTCAAAAATTACAGAAAGGGGACAGGGGTAGGATCATCTCTTTTTTATGCACCACCAACTCAACATCAAGGACATGGATTTATTTGTTCCCAAAGGAACTCCAAGATATTATGTGAATCACCACAAAGCAATAGCACCGTCAATGTAAACCTCAAAATTTATATTTCAAAAAATATGCAAACCTCAAGATTTCAAGATAAAGGGTCTCACTCATACACAATGAACAAAAGAATAATCAAGAAAGAGGGGCTAACATTACATCCATATGAAAATGAAACAAAACAAGGCTTTCCTTTCAATTAAAGGTGGCACCATCTGATGTTGATTGCGATAATAATGGCATCTTCTTAATTAACGTTTGACCATGCATACAACAAACAGCTAAGGGCTGAACAGTAGGTACATCAAGCATAGGAGTCAATCAAAAAATATTGTCAAGAAATCATCAACTGAACAGGATAACAGCATTGAGCTACGAACGCACCAAAGGATTAATTTTGTTTGGGTCCTTGCCGAGGTTGCTCATAGCATCCCTCATGCATGCGAGGTCAACAACTGCTGGGACTCCAGTAAAATCCTGTAATATAGGGAACAGGTAATAGGCTGAGTCCATCAGTAGGATAGTCGCAGCAAAATAAAAGCTAAAACAAAACATGAAAATAAAAATTACGAAAACAGAGGTATCTACATCAATGAATCCGGGCAGTAAAGTTAGATTTCAATAAGCAATGCATCCAACACAATATTTTCAGCAAGCACTTGCGGATTGGAATAAGATAGCGTTGACCCATCACTGATGAGAACTCCAATATAATAATGCAGTACATAAAATTATTCTGCCACCTAGAATTCTGATCATTAAACAATTGTAGCACCCATCAACATCATACGGACAGTGGCCTCACAGACAGCGCATAAATCATAGGGCAATCCACTTTCTTCACGAAAGGATCGGAAAGTGGAACCCCAATTGCAAGATTCCTGCCCCAGCCATCAAGAGCTGTTGACACGAATATCTCCGGCTCACAATTATTCTGGCCACCTAAATTGGACAAAATGGAATAAAAAAAGGTAAAGATGCTGCAAGATCAGCACCTGGAGGAGGACACGAGCGGGCTTAAAGGGGATTTCAACTAGCTTCGGTGCACTGTTCTCCCAGTCCAATATCTTTTCAACATCCTTCCCAGTGACCTGAAAATCATCGCAGTTTCTGATTGCCGACTCGAGAAGAATCCTTATAGAGTATGGGAGGCGCTCTGAAAAGGTAAAAAAGCAAATAAATAAGTCAAATGAGTATTACCAGACAATCAACCATAGAAACTGAAAAGGCCCTACACAACAAAATGGGATAACATAATGCATGCATAACAGATATATCAACACTATGATAAAATTAAACTAAACATCAAAAAACACATCAATCCTTCCATGTTTTACACCCCGCATTATGCACGACCGTTTACAGGAGCAAATCGACCTTCGAATAAACGGCACCAATTCACCAACCGACCACGCTACATAAAATTGACCCAAGGAAACAGATCGAAGAGCACACGCCTCGTGAATTGCCAATCCACCCACCACAAATACAGGATCAAACCACATCACTAGCACAACTGCGCAATTTCACACCAAACTGAAGATCGGAACAACCAAAATCCCTAAAAACGAACTCACCAATCCGCGGATCGGAGAGCGCAGGCAGGCTGTAGTACTTCCCGAACTCTGATCCACCTCCCGGCTTCCCGAGGCTCGTCAGAATTTCATCGTACGAGTTCTTGGTCGCTGAAATGAAAAGACAACAAGCCCAGACAACGACTCGATGAGAAACAGAGTAACGAAACAGGATGCGACAATTTGACCAGGTTTGCCCCTACAGGTGGCAATCCGTACCAGCGGACGCGAACCGGCGCTCGAAGACGGCGGTCGCGGACGACGCAGAGCGTGAGGCGGCGCGGTGACCGCCGAAGAGGCGGCCCGCGAGGCCGGATGCGAAGGGCGACGACGGCTTGGGGGCCGCGGTCGGGGTCGGGCGGGAGGGGGCGGGCTTGGACGAGGCGGCGGCGTCCGCGGCCGGCCTGGAGATCGCCGCGGCCGCGGCGGCGGAGACCCGGGTGGAGGAGCCGGTGGTGGAGCGGGAGAGGAGGGTGCTCGTGAGGGGAGGCATGGCCGCGACCCGAGGAGGAAGGGGTGGGGGAGAGAGGTGGCAGACGGCAAGTGGGGAAGGCGGGTTTTATATAGGCGGCCGCGAATGTTGGGAGACGCGTGGTGACAATGCGCGGCGCGCGGCGAGCGGCCGGTAGGGTTGCGGAAGGGGGTGATGGGTTTTCGTTCGGGCTCGCGGATTGGACGGGTCGCCGCCGCCGCGGTGGACTGCCAAGGTGAAACTTCGCTCGGATGTTTTCTTGGAGCTGGGGTCAATCTCAGCAAATGTGACGATCTCAGAAAAAAAATATTCAGCGAATGAGACGCCAGTATCGTCGTGTGGCGAGCCCCCACGTGGCAAAGGACACGGATGTTAGGGGAATTGCAAGACCACCACGGACCCGCACATATCAGGTTTTACATTTTCTTTTTATTACTCACATTTGTAGACACAAACACACACGATAGAGCGAAATCCAGGATCTGTAATAGCAGTCTAAGTGCATAGTTTTATTTCACTATTTTTAAAAGTGTCATATCAAATTTAGATTTTTGATTTGATAAATGAAACCATCTCTCTCAATATATAATTTTATCTCACAGATTTATAAAGAAGTCATATCATTAAATTATTACATTGTGATCGATCGGTCCTAATAATTTTGGATGAAACTTTTTGCTCTCAATGAAAATTTCAATAGAGTTTCATACATATGAAACTTTGTCAAATGAGTTTCATCCTAATAAAACTCATTTCATCTCTTTCATCTTAGTTACTTTGTCATATTATCGTTTTAGCTGATGTAGCACCTTATTTAATGCTTATAAAACTTCCATTAAGACTGGCCTAATATAGTATTGCAAGAGAGAAAAAAATACCTGAAGAACACTTAATATAAGATAAGATATTTTATTTCATTGAGCAATGCTCTCATAGTTTAGTTTTGTCAATTTTTATAGGCATTATTATATAGCACTGTATTTCAAGAAGCCTAGCAACGCGAGCGAGCTAGCTAGTGTTCTTATGAAAGAGCTAACTGACCAGGGTTCGGATTTTGTTTCTTATATTTAGTCAGAGGTGTGTTCTTTTTCTACGTCCTAATTTTTAATCTTGTTTCATCAAATATTAAAATATTACTAATTAGAAGTAGACTAATGACAAAACACATTTCATAACCTCTAGATTAAATGACAAGATAAATCTATTAAACTTAATTAGGTCATAATTAGACAATATAATACTATAATAAATATCTTATAATAATAGTTTAATTAAGCTTAATAAAATTATCTTACAAATTAGCTTTTAACTATGTAATTAGTTTTACACTAAATTTATATTTAATCATCTTATTTTATTTTACGTTCCAAGTATTAATATAACAACACCCAGAAAAAGAATACACCGCAGACGAAGGTTAGCACCCTCGTTGCCCATCTCATTATATACCGCTGTACTTCTAGATTTGTTTGATAGTATGTACTTTAATTTTTTATTAAAGGAAAAGTCTTGCAACAATAGAAATTAAAGATCGAGTGTAGTATAATTGAGAATATGGTAGGCAATAAATTTATATTGTAGGATGCAAAACATATCATGTACATTGCCTTGCAACAATAGAAAATTAAAGATCGAGTGTCATATTCTGTTGCTCCATGATAGGCCTTTTCCAAATCGACTTTTGAGAACATTTTTTTTGTTACCAAAAGATTCGTGCATTATTATTTGCGGCAGGTGGGCTGGCAACTGGGCGCTTTCTTTGAGAAGTCCCGATTGCATTTGCATAGGGGCAGAGAACAAAGCTTGTTTTGCTTCCTCCGTGCTTCAATTTTAATGGCAAGTGTACTCTGTCTTGGGCTTTCAATCCTATGATAGGACGTTTTGGTTGGGAAAAGTCAACGATTAGCTGCAAGCTCGAACAGTGCCTCATAAACAACGTACTCACTGGAAATGTATTCTACTGCAAGATGCGGAGGCACAACTCGGAAGAATTGTGTCACGTATTATATTTAGTCGTTGCGAGCGTCATGTTGGCGATAGGATGTTTTAATAGTTATTTCCTTTTTCTGTTTGGAGTTACACTCTATTTTTATAGCATGTCGTAAGAATAGAGCCAATGTTCTTTTTTCGGATAAATGACGATATTGGCTGTCCCTATCGTTGAACTTTTGAGCCATCATCATGAAAAAAAGGGTGACATGCATGACCGCCAAACAGTGATAGAACGAGAACTTTTTTTGGGGGGGGCTAACTTTTCATTTTACTTTCAGTGCATTTCATTCCATGCCCCGTCTTCTATGGAATGTATGCCAGTAGTTACTTGTAACCTCTCTCTCTCTCTTTTATTTTTCTTTTCTTTTGAAAAAGACTTAGAGTCCTCTTTACGAACAGCGTGTTTCACTGCGTCTCGACTCTCAGACTTTACACAGATTTGGTGGCCCATTGTTGCCGTTCAATTGGGCCATACAAACGGTAATTGTAGTGGGCTGCGCATGAACTTACATGCATGTGGTTACGCCTATCTGTAGCCTCCACCGCATACGGCCCATATCCTACTTTATCAACAGTCTGAACATATATGGCCCATTCCCCCTAAGCTGCACGCAGCCCATTACTTTCCTTCTCCGCCCATTGCTAATTTTCTGGGTTTTCACACATCCATCAGCTTCCGCAGAAACCGGACTTGCTCTGTTCTCCACGCTTGCTGAAAGCCTGAAAGGCTGAAACTGATCCAAAACGCTTCTGCTCCCATAAAGTAAAACCCAGTCAGCAAAATCCCAGAAACAGAATCCCTCCACCCAGAA
Source organism: Eleusine coracana subsp. coracana (assembly GCA_032690845.1). Lineage (NCBI taxonomy): Eukaryota > Viridiplantae > Streptophyta > Magnoliopsida > Poales > Poaceae > Eleusine > Eleusine coracana. The sequence goes on along the minus strand of CM064422.1, from coordinate 62,384,247 downwards.
AAGTATTCTTGAAAAAAGAAACTATGTCAACGGACGCGGACGTACGCTGCACTATTCTTCAGCCACACAGGTCTTCCATTGACTCCTTCCAGGAGCCGTCGTTGGCCGTGCGGCGAAGCGTGTCCCTGCACCAGGTGGTACAAAATAGCAGCAGTTCAGTGATCACCTGGTGCAGGGACATTTGGTGAAGCGCGCAGACGACTCCTCTCCCGAGTCTCCACCCTCTGAACCCGGACGAATTTATCAAACTTATCCTGGTCAGTCACGAGCCCGTCAAACACGCACCAGCTTATCAAAATCATGCGACAGGCAACAACTCGAGTCGACTCCCCCATATTGCTCTGCGTATACAAGTATTTATAGTAATGCTGCTGTTTTTTTTTTTTTCAGTTCAAAACAATTCAGGCCCATTACTTCATGTGACATGGACGGACAGACAAGACCGGTCAATCAAATAATGGATCAGCCAAACCTACATGCATGAGGAAGGAGGGGAGGAAAGAGAGGAGCCCTATATCTAGTTGATTGATTGTTTAATTTAGTGTAACTCCAGGCTGGCTGGCTCCCTGTACTGTACAGGGAGAGGCAAGCAGGCAGGGGAGCAAGTAGTAGTAGCTGGTTTTCTTCAGTTCATGCTGAGCCATGGGAATTGGGAAAACGTTATTAACCGGAGCCTGTCTTCGAATAACGCTGCCCTCCACGGCTAAACTATTCGGACCCGGTGACGCAGCAGCAGCACGGCAGCCGTCCGCGCGATGTTTCCTCCCGCCGTCCGCGCGCGCACGCGAGGCGCATGCATGGTCACTTGTGCTCCGGCCATGATTGGTCGGCAGGTCGTGGGACCGGGGGGTGCGATTCGCTTTGGCCAGATTCGCAGCAGCCCAGCGGTGCCTTGCCGGAGCAGTCAGTCAGCAGTGGCGAATAAACAAACTAGCCTCTGGCTGGCGGGCTGGATTGTCAAAACAAGGCCGAAGCCGACCGGCGTTTTGGCGATTTTTGGTTGTGGCTAGCGGCGACTGCCGGCGCGAGTAGTACTCGTAAAAACTTCACCTGAAACGGAGTGAGTGGTCAAATGTGGCGTAGGCGTGCAGCGAATATAGAAACTCGGACTGTGGACTGGGACATTGCGACGAGGAAAGAGTGCGCGCGACTCGGGACTTTGGAACGCACTGGGGGCTGGCTTATTCGAGAAAGCTGGCGCCTGGAACCGTTTACGTGATGGAGATCGGGTCGGGGAGCTCAAAGGCGTCGTTTTATAGAGGAGTATTTGACTACTGGCACTGGTAGGATCTTGATTCTTGAAGCATTTGAATACCGAAAGCCCGCTCGATTGATTCGTACCTTGGCCCGTTGCGACGGCAGGACAAAACAAATATAATCCCCTTTTATTTATTAATGCAGCATGAATGATACTTTTATTTTACTGCCTTTTTGACTAGACAAACTAGAGTACATTGAATCGAATCGACTTTCATAAAAGAGTGAATAGAATAGTTTTGTCTGCACCTTTGAATACACACCAATAAAAAATGCTAAAATGAATTGACCGACCGGACGGAGCTGGGAGCTCAATTTGCAGTGCAGCATTCACATGGTTCTAATTACTTAATTATGATATTAGCCTGTGGGTCAATCCCATAAGCTCCAGCGGCGATGCATGCCTATGCCTGTGCCTGTCCATAAACAAAAAAGGCAGGCACATACAGGAGGCTATAGGCCTTAGCTTCATGCAACCAGCTGGATTATTAGCGAAAGAAAAGGATTTGCGGTCAGTTGATCATCCAGCTTGCATATGCGTAGATCCTCTAGCTGTTGACTTCGACTTATCAACAACACATGCAAAGCAATTCCTTCTGCGCCCTTATCTAATTGTCAGATCACGAGCACCCGGTCGGTCGATAAACATTTTGTGTGTGGCTGGCCACGGTAGAGTTTTAGCGTGTACACTTTTTTATGCATCAGCAATCAGCAAGTAGGGTTAAGATCGTAAGCCAGTGTGAGTTGACTAATTAAGTTTGGCACTGCTGACGTACTACATGCACGAAGTTTATCTATGCCAACTTGCTGAATTTATTTGATCAAGGTCTACTTACGCGTACGTACGTATATACGACTTGGATCCTCTTATACGCACCACGTAGTAGGGTACGGTCCTTATCATACGGCAGCCAGCGAATGAACCGGATAAGCTCTCACTCGTTCTTACCGTCGATCGCAACCCACTTGCGCTAGTTCTTTACAGATCTAATGTAACGTAACGATCAGCGTGTGATCATTATGTGTAGGGGGCAACTAGAAATGTGGACGTTGCATTCCTGCCGGTTTGATATTTGCATTGGCAATGGTACGGGCAGTGTGTCATTTTCCGGTCACCTATGCATGGAACATGGCAAAAACGATGGAGCGGCTACCCGAGCACCAGATCGATGAGCCGGCAAATGCGCAACTTGTCTAGTACTAGTGCTTATCTTGTTCATTATTTCGTGTTCAATAAAGTTGAAGATATGTGTTTTTCTATGCGTGTACTACTATTGGTGTAGGAAATGCCGGAAAAGAAGAAAAAAAAAATTGGACGAGGCGGCGTGGCTTCTCACACGCGCTGCCATCCAGCAGTCAACTGATCTAGTACTAAAAGCTAGGGCGCTTTATTTGGAGTGCGTAGCATAGCTGGCACCTACGTGGCTGTTAATAATTCGGGTTTGGCTCATCGACGACGAGAACGGACGGACGGCGAGATACATAGGAGACGATGGCAACGCAACAGACACTTTTAGCTGTACTCTGCCCGCCTGTGGACAACAAAAGAGCAATGCCCCGCTGGAGCTTAACGGGACCACGGCACAACGCGACATCCCATCCCGTGGGATATCATCGCCGCTGTACCCGCTGCAGTGCAGAACACTCACTAGTGACTAGACTGGAGAACGGAAATAAACATTTGGACGGGGCGAAGCAGTGCACTTCTTTTGCAATCTGACTCCGAAATTTACCCGGTTCTTGAAATTTCTGGATGGGTTCTGAAATAGGTACGGCACGCCACGGTTCACGCAAACAGCGGATCCGCGATCTTGGGCAAGGACAAAAGGTTAGCGCGGCGTCCCTGTCGATTCTGTTTTGCGATCGAGCTGGTGCCCGGCGGGTCATCGAGCAGAGCAGATAGACGACGTATGCCCCGGATAGCGGAGCAGGCTTTGCTCCTTCGACGTCACCGCATCGGCCGGCCAGCCTGGAAGGCCGGCCACGACGGACCTACATCGACGGTGACTACACACACGCTCCTACCTCAAACTGGAGCAGCAGCCGAACGTAGAAGATTCCCGTTGCTTTTGCTCCTCTTGTACGCAGTGCAGCATGGACGGGCGCAACAGTAGCAGCTATGGTACTTCCATTCTAGACTTGGTTGGCATCGATCAAATCGTCGGGCATCACGAATCGACTCGTGCTGGCACAGTGTGTGCAAAAGATTTGTACGCAGCTTTGACATACCATGGACCGAACACTACTGATTCACTGAAGAAGAATCGCCATGGAGGAAGAGAAGAAACAAAATAATCTAGTACTATCTGATGGGCTGGTAATGTGCGCGGGTCGTGACAGGTCAGAGACCTCTTCAGGTAAAGCTCCGGGTGGCGTGGTGTGGTGTGGGGGAAGGGTGTGAGGAGCACGAGAACAATTCGTACCATCTGGTTGCTGTAGCGACAGGTTGGTGCTCTGTGGCTGCCTGGACCAGCAGCACGCAGTGGGGGTAACAAGAAATTTTCGTTACTACCCAATCCACGGTCGTTCAACCGGCGGTCTCTGGTGACGCGGTGAATACATATCGTCCGAGCACTAGTTTTGTCTGAAAAAACGTTACTAATTGTCAAAACTAGACCGGTTTACCTTTTCCGGCATGCGCTTTGGTTGGTGGCGCTACCTGTAGCTCCCCTATTGGTGCTGACCTCATGGAAAACGCGGCAGCGCGATCACTCCGATCCTCATGTGCATGCATGCCCTGTTGGTAGCATAGCAGTAGCACGCACAGGTAGGTCAATGTCGTAGGGCAGTGCATTGTCGTCGGTTTGTTTGCTCATCCTTACCCATACAGAGGCCTCCCTCGGCCTCGGTCTCGCCCCTAGCTAGAGAATAGAGATCTCATTTCAACGGCGCATGTGCATCACCGGAGCAAAAGAAGAACGAACTAGAAGTACTATTCAACAAACCTGGCTAGAAAACCTACGGACTCTGGCTTTGGGTATGTACTTATAGACCAGTCCCATGCACGACAGGAATGAATGCCAAGAACGGACGACGTCGTCTCCGGAAACAGGAGCCGACGGTGGAATTCTTCTTCATGGGCACCGTGTTTTTCTGCTCTTTTGTTGGTGGGCGAGCCACCGAACACCGCGTCTGTACGAGCACGTGAGCAATACTATCTCAGGAAACATTCTAAAAAAGGTGATGGGATGGAAAACAGCTGCAACTTGTAAACTCGCAGTGGTTAATTATTTTTGGGAAAAAAAAGCAAGGTGATCGGACGGCAGCTGTGGTCCAGACCAGAGGCGTGCGACGGAAAATCAGATGCTCTTCCTTCCTTCCCCGTAGAAACTAGAAAGCCATGGAGGAGGAGGGACCAGGCAGCAGCATGGGAGGCTGCCTGCTGGTTTTCGAGCGCTCTATACGTACTGTACTCTCAATTATTGAACTGCGTGCTCTCTTGGCTGCAACATTCCAGCCTTGCATCCTGCGGCCTGCTCGCGTGGACCAACCAATGGCTCGCTCGCAAGTCGCTACTGCACCAAGGCGAGAGAGGTGTTGAAGAATGCCTGCCTGCGTGCTGCTGGCTGGCGACAGGTAACACCGTAGGAGGATTAGCGTGGTGGTCGCGGATCCGGGTCCGTCCGTGGGCCGGGTCGATCCCTCCGCTGTCTCGTCCACGCACGGCACGGCACGTTTTACATGGATCCAGCAGGGCTGCGTACCAGCGGTCCAAGCCTGAGTGCTGACCGCTCGATCGGCTTGTACCGATCGGTCGTGCACCCCATGCAACGATGCTTCATGCTTTGCTCGCTTCTTCCTCCCAACCGCCCGTCCATTTGGGGCCGCGACGCCCACCACAGCTCTGCCTCTGCTCCATGGCCTTGGGCTCCTCGGCTTTCCGGTCCCGGGCATTGGGCTGCTGTGATGAGTGGAGGAGGTGGACCACGTAGTACGTCGCCCTGTCACGACCTAATCTGGTCGCTCTCGCCATCAAATCCATCCCACGCAATTTGCTTTGGTTTCCCTCTCCATTCCTTTCCTCCTCCCCCCATTGACCTCCCCGCCCGTCACGACGCGACCCGGCGCCTCCGGTGCGGGGAGTGTGTCAGCGCAGTGGTAACACATGCATTCAGGCGCGTGCACTAGCTAGCCACCACGAGCGATGGTGAGTGCGTTAACAACACCCTCGGCTCGGGTCACGCGCACTCACACGCACCAGGTCAAAAATTCGGTCATTGACAATTTAGCTTGCGTATCATAAGGCTAATTTTGGGTAGATAAGCGAGCTGGAGGCTTGATCCAGTGCCTCAATCAAACAGGGCAGCGCTGTCACCACTGGGTTCTACATTGCCTACTTGACCTACTAAATCTGTAACAATAATAAGGGATTTTTGTTTGGCGGACACTCGCAAAACGTGAATTTATATGACAGACACCTGAATTGGTCGTTTGGTCTGAGTGACACCGTAAAAACATGGTTTTGTCTGATAGACACCGCACCCGATTAAAAAATCTTTTTTAGCCAGAAGGGGAGGGGAAATGACTAACGTGTCCTTTTGACTAATCTTAGAAAAAAATTGTTCTTCTTCTTCCCCTCAATCCCGAAGGCGCCGCCACTCTTCTTCCTCCGCGCGACGCCCGCGCTGCCCCCGTCGGCAGCTCCGCGTCCCCGTGCCGGCGTGGCAGCTTCACCTCCTCATACGCTTCGCCCCTAGCAGCTCCGCCTCCCCATGTGCGCCACCGCCGGCAGTTCTGCCTCCCTTTCGCCTCCCCTCGTGCGATGCTGCCGACATCTCCGCCTCCCCAACACGTGCCGTCCATGTTGCCTCTGCCCGGCTCCGCTAAATTGGTCATTTGGTTTGAGTGTTTTATCTTTTTAAAACCCGTAGCAATGCATGAATATTTTGCTACTAATAATAAAACTACTGTCCCATGGCGTACATGTCTCTCAGTAATTTATTATGCGAGGGAAAAAAATAGTAAAAACTTTCCAAACAGAAAATACTACTATTACTTACTAGAAATATTTTGGCTTCATGTAACTCTGTCTTTTAGTACCTGGAGCCTCTTGAAGATGAAAAGTGTGCATATCTGTCTCGTTCATGAAACACACTTTTTTCGTGTATCTGGCTTTCATTTCTTTTTTTTTTCCCTTATTACGGAAATTAGAAGATGGTAATATTAGCAGTGCTCCTGTAAAAACCGATGAAATATCGAAGCAAAACACGCACCACCAGTTGCCATTTCAGAAAAACAAAAGATAACACACCAGTTGCTCTGCTTGCGTCGCGGCTGTTGTTTTCAGAAGTAATGACGCCCGTCTTTTCTAGAATTTTCCACAAACATCATCATTCCGTCCTTAAAAGCCATGTTTTGATGCAAGTAACCGAAACATGTCACGACATCACATCTCAGATCTAACCACGGGCGGTACCCCAAAAACGGAATACCGCTGCCGCTGCCCAACTTCGTCACTCCGTCCACGGCTCTCTGTGCTGTCCTGCCCACAGCCCGCCTCGTTTGACAAATCAGCCGTAGACCTTCGTCACCGTCCAGATAACTGCTCGAGTCATTTCTGTCATCTCCCGATTTTAAGAAGCGCGCGTTAGCGTCAGAAACTGAACATGTTTTCGCGTATCAGGTGCACCGAAAATACGTACTCTAGTCCAGAGTAACCGATCAGGCATTCAGTTGCAGGTTACTGATGGCAAAAGTATGCTGCTGCAACCCGTGGGAAAAAAGTGAATGTGGAATGCTGCTCGGATGATTTTTTATTTGCTTGTTTTGCAGTGATCAGTTAGTTTTCAAGGAAGTGCGGGAGTACAAAGGAACGCGACAGGGACCGCAGCGCACACACCTCTGTCTGAACCATCCAAGCCGAGAGAAGGATCACTCGTCCCGGCCGAACACCGCAGTCCACGATGCGTCCACGCCCTTGTCATGTTGCTTGGCCTGTTCCCCAATTTATTCTCCAGTTCAAATGAGCTTGTGACTAACCATATATGTTCTTCCTTATCTTGCTGCAATGAGTCCTTGTCATTATCATTTTTCTCTCCTTTTTTGTTCTGCTATAATAACTGATCTTTATTGAAGAAAAAAGCTTTATTGCAAGATTGGTGTATGTAAAATTTTCTTCAAAAAATAAAAACTGATCTTTATTGCAGTAGTACAGCACAAGATAGGTGTATGGAAAATTTTCAGGATACTTTGACATCACGATAAGATAAAAGTCATAAACCCATTCACAGCACAGCCTTTTTAAAGCGTCTACTCCTGTACCTATGCAGTGCATGAATTGCTCTGAAAAATGTGAGAGGGCAAACTGAAGCTGATCAGTTCCTTTTTTTTTTTGCAAGAAAGCTGATCAGTTCAATAGGGTAGAATAGTCACAGGGGTACTCCACTGAGTATACACAGTAAAGGGAAGATATACGAAGCAGGAGTACACAATTACAAAAGGTGTATTAAACATAGAGGTGTCACAGGGTACTCCACTGTCGATGCAAAAAAAAAATACTACTAGTATATCGGAATAACAAGACCATTACAAAAGGTGCTTTTCTTGCAGGTTGGGTGAATAGGTGGAAACTGGAAACTGATTTAAGGGAACAAAGCCCTACGCCACCACCAGTCACACACAAATTAGGATTGGTAGAGCCCATCTTGGAGCCCTGCCTTGCTGGCCCTGCGCTCTCTTCTCTCTCTCTCTCTCTTGTTGCTTCTTTTAATGGGTTTTTTGTCTCCTTGGATTTGTGCTTGTGCTCACCTGGGCGCATACTTCGCTGCATGAGAGAGGAGAGAGGAGGCCTCTGAGGTCTGAGCTGTTTCCTCGAGTCTTCAAGATTAGGCAGAGGTGCCGGGAGAAAGTAAAAGGGAGCTCAAGGGGGGCAAAGGAGAATTTTTTTTATCCAACCTCCCGCTTGATTCTCTTTGATCCCGAGAGCAGCCGCCAGTCCAACTAATCCTTGCTGTTCGTGTGCCCGGGGCTTGATTGCGCTCCAGATCTGAGGCACCTGCCTGGTGGATTCCGAGAATCGGAGCACGAACACGACTGGGAGTTCATAGAGAAAAAAAGGTGAGCCCTTTCCTTCTACCTCCTCATCCACCATTGCCTAACTGCCAGCCAGTGAAGTAATCATGTAGTCTTTGCTCTGACTGATGAGCTCCAATTGTTGTTATTTGATCTGAATTTGCGCTATATACTGGATTATTGATGCTTTATACGTACGATACTATGAGCTGGATGCGATTTCTTGATCCTTGTCTACGAGTCACCAGCTCCCACTCATAAAAAAATGTTTTTTTTTTGAACTCTTTTTGACTCGGTGTTTTGTTTCGATTTCACAGAGGGGGAGGAATTGAGCAGGGTGGTGGAGATAAGGGCGAGTTGGGTCTTGGTGGATGCCGTCAAGAAACCGCGTGGAGGGGAAGACGATGAGATGAGGGATGCTGGCCCGGGTGATGGATTACTTCAAGTCCTGCTGGGGCCCGCGATCTCGGGCCGGGCACCGGGGCAAGGGCTCCGATGTAGCCGGCCGGCAGGACGGGCTTCTCTGGTACAAGGACGCCGGCCAGCTTGTCACCGGGGATTTCTCCATGGCGGTGGTGCAGGCCAACCAGCTGCTCGAGGACCAGAGCCAGGTGGAGTCAGGCCCGCTCTCCCTGGCTGAGCCGGGGCCGCAGGGCACCTTCGTTGGCGTCTATGATGGCCATGGTGGCCCGGAGACGTCCCGGTATATCAATGACCACCTCTTCAACCATCTCAGAAGTAAGTCTATCTTGATTTCTCCGTTTTCTTCTCAGTTTTGGATGGTGATGACGCGACGATCAGATATTAACTTATGTTGTGTGTCTTTGATCAAAGGTTGCACCATTGCATTTGTATGATTAATTGATTATTATCATGATGATGATGCTGGTTGTATGTCACAAAAAGTGCATTGTAAATAATCATTTGTTCAGTGTATCTGATTTGTAAATATACATTGGGTAGTGTGTGCTAATTGTTAGCTTTCACCTTTATTTGCTTATGTTGCTCAGTGTTCATACTGCCGTCGTGAGTGTGTTTCGTTCCTTCTTTATCTGTTCGGTGAGTTATAAACTATTTCTCTTTTTCCAGGATTTGCAACTGAGCACAAGTGCATGTCAGCCGATGTGATCCGGAAAGCTATCCAAGCAACTGAGGAGGGCTTTCTTTCCCTAGTCAGCAAAGAATGGCCTGTGAAGCCTCAAATTGCAGCAGTAGGCTCTTGTTGCCTAGTTGGTGTGATTTGTTCAGGGACGCTCTATGTTGCGAACCTTGGTGATTCCCGTGCAGTGCTTGGAAGACTTGTCAAAGCGACTGGAGAGGTTGTGGCCATGCAATTGTGTTCAGAGCACAATGCGTGCCATGAAGAAGTTAGACAAGAGTTGCAGTTGTCACATCCTGATGATCCACATATTGTGGTTCTAAAACACAACGTTTGGCGTGTGAAGGGTCTCATCCAGGTAGGCAAAGATATGTACTAAGATATCAAATTTATAGTTTGTCACTTTATGGTGTATACCCATCAGCTAACTAAAATGTGAAAGTTTTCTTACTTTTGACACTATCTGTTGCTTTCGTCATGATTCCACTATCCTTATTCTGGGGTATGGATAATTACTTTTTTATTCGCATTATTTCCTCTAAGTTAGGTATTAGGTAAGTTCTCAGTCCTGGAGCTAAATTTATCCTCCTTTTTTATAGTTATGTCACCATAAGGTTCATTATCAGCCGTTAGTAATCTTGAAGCATTCTTGCAATATATATCTCAAAATAGATGTGGATGGTAAGATGTAACTTGTGGGTGCAATATATAATGTTTCTGCAACTGATACCACTTGTCCTCTCCTTCGTTGTTCGTGCTTTCACTCTAGTGAAAGTTGAGCACACCAACAATATACAGTAAAGAAAACAATGTAAATAATTCAGCATACACATGTTGCTCTTGATTGATATTAATTTCTTCATTCATCTGTGAATTTCTATTGGTTGACCGGCCTTGTCAAATCTGCTTTACAACTTATGAGGTGAGACCATATTCTGCAGATATCAAGATCTATTGGTGATGTATATCTGAAGAGACCGGAGTATAACAGAGAGCCTCTTCATAGCAAGTTCCGGCTCCGGGAAACCTTCCAGAAGCCGATTCTCAGTTCTGAACCTCAAATTACTGAACACCAAATACAGCCCAATGACCAGTTTGTCATATTTGCCTCTGACGGGTTATGGGAGCACCTCAGCAATCAGGAAGCAGTTGAGCTTGTCCAAAGTAGTCCCCGTAACGTATGTTCTCTTCTCCTATGCTAAAATTGCCATGGGTTGGAATCAAGTTTTCTTTTGAGGCTCTTCCACTTTATTCGACATTTGATGAATATATGTTGAAAAATGACACACCTTTATTCGAAAGCTATTTTTTCCTCTTAATTGAAAGAACGATATTTTGAAAACACTTGAAATATAATTCCTAGGAATATTGATAGTGTGTCAATGTTCTGTAGCAAGTGAAATATAGGTTTAGCAGACATTATGCTTTTGAAATGTCGCAGTTATATGAGTCGAGTCATGGTGGTAGTTATTTTATTGCTCTAGTGACAGAATACAATATTAAATCATAGATGTAACTCACAACTTAGTGCAGATAAGCTGTTACAGGATTTGAAAAGTATCGCTGATTCCAGCAATAGGCACACATGATTGTTTGCTACTGTTGGATATCCTTCAGTTACCTGGTTAGCTATATTAATTTAAAATGAACCCTGCCATCACTGCATTTCAGTGTGTTAAGTTTCAAACTGCTGCACATTTTGTTGATGCCTATTTGTCACAATGAAGCTTATTTCACAATTAACTGAATATCAAACAAGTTAGCACAAGCTGTTTCATTATTCTGATTACATCTCCAGACTGTTGCTGGTTGTGAAACTCCTTTGAGAATGAGGGTTTTTTTTTTTGTCCTCTTAAGAAATCTGTAATTTCTTTTCACCAGGGGATTGCTCGAAGACTAGTGAAAACCGCGATGCAAGAAGCAGCCAAGAAAAGAGAAATGAGATATTCAGACCTCAAGAAAATTGATCGTGGAGTGAGGCGTCATTTCCATGATGATATAACTGTCATTGTGTTATTCCTTGATTCAAACGCAATGAGCAAAGCTACCTGGAGCAAAGGCCCTTCAGTTTCTCTTCGAGGGGGTGGTGTCAGTGTTCCTGCTAAATCCCTTGCGCCTTTCTCTGCGCCAGCACAGCTGAACAGCACCTACTGAAGAAACCATACTGAAGAGTACAGAAAAGATGAGAGAACGATGAAACCACTAGCTGTTGCAATCAGGTGTAGCGTAACACCTGCTATGTTGCTCTCTGCAAAAGTGTTCTAGACTACACCTGGTAATTAGTGTACTGATAGCGAGGTATAAAATTAGATTATTTCTTAGCAACGCAATCCTTTTTCTTCTTTATTCTTATCCTTTTCTCTTTACCCATGAGAGAACAGGTGGTTGTAAATTGTCCAGAACATCTTTCCGTAATAGTCGATCACATCCCCCTTTTTTCGTGTTGATATGAAGGCAGCATCACCTCACGATAATGTTCGGTGCATGATTTGACTAGTTCAGATCAAATCCTTTGATAATTTGTAGTAGCTTGTTGCTCTCAAGGTAGGTACTGACAGCAGGTTTTCCTTTCACTTTTTAAAACAAAAATCTGGACGCGTGGCTTGACCATGTAGGTTAAGCCGTTCGTGATTTCTGAGGCTGAGTGTCTGTACAGACATGAAAGAAATATAACATACAATTTCACAGATTTTGTGAGCCTGAAGGATTGTAGCATGTCGGCACACGAGACGAAGGGTGGAACCAAGCTTTGAGTGAAGCTGCAGCTGTGAGCACAATGTGGCATTGCCCTTGGCCTTGGAAATCATGAAAAGTTCTGAATTCCCTTCCAAGTTCTACCTCGAGAAGAAGATGATTGCAAAAATGATACCCAAAAGGTATTCTATAAGTTCAGATAAATTGATAAACCAAACAAACGATGAGTTTGCATCCTTTTTTTTATTAATGACGTTACTTACAAAACGAAGGGCGATGTATCATGCAAGTTCATCGGAAATTTTAATTATCTTACCTTTTTCCCCCTTCTACTCGAGTAATAGTAAAAACTGAAGGCGTAACACACGGTCTAGTTGCAGATATTACTTATAAAACGAAGGGTGTATTGTGCAAGTCATTTACACATGTTGTAGTTTTGCCAACACGCATGAAACCATAAAATTTGATCATGGGGAAATTCAGTTATCTTACCTTTCCCCCTTCTGCCCGAGTAATAGCAAAAACTGAAGGCACAACCCGTAGTCTAGTTGCAGACGAAAGCTCTTACTACAATACTCTACGCGTGCAAACCCATATTTCACACATTCACAGCTACACCATCACAACGCTACAGTGACTCATGTGAGGATATCAAGAGGAAGCAGGTGCGATAAACATGATGTAATCAAGTGTCACAGTAATTCTCGAAGTCCTGCAATCCTAATACACTTGACACATTGCAGTCGAGTAAAATAAACTGCAGGCGTAATGCGAAACTCAGTGTCAAGAGCTGCTCAAATGATTCAGATCTGCAGCCAGGCAAGTAGCAGCTTTTGCCGCATGAAAGACAGCACATTCCAAGGGACTAATGGTGTAGTTCAATGAAGGAAAATGCAAATTTACATGTCACATTCCATACCCACATATGTTTCTTTTGCTATACAAGGCTGCTTTCCATCTTGTATGGAAAATAAGCATTTTCCTGACCCTTTAAGCTTCGTAAGATTCAGTTAATTACATGCCAGGCTGACAGATTGTTTTCAGACCCTACCTAACACACAGCGATACCAAAAATTGGGAAAACAGAATAAATTCACTGACAACGACAGCAGGGGAGTGGATGCCTAGAAAGGGCACGATGTCAACCTGCAAAAAATTCTCCACAGCAGATCCGACAGTAGCACCGGCTGCAAGTCCTCCGACGGTGATCAATGCAGCCTTACCTGCACAAGCACAAAGGACCAGAAAAGTGTTTATTTCATTCCAAATCTAACCATGAAGGTTGGCATAAAAGCAGGATCCTCTCATAAGTAAGCAATGTCACAATAAGAACAGAAGCAGGTAGGAGGTTTCTCAACTTTTATGCAAGCAAGCCCAGATGCACACTCACTATCAGCATTCTACATAGCCAATTCCAACGAAGGTAGTGCAGTAAATTAAATTGCTACAGGATCAAGTTACTTAGTCTTAACCACAAGATTGAACACTCCGGGAAAAGATTGTCGTTAGACATGATGTATCAGAGCCCAACAATGTTAACAAATTATTTCCCTAAAAACAACAATGTTAACGAGTTGTGGAGCTCTTAAGCGTGGTTAGCTAGTCTGGATAAGTAAATCAATGTCTTGATTTGTTTCTTGTTATTGTAACTGAAACATGTAAATAAAATTATATGTGGCACCTGAAGTCCATGAAATGGCCAGTGGTATGATTTTAGGTACACACCACAAGACAGTCATCATGAAAAAAGAACTCTGCGTCATGTTTTACTTGCCTCACATGTATTAAGGAATTAGCAGATTCTCTGGACTCTGTTACTGACTTCTGAAACAATTTTCCTCCATGGTTTAAATGATGCACGGCAAGTATTGGTTTGTACAAAAAGTACCAGGTACATTGCTCAAAAGCAGGAGGATAATAAAGGTTTCATGCATAGTGAAAAATCCATTGTTTCATGGCATACAAATATTGTATCAAAACAACTATTGTACTGCTGATGATATAGGGACCATTTCAATATTTAGAGGAGCAATTCCTATGATTCTGCAATACCAACTGTGCTAGTGTTGCATAAATTCTAATTTTAAACAAATGTCCAAAATGTACCAACACCACACATTGGATAATATAACTTATGGTAGAGGATCAATTTACCTAGGTTCATATTTTTCTTTGCAAGGAAATACAGTGATGCACCAAATCCTGTTGCTAGGATAAAACCAGGAACATCAGGGCTAGTGTATGAAGATGGTAACGATGTTGAACTTCCGCTAGCATATGTGAAAACCATCAGTGCCCCATAGACGCATGACTGGATGCCCAAACTGCTAGATGATGGAGCCTCAAATGTAACAGGGGCATTTTTCATGGTTGCCTGCATCCACTGGGGGACTGTGCCTGTCCCCGGACTTTTTACAGTTTTAACATCGGCATAACGGATGCTGCTATCAGCAACTTTTCCAGCCCTTCTCTGTGATAAACTTTGCATGAGCAGCATGTCATAGGCAGCTTCAACCTGTTATGTAACAAGGATGGGAGTCAAACAAGACAGCATGGACGTGAATGAAATTGGATGTCTTAGTTCATACGAAGATCACAAGTTAGAACATCTACAGGACTATAACAAACACATGCTGCCAAAAAACTTGTCTGCCTTCTTTTCATAGAAGTTCCAATCCTACCCGTAAAGACAACGTGAAGTAGACAGCATAGAAATCAGGCAAGGACGTGAGGAACACCCACAAGTAAGTATACTTATCAAGAGGACGACTTGCAGAAGGAACCAAGAAAGAACTGCAGATGGTTTATTGGAACAAGAAAGGTCTACAAAATCTTTTTAAAAAAAGTCTTAGTAAGTTACACTAAAAAACGAGCAGTAATAACCAGTGAACAAAACTACAAAAACTGAAATACGTTTCCATCCTATGATACGAAGCAGGTTACTAGAACAGCGGCAATGCATCTATGATTATCTCCACCATGAATATGCAAAGATCATTACCTCTTTAAGGCTTAAGCTAACATCCTGCGTGGCATTTTAGTGTCACGAATGACACAACACACATCAAAACAAGATAATTTAACAACCCCGGTTCACATGAGCCACCGAACAGCGAGCGCACCGCCATAGAAATGAGCTGGATAGACTTAACTTTTTATTTACCTATATAAGAGGAATTGTATTCCTAACAAAATTGCTTCTGCATGAAATTTTTCAGATATTATATCACAACGATTCGCATCGTTTAACGAGCTCCTGATTGATCATTCCAATACATTAATCGGAGGTACCAAGGGCGCAACAGAGAATCCCCTTTTCCCCTGAGCGGTGGCTGAGCATAACAAAAGGCAGACACGAAAGGAATAATAAGGAGTGGAGGAGGAGTCTCCGGGACCTGGGCGACGGCGTTCTGGTCGTCCTTGCAGGAGGCAAGGACGGCGTTCTTGGCACGAAGGATTTCGTCGAAGGACGCGCCCTCGACGACACCGAGCAATTTCAGCGCGCTCTCCACCGTCATCTCGAACGGCGCCGGCGAGGAGTCGTCCGCGCGGGAGGCCGCCAGGCGAGGCGGCCTCCACCGCGAGCGTGGAAAAGCGCAGCATCGCCCTGCCGAGGCCGTGTACCTGCGGAGGAGAGGGCTGCCGCCGGCCCCGCGGCCGCCGCCGCTGAAGGAGAGGGCCGTCGCCGTGGCCATTCTGTATTTTCTTTGGCTGCGCTCGCTTGGAGCCTCTAGCGCGGCGTGCCTGCTGTAGCTGTGTGCGTCGGCTTCTGGCTTCGCGGATGAATGGTGGCGTTAAGATCTTTTTTTTAAGGGTGGATTCGGTCCCTTTGCCTTTCTGGACAATTTTGGGCCCTTTGTCTGGAGGGAGAAGCACATTTCCTTTGGATAAGCACAAAAAACAAGCCATCTTTATCCTTTTTAAACCGTTTTATTGAGTTTTTGGTATGTTAACAAGAAGATTTTCTCGTCTGCATTTATTACAATATCTATAAGCTCTTTGTCTACTTGAAAAAAAAATAAAGTAACTAGAAGGCTTAACGGTTTATGACAAAAATAATCCAAACTCTCTTGTATAACACTATAGGCATGATGACAATTTGGACGGTCATTTCTTTTGTAAAATATTACATCAGTAAATAATTTTATTGACATGTGTCTACAACTCTACATAAGAACAATACAGACATCATGATAACTTGGACGACCATTTCTTAAATATAAATATTGATTGAAATGCTTTCAATCGAAGTTGTGTGTCGTAACTTTTGAGCAATGCAAGAGTTTAATCACTGTAATTTATTTTTCATATTTTTTATTAATCAATTAGAGAGACAATCCCTCCTTTTTTCTAAAAAAACCTGAAAAAAAGAAGAGTTTGGTCGAGAATACCTCGAGCATTTTTATTAAAAAGAAGAAGTTCTTATATACGTCAAAAAAATTTTCAAACCTCCCCTCCAACTATACACAATAACTCAATTAAATATGTAACCTATGCCGTGAGTCTTTATTAAATATTTTGATTGGAAAATGTGAGATATTTTTTTCCGCACCAGTACTCTAGCGTCTTCACTCCCTTTTTTTTCTTCTTCTTCTATAAAGTAGGGAAACTCCTTGCAACCCGATTGTGTGATGGCATATTACTATGAAAAACTGTTGAAAGAAAACTAATAGTGAAGCTACATGTGGAAGATGGTCGACTATTAAGTTGGTCAAAGTATAACCACAATTTATACACCATCTGTCTACTAAGGCGTGTTTACCATAAGTGCAGATCTGAATCCATACGAAGAACCATCATTAAGTAAAGCGAAGTTCTCATACTTCTGCTATATAAAATATTCTTGTCACTGACTGAACCAGTCCTAGTCACCGTCCACGAAAGTTTGCAATTCCTTAATAGTGAGGTTATTAAATGATGGTAGTATAATTCACTCAACAGACCAAATATGCTAAAAATATTCTTTCAAAAGATTTTGTCCCCACCCGTCAGCGATACGGCAATGCGCACGGCGACACGGCGGACACGGCTCCTCCCTCCCGTGATCTAGCCGGATCCGTCACCCGTCCCGCACGCACCCCCCCCCCCCCCCCCCCCCCCCTCCCACGACCACGAACCGCGGCAAGGTATCTCATCGGCGGACGGGAATATTTCGCGGCCGGGTTCCACCGGAATCTAGGGTTTCGTTCCGGTGTCGTCTGCGCGCGCCCGGGCCTTCCCGATGGGCCCGGCCGCGCAGCCGCCGGACGCCAGCGGCGGCGGGGAGCCGGAGGCGTGGTACGGCAGCATCCAATACCTCATCAACATCTCCGCCGTCGGTTCCGCCTTCTGCGTGCTGCTATTCCTCCTCGTCAAGCTCCGCTTCGATCACCGCCGCATCCCGGGGCCCTCCGCGCTCGCCGCCAAGCTCCTCGCCGTCTACCACGCCACCGCGCCGCAGATCGCGCTCCACTGCGGCGCCGACGCCGCCCAGTTTCTCCTATTCGAGCGGGCCTCCTTCGTCGTCCTCGCCGCCGTGGCCGCCGTGGCCGTCGTGGTGGCCCTGCCGCTCAACCTCCTCGCGGGTGACGCGGCCATCGTCGACCAGTTCGCCGCCACGACCATCTCGCACATCCCCAAGTCGTCCCCGCTCCTATGGCTCCACCTCCTCCTCACCGCCGCGGTCGTCTCCATCGCACATCTCGGCATCTCCCGCATGGAGGACGCGCTCCGTATCACCCGCTTCCGCGACGGCAACGGTAACCCGAGCGACCCCAACTCCAGCTCGGTTGCCGTCTTCACCATAATGATCCAGGGCATCCCCAAGACGCTGGCAGCAGACAAGACCCCGCTCAAGGAGTATTTCGAGCACAAGTACCCTGGCAAGGTCTACCGTGTCATAGTGCCTTTCGATCTCTGCACGTTGCAATATCTCGTTGAGGAGTTGGGGAAGGTCGGGAACAAGATTTCTTGGCTGGAGGCAAGGTTGGGCGCCCGTGACCTGTTTGATGATTTTGCTCACGACGAAGCAGCACAGTCAGAAGAGCATTGGTTTGTGAAGAGATGCAAAGAACTATGGGCGATGGCCGCCGAGAGGTTGGGGTTTACTGACGAAGAGAGGCTTCGGAAATTGCAGACTAAGAAACTTGTTCTTGGCAGCAGGTTGTCGGATTATAAGGAAGGGAGTGCGCCTGGTGCTGGCGTAGCTTTTGTAGTGTTCAAGGATGTGTACACAGCAAACAAGGCTGTTAGGGATTTCCGTATGGAGAGGAAGAAGACACCGATTGGCAGGTTTGTCCCGGTGATGGAGCTCCAACTTGAGAGGAGCCGATGGAATGTGGAGAGAGCACCACCAGCATCAGATATATACTGGAATCATCTAGGGCTCAGCAAGACATCACAAGGGTTGCGGCGGATTGCAGTGAACACCTGTCTCATTTTGATGCTCTTGTTCTTCAGCTCACCCTTGGCAATCATCAGTGGGATGCAAAACGCAGCACGGATCATCAACGTGGAGGCCATGGATCATGCGAAATCATGGCTTGTCTGGCTTGAAGGTTCAAGCTGGTTCTGGACCATAATCTTCCAGTTTCTTCCAAATGTCCTTGTATTTGTGAGCATGTATATTATCATCCCGTCAGTATTGTCGTACTTCTCCAAGTTTGAGTGCCATCTGACGGTATCAGGGGAGCAGAGGGCTGCATTGCTGAAGATGGTTTGCTTTTTCCTTGTCAATCTCATTTTGTTGCGTGCCCTGGTGGAGTCTTCACTTGAAAGTTGGATACTTAGCATGGGGCGATGCTACTTGGATGGTCCAGATTGCAAGCAGATCGAGCATTACTTAAGCCCGTCATTCTTGTCAAGGTCTTCACTTTCTTCACTGGCTTTTTTGATCACATGTACCTTTCTGGGAATATCTTTTGATCTGCTGGCTCCAATTCCTTGGATAAAGCATATAATGAAGAAATTTAGAAAGAATGATATGGTCCAATTGGTTCCGGAAGAAAATGAAGACTACCAAATGCTGTTGAATGGTGACGAGACTAATAATTTGGCAGCACCCCTAATGGCCGAGAGAGAAGACAGTGGGTTTCTGAATGATATTGAGGGGCATGATCTTTCCTTGTACCCAATAAACAGGAGCTTCCACATGCCAAAGCAGAAGTTTGACTTTGCACAATACTATGCTTTTGACCTGACAATATTTGCACTCACAATGATCTACTCTCTGTTTGCTCCTCTCGTGGTTCCTGTGGGTGCAGCATACTTTGGGTACCGGTACCTTGTGGACAAGTACAATTTCTTGTTTGTATACAGAGTTAGAGGATTTCCTGCAGGCAATGATGGGAAGCTAATGGACAGAGTGCTGTGCATCATGCAATTCTGTGTGATCTTCTTCCTTGCTGCAATGTTGCTCTTCTTTGCTGTTCAGGGTGATTCCTTGAAGCTACAGGCTATATGTACTCTTGGGATGTTAGTGTTCTATAAGCTGCTGCCTTCTAGAAGTGATCGTTTCCAGCCATCGTTGTTAGAAGGAATGCAGACAGTTAATAGCTTTGTAGATGGTCCTACGGATTATGAAGTTTTTTCACAGCCTGATCTTGATTGGAATCTGTATCAATCATGAAGGAAAAATCAAGGCCAATACACACTTTTGTTTGATTACAATGACATCTGTTATTAGTTGAGGTCCCCAATGTACCACTCAACTGCTCCATCTTTCTGTGTACAGTAATGTAGATTAACTCTTTGTCTTTTAGATGCATTTGTTTTTGTCAGAAATGACATGCACATACACTTTAGATCATGGACCAGGCCTATTGAAAATTCCATGCGAAGAAAATACTTTTGAAGTTACATGATGCAATCACTTTATTCAAGTTTCCTATGATACAAGGACCTATAACTAGATATGTTATATGACCATGTCATTTTTACGCTCCTTGTCTTCTGTATGTTTGATGATGGCACATGGAAGAGGAACTCATAATTTTGGACTTTCAGAACTTCTTGCTACTTAAAACTATTCTATGTATACCTGTAAACTGTGCGCATGTGTTTTGAAATCCTATAATCACTTTTTACAATCATTTTTAGGTAAGAAAACATTATGGTAAGTACGAGCCCTGTTCATTTTCCCATTTGGCATCTTTTCGCATTTGGTAATGTGACGTATACAGTGAGCACACCGTTTTCCCAAGTTTTGTGCTGCATATGTGCTTCCTGCTACTGTGGATATGCTGCACTAGTTTCACTGATGGTTACAGGCGCTGATTATGATAATTAATTGATTCTTTTTATATCTCACGAATGGAGTCAAGTTTGGATTTGAATTTTGTGTAACCATAACATGTCACATGTCCTAATTTGTGGCTGGTTATTTTTAATGAGTTTTGAGAACTCTTGGATGTGATTTTATAGAAAATTTCCAGGTTTCAGCTTTTAGCCCATTTTGACCAGTTAGCCACGATTGTAATGCACTTCTGTAAATTGCTTGTGTGTAGCCTGCAATCATGCTAGAGATGAAAAGATGATATGGAACTGAATATGGCGTTGGTACTTGGTAGCTGTAGTACTCAGTTCTTCGTTTCAGTTTATAGTAACGGCATTTCTTCTTGTGCACAGTTTTTAGCAGCGGGCCCAGCTCGCGGCAACTATGCTAATCAGTTGAATCTGATATAATGAAGCTGTCTTAAACATCGTCGGATAGTTCTGGAAGGGAAAAAAAAAGGCACAAGAGATGCGCTAGTGTAAACGGAATCTTTCGTTCTGTTTTTTGTTGTTGATGATGAGAAGGTGTAGGAAAGGAAAGAATCCACGGCACGCGGGATACGGATCTAGGAGCGTGGCGCAATGTGGGCCGTCGTGGGCCAGCACAACAAGAACCCCGCGACCCGCGTGCGGTGCCGGTGCGGGAGGCAGGCGGCGTGAGATTCCAAACCTAGGAGGACTCTTTCTTCTACACGAACCCAGCGCCGCTTGTCCCCTCCTCTCTCCTCCCTCGCCGCCGCCCGCTCCTCGCTCCGCCGCTGCCGCGCCTCGCTGGGTGTGGTGGCGCGGTGAATCATCCGAGCTGCACAGCAAGCACGTCTAGCAGCGGCTCGGTCTCGTGCAGCCAGCGCACGACTGCCTCAAACCTGCCACCTTGGTTCGGGTTGGCCCTCCTCGTCCAGCTTCGACGGTGAAAACGAAGGTGAGTTCTGAGCCCTCCTTCCCGATTCTCTAATCCTCCTCCTGTAGTTGACATTTAGGCTAGACGTAGCTGGGACGGGTCAATCCCTGCTCGGGGGATGTCGGCGGGGGCGGGGAGATTTCATCCCGATCGGGAACGGGGATGGGTACTTCGACCTGTTCCTGGATCGGTAGGCCTTCGAAACAACTCCAGCCGCAGGCAGAGACGCAACCAATGCGGGGTAGCTATGTTTGATGACCTGGGGGCCGGAGCTCTCAGAGGAGATCTCTCCGTTGGCTTTACATAGGCGGCAGCCCTACCTCGCCCTATTGGCCGGTCGGCTTCTGATGTTGCGAGTTATGAATAGCCGTTGTGTTGTGTGACTAATTGAGAGTTCAGGGAAACACCCTATATCCCGTTTTGATCATTGTGTTGACGTGCACTTATTTTCCTCCCAGGTAGTACACCGGATTGCCAGGTTTAGGACAGATGGCCAAAGGCCCTATTCCGTTCGGCAGCATCGGGAAGAGAGCAAAAGGCAAGCATCTTCTTCTATACGACTATGCAACGCTAGTTTTCTGTTGCAGATTTTTGTGCTGTTCATGCCATTTACACTCTGTTATTCAGTTTCTGTAGTGTTGGATGTAATAATTCAATATCTGCATGAGAATCATGGGTCACTTTAGAAAATAAAGTATACTTGAATGGCTTTTCTGGATGCCCACAGGACCATCAATGCTGATTGTGGATGTCTAATAATAACACAAGAACTTTTAGAATTCAGTATCTGTAGATTTGTAGAGAACCCTCTATTATTGTCACTATGATCTACTTGGAGCCTTGGACGGCTCAGTTATGTGTGAGTCCTATAGATCACTGAACATTCTATAGGATGTTATACTAACTATTACACCCCCAGACTTGTCTATTGTTCCATCTCTATTATTTCATAATAATCTGTAACAGTTACATTAGCATCCTTCATTTTTGTGGTTTGGCAAGCATTTATATTATTTGCTTTGTTTTGTGTGCTAGCAAACCTAATATGTTAAGTAGCATCCAATAACAAATATCTGTATTGCACTATTTATAGATCTTTTGTACAAGGACTACAATTTTGACCAAAAGGTTTCTGTGTCAACATCGAACGACTCTGGTCTGGTAAGACCTTCACTCTTCTACATGCCATTTAGTACCTTCCATAATACTATGAATTTATTTTGCTCATAAGCAATGTTTCTGTCATAGGGTCTTACGGCCACCGGTGTGAAGATAAATGAAGACTTCATTGGTGATATACGAGCACAGCATAAAAGTGGTAGAACCACTGTTGATGTCTTAATTGATAGTGATTCTAAAGTACGTCCTTGTAAACTGTGTTTAGTTTTGTCCATTTTAATTTTCTTTGCAGAGCCTGACATTACACTATAAAGTTCTTTGTCTTCTGGATCGGGCTATTAATTTTGGCTCTGATGTCACTATACATGTTGCATAAAATTTGAGATCATTAGCAAATCTTGGCATCAGGAAATATTATTACCTCATTAGTAGTTGTGATACTAGCAGAAAGCGGACAACACTTAATTTTTGCAGGTTGGATATATCTTTCAGTTGAACTAGTAAATATCTGAATGTATTGGTGACAGTACAGAATATATACATTACTAGCCTATGTTTAAAGCGAATTGTCTTTACAGGTCTATGCTGAGAACATTTTATACTTAGCCCATATGATAGGGATGAATGTATTGGTGCAATGCTATTAGTTTTTTGCAGTTTAGTTTATAGCTTTTAATTTAGCTACTAATAGTAATCAACTTATCATCCAAAAATGACTTAAAATGACTCAGTATATCATTTCTAGTGATGAAATTGTGACACATACATCTTTCCATGGTATATCCATTTTTGCTTTGGTCATTTCCTTTTTATATATATATATATACCAGCACTGGACACCATTTTTGTTTCTTACAATCTTGCTGGGGTCCTCCCTTTTGCAGGTGTCAGCCACTATCACTGTTGATGAAGCACTCTCTGGTTTGAAGACTTCACTCAACTTCAGGGTTCCTGATCACAAGTCAGGGAAGGTTAGTATGTCTTGGTGTACGAGAAGCATCAGATTTACTGAAAGTTGTAAATCCACAGTGAATGCATATTTGACTCCATAATTTGCTTTGATCATCTTAATGGTCGAGTCTGCCAGTTTTTACTGTAGTATGCCAATGTTTTTTATGTTTGCAACTTTCAATTTGACAGCTTGATCTGCAATACATTCATAATCGTTTTGCACTGAGTTCTACGATTGGTTTGGCATCAACACCTTTGGTTGAGCTGGCTGCAACTACCGGCACGAATGAACTCAGTGTTGGCGCAGAAGTTGGGTTTGACAGTGCTTCTGCTTCTGTTACCAAGTACAACTCAGGAATTGTGTACAACAAGTCAGATTTCTCTGCTTCCTTGCTACTGTAAGTTTTGCAATTTTTCTTTTGTTGTGTGTGTGTGTGTATATACATACTACACAACTATGCTGTTAGCAGAAGCAGTTACACATCTGATACCCGTGTAAAGCTAAGAAGTGTATCCGTATGCTTATATTCATTTTGTCATTTGTATAAATTCCATATTCGTGCCAGTTTCAATTGATGCACCTAAAATCTTTACACATTTTGGTGTACAGGTCTGATAAAGGGGAAACTTTAAAGGCGTCATATATTCACTTGTTCAATCCAACCAGTGGAGCTACAGTGGCAGCTGAGGTAACACACAAGATGAAAACAAAGGAGAACTATTTCACCATTGGGAGCTCCCATGCTCTCGATTCTTCAACATTGCTGAAGACGAGATTCAGCAACACCGGGAAAGTTGGATTCCTCTGTCAGCATGAGTGGAGGCCTAAGTCCCTTGTGACTCTTTCTGCTGAGTACGACCCGAAGGTTGTACGTTCGCCATCAAGATTCGGTGTGGCCATGTCGCTCAAGCCCTGATGAGTTGAATCATCTCCTGTACAACATTACAACTCTTGCATACTGTCTCCAAGAACATATGCGTTGGAGCAATACCTAGAAAAACTCTCCCAATTTCATCCTTTTTGGTAAAATCCTGGCCCAAGGAATACTGTCTCGGAGTTGGACTTGTGTTGTGGAGTGCTTCCATCGGAGCCAACTCCATACCGGGAATTGAAAATACATAGGTTTGTATTAGCACAGAAGCTTCTTGGCTCTTTTCTGTTCCCTGTTATTAGGCCACTAGGCACATAATGATTTTGGAGGGTACTCCATGCCTTAAGGCTTGACCATGATGATAGTTGACAAATTTTGATGACTAGGGACGTGCACTCTGGTTACAGGGTAAACGCCTGATATCTTCCTGATTCGTGAAATTGATATTTTTGGATGAAATTCGCGTGTCTGTTGATTCTTGTGAAATTCATGTGTCCCAATCCGGGCCTATCGTTTTATTGCTTAACGTCCTCCAGAAAGTACCTTTGAGTTCTTTTGATAAGAGTTGAATGCGACTAGGACTCGAGATCAGCCGATGGAAGCTTATCGGCACTTGGGGCGGAGGGCCGCGCTGCGTGTCCACCTCCACAGTGCGAAGTTCCTCGTGACAGCATCCAGTCCATTGTCCTTACACGCTGCTGCGGACACTGGTCCCTGCACGCTGGTCGGACGCGCGTGTGCTCGCCTCGCTTCACTTGGCCCGGCTGTCTCCACGCCACGCTCCGGCATCCCTTTTTCTCGTCTTGCCGCCACCTCCTGCTGCTCTATCCCTCTGTGTCTACTTTCCTCTCAGCGTTCTGCTACAGCCAAGTTAAAAAGAAGAAGGTCGAGTGAGTAGTGGGTGGCCAGTGAGTGAGCGAGACGGATGGGCGCCATATCCGCGGCGACAATGGCGAGCTCTGTTCTCCTCCGGCCACGCGCGTCCCTGCGGCGCGCGCTCCCACCGCCACCGCCTGCTCCTAGCCGCCTGGCATCACCATCATCCCCGCTTCTTCAACAGAAGCAGGGCCTTTCGGTGAGAAACGAGGGGGAGCGGAGGCAGCTGGCCGCCGTGCCCGTGACGCGGCTCTACTCGCTGGCGCCGTACCCTCTCCTGCTTGCCGCACTGCTGCCTGGAAGTACAGAGACCTCGTTCGCTTCTGTGTGCCATCTCTAGACTACGCGCTCGGTGCTGATGGCTTTGCTCTTTTGCTGGCGTCTTTTGTGAACAGCTGAGCCTGTGACTGCCGTGTTCGCGCCGTTCGTGGAGCTGGTGAAGACGTGGGACCTCCCCGGTTGGCTCGTGCACTGGGGCCACCCTGGCAACATGGTACGGCTCCACTGATGCATTTGTTCACAACTCGTGTTCCTCCGGCTCCGAATATGAGAATCAATATAAAACTATAGTACTCTTTGAATGCTGAATTTACTGTTCGATGCTGAGCTGATGCTGATTTGGTTGTTTCTATCTGATGCTATTGGTTAACTTCGTGCCATCTCTTTTCAGGCTGTGGTGCTCTTTGCAATGGGTGGGTACGGGTCATACCTGGGCTTCAGGATCAAACTATCAGATGATCCCGTAAGTAGCATTAACCCATGTGCCAAGACCATTTACATTTATAATAGAAAATGTATCTTCTCTGCCTTTCAAACGAATACGCTGGTAATTTAGCCAAATGACACTTGCATACAGGAAGAGAAAGCCAAGGCCAAAGATCTCCACCCAAAGCTCCTTGCCGGCATGTTCTTCTTCTTTGCTCTCGGCGCGACTGGTGGGATCACCGCCCTTCTTACCTCTGACAAACCAATCTTTGAAAGGTACTGTTCTCAGATCTCGGAGCTCAAATACTGTTCTTCCGTGTGCGAAGCTAAGGTCTCCTCCTGATTTTTATCAATGGACTCGCAGTCCCCATGCAGTAACCGGAGTCATTGGCCTTGCACTTTTGACCATTCAGGCTATTCTGCCAAAATTGTTTGAGGTAACTTGACAAGATAAATCAAACGAGCAAAACGGTCCAATACTGATTGGTACATTATAGATTCCTATTGACCTTGCATCGATTCGATAGCACGACTGACTTGTTTTTTTTTTCCTTTTAATACCAGGAGAACCCAGGGCTTAGGACTACACATGGTCTACTCGGCAGTGGCATTATGACTCTATTTCTGATCCATGCAGCACTCGGCCTGCAACTTGGGCTCAGTTTCTAACTTTTGGCTTAGAAATATCTTGGGTTTTGCTCTTTCTGATTGTTCTCTGAGGCTTTACTTACTCCCAGTATTATCACATGAAACATCCCTTTATTATCAGAATAATGCAAGAGAAAGCAAATTGTTCTCCTTGTCTCTGTTAGCAAGTGCAGTCAATTGCGCTTGCATATTACTGTAGAGATATGTTTACTCAAACAAAGGAGAAAATGAAGACAGAAAAGAACAGCATCATGTTGCATGCCCAAATAGCAGAAGGCATTACGCTCTCGTTATATCCAAGTAACTTTAGCCTTGCATCATTCTGGACATCAAACAATTGGGCTCTTGTCTTAACAGTTGCAGTTAATGTCAGGATACATGCCAATGCAAACTTAAAAAATAAAATAAGTGGTGCTTATTCACGACCATAAACCATCTACACAACATAGCAGATGAGAGTTTATCATTAGCCGGCAACTATTGTTATACCCATAGATAAGTAGTCCTATTCCAGTCCCTCCAGCCAGGAGGCACTATAAAGAAGAATGCCATCACCAACGTAATGGCGAAGCTCATGGATTCCTCTAAGGCAGCAGTCAACTGCCAAGTAGTCTGTTCCTCCAAGCATATCCAAACAACATGATGGTAAGCAGCAAACAAAAAGACGAGGTGGCCCCAACAAATGGCCAGAAAGAGCCTACAGCAGTGTTCCCATCCCCATTGTGAGGCAAGTTCATGCCAAATGATGCAGCAATCAATGTGTTAATGGCTATGCCAAAGGATGCGATGATCAGTGTCAGACGGAACTGAATAAGTCCGTTCCGTTGGTTGTCAAGTTGGATGTTGAGGTAGTCTTCTGTGTCAACAATATACTCACGGACCTGTAAAATTTTCCAAATAAGAAAACACCATAAGAACTCTGGACCATTAGCCCAACACTATGTTCACGTATTGTCCATCATTCTAGTGAAACTGCTAATAAAAATATATAGAAATGCAATAGACATTCAACTTTCACTAGTTTGCTTGATAATAATAAGAAAGAAACCCTCTGGAGGATAATATGACGTTGACAATCCAACATCTGAAATATATATGTAAAGTCAAGGAATACCTAGAGGAGGTATGATGCATGCAGTAAAGGAGAGAACAGAGGAAGGAAACAACAGACCAGTACAATTCTGTTGCGAATTCCATCCAGCTGTATGAAATAAGCTTCAAGTAACATCTCTAGGTTTCCTGCATCACTGTCCAATGGCACACTTGTAGCAACGCCTGTCCTTTGCTTTATAATAGATTTTGGTGGAACCATGCTCCTTTCTAAAGGGAACATGATATTTGAAGCAGCAGGATCTAACGAATCTTCATTATGCTGACTTTTTGTTAGCTTCTTCGATAGGTTTAGTTGTGTCATGTTGTCATTATCATCCAAAAGATGCTCTATTTCGTCTCTGACCTGGAATTTCATAATGGCAATATCATAAAAATTATGTCTACAATGTTATTAGAATGGTATACACAGGGAACAAGATAAAACATAATGCAACATGCTAAGATAAATGCCAAAATTTTAATAGTGTTAGTTGAGCAATGAAACAATTCACATCGTTTTCACATTTTTCAACTAAATATTAAAAAAAAACTCGACCAAGCTAGGAGGAATTAGGTGGCATTAAATAATTAAGAAGAAATAGACACTCAAATTCACATCAAAGAGGACTTGAACCTGGGTGGTCAGGGTGTACACCCACACCCTTAACCAACTGAGCTAGGCTCAGTTCCTTCAACAAAATATTTATAAAGGTAAATCTAGAGTTTACCAAGATTTCACTATTTTTGGACTGATGGATCACTTATTATCTGCTGTTGATATAATTAATATAAACAAGAAGTTCCAGGGATATATGCACAGTGGTGGTTGAGCAAGCAAAAGCCATTGTTTGCAAATACTAAGGGTGACGTAATCATAAACAACACAACTAGTGTGAACAACAGTTAACAAGTAAGGAGCATGAAGTAACAAAATGTGTCTGTAACGATACCTCGTGCACAGCAGCAAGCAGACTAGTGAGGTTGCTTTTCACGCTCCGAACACGCTCGAGATTTCTAGTAGTCACATTCTTAGTCAAATCCTCCAGCACAAAAATGGCATGCCTGTTTTGATCAGCCACTCTGGAATTGAAGGACAAGCATACAGCTTCCAGGGCTAGCTCCAACACCTGAAACTCAAACGGAACCTCACACTCGGGGCCAACTTCAACATGCTTGCCATCCTGATTATCCACATTTATTGTGTCAACATCAACCTCCAGACTCTTGAGGGGGAAATGCCGCCTCAATTTATCGACGAAAGGGAGAACCTCCTGAGCAAGAGGTTCCAACAGCAGGACTTCATCAGCAGTGACAACTGCCCTTATGAATTCTAGGTTGATCACCATAGCCTTCTCTCTAGCTGCAAAAGAAGCAAAAACAAATCCTAGTCACACCTACAGTAGTATATTACACTTCACGAAAAGCAAGAAATCAGGATATTAAGACAAACTAAGGGGACTCGTGACATGTACCACACTCACTAATCAGATTTCTGTGCAAGCCAAGGATAAAGAAAATAGCATTAGCTCATCGAGGATGCTGGGTGAGCGAGACAGAAGGGGTCCGACGACGCGGAGATCGCGGGCGTGCACCCCAGAGCGTTCGGTGACGAAAGCCTTGTCGCACATGAATATCTCGCAACCGCCTCGCCGGTCCAGTCGCATCCAGAGCCGGGAAGGAGGCTTCCTCTTCCTCCTTCCAATGAAAGGCGGCGCCGGCGGCGCGAGAGGCGGCTTGGGTAGGGACGGAACGCGGCGGGCGTAGCGGGAGCGCTTGGGGAACGACGACGAGAAGGACGAGGCGGGGGAGAGGAACGGAGGCGGTTTCCTGCCACCGCCGACCGTTCGCCTCCCCATCGCGGCGGCGAGGAGGCGGCGAACATGGTGGAAATGCGGCGGAGAAGTAGCAGCGTGGATTTGGACGGCGTGGTGGCGTGGGCGGAGCGACGGAGGCAGCCGAGAGCGAGAGGCTTGGCGGCGAGCGGTGGCGGGCGGAGCGCTCGTAGTCGTAGCTGCAACTGCAAGCCCGGGTTTCAATATTCAGCCCAACTTAGCAATATTCAGCCCAACTTAGCGAAAGAGCGAAGGACCCCGGCCCGTTTCCGCGTTGCGGTATTGGGTCGTGGATCTCGTTCGCGATCTGTTCTGCTTTCCATTCTAAAGGCCTGTTCAACTCAAACGCTCCTTTTCCTCTCAAAAAGATATCTAGAAATATTTTTTTTTCCAATTCAAAGAAAAAATTACAACAAAGTCATGTCACTTACTCACAGGTTACAACAAATTCAAGTAACTGCAGTAGTGTTCAATACTGTATGGCACTCACAGGTTAGACACAGAGCACCGATTTCGCAGCGCCAGAAATCCTTATTGGACATTCTTTTTCCAGATTCTCCTGGACGAACGATGATGCTGTCCTCGCACACCCGATGGAGCACTGTGCTGTTTCAGAGAGAACCTAGGCAGGGAGGGGGACATCTGAAAACGCTGCGTGGTTTCAGTCGTTTCAGCCATCTAGGCGCTGAATGAAACGACGCCGAAACTTGTGAGGCAGCAGCATTAGTACTATTCATTTAAGGGCGCGAACAAAACGTTATGATGCTCCTCCAATCGTTTTCAGCTGTCGCTGGCCGCATCACAGCCCTCTCTTCATCAGCATTCAGACGACGACAGCGCCGCGCCGCGACCAATGATTCAATAGTACGGAACAAAACGTCATGATGCTCTTTGTTCCGTACTCGCGCCGATGCAGGATCGCAGCGACCAATCCAACCACGGGAGGCGAAGGCGATTCTCTGTTCCACCGGGAGGCAACAACGATGTTGGTTCCTCGGTGTTTGCAATCGTGGAGGTGCACGAGACGGCGACCGGGACCTCATTGGCCGGGTAGATTGCCAAAAGTACTACTAGTAATGGCACCTCTGAAATTCTCTAGTGGTAAGCATCGATCGGGCCAGTCCGGGACGACCGACCAATCATTCCCAGACTTTCCGTGCACACATCGCAAACGCAACGTCGTCTCTGCAAAAACTACTGTATCAAAGGCAAAGAGGCCGCCGCGGCACGCATCGACGGCGGATTGGCCGTGTCCAATGACCGGCGCACCGGGCGGGGCGAATGGATGGGCTCGGCGGTGGTGGGTGGGGTGGTTTTCAACAGTTTTTTTTCCGCCGCGCGCACGTACGGTACGACGGCGCCGCGCACTCCGAGGCAAGCGCGATCCGTCCACGAGCCTCGCGACGCGTGCACCCTCATCGCCTCATCTCTCTCTCTCTCTCGCGACTGTACAGTACTAGTAGTACTCATCCATCCATCCATCCAACGGTCCGAACCTCGTCCCTGGAACAAAAAAAGCAAGCACACTTGGGCCTCATCTTTCACGTCCACGCTTTCCCTGACCCGTTTAGCACCACTGTGGCAACCGTAGCAGCTACAACTAGTACTTATCATCAGTCATCACCAGTAAACGCATCACATCGTGGGGCGAGCGAAGACGTGGCGCTGTTCAAGTTCATCCTCGGATGCTCAAGAAAATATACTACTTTATTTTTAAAAAAAATAAAAGAAGAAATACTCGTACTCCCGTGACGTGAAACGAGGAGGGGAGGGACGGAGGGAGGGTGCAGCAGCGGCCCAGTCCAACTGTGCACCGCCCTTTCTTTTAGCGTCTCGAGCGTCTCGGGCTCCGTCGCCACGTGCTGCCAAGTGGGGCCACGACCACCGCGCTGGCGGCTCCTGCCGGGCGCGCAGGTTGCTCCGCGCGGCCGGAGCTACAGATACGTACAAAGCTACCCGTCGTGAGGGGTTGCCATGGCTGTGAGGCCCACATGTCCGTGATAGGTAAAGGACGGGTGCCATCATGGGTATGGTACGTGAGGAATGACTGGCCGTTTGACCCACCCGGTTCGCCCTCCCGGCCGCCGCGCGGGCCCGCCCAGTGGCGGCGCCTTGGCGCGAAATTTTGGCGGGAGAGCTTCGGTTTTGGCGGTTTGAGTGAGGAGGAATCTGCGGTGGGAGTGGAAATATTCCCTACTGTTTCTCTCTCCCCCCCCCCCCCCCCTCTCTCTCTCTCTGTGATTTTCAACCATGCACTTTCAGCGGCTACCAACGTGTTTCACGGTTGCAGCAGAAATACTAGTACTACTACCAGCATCGTCGGATGGCGCAGACAAGGACTGTCAGCACGCCTGGCACATTTGCTACTACTACTACTACGTGCAAGCTCCAAGCCTCCAACTCCAGCTGACCGTGAAATTTAACTCGCTCGAGGGCTCGACCACTTCCAAGTTCGAAGGCGCGCACGCACGCTCGCGCGAAGACGAAGCTGTGAAACAATCGCAGCGACGGAAAAAGGCGGCTTTTACTTGGCATGCATGGCCTGATGAGGAGGATTTCTTGTTCAGGACCTCCTAAAAACGAAAGAAACGACTGGGACTAACTTTTGAACAAGGAGGAACAAACAAAAACGAGCAAAGCCGTCAGTGAGTAGGCCCGGCCGATATGGGCGAGAAAATCCCCCGTCAGGCATCGACAACGTCAGCAGGTGTGCCAGCTCGAGACCATACCTGATCATGCTACTCCCTGTCTGGCTCTATATATATATATATATTCGTCCATCAAAGATTACCGGCATTTGAATTTTTTGGAGAGAAAAAGAAGAGATGAAATCAACTTGTTTCTTCAGTTTCGAGGACAAATCATTGGTTTGAAAAAAAAGAAGTTTCGAGGACAAATGGAACGCGAGAAAGAAAAGGTGAGGTTTCAACTTTCAATTTGCTTGGGATCGACCAGGACAGGTCTTTCTAAATGCTGGAGATGGACGTGTTATTGGACGGGCAACAAGCAACAAGAAAACTTTGGCGATGGGAGTGAGTGAAATCTATCCACGGACCCCCTTTTTTTACCATTGCAGAGGAACCGTGTAAGTACTGACCAAAGCAAGGGGAATCTCTTTGAAACCTGCATCATCTCGATAGGACACAGGTCATGTCAGCACGCCATGATGCGTGATGCGATATCGGTGAGTACGATATGAGTTAGTACCAATATTCCTCTCACCCCATCTCTCTCGATATGATTAGCACGATTTCAAAATCTTCTTCCCACGGCGGCGCCCGGACGGAGAATCTCTTTTTATTTGAACGCGAGTTAAATTTCAGTTTCAAAAGGCGTTTTGTTGTTGCCGTGTGGGGTTGGTTGCCTGGGACTTTCCCTGTTACCATAACAACAGTAGGATGAATGATTGAAAGTTACGTACTCCTACAGTATTTTGGACCAGTGGAGAAAATTAAAACAAAATAATTGGGGCGGGTCAGTCATCGGCAACAGTAGAGAGAAAGAAGAAGGTGGCTATGGACGCCGGGTAGACATGCACGCATGCATGGCACATTTTGACATTGCGGTCACAGTGACAAGCATAGCATTGGATACCCTGACGCCGATGCCGCACGTGGCGACGTTAATAGGAGAAGCAAGGCATGGGCTGCCTGCTCAGATCAAGGCCGCAACTTTTGACGTCTCGCCGATGTGGGGAACCGTGCACGTGCTCAAACGCAACAAATAATTTTTTTTTGAAATGAAAGCAACAAATAATTGCCGCGGCGCAGCCCAGAGGTTGGGATGCTGCTTGCTTAATTTTTTTGGTCCATGGTTTCCATGGGCTGGTCCTGTGTCGCTAGCTAATCGCCCAGCTCAGCCGCGTCATCACTCTCATTGAAAGACAGAGGGCATTAGTTAACCTGGTGTCTCGCGATGGTTTGGCCTTGGCCGGCCCCTGTGTGTAATCCCCATGGGGATGGCTCGCAATTCTCTACTGCTCTTCCGTACGTGCTCTCGCTGAGCCCTATGCGAGATGCCTTAACTGTTGTTGTAAATTCAAAAGTCATACTAGTATAGCTGGCAACGGGCAGATTGACGTTTAAGCGCGGGGATTCGGATCCGATGAAGCCGTCCGTCTCCTCCCTTGGATGTGCAGGAAGCTTATTATTCAGTGGCTGACCTCGAATTAACCCTTTCCCGTAATGATGCTCTGTTCTGGTCCTGCCTAACTGGCTACGAACATGCATGCTTAAAACCTGAAAGGCTGGTACTTGTAACCAGTAATGCCTGTCAGATGCAAATTGCCACTGTATTTGCAGGTTGCTCTCGCCTCTCGGTATGAATCACAGTAGGAGTAGTATTTTGCCCGCCAAGTGTTTGAATTTGGTTTTGTTTGAACTGTCGCGGTGTTGCTTTGAGCCGGCATTTATCCAGACATACACTGAATACACTGCTACTGTGGCAACAGCGGTGCAGCTAGCAGCCTACCACCACTGGTTTGGCACCTACAGAATCTGCTTAGTTTGACGCGGTAGCAGCAGAAGCCGCCGAAGCTGAATTCAAGGTGGTGCTGGTGCACTGTGTAAAAAGACCGGATCACATCGCCCGGCGAATGACGAGTCGGTGATACAGCAGCGTAATAACTCCACTCCTCTCCAGGACAGGTGACCCCCTCAACACGCAGCGAAATGGTCTTGCACTACCGGTAATGAAAAGTTGATTTTTTCAACCATTTACAGAGAAGAGAAAAAAGGACTTTGCGTATCTCCTCCATTGAATTCAAGTCCCTCTGATCTCGACGTACCCCGTACGCTGGCGACCGTATTAATCATGAAGATAAAAGAGGTCCTTGTTGGGACTGTAATGAGCACCGGCGTGATCCAGGTACGGGAGAAAGATACTACGAGTAGTAGTACCAGCGCCACTGATTGCGCTGTATCAGTGCGTCTGGATTTGAGTAATTGAGTTCGTGGTGTCGTACACTGCCGCCGCACGGTGACATTATTAACTTAAACACTACCATTCCGGGTACGGAACTGAAGATCCTTAAACTCCCTTCTTTAGTTCGGCATTAGTTGAGTGATAACCGTGGGTTTTCGCCGATGAAAGAGAGGACAAGAAACGCACGAACGCAGTGGGGTCTCGGTACGTTCGTCGCATTCTGATGGACGAGCTCGTAGATGCCCAGGCGAGTACCTTGTGCCCTGTGTCTTGATGACCTCCGGGCCCTTGGCAAATTCCACCACGCCGCGAACGCACGAGACGGAGAGCGTTTTCACTACTGCTAGAGTACCTCTATATATGTCTCGTGCACGGTACATCAAGAAAAAAAAAAGGTCTCGTGCACGGTACATCAAGAAAAAAAATAGGTCTCGTGCGCGGTACATCAAGAAAAAAAAAATTTGGTCTCGTGCACGGCGAGGTGATGCGCGCTGCACGGACTCGGCAGCCAAGCACAGTGCTCTTCCTACGACTGCTGAGCCTGAGCGCCGGGCGCGTCTCGTGACGAAATGCATGGGCACGGCAGGAGCCTAGCCGCTGCTACTGCGGCCTGGGCGTCATATCAGAGGACTGAATCAGAGACACTACTGACGTGAAAGGTTCAATTACTACGAGCCACCCAAAGGTTTCAATTTCGACAGTGGCCCAATTTTTACCGCCACGCTACAGTACCCAGCAGGGTCCGTACATATGTTCCATGTACATGTGTTCCAGATGCCACAATACGCATCCGAGTATCCGACAGTCTTGGGGTGTTTGTAAACTGATGACACAACACAGGACCATTTGAAATACAGTCTTGGGACGCAAAAGAGAAATTGAGGCAGATGACCGCTTTTTTTTCCCTTCCATCTGTTAGGGTGTAGAACGCGCCTGCATCAACAAGAGCCTAGTCATGTTTGGTACACATAATATTTTTTCCTTGTTTTTCATAAAATCATAAATTTTACTGTAAACATTGAAAAACTGCCTATTCCTCTCTCTCTGATTTCTTAGGAAAAAAAATCTTAAACGTAAAAGTAACTGGATGAGCTAGATGACGCAAATGAAGAATCATAAAAGGATGCAAAAAAAATGCAGGGGAACTGCCTTTCCCCTGTTTCTTTGGGTGTGTTCGTTTTTTATCTAAATTTTAGTAAGATCACATTAATTATTAAAATGTTATATATGATTATTAAATATATATTAAATATAAAACTAATTATAGAATTGAATGTGCATCAGCGTGATAAATTTATTAAGCTTAATTAAATTATCATTAAGAGATATTTACTGTAGCATCACATTATCTAATCATGACCTAATTAGTTTTAATAGATTTGTCTCGTTATTCAGAGAGAGAGTTATGGACTGGGTTTTATCAATAATTTATATTTAATACTCTTAATTAATATTACAATATTTAATATGATATATATAAAAATCGGGAAAACGAACACACCCTTTCTCCATCGTCAGAACGCCCCAAAATTCCAGTGAAACCCCACGCGCCAAGCCATCCCCTCCCCCCCTACGGGCCCCTGCTCCGGAATCCTTCTCTCTCTTGCTTGGAGCCCCTCCTGTGTTCCTCTCTGTAAATAGCATCGCCGCCCGCGCGGGAGACCACCCTTTCCCTGCGCCTTTTTCCCGCTAGCCAACGCTCCACAAGCCGCTTCACCTCCCTCTGCCGCTGCTGCTTCTCGCGTAGCTCACGCCTTCCCGTCCCCATTATTCCCGGGATTGCGTCGCGCTGCGGCTGCAGCTCGCCCCACTTTTCACCTACCTCATCGCTTCGACCAAGCCGCGAGGCGCAGGCGCCATGGGCAAATACATGCGCAAGGGCAAGGTGTCCGGGGAGGTGGCCGTCATGGAGGTCCCCGGCGGCGCGCTGCTCGGCGTCCGCACCCGCTCCCGCACGCTCGCGCTGCAGCGGGCCAAGGGGGAGCCGGGAGAGACGGCCTAGTACCTCGAGCTCAGGAGCAGGAGGCTCGAGAAGCCGCCGCAGGTGCCGCATAAGGGACCGGTGCCGGCGACCAGGAGGGTCGGAGCGTCGGCGGCGGCGGACGACGACGACGTCGAGGTCTCCTTCGGCGAGAACGTGCTCGACTTGGACGCAATGGAAAGGTGAGGAATTTTTCAACGCACTGTTCCGTTCTACCCTTTTTATTCCCCATTTTTTTTCTCTCTCTCTCTCGCGTTGCGGGATTCGATTTAGGGTTTACGGGAACTTCGGATCCACTCTGCTAGCATCGCCACGGGATATTCAGCGATTCAAATTCGTATCTGAATGGTGTGGCGCCCAAAGTTACTTCCTGGAACAATTTTTGACCGTGAAATTCGTGTGGCAACCCGGCGGGCCTTTCTTTCTCATCTCGGTTCAATTCGAGGATTCTGTGTTGAGGGTTAGGGCTATGGGTGTGGTCAGAGAGTTGTCCGGGGCCCGGTGGCTTACCGGAGGACAGGAAGGAAGGGGACGATGGGGTGGCTTGCTGGAGGAAAGGAGGGGAAATTTTGGCAGTGTTTTTATTGCCATTTTTTCCCTTCATAAATTCTGGAAGCCGAAAAGTTCCTTTATGCGATGCATCCTTGCGCTCTCTGCTCAACGACCACTTGTAGAGCCTCCCATCCTGCTTAGTTTTTCCGACAATTTGTTGCTTAAATCTAACTATTCAGTTCTTCTTTGGAGTAGTGCTTTTTAGCATGAGTAGTGTGGTTGGATTGGTGCTGTACCTGGTCATAGCAAAGCAGTGCCCAAATGTTTCCAAAAAAACCTCTCCTCTGGTTTTAGGAACAGGTAAATAATCTACATTTAGTGGCATGTCAAATTCTTCTTTTATTGTGCACTAGCACCCAATCCAAATTAAAGCACGGCCTCCTCCTTCAGGTGGCCGCGCCTTCGTCTTTCTCCGTAAGGAGAGGGGAAAAGTTCCCTCTTTTCCCTTGTTCGTCTCCCTTGCCCACACGAACTGCACTCCGGTTTTCTGCAACACCCCGTGCTCGACTGCGCGGTTGGTGGTGGGGTCGGGCTGTGACCCGCCTAATCTTTTCGCAATCAAAGGCCCTTTCTTGCCCTTTACCAGAAATTTCAATCACCCACCATCCGAAAGCACCACCGCTGTCGCTCTCAAGGTCCCATTTCTTGCGCGGTTGCTCACTTGCCACTGCGTTATGTCTGGAAGGCAACTAGTAGTAAATGGCATGGCAATCGCCAAGCAACTCATCATTAGCCGTGTACGAAAGGGTCGCCACAATTGAATGCTTCCTGCCTGCGATCATTGAAATTTGAATAGACCACCTTTCTTAAAACGGAAACCCTTCTCTTCAGTGATTTCAGTCGGCATTCAATCTCGCCTGCGTTTAGGGGTGGGGGGTTTCTCCAGCGAGGTCCATCATCTCCGGCCTTAGAAGGAGGTTTCAGAGGTGGCAGGCTGGCCTGATGCTGGAGACGGTGCGGGAGATGGCAGTTGGGCCAGGTTGGGGTTGGGGAGCTCGACGACGACCAGTTAGCGTGGCAGGGACGGATGGAGGAGAGGGGAGGGGAGGGAGTGAACTCTTACTCGTTGCTAGGACAGAGAGACAGAGTTGGGCTTGGGCAAGAGGTTGAAGACGACGTTATGGATGTCCGAGTCCAATCGTGACCCAACAGTCCAAGTGCGTTGACTGAAAGAAGTCCTTAATTTCAATCGATTGAAAATTAGAGGCGCTCTAGCAATTCAAAATTGCTATGGTGAAATGGAGTCCCCTCAATTCGTATTCTGATGCTATAATGCATAAAACTACTATCTATATTTTGTAATGTTGAGTTCAATATGGAAAACATGACTCTGTTGGTGGTTGCAGATTAATGTGGCCATATTACTTATATCGTTCTTTCAAAAACATTTCAGTGTCATGTGTTTTTTAACACTATTTAGTGTCATCTTCTGGTGTGTGTGGACCCGTTTCCAGCTGATGCTTGCCAAAAGCCTTATTTTTGTTCAGTTGGCTCTGTTAGACCCAGTTGTTGTTTGTCTGTAGTAAGTGTGCTTGCTGCACCATAATCAAGTACCTCATTGTGGGGGCATATGCCGGGAAGAGACGAGCTTGCTAGTGTCATGTGAAGAACGAGATGATGCGCTGAATCAACTGTTATTTGTCAGTCATGTCGGTTCTCAATTCAGCTAGTAGACCTTACAAGGGCCACGTTTGAGATTAGAATCTTTTGATTGAGGGATTAGGGAACAGGGATTTTAGCACAAGGAGCAAATTTTATTTTTCCCATGAGCGACATTTTGCACGGCAAACGTTAATTGTCATGTCTAGGCATTTCTAGCACTGTTCCTCCGAGTGTTCTTTTGTTCACATGCCTATTTTGATTTGATTGCAGGAGTACCAGAGAGACAACACCTTGCAGTTTGATTAGGAACTCAGAAACAATAAGCACCCCAGGATCGACAACTAAAAAGAAAACCAGCAGCTCGATGACCTCCTGCCGCAGAATAGAAGCCTCAGTTTGCCGTTTTATACCAAGCTCTCTTGAGATAGAAGAGTTCTTTGCAGCGGCGGAACAACAGGAGCAACATGCATTCAGGGAAAAGTACGAATTGCTTCCTTCTCTCTACCGCACCATCGTTCTATTCATTTGGTTAACCCTTACTCTGAGAGTATGGAGATTTTATCAACGCCATTTTCTTGAGATATGATTGCTAACACAGTACTGCTCTGTTCTGATCAGGTATAACTTCTGTCCTGTGAATGACTGCCCGCTTCCTGGACGGTACGAGTGGACAAGGCTAGACTGCTAAATTTCATCACAGAGCACCACTGATCTGATATCTTACAGTTACTAGCGCCGTGACAAGCAAAATGGAATTGCATCAGCTCTCTTGTATGTTGTAAAAAAAGTAGAGTAGTTAGCCTGTAGCTCAATGATCTTGTGTAACAAACAGAGTTACACCCTGATCCCCAACCTCACTGTAACCGTTAACTGCTCATGATGTAACGAACCACCTCATGTAGAATTAGCTTAATCATCTGTTGTAGTTCTGAGTTAATGAATTAGAGAGTTAGATTTCCATGGCTATAGCTGTCACTTGTTTATGACTTCATGCTCTAGTCTGAACCACCTGAGCACACCGACCTTTTGAGATCCTTGGAAGGTCATATGACCAGTGGGGCTTCGCTCCAGGAGAGGTGCATTTGTTGTATTCGTGCTCTTCTTTTGAACGGTACATATTGGTTTGCCTTCCATTCGGAGGTCCGTCTTCGTGGCATGTGTCATGCCTTGTGTGTTCTTTCTTTTGTGTGGTCATTCCATGATGCCATGATGGTCTCACTTCGAGCGACCGATGCATCAACCACGACGAAACATTTTTTGGCATGTCGTAGCCTTTGCGACGGCTGCTGTTTCTTATTCTCCCCCCCCCCCCCCCCCCCCCCCCTTAAACTCAGGTTACTGATAAAGTTGGTATTTTCAGTCAACATGTAGCTACGGGGCAGTGGGAAAATTCTTTAGCATGCTCCTTTCACCTTACGGCCTAATGTCCTTTCACTTCATCTTCGCTGATTTTCTTTGTTCAATCAAAGACAGCATCCAACATCGCCGCCTGAAATCACTGCTGGTTATGGGCAGTTTGTTGTTAGTTGCTGTGAAAGCGGTGTTGTCGACTTCTGCAGTTTTCTACTTGCCAAAATGGTGTCGCCTGAGTCAAAAGCTGCGTAAAGTTTCCAAGAACATTAATATCTTTTAATGAATCCAAAATTCGAAAGTGCATGCAGATGCTTGTGTTTCTCTCTAGCCAGAGAGGGCGCATGAGTATGGCTGATTTGCAGAGGTGTTTTTCTTCTCAGTGAGAAAAATATAGTGAATAGCTCCTTGATGGCGTTTATGTTCCAATACGGACATATAGTTTGACCTCAGCAGCTCCGTAGTAAGTTTGGCAACGAGTGTACTCAAACATGTGATGTAACATAACACAAATTAGTTTTACTATAATACTCCTCTGTGCCTTCATCCAGCAGTTAGTCTACTCCAGCAAAAATACCATCCGCAGATTCCTTGATTCTACGAGGATGACAATAAACCTGGTGCTGTGGTGCACAATCCTTAAATACCCTGTTGCACAATTTAAAAATATGTATAATTACCTTTAAAAATCGGTTGGAACCCTAATGCTAGTGCACCAGGGTGAGTAGACGTAGCTTCGCCCCTTCTAAGCATCCATCTTGCTTTCAGGCGACTCCTCTCGTCCTTAATCCAGCTTCAGGTGTTTCTTTGCTGCTGCTTCAACCTGCTACATAGCGCATGCGTATCATTGTTGTTTTATAATAGACCAGGTAAAGATGCCAATATGAAGCAAAATTTTAGTAGATCACACCACAGGATGTGGGTTTATCAATCAAATTCTGACTAATGTTATTTATGCAAGACTAATTAACCGATCCTTTTAACTATAAGGAGAACGGTGAGGCAGCCTCGGACCCTCGGTACATATCCCGAATTTCGAAGTAGAATTATACTATCTTTATTATTCAGAATTGAGGAATTGCTAGTTACTAAAAATAAAAAAAATCGGGAGAAGAATCAGAAGAGTAAAGTAAATGACTAGTCTTCGAATATGTGCGAGGTATCATCTAGGTTTCTAAACTCTTAATTTGCATATTGAGATCCCTTGACTAACTAAATGTTTTACTTATGGTTCATATTGAGTAATCTGGACCGTGAGTGAACCACTTAACAAGTTTAACAATCCGAAATACTCCCTTCGTTCTAAAATTGTTATCGTCATTGATTTTTTTTGTTATTTTTGACCATTTGTCTTATTCAAAATATTTGTTCAAATATAAAAAGTTATAGGTTGCATTTAAAGTTTATTTAGTGATAAAACAAATCATGAGAAAATATATAATATTTTTTTAAATAAGACGAATGGTTAAATTGATAAAAAAAGTCAATAATGACAACAATTTTGGAACAATGGGAGTATATAAATTTAGAGATTAGAGAATTACTAGATGATATCATCGGACTAGTTCAAAAACCGGTCATGCACTTTACTCAATCCAGAAAAATATCCCACGTCGGTGGAGAGAAAGCCCACAAAATATTCTTCTTGTTCTGGACTATTACAGCCCATTAAGGCCCAACTCAGTACTCCTTCATAACCTAATACAGCCCACGTAGACCCAATGGAATGGAAAAATCGTTTTCAGCTGCTGCAATTATTTGACTTAACGCACGAAATGATTTTTTTTTAGATTATGTAGTGATATTTATATTTTGCCAGAACGCACGAAGCGAAATACTAGAAAAAGATGTATCGTTGTTATGTCAAAAAATCATAGTACCGTGCTTCCGTGCCATTTTAGAGGAGACTAGACTCAGAATCAAATCGGAAATCGTGGAGTCCAAAGATCGATTTTCAGTCATCCGCAAAAAAAAAAAAAAACGATTTTCAGTCGGATTCCTCTCTGCCGGCATCATGAGAACCCCAAGAACAGAGAGAAGCCCCGCTTGGCAACAGTCGCAGCACCATCCGCCGTCCTCTTCCCCTGTCCCGAGAACGGAGAATCCCCTTTCTCTCTCTTACCTAAGCCGCCGCCCCTGTTCCTCTCTCTAAAATCTTCGCAACGCCCGCCTGCGCGGGACACCACCCGTCCCCCGCGCCTTTTCCCGCTAGCCAACGCACGGCACCGCACCACAAGGCGCCCTGCTCTAGTGCTCTTTCTCTCTCTCTCTCTCTCTCTGTGCAACGCGCGCTTCGCTAGTCGCCGCTCCCTCACTCGTCTTCCCCTCCCCATTATTCCCGGGATTTCGCTGTTGCTGCGACGCGACTGCGGCGCGCCCCCACCCACAATACCTACCGTCTCCTCGAGCAAGCCCCAGGGGACCCAATCCCATGGGGAAGTACATGCGCAAGGCCAAGGCGTCCGGGGAAGTGGCCGTCATGGAGGTCTCCGGCGGCGCGCTGCTCGGCGTCCGCACCCGTTCCCGCACCCTCGCGCTGCAGCGGGCCAAGGGGGAGCCAGGAGAGACGGCCGAGTACCTCGAGCTCAGG
The DNA here is from genome assembly GCA_032690845.1 of Eleusine coracana subsp. coracana. NCBI lineage: Eukaryota > Viridiplantae > Streptophyta > Magnoliopsida > Poales > Poaceae > Eleusine > Eleusine coracana. Next base: position 62,341,942 of record CM064422.1, on the reverse strand, counting down.
AGCAGGAGGCTCGAGAAGCCGCCGCACCCGCAGGCGGCCGCGAGGCGGTCCGCGGCGAAGAAGACCTTCGCCGCGGCGCCGGCTGAGGACGCTGTCGAGGACCAGGTCTCCTTCGGGGAGAACGTGCTCGACTTCGACGCCATGGAAAGGTGAGATTCTGTAAACGCCCCTCTCCCCTGTTCCGTTCGCTATATGTCCTACAATTCGTTTCTTCGCGTCGCGTTGCGAAGGATTGAGTTAGGGTTGACATACGCTGTCTTTTCGACCCTGCCTTTTGGGGCTTCGAATTCGCATTTGAGTGGCGAAAGATGTGGCGCGCATACATTTTTTGTTTATTTTAGGGGCGTCTTGGAGGTCGAGTAGTTCTCGTTGACTCAATTGATCACTGCATTGAGTGCTCAATCATGGTTGTTCCTGGGTTTCATACCATTTTCACATGGCTTCAGTAGTTTATTTCTTTCTTTAAACGGTGCCAGATGTTCATGTGGGCTTCAGCCTGTAGTTCGTTTCCTCCAAAATGAAGTTAATTAGTTTATATAATTGAGTTTTATGTCAAATATTCCAAAGTTTGTTCATTGAGCTCTGCTCTTTCACCTTAACATGCTTTCAACTGATTGAGCGACTTTAGGGCAGAAAGGGGCACCCAGATTTTCCAATAGACACGGTTATTTCTTTCGTTAAACTATAAAAAATGGTCGTCTGCAGTATAAATGTATAATTAATTGCACCTAAGGCTAATTAAGGCACGGTCGCGCTTCATGAATCTTGGAGAGGAAAAAACCTTGCCGTCTTTCCCCTTCCTTCACGAGCTGCCCTTCGTTTTCTTGCATTGCCCTCGTGCTCGCTAGTTGGGTATCGGTTGGTGGTGGGGACGGGCACTGGCCCTCCCAATCTTTTGCTAATCAAAGGCCCTTTCTTTCCATTCACAAGAAATTTGGATCGCCGCTACAGGAAAGTACCACCACTGGCGCACTCGAGGTCCCATCTCATGCGTGGTCGCTCACTTGACACCGTGTTCTGTCTGGAAGGCAACTAAACTGCATGGTACTGGCAAGCATCTCATCATTAGCCATGTACCGGAGTGTCACCACTGGATGTTTCCTGCTTGTCAGCTGCACCTTATCATTGAAACTTTGAAAGTTTGAATGAGCCACCTTTTGTGAAAGAAACACGACAGTGAAATTGAGCTCCCTCAAATCTTATTCTGATACATCAACTATAAATTGCAATTTTACAGCAATCTAAGAGTAAAAAACTGGAATATTGCGCCCTGGCTTTTGCAGTTCTTTAGAAATTGTTTTCATGAGATATCTAACATAAGAGGGACATAAATTGGAAGATGATATCCCCATCAAGCAGCTTAAGGATGTAGTCATCATTGGCATCTGGTCAACGATCTGTTTTTTAACAGTAGCACTCTAAAGATTTGGAAGGAAGGCCCTTGCTGGGTACTCGCCAGCAATTTTTGTCTTTTATTTTGTAGCTGTTTAGTGGTCGTGCTGTGTCACAAATTAGTTAGGCGTGTAATACATGAATTTCTGTACCAGCCCCTTGAGTTAGTTTGAAGGGTGCTGTGGTCGCTGTAACTTCTCTTCCTCTTAATTAAATACATGCCTTGAAAACAAAAACTGGAATATGACAACCTGGCTTCTGCAGTTCTTTGAAAAATGTCTTCATGAGATAGCTGTTTCAATTTCATCACATCATCTGGCGTGTATTGCTGGTTCAGTTATCTCTTTTGGGTCCTGTTTTTGTTTGTCTGGATTAAGCATGTTGCTTGTAGAACCTATATACAAGTATGTATCATGGGTTTGTTTGCTAGGAAGGGACAAGAGCATTAGTTTTATGTGAGGAAGGAAATATCGGTCAAGCCACTGTTATTTGTTTTCACATCGATTAGTTTAGCAACCTAGCTGGCAGGTTGCAAGTGCCACTTTTCAAGTTTTCAAGCTGCTGATTTCGGGATTATGGATGGTTATGTAATATAGGAGTATTTTTTTTCATGAGAGTATGTTTCCATGCATATGTGCCCCTAGCCTTACTTGATGTCTGCTTTAGGTGTTCCCATGGGATTTCAATTGTGGTCTCTTCTATTATAAAGTTAATTGGAGACTCTTCAGCTCATATGAATTGTTTAGTTCAACATTCCCTTCTGGATGGTGGGCCTATTTTGATTTCTTTTGGCCATTTGGTGGCATGCTAAATTATCTGATCAGATATGTGCATCGCAATACTTATCCATTCCTGGTACCATCTTTTCTTTCGTTCTTTTTTTTTTTACAATAAGTGTCTTTCGATTGCAGGAGTATTAGAGAGACAACGCCTTGCAGTTTGATTAGGAACTCAGAAACCATAAGGACGCCAGGATCCACAACCAAAAGTAAAACCAGCAATTCCTTGACTCCCCGTCGCAGAATGGAAGACTCAATTTGCCGTTTTGTACCGACTTCTATTGAGATGGAACAGTTCTTTTCAGCATCTGAACAAGAGACCCAACATGCTTTCAGGGAGAGGTACAACTTGCTTCTGTCCCGTTACTACAAAATTCTGTTAGTTTTGTTTTGCCCTGCATGCTCCTTGGAGAAGTGTGGAGAAATGTGCTTATTGTTACACAGATGCCATTTTTTCATTGCAACAATACATTAGCTTACACTGAGCCTGCACTATTTTGATCAGGTATAACTTCTGTCCTGTGAACGACTGTCCCCTTCCTGGACGGTATGAATGGGTGAGGCTAGACTGCTAATGGTTCATGACAAGAGCTGCACTGATCTGATATGTTCAACACCAATGACTGGCAACTTAGGGGAGGTGCAATGGAACTGCGTTAGCTTTCTTATCTGCTGTAAAAATTTAGAGTAGTTAACCTGTAGCTGAATGATCATGTGTAACGAGCAGAAGTACGGCTGAATTGCAGCCTACCTTACTGTAACTGTTAACTGCTTCAGGTGTAATGAACAACCTCATGTAGGCCTAGCTTAGTTAGCTTAATCATCTGTTTGTATTTCTTTAGTTCGTGAATTAGAGTTTAGATATGCATGGCTGCTACCTTTTCAACTGTGACTTGTCCATGTGAGATTTATTCTCTTATCTGAAAATATTGCGTTGCACCCCTGAGTGCTATGTCATGAGGGGTATTTCGGAAGACGCTCCATGGTACTACAGTAGTAAGCATTTCTTGTATCGGTACTTTCCTTTTTGACCGAAAACTAGTTTGGGTTCCTTTTGGAGTTCAGTCTCGCAGTAAGAGTCATGATGCATCGCCCTTTCACTGTGTGGTCAGTGGATGATGCCATGGTGGTCTCGCTACTAGCGATCGAGGCTTCAACCGTGATTAATTAATCATTTTTGGTATGTTGCTGGTTGCTGCTGCTGTTTTTTTTTTCCTTTAGGAAAAGAAACTCATCTTTTCAGCCAATTACGGAGTACTAGTTTGCAACAGGCTCTTCTTACCTTTTTCTTCTGGGGCCAATGTGCTTTTCATTCCATGTCTTCCGCTTTCATGTTGAATCAAAGTTGGCATCCAGGACTACCGCCTGAAATTGCTGCTGGTTGTAGGTAATTTGTTGTTAGTGGCCGCAAAAGGCCTTGCCATCTATTCGACAAAAAGAAAGGCTTGGGGTCGACTTTTGAGTTTTGTCACACGCTCGAAGACTGGCCCAAGTTTACAAAAACATCAAAGATGGTAAAAGTAAAACAACCACTCCGATGTGAATTGACATAAGCTTATCCTGCAACTGTAGAGTCATGCGCATTTTTTTTTTCATAGCATTCTTATCAAACAACACTGCTTTTCCAGCAACATGTGGACTGCAGCACTAGGAGACATTTGACCCTGAAAGATGCATTGTTATCTGAAGCTGAGCCAAGATTTTGGATGCATCAGGCATCCTGTTCTGTTCTTGTTATCCGAAACAGTCGTCGTTGTTTGAAACGCTGTGCCAGCCCGTGCAGAATCCTGCCGCAAGTTGTACACGCAGGCAGGTGACGAGACAGTTCACAGCTGGAGCTGCTCCCCCTTTTGGACGCCAAGTGACTGCCGCAGTTGGGCTCATGATTACTGTGATGACGAGCAGTTGCTCAGCTCTGACGCTCATGAACTTTTTGTACGGCCCTCGCGTGTGCATGCAGTCGTTAATGAAGCCGAACTCTTCAAGCCTGAGGGCAGTGATGGCTTCATTGCAGAATGCAGAAGTAGCTTGATCGTATATTATACCAAGTTGTTTGGTCAAATAACTTCTAACGGACAGCTTAGCCGAATGGTAGATTACACCTTAATGTGGCATGTCAAAGTCGATCTAAAAACTGACCAAGATATGCGGCAATCAGCCGGCGGAGCGTCCACCCCCAGCCCGTTGTCTGTTCAAGAAACCATTCCTACAGTTGTCAGATCAAGACCACGGTTTCAAATTCTTTTGCAATGAGCTGGTTCTGCTGTCACAACAAAAGTGGCCGATGCTTTCCTGCACCTCTGAGCTACATGTACTTGCAAGATTTATGTCCAAAGAGAGAAAAAAAAGATGCAGGTTGCTTGGCGCGAAACGTATTTGAAAGTCTTCATGTCATCACAGTAGAGATCACACCAGAATATGTAAACTCACACCAGAATATGTAAAACTTCATGTCATCACAGTAGAGATCACACCAGTGCTGCTTTAGTATTGTCTTCTTCTATGCAGAGAGGTGACGAAAGCAGCACTGTACTGTACGTACTGTACTGCATGGAGTTGTCCCTTCACCGTCCACCATGCATTGCATTGCAGCATCAGCCTGTCAATGTGTGAAGTTACTGGGACGGATCGTGAGGAGATGCTGTAAGAACCATGTGGCCATGTACCCGTATACGGCAATACCTATCACATCGTGCGGGTGCCCTAAGCAGCCGAACTCAAAATGAAAAGGACCTTGTGGTACTGTAGTGTGCATTCACCTGCTGGCGTGCGGGGTGCGGCCGCTGTAAAAATAACAACAAAAAAAAAGAGGAACAAATGAAAAACATTTACCTGCTGCTTATCAAGTGCTCAGGGCCCAATGGTTTACTACCATCAACTCAACTCCGCCTCGGCCTACGCAAAGAGGCCCAAGCTCGAGGGGCCATTGAGCCCAAGTGCATGGCCCAGCAAGCTGTCAAAAGCTTAGGTTACCACGTGGTCCGTGGATGATCTTAAAAAAAAAAACACGTGGTACGTGGAGGCGGCGGCCGCAGAAAGTGGAAGGTACTGACGTACTGTACTCCACAAGGAGCTTTTGTGAGCTGTCTGAGTGTGGTGTACTCAATGACACGTGGGTCCGATCTGGGTGGCGTTGAATGCAGGCAGTTTTCTAGAAGGAACTGTATTCCGTTCGTTAATTAGTAAAGGTACTGACGCACTATACCAAAAAAACTCCAGGCGTCATTTCAAAAAAAAAAAAGGACTCCAGGCGTGATCACTTGGGTCCAACTTACAAAAGAATGAAGTTTCCTTTTTTTCAAAGATTAACGAAACCATTCGCAATGACTAATGGAAACAGCTTATATCGTGCATAATAAGGAATGATTTTGACTTTTTCAAGGAAACAATATCACACCTAACGTAGATCATTCTCTCCAACGTCCCCGTTGAACTTCCGTAAATTATTAGCCCACAGATAAACAATTTTTGGCGGGTGGGTACGGTTATTCCATCGCTTTTCTCATATTTGGCTCCGGAATTTGAAGTGGTAGAGGAATTTTTTGTACAAATCCCCTGCTGAGCCCACCTCAATCCAATCGCCAGTTTCATCGCATCCTCCGAATTGAAACCCCACGATCCAGGCGATCCGTTTGGACCCTTTTTCGGACGGCCCCGTTCGAATTTGGGACGGATTTTTGCTTCAAGAAGCAAGAGCGGAGGCAAGATTGGATTTCGATTCTACCTGGGTCGTTTCGGGGAATGAGCAGGTTGGGATCAAGACTTTCCTTGTGCGGCGACGGTGAGCTATTTCGTCATCACTTGTCAAATTTACGTATCCTTTACATCGAGAGGCAATTAGCTTTCAATATTGTTCAACCTATAGCACCGTTCGTGTGTTCTGTTTTTTTTTCGCAAAAAAAAAGTGTATTCTGTTTTGAATTTACGCTTAGAATTAGCATTTACTTGTTGATATTCTTTTTCTATTTCTCCATGGAAAAGAGGATATGGGGTTTGCAATTCAACGATGTTAGAATTTAGGATGAGATTGACAATGGATAATTTTCGTTTGTCTTGCCTAATCCACGTGATTTGGACAAAATTTGTTTAATTTATGCTATTAAGACAGAATTTCATCATGTGCTTTATCAAGATTTTCATTTCTTTTTACTGCTATATATATATGACTTGCAGCCGCCAAATCACACAAAATTTCATATCTTTGCAATGCCCACCGCTTCAGACATTTTGCTAATACGTGTTAACTGGTAAGTAGTAACTGTAGTTACTTCTCCAAGGCATACTACAAAATAGTGCGTATTTGATTGCGGAGACCGTAGAAAATAGACATACTATTCTTCAGATTCTTGAATAGGGTCAAGCTATGATGCCCTTAAGTCATTGGTCCTTATTCTACTACATGACTCAATGTAAGGTAATTGCAACAGGGAAAGTGAATAAATATGACGGAGCAGGATGGAGGGTAGGGAAAAGAGTGGAATATTAAGTAGATTTGTTCGCCGGATGCCTATGCAATGTTTATGCTCTGGGGATCAGATGAACTGGATGGATCAAGTGGAACAGTCTTCAGAGGCTGTAATTATCAAGGATTCATCTCCCAATTCGGTGGTTGAGCAACGTATCAACAATGCTGGCATTGAGAAAGCCGAGTTGTCCCTCCAGGAGGGTAGTTCCCTTAACAACGAGGTATGTGCTTCAGCTATGGCATAAATCTTTTCATGGCAAAACATGCTGTATGCAAACTGTCAAACAAACTACTTTTCTTGCACTAGACTTTCAATATCTGTTGCTTATTGTGTGTCACAATCGCCTTCAATGAACTAATTTCATATAAGCTTTGTTTCCTATGAAACCGTCACAGTTGATATATGCTGTTTGGGAAATTTTCTTTGGTGTTCCATTTCTAAGCATATGCTTATTACTTCTTATCATATTATTTCTTCGTGACTTAAATTTTCTTTGGTGTTCCATTTCTAAGCATATGCTTAGTATTTATTATCATATTATTTCTTCGTGACTTAATCATGCTTAGTATTGAACCTTACTTCATAGTTCAAGCTATATTGACCTTTCCATGTCTTACAATATATATTTTGAAGTTTGAACATGTGCATCCAAAGAGTTGTTTCAAAAAAATGTTTAGGAAGTAGATTCTCATCGCATTTGTAACTTGTATGGTCATTTATATTTAGGGTTGGTGTTCAACTTTATCCTCATGTGTCTTCATGTTGACTGTAAGCTCAGTAACCATCAAATTTGAATATTCTGTACCTGATTTTATCTCAAGTTCATAGAGAGTAATAGTGATTGAATTTTTTCAGGAAGCAAGGGCATTGCTTGGAAGGTTAGAATACCATAGAGGGAATATTGAAGAAGCACTTCGAGTGTTTAATGGGATAAAGATATCTACGCGAGTTCCTGAAATGAAAATATCTATCGCTAGGAAAGCGAGGCCGCAAAAAAACCTTTCACATGCCAGTTCTCCAGTAATGCCCTTCCATGCTGTTAATATACTAATGGAGACTATGTATCTCAAAGCTGTAGCACTTCGTGATCTTGGAAAGTTCGAAGGTAAACCTCCCACTTTACAATCTTGTTTCTTTTTGTGTGATACTGCCTCAAACATAACTTCATCTTAATTTGGTTTGCAGATGCTGCACGTGAGTGCAGTACGATATTAGACATTGTTGAATCTGCATTACCTGAGGGTTTGCCATCCAACTTTGGAAGTGATGGAAACTTGAATGAAACAATATGCAAAGCAGTTGAGCTGCTTCCTGAGCTTTGGAAATTAGGAGGTTTTCCTGCTCAAGCCATCTCTTCATATAGGAGGGCTCTTGCTCGTAATTGGAACCTTGATCCAAACATCACTGCTAGAGTTCAGAAGGAGTTTGCAGTTTTTCTCCTATACAGTGGCTGTGAAGCCTGTCCTACAAATATTCAATCTCAACTTAATGGTTCATTTGTACCTCAGAACAATTTGGAAGAAGCTATTGTTCTTTTGTTGGTTCTGTTGACGAAGTTCAATCTTAAGAGGATAGAGAGAGACCCAACTGTGATGCATCACCTAACCTTTGCACTGTCCTTGTCAGGTCAGCTGAAACCTCTAGCTCATCAGTTTGAAGAACTATTACCTGGCGTTCTAGACAAAAGAGAGTGGGTGTATAATGTCGCATTATGCTATCTAGCATCAGGAGATGATTTAACTGCACTGAATCTGCTCAGAAGGGTATTGAAGTCTGGTGAGGATAAAAAAATTGTCAAGGAACTTCTTTTGGCTTCTAAAATTTGCAGTGAGAACAACGAGCATGCTGAAGAAGGTGCTTTATATGCTCGCAGAGCCCTTGCCAATCTAGATGGAAGTTGTGACCAAATGGAGGCCGTAGTGGACCTTCTACTTGGCATCTCCCTCTCTAGTCAAGCTAGATATGCTACAACTGATGCAGATAGAGCTTCTCGGCAGCATGAAGTGCTTGAGATTCTTGGTGCTGCTGGAAAGAAGATGCAGGGCAGAGATTTTGGGATAATGTACAATCTCAGCCTTGAAAATGCCGTTCAGAGGAAACTAGATGCTGCAACTCGTTATGCGAAGAAGCTGTTGAAATTAGAGGCTGGGTCAGAATTGAAGACTTGGCTCCTTGTAGCTCGAATAATGAGTGCCCAAAAAAGATATGAAGACGCTGAATGCATTGTGGATGCTGCATTAGATCAGGCTGGGAAGTGGTGTCAGGGTGATCTATTGCAAACCAAAGCCAAAATTCAGATAGCACAGGGGCGATTTAAGAAAGCAATCGAGATGTATACCCACCTTCTTGCTGTGATCCAACTTGGTACAAAAAGTTTTGATGCTGGAATTTCTGTATTGCAGGTGTCTGCCTTTTATTTTGAATTTACTTTTCAATACTATATGTGATATTTTTGCCGTATTTAATGTACCAAATCTATTTGAATGTTATCAGCTCAGATTGGAATTTGTATCTGCTAGAGAAATTATCAGCTCCTGACTCATATGAGCTGGAGTAGCGTGCACCTATAGGGTTTTAAAACATGGATATTCATTTTGCATATTCTGCTACAAAATTCAAGCAGATAGTTTAAATTTTTAAAAAGCAAGAAAAACATGAAGTCTTTAGTTACATATAGTTGTGGGATTTCCATTTCCATGTCTCTGATTGTTTTGGTGAAACACTTTTGCAGGGAACTAAGGCTAATAGAAGTCTGGAAATAAGTACATGGTATGACCTTGCCCTTTTGTACCTAAAAATGTCTCAATGGAAGGACGTAGAACTTTGCATATCCAAGATAAGAGCTATCAGTCCATATTCTCCCTTGGCCCATCATGCTACAGGTGTTTTCTCTATTAATGATAACTAAGCCAATTCGAAGTCCTTTTCAGTTATCAGTGTCTCATATCTGTACTATTTAAAATCAGAATTCGTGAGGATCAAATCTTCACGCAAAAACTTGTTTTTTTAGTCCTTACGAAGAAGTTTATCATGCAGGAAAGCTACATGAAGCGAAAGGTTTTCTCAAGGAAGCCCTTCAAGCATACTCAAGAGCATTAGACCTCGAACCTAAGCACGTACCAAGTTTGATATCAACTGCTACTGTTCTTCGTCAACTTGGTGATAAACCCTTGTCTTCTGCAAGATGCTTCCTAACTGACGCGTTGAGACTAGACAGAACAAATCATGTTGCATGGTTCAACCTTGGTTTACTCTATGAGGACGAAGGTGGCAGCTCAATACTTGAAGCTGCGGAATGTTTCAGGGCGGCTGCTCTTCTGGAAGAAACTGCCCCAGCGGAACCTTTCAGATGACATCAATACCTTTTTTTTTCTGGAGAGAAACATGGATAGTTTTGAGTAGCAAGCATGAATATATAGCTACGGTATAGCAACTGTTTTAGAGTATAGAAACTTCAACACACAGTCTGTCACATGTTTTCCCCACTACTTCCACCGGCCAGGGTACTGAATGTAAAGTGCACAGAATGGAAACACATGTACCACAGTCATTCTTTGATTTATACAATTATTGTACCTGATAAAATGCCAGATCACAGGTTAACTGTATCAACTACTATTATTCATTATATGTTCAGAAAAAAAATGATTGCTTGTTATAATACCCATGTAATGGATTACCCGTGTTGATTATGGCTTTGATGGAGTTTAAAACAACGTTGTAAGTATTGAGTGACCAATTCAATGTACGGATAAGTTTCGGTTATATGTAGTTTAAAGGTGCTATACATTCTAGGACAACTGCATAACCGAGATTTCTGCAGCCAGGCTATGAACTTTGCTGTATTTTTCATACTAGTAGAAACAAATGTATTGTTGTCGGTGGACAACAGATGAGACAGATCAACAGATTCTGAGGATGTCTGTTGTCTGATTCTTGGGGGTGTCTTGTGTAACATTGAGATCACATGGTCACATTGGCTTAGCGTTGGCTATGGTGACTATGCAGACGAAACACACGATGTGTGAATGAAACACACGATGCAATTCCCTCCACATGAACGAAAGTAAATAACCTGACTGTATTGTGCCAGGATTTTTACTCATACCAGGAATTTGATTCTTCTCTTGAGTATGAGTGATACCCAACTAGTGAAGTTATCATTCTGGGGTTCAGCAGTCACTTGAGCATTTCCAGACAGTGAAGTGCATACGGCAATGCAGATTTCAGACTTCGCAACTTGTGAGAATGTAACGCCACAAGATATATCCGGGGCTCCAGGCTATTTTTATTGCCTCTTATTTTATGAGCCAATTTTCTCTATGCCATTGAAAATTTTTGCAGTTCCTTATATGTCATTAAAAATTTCGAAGTTCCTTCTGTGGCATCCACTTAAATTTCTATGCCCTGTATGTCATTAGCCATAGTGCATAACATTTTCTGCTATTCGCTAGCTCAAAAAAAAAAATACTTTCTTTACTCTAAAAATTCTGAAAATTTGTAAATTCATAGAGTAACACGTGGGGAACATTTTTGGTTGTTGGAAAATATTTTGGTTCTATAACATTTTTAAGTTTGAAATTGGTTAACATAGCAAAGCGATAAGGTTTAATAACACAACATTTTCTATGTTTGTTAATTTTAATGTCAAAAAGAAAAAGAATAAAGACACGTGATAATAAGAAAAACCTTTTCTTATGTGATTCTCTATCAATATAAATAAATTATTCAATGGCACAGAAGGAATAGAGAAAAATTTTAGTGGCATGTAAGGAATTTTCTCTATTTTTATTGCAAGCAGCATAAGAATGGTTAATGATCTCTTGTCTCCTATTCTGTTTAGTCCAAGGGGCTACTGTACTGTGGAATCCGTGACTCAAACCCCAAACAAAAGCTGAAAACAACAAGTCCTGCAGCAACTGACAAATGGCAATGCTTAGCAAAGTCTCAGAACGGGATCGTCTGGCTGCGCAATGCCTGGAGCTTGCCAGGTGACAGCTTATGGAAGTGCACCGTCTCCATATCCCTCGTCTGTCACTTTCTCTAGCAATTTGGAACGAACTCTCTGCCCGACGGCGCATGGAGATGGTGGCGGCCTGCTGACTGAGCCCCGGGATGGGTCATGGCTCGTCGGTGGTGCAACGGGAGATCCAGCCACCATAAGATCGCGTGTGGATAGGGAGAGACGGCAGAAGAGAGAAATCTCGGCAATGACCGCGGCTGCCGAGGCCCGAGGGGCATCCATGAACCAACCATGATCCATCCATCCTACATTCCTAGGACTGCTGCACGACTGCACTTGAGCTTGAGCGCATGCCCAAGCCCAGCAGCACCACAAACAAATTGACGACCTTGCACGGCACAATCTTCCGCAAGCTATTTCATCTCGATCAAGGGAAAAGAGAGCTTACAAATATGTACGACAGGTAAGCGCCAATTGCAAGGAGAAGTTCAAGTTCTTTCCCCATGATTGCAGGAAATACCAGGTGCCAGTAAATAATGGTTAACGACGACTTGTATCCTATCATTTCAGCTAATGCGAACCTATGCTTCCCTCTTCTAGCAATACATTATCCTGATTATCCCATACATACATCCGAATGATCAAAACTACCGATGCCTGTAATTAGTCATCGAAACTGTCTCGGCGCGGCAGTAATCACTTCGGGTATTTCTGCAAGTAGAGATCATGAGGTGCATATCTGACGGACACAGTTCTGTTGCCGAAACGTCGTCCATGTAACGAATGAGCGGCCATGCATGCAGCCTCCTCCCGAGTGAACTCCACAAGTATAGAACCAGGTTCGAACACGAAAGCACCAACGCTAGCTCCGGTCTCCACAGCTGATGCCTTCACCTTGTGATCTTCACCCGCACCCTCAGCACCTAGTTCCTTGTTCTCTCTTCCAGATTTCTCTGCTTTGCCTACAAAAGTAGTAGACATACAGGTCTCTGAGCCTATCGAGTCCACAAGTCCTTTTTCTACTGCATCATCATCCACTCGGACAGTGGCTTCTGCTGCTTTCATATGTTTATCCTCATGTGCGGATGCTTCAGGAACCTTATGATCAGCTTCGACCTGTTGCGATGTGGGGAGAGCAGCTCTTTCGTCAGTGCCATCTAGATCTGCAGGTGCTTGATCCTCACAAAGGGCTGCATTAGATGGAAGATCCTTCTGACCCAGGCCCTCAGGAATAGAGTTTACATCTTTTTCTGCATGGTATGAACCATAAGGAACATCTACACTCTGATTTGGTACAGAACATTCTGATGCAGCCTCTGTGCTGTTGTCATGATCACCAAGCTCAGTGGGCTCAATTTTGATTGACTGGCCTTCAGGTTGAAGTGCCTTACCCTCTGCAGTATTGGCATTACCAGAAAGAAGCTCTACTATATTTACAGATTTCACAGCCCCAAACCTGCAAATATTGGCCATATCGTAAAGCTGCTAGCCACCATAATCAATTATACAGGAGGTATGCAAAAGACTTTACCTCACACATTCCATGCGTATGTCTTCCAGTGTTTCTTCCAGCTCGGATTTTGAAAGTAACATATACTCTTCTTCATCAAACTACATACATGGCAGAATTTTTTTTTTCTTTACTAACTTCGAAAATGTGAAAATAAAATGATGGACTGATTATTGTAGTGTCTTTCATGACAAATACACTAATGTTCATACTCAGGATGATGTATTGTTTTATCTATGTCATATTGTAGAGACCAGAAATAACTTCACAATCTAAAAAGATAATTAGCATGTGGTCATACAATAACCCTAATTCTTTCCCCCATTTTTGTTTGCAATTCATGAGTTATAACAAGACCTATATCAATATTGGGAAAACAACTGCCATAAATTGTTCTAATATGGAAGGTAACCAGTAACTTTAAAGCATGCATATATAAAACTAGAGCATACCATATCTTTTAGCTGCAGGACCTTGGTTGGTTCTTCAAGAAGCGATTTTGCATTATCAGGAATACCATAAAAGGGGGTAGCCTCATTGTCAACCTGGACAGTGAAAATTAATGGAATGCATACAAGGTAGTAAATGAATGTGCGGAAATAGTAGTACCTCAGCAGAATGGGTAAACGCACGAATGGCAGTTAGTACACGACCACCAAGCTTCATCCCACTGAGGCCAGCACAGGCCTTGGGTGTGATGGCGGGATCCATATACTGCCCATATCAAACGATCAGGAGTGAGTATGATCTAATGATCTAGCCTACATACGATAGCACATTCATACCTCAACAAATGCGCAAGGCCCACCAAGCTCCTTGTTAAAAAGGAACCGGTATGCAGCCAATGGGCCAAATGCACTAACAATTTCCATGAGCTGAAAGGAAAGGAAAAGTGGTAAATTGACAGGAACATGGGCTTTGGCCGTGTGAAACACAAGATCAACAGATGCAGAGATCGCTTCTCATATTACCATCTCTGAGGAAATCACTTCAGAAATCCCAGCGACAAAAATCTGTAAATTTTGAAGGTGAAAAAAGCAGACATACAAAGTTACAAACAAAAAAAAAAGAATCAGCTATTCTGAAAATAGTAGAATTCCTCACAACTAGTCAGAATATTATATTGTGCTTGACAGAATGTAATGGACAGAATGCAAAACTATGGGAACTCTATAGTTAAAATCACAGAACAAAGCTATCATAAACTATGGAACTATATGTGGTACAAAAAAGGAAACAATAGGAGCGTTCATTTAAATATTTTCAAGGTAGCTTTCTCTTCCAATACTCAGATTCTAGCAAGCTGAAACCATTTTTGCATGTTACCTTGTGTGGTGAATCTGCAACAGTGTCAGAAACTAAGGTAACCTCCTCAGCAGACTCTGTCTGGGCTCCAAGCTGCATGGGAAAAATAGACTGTAAAATTTACAAAATAATAAAAAGTAATCACACTTAAAATATAATATAAAAAATAATGCCTTAGTATCTAAAATATAGTACACAGAAATGAACTAGGTTCTCTCTGCTGTCAAGCAGCACGTATACTGAAAATGAGTAATAACAATGACATCTGATATCATGGTGAATTAACTGTGAATTGGCAGATAAAAGCATTTGTTAAAACTTCGATGGCTTGTAGGGAATCAAGCTAATTTTTTATGGTAAACAGGGAATTTTCTGATAGTTTTTGTATAAAATAAATGTGCACTGATGTTTACTAATAAAGGAAGCATGATCCTAACAATGGACTTCAACCTTTAAGCGTAACAGACAGACATAAAAGACCAATGGTAAACTCCTAGTCATGTTGGTTAATGATAGAATACCACATTTATGCATTTTACCGATTCTATCCCAGATAAGGCTACCTAGAGCTGCAGCACAGTCTGCAAAAGAATGAAGTTTATAGGAAACAAGTTCCTTCCAAGTAAAATTATGCTTGTGCGGAACCTCACCACCCACCCCTCCCATCTCAATAGCATTTGTTAATGTTACATCTTTAATTATCGGCTATGGAAGTGACAACAAATCATATCTAATATTAGATGTAAAGGAATGTGTGTTTCTGGAAATAAAGGCATGAAAATGAGCCACAGATAAAATAAAGATGCTACAATAAAACTCCAATCTCCAAGAATTACGCTGATCAGGAAAATGAAAACATACAAACAAGAAAAACAGTAAGCAAAAGTTTGAAATGTTGGTAACTAAATTAACAGAATAAGTTTAGGACTAGAGTTTTAATGGCATCTCTTGCTACCAACAGAATAAGTTTAGGACTAGAGTTTTAATGGCATCTCTTGCTACCATATTTGCACTCATGTAATCATGTTCAGAACCGAGGTCAGATGGTTAATCTTAGTAATCATCATAGTATTAGTTAATACAAAATTTACTTGAACCATGATGTGCATAAGCTCCTTCCTAATATTTCCACGAACAGAAAACCATAAGGACTCTTCCAGTCCTGTAATCAGCAACCAATGACCTCTGGAAGCAGCAGTCACATTAATGGCACTACACCCGGAAGCCTGCTTTACAATTCCTTTGCTTCACGATGCTGAACATGAATTATGACACACCCAATAAAAATACCCTATTTGAGAGATTTCAATATGACCGTCAGCCAATAACTTGTCGAATGATACAAATATATGCCATGAATAACTCAAAAACATCAATTATAGACTACTTTCGCATCAGAATAATTCTGAAACAACTACTATGAGATACTTCACTCAATTGCAATAACAATTCATTAGAGCATTACATTAGGTCAAAGTAGAATGTAACAGCTCCAAGCATGGTATTTTATGCATACATTCAAATTTAAGAGATGCACAAATGGAACAAAAACAAATGTAGCAATGTCGATTATTTAAGCTATGATTTCACTAATGCAGGAGGCTAAAAATGTCAAATGATAAAATATATTGCGGAGATCTTGCCTTTTTTACAATGAATCACTCAAATGTCAGCACACGGTCATTAAAGATCATTAACCAAGCATAAGGTTAAAAGGGAAAGAACGTGGAAAGATTACTGGCAATTGATAATGCTGAGGAAATTCCTTGCTTTAAAAGAGGAGCATTGTTAGCTGTAAAACAAGTTACATGTATGCAGGAAACCTTAGAAAGATTAAGGATCACATATACTCTTCACTAACAAGTATAAAGCTGAGGCACATAGCTAAAGTGCAATGTTACAAGCACATCCATAATATCAAAGGGTATTCAGCATCACACAACGACACATAAAAGTACTGTAGGCACAGGTCAATTTTAGATATGTATGAAGTAAATGACACTGGCAGTGAGATATTTAGCAAGCTGATATATTTTAAGCCAAACAATTATACTTCAATACAACAAAGAAAAATAAAAGCAAACAGAGAACCAGACATCAACAAGGTCATGTGGCATCTAATAAGTAAAAAAGAAGATTTCATTCAAAAATAATTAATAAAAGAATTCCACACTGCTTTAGTTAATCCAATACACAAAAATTACACAATCCAAATTAGGTGGCAGTAGATTTAACATTTAAAAATGTAGTATCAGGTTCAATAGAGAAGAACACAGGCTCTCTTGCATCATGGAAATGCAGCAAAAATGACACTGCATTGCCACTTGTAGGTGGTAGTACAATTAGAGCATTTATAAAGTGGGCTACTGGGTATGCAGCATGCGGAGTTACTAACAATTATGGTAACACCAAAATCTTTATTCAGCGCACAAAAATGGACTCTTTTGGAGAGAGAGAGAGAGAGAGAGAGAGAGAGAGAGGGGGGGGGGGGGCATATCAATATAAGGCCCAAAACTACCCAGAAAAATTCTAAGAGGTTGTTTCAGCAGAAACAAATAGCAAAATGTAATTGATGGTCATCCAGATAAAAAAAAGAAGCAGATTTGCAACAAATTTGAATTGAAATGGATGAAGTTCTTACTGTCATTTCAATATATTCTTTGGGGCGTCGAATTTTCAAAGCATATCCATTGAGTGACCTTCCATCGAAAGAAAGAGCTGTTGTAGCATCCTCTGGTGTAAGGAATTCAACAAATGCTTGACGTTTTTCTTTGTTTATCTGCGTGGAAGAAAAATATAATATAAACATATATTATGTTAGTGTTAGAGTGATACCTATGTTTTTAAGGCGGTAAGGCGAGGCGAGGCGCTCTGCACCCTTCCAGTCGCCTAGGCGATGATAAGGCGAACCAAGGCGACGCCTTACCAGCCTTAAGAAATAGAAAAATAGAAGGCAGGCAAGGGAAATAGAAAAGAAAAGGAGCAAAAAGCAAATAATAGAGAGGGTGTTTGGCCCAGCCCACTAACAGGCCCAGCACCATATAACCCTACGCAGTCACGCACGCAGCGCTCCTCCATTCTCCAGTTCTCCTCCGCCGCCGCAACTCCTTCCCACGCCGCAGCGCTCCTCTCCCGCCACCGCCGCAGCTCCATCCCAGCCCGCAGCGGTCCGCCACCACCGCAGCTCCTTCCCCTTCCCTGTTGCCCCTCCTTCCCTCTCCTTTGCTGTCGCTCCTCCCCTCTTCTTCTCTATATTGCGCCGCCAGCTCGCTGGCGCTGCTGCTCCCTTCCAGATCGACGGCCGCCTAAGCCATCCTGCACAAGCTACCAACGCGGAAGCCGACTGGGACGGCTGTGGCGACAGATTTCTGGCCTCGCCGACTACTCCCACCCTTTCCTCCTCTCTTCTACCCTCGCCTTGGCTAAATCCTAGTAAGGCGACGAGGACGCCCTGAATTTTTTAGCACCTGGACGCCTAAGCGACGCCTAGGCGTCGCCTAGGCGACGCCTTGAAAACAGAGAGTGATACATTAAGCCCATAGGGCTGTGCATTTCTGGCCCATAGAGGCCCATGTACAGGGAGCTATATATACCCACCCTTCTAGGGTTTGGGGGTAATACAGACATTATTTCCTCCAACAGTTAGTAAAAAAGAATTTGACAAAGCAGGAACATGAGGTGCAATAGTAGTTCACTCACAGTACAACTGAGGCATGGTTTAGACTGCTGGGCATGTTTAAGACGAGAAGATAACAAGAAGTCATTTAAGCAGTCAATCAATATATCCTCTGTTGCTGAATCTGGTAAATTTTCAATGCGCAACCTCCTGAGTGGGCGGGTGGCTTGTGTTAGCTGGACCGAATCAGCAGACAAATTATTCGCTGCCAATATTGTCTCAATTTTAGTCACAGGATCCTTACTAAATGCAGAAAAATTGGCTGGAATAGGAGCTATTTGGCCAATAGTTGGATGCAACATGGTAAGGAAATTAGATTGGTTTGCTTTCACAGGAGGCTGATCCCATGTGGCTGACTTCTTTTCCAGGGATTGAGTGACTGGGGAAGGAGTCTTAGTGGTTGCCTGCTCAGCTTGGGGTGTTGTTTTCTTTCTCCTAGGTGAGTAACCACCAAGCCGACTTTCAAATCTCCTGTAAGACCCACCAGTCCTAGATGTTCTTTGTTTGTCACCTTCAATGTGTTTCCTCCTTGCTTTCTCCATTGGATTACCAAAATCATGTCCATGGTGGCTACGCCTTTGTTCCCTTGGAGACGGTGAGATAGATCTGCCATGTCTTTCTCGATCAAGATCCCTGCTTCTTGACCTTCTCCTTTTCAACTTTGGCTCACCATGGTACGATTTTGCATAGTCTTTCTGACCATGATTTTTATCAGCATGTTTTGAATCTTGGAATCGTGCAGAATCATGTCTCTTCAATACTGGTCGATCAACCTCTGAATTTTTCTCATCATCAAAGTTACGGTATTTTCTCTTTGCCTCATTTCGAAGCTTCTCACTCCTACCCTTGCTTATATTCTCAGCAACAGCTTCATCATTCCGACTTTTACCAGGTCCCTTTCGAGACTTTGTTGCATCACCATTTCTTGCTCTCGTATCACCAAGGTCTCCACCTTTGCTTTCATTAGCCAGGCCACTAATGCTTGTGGTAAGTCTATGTGAAGTAGAAATGCCTTTGTCTCTGACATCTATATGATCATCATCTCTTATGGAGGGCCTCTCTTTCTTGGGGACCTTCTTTGGTGCATCTCTAAGGTCTTCCTTCTCTGAGACTTTTGATATGCCTTTCATGTGACTGGTCCTGGAACCATCTTTTGGCCGATCTTTAAAGTTGTCTTTTTTGGAGACCTCCTTTGGTGTATATCTCATGTCATCCTTTTTGGGATCTTCCCTTGGTTCATGTCTCGAATTTTCTTTCTTGGAAGCCTCCTTTGTTGTCTCCCTATTCTTCTCCCTTTTGTAACCTTCCACAGGCAAATCTTTGGTTTCCTTTCTGCTTTTGGATCCTCTTCCATGTTCCATGTAATCAGATGGGCCCTTATCATTTTCTTGGGGGCCTTCCTTGGTTTTCTTAGCTTCTGATGCAGCCTTCTTTTCACGCCGCAACATGATGTCCTGAATGCTCAAAGGTCTTGTGCGGGCAGCTGTCCCATCTCTTGTGGCTCTCTCAGAGTCCTTTTCACTATGTATTTTTCTACTCATTTTGCTCCTCAAGCCAGGAATCTCGTCAAGGACAATAAGAGCCCCAGTTGCCTAATCTAGCATCCAACCATTAACAGCATTAAACACCATGTGAATTCCTGCAAAGAATACAAACACAGGTGTGAAAATACTGCACCATAAAGGAGTCACAAATGGCAAATATAACACAAGTTGAGAGACAATTCATATGTAATCTCATTAAAGAGTCAAATAAATATATATAAAAAAATGATGTATCTTTGAAGGATGCCTAAAAATCTTGAGTGAAACCCATAGTGACTTGCTCCAAACAATGTGTATCAAGCACGGCGAACCTCACTAAATTTTGCCCTCCATAATTCAAGAAGTCACGAAGAACAACATACAAGTTCATTTTAGCAGATGGTGCTGGAATCAAGATATTAGGCTATAACTACTAGGCTAAATGGCCCATGCATTCATGGGCCTTCAACAGGAAACAATGAGCCCGCGGCCCATGAGGAATCTCGGAGACCAACACTAACTTGACCAGTTCCCACGGGCGGCAGTGAGACACCGCCGTCTTATGTACCACATTATGTTCAACACTCCAGGGTATTTAATATGGGCAAAGCAGGAAACATAGACCCTAATTAATCACTCCATGATATGTGAAATAAATAAATAATGTCCAACACGACTTTCTTTTTGAAACCGGAGGGAGTGAGGACTACTTAAGAGAGTAAAATATTAACTGATCTAAAGGTTCTCTTTGTAATAAACTTTTCTATCACAAGCCCCAAACATTGTAACTACACAGGACACATATATTGTTTCAATTAGGAAGCGTCAGATAACATGAAAAGTAAATCATTTGGCGCCATCTAAACAAAATAGCTAAGCCATAAACTCGTACTTTTATCAGAAGATAACAGAAACATAACACTTTGAAGCCTGCTAGGTGTTAAGTCTCTAGAAATGTCTGAGAACTAGCAGCATTTTGTCCTGACATGTGCCCTCGTAAAAAATCATGATAACCATTTCATACTTTTTGAAACAAGACTATCGACTTTATAGAAGACTGAAATGGCAATGCAAAACCTTGATCAACCATGATAAACAATGCATGAGCAACCATACAGAAGTACTTCTGTTGAACTATATGCATGTATGAGTCTCTGGTATGTTAACTCATATTGCAAATCCTCGTAGCTTGCATAATGGGAAATTGAGTACGACATACTATGTGTTCAGAGTGGTGGAGCTCTGCTCGCGGCGAGACTAAGGCTACTTGAGGCGGACCGAGAAATAGGGCTCTGCCCTACCTAACGTCAGCGGAGAGACTCTACCACCCTCGTCCAGGTCCCCTGCCCGGCACCGGTGGCGTTGCTGCCTGCCGATTGATGAGTTGTTTCGAGGGGCTATTGTACCAGGAAGGACTGGATGCCCATCCCCATCTCCGATTGGGATGAAATCTCCTTATCAGTTTATCACCCGTCCCTACCCACGTCCACCCCCGCTACATCCAGCCTAAATGTCAAGTACAAAAAGGAAGGAGGAGGATTAGTGGATCGGGGAGAAGAATCCAACACTCACCTGGAGGAGGCGGCGGCAGGCAGGCTTGTGCTCCGTTCCCGCCGTGTGCTAGCTGCTCGCTGCCTGACTCCGCCAGTTGCGGCGCCAATGTGTGCTGCCCGGCGAGCGGAACCACGTAGCTACAGCAGCACCGTCCGCCGGTGCTTGCGGCGCCACGTGCTAAGCAGCACCACGGCAGGCCGTCAGCAGTCCGAGGCGCGGCTAGGTTTCGACGCCGAGGGAGAGGTGAGGTGAGCACACAGGCTGAGTCGGGGAGGGTCGAGCGAGGTCCGACGCTGCCATAGTGCCATTGCCTGCCCGACGCGTAACTTAGCTGGGCCGGAAACCTTGGGCCACAGGTAGTAGAATGGGCTGTCAGATCTGTGACGTGTGGTAGCAGATTGGTCCTCTCATTTCAACCCGTGTAAACCCCAAGTCAAGTTGAATTCCCAGTTGAAATGGCAACCCAACACAGGAGGAGTCAATGCCGACTGACGAAGTGTGGTGTTTCCTTCGCACTCATGACGCGATTTCAATGCAAACCTGTCGACGATCTAACAAGGACGTTTGCTAATTTTCAACTGAGTGAAAGTTGATGTTGTTTTCAATCTTTTCAGATCTAAATCTAATGATTTCAGACGAGTGAAGTTTAGAAAATATGTTTAACAAATGAATTTCGAATTTGGACGGACCTCTATCCACCCAACAAAAGGCATAGCAACCTCGGTTGGTAATCGACATGGAGCAGACCACTTCCCCTCTGCATATACTAGGACGGGTGGCGCGCTTCGCCGCGCCCGTTTAGATTTTTTTTGTTTGGTCATATGCATCACAGTATTTAGTGTGCCAGTTGCTAACGCGGTGTGTTAAAGGCAATCATGGTAATTACTGTTGTGGCGGTAGGATATGCTAACGCAGCGTGATAATGGCTCTTTGTATAGAACTGGTGGAAGGTGAGACTTTGAGCTAGTACGATACAGGTGGATCATGTATAGATTGGGTGATAACATCCAGGTCATATTGTGAAATAGAGTTGGTAACACAGTAGACACAAAGCAGTCTATTTACATACTGCCATCTTTTAAAGGGGTTCCAAAATAGGACACACTGACTGATAGCACGGGTGCTAGATTTATAATATGTCAATGGTATATATGACATTCGCAAACTACTTGCTAACCGCACAGACAGATGCTGGTGTATTATTTTGCAGCAAAGAGTACATAAACATAGGCTGATTAGCAGCATATCTACATGGAGTAAACGGCAAAAGCAGAAGTCTTGTAGCGGTGATCCTTTAGTGTCATAACAAAAGAAGATTTGGCTTGCTGGGTGTCCATCCTGTGCATGGGAAGAAGCAGTTATTCTGTTTTAGTAAACAAAGTGACAACAATAATATAATCTTTTCTTGTATAGTATGGAGACGATAATAAAAAAAACAAAGAACAAAGTTTACCTATTTTTTTTCATCAGAGGCAGGAAGGTCAAGTTTGCGTCGGACAGGTCGTTTGATGGCCCTATATATTGAAGGAATAGTATTTGAGTATGTAGTGCAGAAATGTATAAAATCTAATAGAAAGGAAGGATAGTTGTCTATAGTGGTTTAGGATTTTACCCGGTATGATCATCGGCATCATCATCTTCTAACTCAGATGGTGGTCGCTTATGTTCTGAGAGAGCAGCACCGGTGACCTTCTGTGTCACAATGTTTGGAAATAATTACTATAGAGTTTACAGCAAAGACACGTCTTTTGTATATGAAGGCAGTGGATGACCTCATAGTTTACCTGCGGAGTGGATATGCCTGATAAAATCTTAGCTGATGTAGGTGCAACTAAAACCTGCACAATGATGTTTGCATGAATTATCTATGGAACTGAATATGGCTTTGATATACTGTATTTTGTGGCAGTGTAGGTTGCTCTAATTTACCTCATCTGAAATAGGTGTGTCGAGTGATGGTGGCGGTGTTGTTCCTGATGCAGATGGCTGCGCATCAAACATTTCTCAGTTTGTATAAGATTTAAAAGCAGCAGGTAAAAAATAATAGTTGAAGTTCACAAGGTGATGCACCTTAACATTCGGAGTTGTTTCAACGGTGGTCATTGTGGCAGTCATATTTGGAGACTGTAAATAAATTAATCAGGCTCAGCTATTTTTAGTCAAGAATAATCATGGACAAACTGGATTCTGTAAATACAGGTGTATAGCTAGGCATGGCATAGTTAAAGCTTTTTTACCTCGGTTGTTGTAGCGGAGTCACTTGGTAACTGGCTTGTTCCTTCTGATCTAGACACCTACATAGAAATGTAATAAAAGTTTTTAGAGGCGTATAACACTTGGTAACTGGCTTGTTTCTTCTGATCCAGACATCTATATAGAAATGTAATAAAAGTTTTTAGAGGCGTATAACAGCCTCTATGACCAAGGACTATTGTAAGGAAAAAAAATCTTCTATTGGAAGACTTACCACGGGTGGTTTAGGTTGTATTGCAGATTCAGTATTTGAAACAGGATGAGTAGCAGAGGTGGTCTGTACTGATCCTTCAGTGACTGCAGCAATAAATGGAGCTTGGTATTCTACTTGTTGTTGCGCCACAACGGCGGTCATTGTGGCAGTCATGTTTGGAGACTGTAAATAATTTATCGAGCTCAGCTATTTGTAGTCAGAAATAACCATGGACAAACCGGATTCTGTAAATACAGGTGTATAGCTAGGCATGGCATAGTTAAAGCTATTTTACCTCGGTTGTTATAGCGGAGTCACTTGGTAACTGCCTTGTTCCTTTTGATCCATGCACCTACATAGAAATGTAATAAAAGTTTTTAGAGGCATGTAACAGTCTCTGTGACCAAGGACTATTGTGAGGAAAAAATCTGTTGGAAGACTTACTACAGTTGGTTCAGGCTGTATTGGAGGTTCAGTATTTGAAGCACGATGAGTAACATAAGTAGTCTGTACTGGTCCTTCAGTGATTGCAGGAAGAATTGGAGCTTGGTGTTCTACTTGTTGTTGTGCTATATAAATAAGCAGAGATATGTATCAATGAAACAGTTTGGTTATTGGTATAATGAAAAATTGAACGAAACATGGAACTTGAATATTTTACCAGGTTGCGGCGGAGGTAATGCAAGGTTGGGCACTCCCAGGACGCTGTCCACCTGATAGGTTATGGCAACCCTCTGAAGAGAAGCAGGCGAAACACTGACGCGCGTGCACGGCGGCCATGACCCTGGTAGGCACGACCATCACGGGCATGGGCACCACGAACACCATGTCGACCACCGGCATGCAGAACACATGGAGATAAAGCAGAGGAAGCCGAAGCAGCAGAAGAACCAACCTGGGCCACGATGGCAGGAGATGTCTTCCTGACAGGCATAACAAATGCGTGGCTACTATGACAACCAACTGGAGTGAGCAAAAAACAGGAAGGTAACAGAGAACGGAGCACCATGAGGCGAAACCGGGAATCAAAACAAAGAGGCATGAGAGTAGTAAAGGCACACTAATCAGCAAGGAAGCATGAAAACGCAGAGGAGAAAAAGCAAGGAAAAGCAGAAAATGAATAGCGACCAAGGGAAAATAGGATTTATAAAACAATTTGGAAACCGAAACAATGCAGCTACACTATGGTCGAAGAGATGGGCAGCGCAACAACGAACAGCGGAAGCAAGCAAGAATAGATAACAGCACCAGAGAGGAAGAGGGAACACGAACGGAAGGAAAAGAACCTGATAAAGCAACATATGGGACCAACAGAGAAATGAAAGAAACACGGAATAGAGTATGGCAGTGAAAAAAAAACCGAAAGCGACATAGACAACGACAGTGGGATGGCGGAGCACACAGGGAGGCAACATAGAAAACAGGTACATGAGTTACAATAATTAACAAAGCCACAATAGGTAACAGTTTAGTAGATATCCATAGCATAATATGTATCAGGAGAAAGCAGAACATAGCACAAGGAGGCAGCAGGCACCACCGAACGAACATACAGTACGGAGAGGAGGAAGAAACTGATAGGGGGAACAGAACAGTGCCAGGAAAAGGGAAGAACCATATACCTGTAAAAACGAAGCAAGCTGGAGGCCCTCACACAGGAAGCATTCGAGGAAGGAAGAAATCCACAATGGATCTCACCAGGCAGGACTCCAATGGGGACAACAGCTGCACCTGCGCAGGAAGAAGGAGAAACATCAATAGATGGAGGAGAGCACATGATAGGGAAAAGGGAACACAGCAAGGAATAATCGGGGGAAAAGGAAGCATAGCAGGGAATAACTGAAGTACGATAGCCAAAAAAAGGAACAGAATATGAGCAGGGCTGGGCTGACGGTGTCGGTAACCAAACCAACGGGAGGCATGGATTTAGGATAGGAAAGGCCAAGGAGCTTACCTCGGGCGCGGCAGGCTGATGAATCCGTGAAACAGGAGCAGATGAGGGAGCAACGAACATAGACGAAGCGACGGCCGAACCAGTCGCACAGCGCCGGGACAACGCCGGGTCGATGGCGACGACAACCAGAAGCTGTAAACAGGAGGTAGGAGTGAAACCAATCGAATACCCGTAGAATGATACAGAAGCGATGGACGCTGAACGGCAAGGTGTGCGGAAGAACCGAGGAACGGAGCGGAGGTTACCAGGGAGGTGAAGAGGCGCACAGAAAACAAAAGTGGAGAGGCCGGTGGAACGATGACGGACCACGGCATACACTATGGTAGAGCAACGATAGGTTGAGGACAGGAAACAGAAACCGAAGCGGCAAACAATAACGCAAGGACATGGGGGACGGTCTCCGATCTGCAAATCCGTCCCTTTACACGGGGGACCCATCGCGAGTGAAGGGGCGACATGGCAGGCTATATCTCAGGAGTAGTGAGAACGACACGCTGGATTTTCAACGCTGTAAACAGGACACGCGCAGGTTCACGACTGGCTGGAAACGGAAGAATCGCTCTCCGAGCTGTGATTTTTTCCGCGCTAGGGAAGGACATATGCAACCTTAACTATCAAGAGAAAACAATGGTGTTAGCGTAGTATATTTAGCTTCTCACCAAGAAACTGCCTGCGGCCTGCCCGTGAACTGACCATAAAGGCAAAGCGCGACGGCACAGCGCACAGACGGCCACCTCGTGCCACGTTGTCGTTGACTGACTGATCACGGGGTTCTCTATAAATGGAGCCTCTGAACTCTGTTCATGTTCATGTCGTCCACACAGCTGTATCTTGGGACCGTACGAAAACAATGGCGTCTTCCTGACTTCCTCGTCCACCTCGTTCCCTTCCTTGTGCTACTGTGCTGCCCCTGTACTGCTATTTCATGTTTTTCAGAAGAAAAAGGATAGTAAAAAAGAGCCACCGCGCCTTCCCACGAAAACGGCATGCTCCCTACCCTCATCGTGAACCTCCACCGCTTCCACGACTACTCGACCGCCCTTCGATTCTCGCCGCCCTGGGCGGCAGCTTCTAGGTCCGCGTCCCGCCGGGGCTGGGCTGCGGATCTTCTCTGCACGTGCGACCCGGCAAACGTGCGGTACATGTTCGTGTCGAGCTTCGGCAAGTACCCAATGCGGGTGAGGAGTTTGCGTCCTTCTTTGACGCCATGGGCGGCAGCTTCTTCAACGCCGAGTCGTCATGGCGCCGCCAGCGGGCCAGTGTGCAGCACGTCATGGGCGGGTAGCGGCTGCTGGGCCGCATGTCACAAGGTCGAGTTGGGCCTCCTCCGGCCCGCTGTTGCTGCGGCGTGTGGCGGGCGTGTGGCGGCGGGCGAGCCCGTTCGATTTGCAGGACGTGTTCACGAATCACGAGGTTCGCCTCTGCTTCGACATGACCGCCGTGCCGGTGTTTGGTGTGGACACTGGGCTTTATAAATCGTCATGGGCCACAGCTGCAAGGGGAGCTCACCGCTCAGAGCATTGAGCTTGATGATGGGGACTGTATGAGACTCGTCACCATCTTCACAGTTAAAAAGACAATGTCGAGATCATCGCCCATCTAAAGGTTGATGGCCATGACATCTGTATGTTCAAGATAATATCATAATCGTCACCGTATAAAGGCTGAAGGCAATGTTTTTCTTTCTTTATACAAATCGAAGCCAATGTCAAGATACTTTGACACAGCACATAGTCTTTTTGGATAATAATCTCGTGCCTGTCATTGACTGTGTATGTATGGATTACCGAAGATAACAAAACCTTTTCTATTCAGAAAATAGATAACATTTTTTTTTGCGTCGTTCCGAAGATAACAAAACTGATGACTATACAGACAGAGCTCACAAAAGAGTGACTAATATGGGTTAGCGAGGAACGAGAAAAAGTTAGACGCGCGCGTGTTTGCCGCCGATACCACCCCCACCATCCCTGCTTTGCCTAGTGCCCCCTCCGCCTATACGCGCCCGCTCTCGTCTGGGTCTGATACGCCCGCACGCGGTTGTTCCTCCCCATTCTCCCCAACCCAGCCCAACCTAAAATTCCCGCATCGCTTTGGCCCCAAATCCACCTCCCTTGATCCGGCAATCCCCTGCCCCTCGTCGATTCCGTTCCAAACTTGGTTAGTTTTTATTTACTCTCACCAGTTTATGTAGATTCGGTCATGCTACTTTGTTGCAACCTTGGATTTCCGGATTCTTCATTCGATTTTGTTTCGTGGTTCCTCCTTTTTTCTGAACTGTGCCTTGTTTTTTTTTTTCGAAATTCATGAGCAGTCTTCTCCTTCTACCATAAAAGATCAGGTTCAGATTTCACCCTGCGATATTCGCCATTGAATCCGCGGCTCCGGTTCTTCCACCCTCGAGTCCGGACCACAGGAATCGGATCAAATGAATCAGGCTCGCGCGACGCGGTGTTGATGCTACCCGGCGATGGATCGCCGCATCCTCAAGAGCGCGTCGTTCAACGGCACCAGTAGGAATCCTCCCCCTCCATCGCCGTCTGCGGGGTCCCGGCCGCCCGCGCTCGCGGGGTCCAAGGACGACACTGCTGCCACCGAGCGCAAGGCGCTGCTGCGGCATCCGTCGGGCGGCATGGCGCGGAAGGGACGCAAGGGGCCGTCAAACCGGCGCGTGCAGTGGAAGGATAGGCACGGCAAGAAGCTCACGGAGGTCTTGGAGTTCCAACCTAGGTACGTAAAAACATAAAATAGCATCCACTTACATTTCCTGCATGCTTTGATGATTCATGTTGTTGATTGATATATGCACCTGATCGAAAATAAGCCTACTAGTATACTGTTCAATTAGTTATGTGTGTCATTTCCCTTTCTGGGTTGCAATACATATCTGGATACCACTGAATTAGTTAGGTTTTCTGTAACTAGCAAAATTCCTTGATTGGGAGGCAACACCAATTTATGTGGATGGAAGTCTGGTAGGTATACGTTAGTCTGGTGTCTTGTCTAGCAGGAAATGGCAAATGATTGGGTGATTATTTGTCCGTAGCTGCGACTCCAATGAGAAGTGACATCAGTTATCAGATACGTTCTCTAGTATGAACATTAGCTTGGGAACATTAGAACTTATGGTCTGTTAGGAATTTCACAACGCACCGTTCTTAGCAATGTCAGCCGACCATTAGCTTGGGAGCACTCAATCATTCAATTCAAATATGCCAGTTCAATGCTTATGGTTACCTTTTTCTGTCGTAACATCGTGTCTTGATGTTGCTGGAGCCTTCTGTAATCAGAGAGCAAAATATGCTTGAACCGTCGATTTGTTTGGAAATAAAGCTTTAAATAAAAGTCGTTTAACTAAATGCATAGACTCTTCTTAATTGATGCAAGCGGATATAAAATGATTGCAAAGAGCATACGATAAAAGGAGAGGGCACTGCAGTTGAGTATAGATCAGGCCTGCTGCATTTTCTAGTGCTAAGAAAATATTTACTCATGTCGAGACTTATACATATCCAAGTAGGAGTCTATCTCTATTTTCCTTCTATATGAGGTACCCCGGGTACATGTCATTGAAAACTCAGGATAAGCTTTGTGCTGCCTCACAAGCCCTAGCTGGTATAACATGGTGTCATGTACAGTTCCATTTAGACATCTTTGTGCAGAGGGTAAAACTTTTTGTTAATGTAAAGACTTAATGTGTATGAGAACCTAATGATTGGGATCACTTTTTTATTAGGTAAGTCAGGATTAATTGAATTTTCCACTTCCCTAAATACTTATTAGTTATGCATGTGGAGCTCTGCATATGTTGACGGTCTGTGACTATTGAATCATGTATCCTTTAAATGAATGAATAGAAGCATTTTTAGAGTTGCGAAAATCAAGTGTCCCAAAGTAAAACAAAGACAGATAATGCTTGATTTTTTTTTTCTGTGCATGTGGAGCTGCACATGTTAGCAGTAGCGGATTCTCTTTCAGGTCAACTAATTAATGAATGTCAAGAAAGAATTAATAGTTGATAAAATAAATTCCCAAGTTAAACTAAGAAAGTTAATTCTTAATTTCTGTTCTAAATGATTTTCGTATCTGTGCAGTCATTTGGGCAGCTGGACTGAGTTAAAAATGATCACATGTGTACCCATAACATAAGTTGTGCTATGGTCTCGGAAGATTGTTGCTGTCTGTATTAGAACTGGAATTGCTTAATGCTTTCCGTACCCATGTAAATGGAAGGGCCAGAAGGCGAAGGAGGTGGAGAATACGGGCTACAAGCTTTGGTACACGGGTACAACATCGGGTAGAAATGGTGTAGGCATCTTGATCGACAGGAGCCTTAAGGATGGAGTCGTAGATGTTAGGAGGCACGGGGACCGGATTATCCTTGTTCGGCTGATAGTTGGAGATTCGGCTTTAAATGTGATCAGTGCATATGCCCCTCAGGTAGGTCTTAATGAGAGCATCAAGAATCAGTTTTGGGAAGATTTAGATAGCATGGTTAGTGGCATACCTATCAGTGAGAAGCTTTTCATAGGAGGAGACCTTAACGGCCATGTGGGGACGTCTAATGTAGGGTTCGAGCGGGTCCATGGGGGGTTCGGGTATGGTAGTAGGAATCAGGAGGGGGTGGATATACTTAATTGGGCGCTAGCTTATGACTTGTTGGTAGCGAATACCATATTTAGGAAGAGGGAATCCCATCTAGTGACCTTTAGAAGTGCACAACACTCGAGCCAAATCGACTTTATCCTTGCCAGGAGGGAGGACAGGCGTGCTTGCTTGGACTGTAGGGTGATACCTGGGGAGTGTGTCGTCACTCAACATAAGCTTGTGATGGCGGATTTTCGTTTTCGGGTACGGGTATACAGGGACAAACGTACCAAAACCGCGAGAACGAAGTGGTGGAAGTTTAGAGGGGAGCTGGCGCAAACTTTTAAGGAGAGGATGCTAGGAGAGGGACCCTGGGAGGAAGGAGAAGGACCAGATGACATGTGGCTAAAAATGGCAACATGTGTTCGGAAGGTAGCTTCAGAAGTGTTTGGTGTGAGTAGAGGATGCAAACAAGAAGCAAAAGACACCTGGTGGTGGAATGATAAGGTGCAAAGGGCTATCAAGGAGAAGAAGGAGTGTTTCAAACGCCTACATCTTGACAAGAGTGCAACCAACATAGAAGGCTATAAAATAGCCAAGAGGGCTGCAAAACGAGCAGTGAGTGTAGCAAAGGGTCAGGCATATGATAACCTTTATCAGCGACTAGGCACGAAGGAAGGAGAGAAGGACATCTATCGGATGGCTAGGATCCGTGAGCGGAAGACGAGGGACATCAACCAAATCAAATGTATCAAGGATGGGGTAGACCGACTCCTGGTGAGAGATGAGGAGATCAAGGACAGATGGCGAGAGTACTTTGATAAGTTGTTTAACGGAGAGGAGGAAGGTCCTATACTTGAGTTGGATGACTCATTTGATGATAACAACAGACGCTTTGTGAGAAGAATTCAGGAGACAGAGATAGAGGAAGCTTTGAAGAGGATGAAGAGTGGTAAAGCGATGGGCCCTGATGGTATCCCCATCGAAGTATGGAGATGCTTAGGTGCCAGAGCCATAGTATGGTTAACTAAGCTTTTTAACCTCATCTTTCGGTCAAACAAGATGCCGGAAGAATGGAGGAGGAGTATAGTAGTACCGATCTTCAAGAACAAGGGAGATGTTCAAAGTTGTACTAACTATCGTGGGATTAAGTTGATGAGCCATACGATGAAGCTCTGGGAGAGAATCATCGAGCATCGTCTAAGAAGAGTGACAAGTGTGACGCAAAACCAGTTTGGGTTCATGCCTGGAAGATCAACCATGGAGGCGATTTTCTTAATGCGACAATTGATGGAGAGATATCGGGAGCAAAAGAAGGACTTACACATGGTCTTTATTGACCTCGAGAAGGCATATGACAAAGTGCCAAGAAGTGTCATGTGGTGGGCCTTGGAGAAGCACAAAGTCCCAACTAAGTATATTACCCTCATCAAGGATATGTACAGGGACGCGAGGACGTGTGTTCGGACATGTGATGGCGATACCAATGACTTTCCGATTAAAATAGGACTACACCAAGGATCAGCATTGAGCCCTTATTTATTTGCTTTAGTGATGGACGAGGTCACACGAGAAATACAGAGTGATGTCCCTTGGTGTATGCTCTTTGCTGATGATGTGGTGTTAGTTGACGAGAGTAGGGATGGGGTTAATAGGAAGTTGGAGCTGTGGAGGCACACATTAGAGTGCAAGGGTTTCAGACTTAGTAGGGCCAAGACCGAGTATATGATGTGCGAGTTTAGCGTGACTAGACATGAGGATGGAGACGTTAGCCTTAATGGACAATTGGTGGCCAAGAAGGATACATTTCGTTATTTAGGATCGATGTTGCAAAAGGACGGTGACATCGATGAAGATGTTAGGCATAGAATTTCAGCCGGCTGGTTGAAATGGCGTCAAGCATCCGGCGTCTTATGCGACAAGAGGGTGCCACAAAAGCTAAAAGGTAAATTCTATAGGACGGCAATTCGTCCGGCGATGTTATACGGTGCTGAGTGCTGGCCTACGAAAAGACGACATGTTCAACAACTAAGTGTAGCAGAGATGCGTATGTTGCGTTGGTTTTGCGGGCATACAAGAAGAGACCGAATACGGAATGAAGATATCCGGGACAGGATAGGAGTGGCACCTATCGAGGAGAAATTGGTTCAACATCGGTTGAGATGGTTCGGACATGTCCAACGGAGACCTCCGGAGGCGCCGGTATGTAGTGGGGTTCTAAAGAGAGATGCTAATGTTAAGAGAGGTAGAGGCCGACCTAACTTGACTTGGGACGAGTCGGTTAAGAGAGACCTGAAGGCGTGGGATATCCCTAAGGAGCTAGCTATGGATAGGAGTGCTTGGAGACTAGCAATAGACGTGCCGGAACCGTGATTCTCTTCTTTTTTGGGTTCCCATGGGTTTCATCTCTAGCCTACCCCAACTTGCTTGGGATAAAAAGGCTTTGTTGTTGTTGTTGTTGTTGTTGTTGTTGTTGTTGTTTCCGTACCCATGTCTAACGTTCTTCATTAAATCTAAAACTTTAATTTGCACTGAACCACTGAACATCTGGTATGCCTAGCAGCCAGGAGGAACTATAATATGATCACATGCCCTTTGAAAGTACAATTCTGAAATGCCTATTTAATGACCTTGTGGAATAAATAATCTTATTACACTAACAATTTTTTAGTATGTTTTGACTGATAATCAAAAGTCCAGCTTCAGTACTACTACCAGCATTTCATCCCACTTATCTGGAAGATCTTTTGTAGAGCCATCCTCATGCGAAAATTACATTATTTATATTCATTTGAGTCATCCAACTCTTTTGACATATACCACTGCTCCTAATGTGGGGAAAGTTCATATAAAACTGCACTTCACGTTACAGTCAGTACCATCCATCGTTTTAAAGTTCATATTTAATCCACATAGTACGTAGAGCATATCAAGCATATGAGCTACCTTACAATTGCAGGTTCACGGTCCTTTCTATAGAAATTAACTCCATAGATTTCAGTGAGAGATAACGCTAACATGTTATGGTACTTGAGGATTAGAGATAAATGTTGGCTGGTTTTATTGCTCAATTATCAATTCCAGTGCTTTCTTCTTTTTTTTTTGCGAGGAAATTCCAGTGCTTTGACAATGAAGTGAACATCTTCTCTTAATCCTGTTATTAGTCCCACATGTGATTTGAGCAATATGTGAGAAGCAGCATGCCGTCATGTTCCATTGTGATCCAGCCTCTTTATTTTCTCCATGATGTGCCTTTTGTCTCTTTGGTTCACATGTTTACAACATCCTGTTTGTTACACCTTTTGGTTCTCGCAAACCATTTAAAATATATAAATAAAAAGGATTATACGAGTTCTATTGCTGCTATTGTGATACAATAATTGCTGTATTGTAATACTATAAGCATAATCATTATTGGGGTTACCTGTTCTAAATATTGCCCATCACTGCCCTTCACAAGTGAAAGCTCATTTCACAGCTATTCAGGTTTTGGGCTTTGCAAAAATTCTTAACTGCAGCGGTTGTGCTCCAAAATTTTGGCATAAATTAATCAGTTTATTATAAAGTCTATATTGGGCATGGTGGATATGATTTTATTTAAGAAAAAGGTTCCTGCTTAGGCCCTTGTTCACGTGAACAGGAGCATATGTTATTAGGGCTTGAAATTCATTTTTTTTCAGAATAAATGAAAGATTTTGAAAGCTGTTGTTTCTAATACTATATGCTATGATCAAACTGTTCTGCTGAATTTTCATGCTGGCGAATGGAAGCATACTGAATCTTACTGCTTCAATGTATTGTGTTTATTTCCTCCTCTAAACAACGTTTCATCGTTTTAATTAATTTGCAGTGATTCAAGCGACTCAGATGATGAATATCTGGATACTTGCATATGCTCAATCATGTAAATACCATGAAATCTTAATCTCTGGCGCATCTAGCACAAGTGGAGTCTATCATGTGTATAAGGAGCTATAATATATCAGATATCAGTATTGCTATCTTCAGCTTGGCCCTAACAGTCACCATGCATACACAAGTTCAACAGCCCCCCAGCTGTTTCTTCTACGGGAGGAAGCACAATCTGCGATGAAGACCTTACTGGTGATAAGCAATTGGATTCGTTAGATTTATAAATGGTCATAATAGGGAGTTACATCAAAACCTGGGAAATGATAACTGGATACAGTAGTTAGAAAGGATCAAAGAAGCCAAGAAAGATCCCCTTTGCCTCACTTTTGGATCACTCAGCATCCTTTCTTTTTTGCCGAGTAAATGCTCTATGACATGTTGTTAGAAGTGGACACAAATAATTCTTATTTCATGGCTACAATTCTGATTGATTTTTTCGATAGTATTTGATATGTTAACTGGTTTTGTTCCTTGATACATGTTGCCGCTATCAGGTACATTCTATTAACAGGAACTAAATGTCTCAACTACTGTAAAGTGTATTCTTTATAAAAGGATATACCCAATTATACATTTATGCATCCAATTTATGCTTTTATTCTGACAAATGTTGATCTGGTTGGAGATCCGAAGATGCCAAACTATATATATTCAACCGTATGAATTCATCTTAAAAAAATGGCAAAAAGGAACGAGTTGTTGGTTCCGTCCGTTATCCGGAAAGGCACGGCCCATCTTAATAATGGGCCATCTTCCGTCCCAGCCTCCCAGTGCAAACACCTCGGATTCCCTTCCCCCCACCAGCTCCTTCATCCAACGGTCACTTGCCAACTGGGTCAACTTGACCGTTACCATTCGCGGCGCTTCCCCTTCTTTCCCCAACGGCTGCATCCCGCTCCTCTGTTTGCACTCCCCCCTTTCTTCTCCTCCAAATGCCTCGTCATTAGCTATCCGTGCTCCGCTCCTCTCCCACTCCTCCTCAGCTGCTTCTCGCCGCCACCGCGGAACCTGATGGGTTGCTTCCTTGGCTGCTTCGGGGCTGCCAAGGAGCGCCGCCGCCGCCGCCGCAAGCGGTCGCCGGCACAATCCCCCAACGGCCGCGCGCGGGTGAGTCACTCGATCCGTTCCCTACTTGGTTTCTCGCGTCGTTCGCTTCCATTTTAGGATTAGATCCGGATCATTTGATTGATTCCCCTTGCGATTTGATTCAGGCCGCGCCGCGAGTTTCTCCGAAGAAGGTTGATTTGGATGGGGAGGCTGTCTCCGCCGCCGCGCCGCTTCTGGGGAAGCTCCTGGAATTGAGGTTCGTTGTGACGACTGCGATTTTCGATCTGTGTGGAGAGTTTTTCTCATTTGGGAATTCATTTCATCGTATTTTTCTTGGTGCTGCGCGTTGTTTGTTCAGGGACTCCACGGACGACCTGTGCTTGGCTGTCGTGAAGAAGAAGGTGACGTTTGATCCCAACGTCACCACCTACGAGGCGGCCCCGATCCCCGAGGACGACCGCGAGGGAGCCGATCCCGATGAGGATGAGGCAACCAGGGAGGAGGACTGGATGCTGACGCCAGAGTGCGCCAAGTCCGAGGCCTTTCCTTTGAACCACAGGTACAGCAACTGCGCCGGCAACGACGACGACAGCGAGTACGAGGAGGAGGAGGAAGAGGACGACGACGACGACGAGTACGAAGACTGCTACGAGCAGGAAGATGGGATCGATGAGTGCCCCATCGACGACGAAGACGAGGAGCACGGTCTTCTCAGCATGGCACGCGGCGAGGAGGAAGCGTGCGAGTCACTCTTCCTGCTTCCCATGAGCAAGAAGATGTCCAAAGAGAGCAGCGACCAGGAGGCGGCTCCCAGTGTCACCCCGCCAGAGGCCCCCGTAGCTTCCGCGGCGCGTGACCGGAGCAGCGAGCATGCCAACCCCGTGCTCAGTTCGGTGGAGAACCTCGCCCAGTGGAAGGAACCCAAATCCCGTGCCGCCCCCACGCTGAAGTCCTCGGACAAGGAGAACGTCGTGCTGGGGCAGGAGAACCGGATGGCCGTGCTTGCTGAGCCAGCGATGGCGGCCAAGAAGAAGGAGGAGAGGCCGGCGGTGTCGGACTACAGCTACAGTCCCAGCACGCCGAGCAAGCAGGAGGCCTCGGTGGACGCCAGCCTCTCGACGTGGCTCGGCTCCTCGGGGACGCCTGAGAGCAACTCGGTGCGGTCCTACTCGCCGATCAGCCGAGAGGACCGGCCGATCCTTGGAGCCCTGACCATGGAGGACATCAAGATATCATCAGCCAACTCATCGCCAAGGAGGTCCAGGTCTCCAAGTCCAAGTCCCGATGACATGCCGATCCTGGGGACTGTTGGAGCCTACTGGAATTGCAGTGCCAAGGGCGATGATGCGGTGACAAGAGGGGGGTTTATGAGGACTCGGACCAGATTTGGCTAGGTGAGCTTTTTCGTGGCCTTGGTAATCTGACTATTGTTTGTTGCTTTATCCAAATCTAATATTCTGACGGTTAACGTATCTTGAATTTTGCAGGATGATGGGGTGAGTTGCTACTGAAGCTCTGATTCAGGGATGGTTATGTGTTGGGGAGATGCGAGTGCATGCCTTAGTGTGGAGATACAGAATCTGATAGATTGTGGAACCAGTGATTCCCTTTCTTCAAAGTTGCGGTCTGTCTATTCTTTCATTTGTTGTAAACATTACAATTGTTACCAATATTCTAGTGTGGTCTTTCTGTGGCGCTGTCAATATGATGTACAATTCCAACATGATTTGTTTGTCGATAAGAAGAATCGCTTTTGTGCCTGTTGTCAGTTCATTCAGAATTATGCATTCTGATTTTCCTTGATACTCTGATTGTAATGTACTACAAATTAGCGATGATTTTAAGAGACTATTTGTTTTCAGAATACGTAGGATACACTTTGTACACACACCCATGTTAATGTGCAAATTGAAGCCTGCAACACACATGTCAGAGTCCTTGCAAGCCTAATTAGCAGCTATCATCGCCTCTTGGGAAGCTGAAATGCGCGCTTCAAGAAGTGGCTCGCGACCTCGTCGTCGCGGTGGCAGAGCACGCGAAGTATGGTGTTCGGGTCCGTGCGTCCCCACCGCCTGGTCGTCGGCGGCATCGACAACCTCTGCCCGTCAGAACCCGGCCGCGTGGACTCGCACGACACGATCCCGAACTCCTCCACGAGCTGCTCCGCCGTCTGCCCCATGAGCGCGACCACGCTCTCCACCGCCTGGGCCTCGGACTCGACCACGTCCTCGGCCACCAGCCCCTCCCCGCGCGTGCAGAACGCCCGCTTCAGGCTCCGGAAATCCTCCTCGACCATGGCGTGGTCCTCGATGGTGAAGCTCCGGTCGCTGCCGCCGGCGAGCAGGACGAGCAGGAACGCCTGGAACGCGGCCTTCATCACCTCCCGCACGGCCACGGGCTGCGCGCGGTCGACGAGCACGGAGACGAGCAGCGACATGTTCTGCTTGAGCGTGCGGAGCGCGGGGCGGATACGCGCGTCGGTGACGCCGCCGGCGTACAGCCCGTCGTAGAAGGAGTGGTGCGAGTCGAGGAAGATGAGGCGGTACGCTGCGACCTCGGCGACGCGGGCGACGGCGGTCTGTGCCGCGGCGCGGGCGTGGTCGAAGTAGGAGGACGGCGGCGGCGGCCCGAGGCGGCGGATGGGTGTCGGGGACGTGGGCGAGGCGGCGGCGCGCCTGCCGCCGGAGAAGAAGGAGAGCGACTTGTCGAGCGCTTGGATGTGGCTGAGGAGGTAGTGGAGGGTGTTGAGCCGGACGTAGAGGCGCTGCGTGCCGCGGCTGGTGGACGGGCGCGGGTTGTGCCCGCCGGAGGTCGAGAAGCTCTGGCTGTGGTACACGCCGCCGCGCGGGCTTGTGGGAACGCGGCACGGCGTCGCGGCGCGTTTCCACAGCCGGATGATCCTCGAGTCCTGGTTGCACCTCGTCAGCTGTGGCAGTGACGGTAGATAGCTCTGCTTGGTGCCTGTTGATTTGTTGAACCAAACATGTCAACATCGCGGGAAAAGCTAGTGACAATGTGTAATTCAGTGTAGTGGTGCAGGCCGTGGTGCTCTATTTACATACCGCAGGATGCGAGGAAGGAGATGTACTCCTGAAAGGTAGCCCCCAGCCCGTCGGCGAGGTCCTGAACCATGTCGTCTCTCGCGCTCACCGGGATGTCGAAGAACTCGTGAACAGTCGCCTTGGCCAGCTTCATCAGGGCCACCGCAGACTGAGCGTAGGACTCAGTTTTGGACTTGGGTATCCAGCTCTACACAGCATCATTCAACATTTCTAATAATCCAAGACGTCCCACGAAGCGACGCAATTATTAGTCAGAGAACGGCGAAAGATGGGCGACGAACCTCGGTATCTTTAGCGCGCATGAGGCACTCCTTGGCCGCCCTGAGCCTCTCTTCGATCCAGGTCTTGAGGAACCGCGCCACGACGGTCTCCACGTCGTAGGGGACCACCTCCCTGACCACCGCCTCGCCGCCGTCGTCGGCGTCGGCCACGTCGTCGACCACCATCTGCAAGAGGCTCTTCTCGAGCCTGCTCGCGGCGTGGAGCACGTGCACGAGCTCGTTGGTGAGGCAGGTGGCCTTGGCCAGGTACTGCTTGAGCACGACGCCGAAGCAGCCGTGGAGGGTGGCCGCCGCCGCCGCGGCCGGGAACGGGTGCCACCGCCTCAGCACGGGGCTGAAGCTGTCGCGCTCCGACAGCGCGAGCTGCTCCGTGTCCTTGGCCAGCCGCGCCAGGATCACGCTGGACTCGTCGTCGCGGTGGACGATCGTGCTGTTCCCTTGTCCCAGCTCGTTCTCCAACATCTGCACTCAGTATTGCAACGTGTCAGAGCAATTGTTTTTCAATCAAATGCATCTGTGTACTACATAGCATTTGCTAAGTCGCTGGTTGCTAACAACCTTGGTGAAGGCACTTTTCACGGAGCACCTCACGTAGTAATCAACACGACCACCGGCGAAATCCTCTATACCGTCGCTGCCATCGATGTCTGCCGAGTTGATGATGCCCAAACCAGGCAAATTCTCCGCGATGATCTTGCCCGTGGAAAGCGCCAGCGACACGGCGCTCTCCATGGCCTCGGCGCCCATCCCGGCCACGCGCTTCCCGTACCACTCATGGTAATCAAGCAGCCGCTTCTCCGACCAATCATGCATCGCCACGACAGCACTCGAAAGCATCCGGAGGTACACCGGGTCCGGCTCCTTCGCGGCATCGGCGGCCACCTCCGTGAGCATCGTGAGCGCGGCGCCGGCGAGGTCCGGCTGGACCTGCCCGGTGGCCACGTACTGCTGGAACAACACCCAAGCCAAGCACACGTCGTGCACCGTCTTGTCTACGCCGAGCGTCGGCCACGTCCGCTTCATGAGCTCCAGGAGCTCGTCCACCTCGTCGAGCACCACGGTGTCGTCCCTGCGGTCGAAGATGGCCTGCAGGAGCGAGACGTAGAGGAGCACGTTGAGCGGGTACCCGTCGGCCCAGTGGCAGGCCTCGCCTGGCGGGCCAGTAGTCCCCGGAGCGGAGCGCCAGGCGAGGGCGAGCACGGCGTCGCAGAGCGCGTGCATTGTGTCCGAGGCCTTGCCGGTGTCGATGGCGCGGGCGTCAGCGGCCTGCTTGATTTCCTGGAAGCGGAGCACGGAAGGGTTCAGGTGGTCGAGGGGGAGGGACGGGTGGAGGATGAGGCCGGCTTCGAGGAGTTTGAACTGGCGGCGCTGCCATTGGTGGTGCTCGCCGGTGTCGGCGAAGTCGGCGAGCTTCAGCTGCCGGAGCAGCTCCAGCGGCAGGATGATCGTGACCGCTTTTTTCCCCACCTGCAACATTTGATTCAATAATCATTCATGAATTCAATCACCTTGAATCAATTCAATTGTTCTTGTGCATGACTTGGACCTGTCCGACGAGTGTGCGCATGAGCGTCTTACGGAGGCGGGCGTCGCTCTGCTCCGTGACACGCATCTGCTGCCGCATGATCTCGGCGGAGGTCATGGGCCGTCTGGGCCGGCCGGGCGAGCCCGGAGCGGCCTGCTGGTCCCGCACCGCCCGCACCCGGCCCGGCGAGCCCGGCGCGGACGACGACGACGGGTTGAGGCTGCTGCTCCGCACGGTGGTGGGCTGCGCCGACCTCCGCGCCCTGAGGCCTAGCGTCCGCTTCACCCTGCTGCTCACAACGTTCATCCCCGTCCCGCCCCTCGGCCCGGCCCCGATCGTCGGCGAGCCCCCACCGTCCCCTCCGCCCTCCCCGACGGCCGGGTAATAGCCCAGCCCCCCGCCGCGCGGGGCGGCGCGGCACGACATGAAGAACACCTCGTACGCGGCCTCCCGGAGCTCGACGCGCCCGAGGCCATCGACGGCGCCGAAGGGGCAGTCGACGGTCTCGGCCGGAGCGGAGGAGCCGACGCTGCGGGTGTCGAGGTCGGCGGCGGCGGTGGCCGACGACGACGAGCGCGCGAAGGAGGAGGCGGAGCGCGAGCGGTGGTGGTGCTGCAGGCGGCCCATCCCGTCCCGGCCGATCGAGCAGGGAGAGGGGCGCCACAAAGGGAGGGACGGGCGCCTGCCATATGGCCGTGCCCGCTTGCCGCGCCGCCGTTCCTGGGCGGTCTGACAACTGTGCGCGCGGATCTTCGAATTCCGTCCGTTATTCTCGGACCTAACTGGAGCTTTTCTGACAGCGCGCGTCGATCGATCAAGTTATGCCTGCTGAGCTGGAACACGCGAAGGGCATGACAAGCTCTGGTTCCTAAACAAGGAGATCTCACCTCGTCAGTGATCACCGACCAGGTAGGTCAACGTCCCAGATTCACTGGCGCCGTCGATTTCTGAATTCTGACCCTGGTCGTATGGCTAAGTAGCGGCAGCTTCAGCTTGGAGGAAGTAAGACGCCGTCGAATCGGGCCAGTGCGGAGCCATGGCGCCGCGAAGGAGAAGAGTTTATCGGCCTAGGAGAGACGGGGAAGAAGGTGAGATACCAGAGGGACTGACTGTTCTGGAGATAAGTTCACGGTTCAGGGGCCTTTTTGTAAATAAATGAATCGCGACTATTAACCACCATCCAAAATAGGGTGGTGTTTGTAAATATTTAGATCGCGACTATCCATTTTAGAGGGTTTAATAAAAATAATGATCGTTGTTTCAGAAGGTTATATATAAAAGTAGTCTCGTCGCCGCCGAGCGCCCCAAACACGTCGTCCTCGGTGCTCGAATGGTAAGGCCGCCTCCACTACTAGCCCCGCCGCCTACAGATTCGTCTTCGCCATACGAGTGGAGTCTCACTCGCACAAGAATTACTGTAAAAAGTATAGGGGTGGATGCTGTGGAGGCCATGGATTTGGGCACCAGGAGTTCCTCCGGACTCTGGTTCAGGCGGCGTGCCTACGCGACGCCACTGGTCCCTCCTCCCCTCCACCCTCGGGGATGAATTAGTGATTGGTGGATGCTTTGGTTTGGGACTAAAATTGGCCAGGCCGTGGCGTGATCCCTCGCCTGTTGATAACTGTAACTGCAAGCCAGGAGAGATTTTTTGTGTTATAGCCACAAAATCGATGAGCTTCTGCAGAATGGTCTCAAAACAGTTATCTTCTGTAAAATGGCCATAAAATCGTTGCCTTCCCGATAAAATAGTTTCGGTCTATTTTCTGGACAAAAATGCCCTCGCCCTTCTTCTTCCTCTCTCCCCTCTCTCTTCTCTCTCTCCTCTCTCTTCTCTTCTCTTCTCTTCCCTTTCTCTTCTCCTCTCTCTCTCTCTCTCTCTGCCGAACACGCCACCGCCGCTCTGCCTCCCCCACGCATCGCCGCGCCGCGTCCACCGCGAGCCGCCGCGCCGCCCCCGCGCGCCTCCCGCGGCTGAGAGAGGGAGGCAGAGCGGCCGGGGCACTGGGAGGCGGGGCGGCGGGCAGGGGCGGCAGGAGCGGCGCGCGGGCGCGGCGGGGCGGGGACGGCGGCGCGATGGTGGGCAGGGGAGGCGACGCGACGATGGGCGGGGGAGGCGGCGCGGGGGCGGCGGAGTGGTCGGCGAGGGCGACGCACGGGCGCGGGGGCGACGGAAGAAGAAG
This sequence comes from Eleusine coracana subsp. coracana, assembly GCA_032690845.1. Classification (NCBI taxonomy): domain Eukaryota; kingdom Viridiplantae; phylum Streptophyta; class Magnoliopsida; order Poales; family Poaceae; genus Eleusine; species Eleusine coracana. The sequence continues at coordinate 62,299,780 of CM064422.1, read as the reverse complement.
AGAGAGGAGAAGAGGAGAGAAGAGAGAGGAGAGAAGAGAAAAGAGAGAGAGGGAGAGAGGAAGAAGAAGGGTGAGGGCATTTTTGTTCAGAAAATAGATCGAGGTCATTTTATCGGGAAGACAACGATTTTATGGCCATTTTACAGAAGCCAACGGTTTCGAGGCCATTTTACAGAAGCCCACCGGTTTTGTGGCTATAATACCAAAAATCTAAGCCAGGAAAAGGGGTGAACCGCTGTTGCCAACTTCTGCTTACACTGTGCACTAACGGATTCTGATTTTCAACTTGTTGTTTTCAATCATTCATAGCTTGATCATCCATCTTTCATACCTTGAATCCACCTTGGATATTTCAAAACCCTGATCATTTTTGCTATGCTTGGTTAACAGGGCAGCATGTTTTATGGCAGGTTGAATCTGCCATCAGGTTGCAAGGGAACACATGAGAATCTCACTGGTACTAGTTGTGGTGTTTCTTGCATCTTTAATGTCTTCTCACGCTTATATAGCTACTTCCTCTGTCCCTAATTATTTGTTATATTACACTACTTTATTTTTTTATTTACTTTGTTATTCTCGCATCTTAATGTAATTTTTTTTATTTTTCTTGAATATCCATGTTTAAAGTCTAAAATGACATGTAATTGAAGACGGAAAGAGTACAAGTAACCAACTTGTCTTCATCAACCGTCAGCGTGTAGATTTTGCAATGCTGGACCATCAAATCAATTGGATTTTGCTCGACAAATTAAAAGACATCTAAGCGCCAGGAAAGGCACACTAATGAGTAGTCAAACAATAACCTGCTTAATAGTTGCACATATAAAGTTTGACCGTCAGTTTTCTTCCCCTTAATCCATTGTAACTGACAAAAACGAGTATGACATTTTTTTTTATCTCACTATCATGAGGTAGAGCTCATTAAAATTTATACCCAAAGAAACGAATACACCCATAAAACTTCTGTAAATTATCTCCTGACCTACTGCAATTATACTTGGGGCCTATGCATTTGACCATTCACCTGTCCCTTGGACGATTGATGTCGAGTGCTGCAGTCTACAGAAACAGATAAGTACACATGTCTATCGAGTTGTCAATCGTTTCACTCCGTTGGGTCCATGCTCTCTTCCGCCGCCCTGATGATGCATCAATGCATCATGCATTCGTCATGCCACAAATAAACTAATAATTCCGTTGCTCATAAATAAAAAAATCTGGAGATTGAAAGATAAATAAAACCTTGGACGAATCTGAATAAAAAAATGGCAACTGGCAATCAATCCGAGGAACTTGCTAGTGTCTCTGTATCAGTGATATTTTTTTTTGCAGAGAGCTTCTATGCTCTATATCCTTTTTTTTTTTCTCTTGAGAGTTAGTAGGCTTCAGGGTTTTTGACCAATTATTATGAGAATTTGCTCCTTGCTTTATACATGTACAATAGATAATGAAGCTGCAATTTTCTATGCTTTGCAATTGCAACTTGATAGTACATTATATGATTAGCATCAGTTACACCTCTTATCTTGTACAGAGTGGAATTCTCAGGGCTTTGTCTCCGACTGAACCATTGCTTTTTCTGCTTGCACACCCATGACAATGTCAATCGTCTCGGTGGATTCAGCCTTATACCTGTACCTGCTGCTGATGGCGAGGAATACGAGGAGGTTGATGGTGCCGAGCACGGTGAGGAACGCGTAACAGTAGTCGAGGTTGGAGGCATTCAGGTTGTTGGTGACCCAGGCGTTCCCGCGATCACGCGTGATGCGCGTCACGGTGGAGAGCAGGAAGCTGCTGAGGATGTTACCAACACCGTACGTCACCAGGGAAATGGCCGTGCCCAGGCTCTTCATGCTCTCCGGCGCCTGGTCGTAGAAGAACTCGATCATCCCCACCACCACGAACGCGTCCGACAAGCCCATCAGCACGAACTGCGGCAGCAGCACGAAGATGGTGAGCGGGATGGGTTTGGCGCTCGTGTCCAGGCCGCGGCTCCGCGCGAACTCCAGCCTCCGGTTCTCCGTCAGAGAAGCCGTCGCCATTGTCACGACCTGCAGGAGCATGCCGATGCCCATCCGCATCAGAATGGTGATCCCGCGGGGGTTCCTGGTGTACTTCCGGACGGCCTTGACGAAGAACCGGTCGTAGATCACGATGGAGACGAGCATGGTGAGCGTGACGAACGCGCCGAGGCTGGCAGGAGGGACCTGGAAGTGGGGCCCCATTTGCCGGTCCATGGTGGTGCCCTGCTTCACGAAGAGCGTGTTCGTCTGCGCGATGAACGTGCACGGCACGAACGTGGTCACGAGCAAGGGGAGCAGCTTCAGGATCTGTTTCGTCTCCTCTATCTCTGTCACGGTGCACAGGGTCCATTTCGGCAGCGAGGCGCCGGTGGTGACGTGGTCGTCGTCCTTCACGGCGGCCTTGTTAAGGAATCTCATGGTGTTGGTAGAGTCCATCCGGAACTTGCGCTTCTTCGTGTACACCTCTGGCTCCAGCTCGTGCAGCTCCTTGGCATCGGCCGGGATTGGCAGCCGCCACTTGTAGAACGCAGCGGCGATCACCTTGCCCATGCGTGTGAACGGGCTGCCCTGCGGTACCTTGTGTCGGTACAGCTTGGTGCCGGCGAGGAAGATCGCGACGGAGATCAGGAGTCCCAGGGTGGGAATCCCGTAGCCGACGGTCCAGCTGACGTTGTCCTGGAGGTAGACGAGGACAGTGGAAGAGAAGAGCATGCCCACGAAGATGGTGAACATCCACCAGTTGAAGAAGGAGAGCTTGTGCATCTTCTCCCGCGGATCAAACTCGTCGAACTGGTCCGCGTCTATCGTCGAAATATTGGGCTTGGTGCCGCCGTTGCCCAGGGCGACGATGTACAGGCCGCCGAAGTAGACGCCCAGCTGCAGCGTCGAGGCCGATGGGCAGACGCTGCCGTTGCACGGCGGCGGTTTCAGCGCCGGCAGAGACACGGACAACGTCAGCAGCAGCATCCCCTGCATGCATTATTGTGTTCACTCTGTTACCACTGCCACCAGGTCGCTATCGCTTGCATCATAAACACTAACAGTGGGTTATGATTTCAGGTCAAACAAAAAAAAACAGTGGAAGGATGTTGTTTTGTACTATACAGATTTTCTTATTAGAGAACATGAAAAAGTATGGTTGCGTACGTTGAGATTAGCGTACTAAGCAAAACGGAAATGGCCATACGCTACTAGTACCAAACAATCGTAATCAGTTTTCAGGGAAAAGGGTGTCCTTGTGACGCTATGATCCATTGATCGTCGCCGAGAAGGAATCTATCCTCATCGTTGATGATAGCTATTTCTGAACCTCCCGGACCAGTAGTACCCTACACGTTCATGGTGCGCTCGTGTACTCACCACCGTAGCAGATATTTGTACAGGTTTTTTTGTTAAGGCACATGGAAAATTCTGATTCCGTACGTTGATATTATCGTACTAAGCAAGACTGAAAAGGGAGTACTTATGACGCCATGATCTCCACTTATAAGGAATCTGTCTTTTTTTTTTGAAAGGAATAAGGAATCTGTCTTTGACATCGTTGATGATAGCTATTCCTGAACCTCCCCGACCAGTAGTACCCTACATGTTCATGGTGCGCTCGTGTGCTCACCATCGTGGCAGATATGAGCACAAATAAAATGAAACTAAATCTGTGATGACTGTGATGGGTTTTCTCGAAACACCGGTGACTTCGATGGTAACTGGTGCTGCTACGACAGTTGAAAACGCAAATTAGACGTGACAAGTGGCCGTCCACGGTGGCCCATGCATTGAGTATTGCGAAAAAAAAGTATGTATATCTCACACTCGCTGAAGTATACATTGTATTGTGGCTGAATTGTGCAGACATTAGCTAAGTCCAACGCCCCAGTAATTATCATACGGCAACTAGCAAGAATTGTAGTATAACCCGAACTATCGGACGGCAGGGTAAGTAACCAGTTACGGATAGAAAATTCAGGTTGTCCATAGCTAGCTACTCAAACTGGCTAGTACTTACCCAGTCGCCCATCACAGAAAAATTCAGATTTGTCTGTAGCGCTTCGTACCCGGTCACCCATCCACATACAAGCTGATCGAATCCTCTGCACAACTAGCCAAGAACAACGGCGCATTCCGATCTCGTCTATCGAACAACGAATCATCTGTTAGGTGCCACTACACATCACTACAAGGTTACCTGAAGACTGGCTACCACTAGTTCACAAATCAGAGATAATAAGCCTGTCTTAAGGGGCTGCAGTTCAGATAGGTGTTTTGTGGTTGAAAAAACATTCGGATTCAAGTTCTACACTCGGTATTTATGGCTAATTGTTCTTCTAGTGGAACACAATGTCTTTGTTGACAACGAAATGTTTGTGATGACTTTATGAATCTTAATACCAGTTAGGTGTGAGTTTATAAGAGAGCGCTTGTGCATGTTTATGAGACAACGTTTTTGTGGATAATGAAACGTTTGTGATGACTTTATGAATCTCAATACCAATTAGGTGTGGGTTCATCATAAGGATGAGCGCTCGTGCGTGTTTATGAGTGTTCTCGTCTCAACTGTGTCTTGTGAAGAAAAAAAGAAGTACCTTAAGAGTCTATCTTGTGTTTCATTATTATAAGGGGCCTAAAAAAGCTCCATTTCTTCTCCGAGGACTTTTATGGTGCATTTTACGAGCAGTAATTACTGGTTGTAAAAATAATCTAAGGGCTAAGATCGATTTGATGCTATCAAAAATACTACCAGTAAATCGCAGCAGTGAATTTTTTACTGGGGTATTTTCAAAAAAAAATTTAATGGCATAGTCATAATTCTTGTTATTGAATAGGTTTTGACGTTTAGACCATCTGAACAGTCACAGACCTCATTCCCCGTCAATCTTTCTTATTTCCAAACCAGTAATTACTATTTCACACTCGGTGGCAGTATAATATAAATATAAATACAACAAGGCCAATGACATTACTACCCCTATTTTTACAACCAGTAATTTACTAGTTGTAAAATGCACAGTAAAAGTCCTCTCTTCTCCACATGCAAGGATTCTGAACGAGCAACGGGTTATGCAGGACACGCGCTTACCAGGAAGTATATGGCGGAGCCGACGACGAAGGTCCAGTAGCGGCCGAGGTATGCGTCGGCAACGTAGGCGCCGAGCAGCGGCGTGAGGAAGACGGTGCCGGACCAGTTGGTAACGTTGTTGGACGCCTCAACGGTGCCCTGGTGGAGCTTGTCCGTCAGATAGATCACCAGGTTCGACGCGATGCCGTAGTATGCCATCCGCTCGAACAGCTCGTACACTGCATATCACTCACAGCATGGATAAGCCGGTTGGTCTGCTCAGTCTCTCACAACAAATAGAACATGAGCACACGTTGTTCGTGCCTACTTACCGACGATGAAGGCGCAGGCCTTCCATCCACCGCGCTTGGAACGGAGCACGGGGTTGCCGCGGAGATCCACGGAGCCGTCCTGCGTGTACTCGCCCACCGGCTCGCCCTTCTCCATGGCGGCTGCCATTGCAAGCTACTACTGGGTCAATCTCACACACTCGCCTTAAATGTCGAGGTAAGAGGCCTGCTCCAGCGGCCTCCATTTATAGACGTCCGTATGCAGCCGCCAACACTGGTGGTGCCTAGATTTTTAGTCGCACCCACCAGTGTTGCAGTATCGCCCTGTACCAGTTTTCAGGGGTCAAAGGCACAACAGCGTCACCCCCGGTCGCAGGTTGCGGAACGGCAGTGCGATGCGATCAAAGGAGATACGACGAGAAAGGCTACAGCTGATGAAAGGAAAGCGAGAGCGACATGGCCTTGCTCCGTCAATCGTGTACAGGAGCACTGCTTGTGCAGCGCAACAGTTAATAATATTGCAGCTGGCCAGGTTACTACAAGTGTGCTCTATGATTCAGCTTTAGGTTCTTGCACGCCTTTGGAAAGCGCCACATGATGTTAAAGAATAATGGTACTGTAGGATAGGAGGAACACGTATGTCATATAGTATATATAGTACTTCCTCCATTTCAAAATATAAGCATTTGTTGATTTTAAAAACTTTTGACTTTTTATCTTATTTAAATATTTTTTTAAAAAAGTATTTATTTTATTATAATATATTTTATTATTAGATATATTTTAAATATGATTTATTTGTTTTGTATTTGTTATAATAAATTTAGATAAAACAAAAAGTTAAATTGTAATTTTTAAAATTAACAAATATTTATATTTTAGGATAGAGGGAGTAGTCATCAACGTCTAATAATAGTCGAGGCGGTTATGGTCACTGGTAAAGTGGTAATGTTCCCCACGCGCGCTGTGCTCTCGCGTGATGCGGGCACGACCGGGAACAGGGCAAGTACGCGTCGGCCAATGCAAGGTCATGGGCACCAACTGGTGGAGCAGCGCAAAGATGCACGGTGAGCGGCGGCTGGCCACCGGCCGGTCTTGTCTAGGCCGCGGCTCCGCGCGCGCGTAGCTAGTCTAGCATCCGGTTCTCGATCTCGATAATAGAAGCTCATTCCGTGTGCGTGCACGGGGTGCCCCTGAAGCATCATCGATCTTGTGACGATGGAGCTTCGTGCCGGCAAGGATGACGCAGACAGAGATCATCAGTCCAAGTGCGTGAGGCTGATGCCGTGGGACCGCAACCGACGACGCCCGACGACGGAGCACTGCTCGCCAATAGGCGGTTCGTGCTGGCACGTTACACGGGTGGTCGCGACCGGCACCGTCGAAGGTGGAGTCGATGTAGCGCCACGCCACCCACCACCATGTCCAAATTGGCAAATTGTATGAATGAGTCCCCCACATTTTCTCCTGCCTGGACCGGCGAACCAACCCGCACGGGGCAGCGAGCACGGCATCCGTCCTCGTCCGGGCCTGACGTGAGAAAGACGACGGCCTCTTCCCTTCCCGTGCACGCGATCTGGGCCGCACTCATCCCATCGAACGGTTTGCAACACCGTACCCCAGGGGGTGGACGGTATTTCAAATACCGACCACCCCGGCGTTGGTCGTCTCGGGGGCGCGTCGCGTTCGGGCCGTCCATTTTTTCGGTCTCCTTCGCGCGTCCATTGCATCAGCCGCGGTGACCAGTGAGGGAACGATGAGCTCGATCCGGGCAAGGTGGGATGGCGTGCTCTCGGTGGCGGTGAAGAATGAGGCGCAGCAGCATTCATGGTCAATGGCGTTGACGCGATGCTGCCCATGCCCTGGCCTGGTCTCTCTGGAGGTCCCTCGATGACGACGGCGTGGGCGGCGGCCCTGGCCTGGCGTGCAACGCACCAAGGCCCCCTTTCCTTTGCGATCGATCTCGCCTTGGTGACTCGCTCACACCACACGCCATGTGATTCGTGTGGGCGAACCCGGCCGTACGTGCAAAGGAATCTGCTAAACCGCGTGCTCCACTTTGCACGGCCGACGATTTCGGATTTCGGACCATGCCGCGCACCGAGCTTTTCCATGGAGTACGCCCGATCAAGATCCACAGCCTATGGCGTCGACCATGTTGTGCCGCGTCGGTTTCTCTCCTGGGATGACAATTTTGTTGCCCCTGTATATGTGCACATGTATAACTTTTTTCTTTTGTTGATCAAGGATTACCATGTTGCCAGGTAACACAAATAACAAGTCTTTGTTTTTTTTATTTTATTCATTGTCTCACATCAAAGGATCGTTTTGTTTGAATGCGCACATTTTTCTCCATGCATGCCTTAAAAAAGTCATCATTACCTTCAAAAACTAACACTATTGCGCCTCTGATAAAATCACTGATTTTATGCTAAAATATATTGTGATACAACTACTTAGGGCCTGTTTAAAATAGAGGAATGAAAAACATAGGAACAGAAAAAAACGTAGGAACAAAGAAAACACAGGAATGATGAAAAGGAGAAACCGCAGGAATCAGAAACAAAGAAATTTCAAAAAGCATGTGTTTGGAACACAGGAATGGAGTACAGTATTTGGAGCTATTTGATTATATAAACCCTTTATTATTTATTTTTAAATTCACAGCTGACATATGGATCATATCTATTTAAGTTGCTAAAATATATTAACAAAAGGCCTTCTCTGTTAATTTGTTTAATCTTCATTCTTATCCATGGAAGCGAGAATAACCCTTCCAAATCACTTGCATCTCTATTTTTATAGCCTGCATCATGATTAATTTAGTGATTTAGTATCTGTTTATCAGTTACACGGAGCTTCGCGCATCGTGCTTGGTCACTCGAGAAGGAAAGATGCTTTGGTTTAGTTATTGAGATCTTTACTGAGGGAGGACAGATGCTTCAGCTTTGAGTGATGCAGGTGGCTCAGGTAACCTATAATGACGAGATTAATTAGCTCCTCGAGTGGGCTCGCATTCACAGGAAAGTTTCCCTTAGTTTTAGGTGAATTTTATCTTTCCTACGTTTTCTGCAGAGAAGGATATCATTCTTCCGGAAAGGAAACACTCCTTCCTCCATTCCAAACGCAAGCTTTTGATTCCTTTCCATAGGAATGCATTCCTTTGAAATTCCTTCATCCCAAACGAGCCCTTAGAGATTCTGTGATAACTTTTTCCAAAAAAAATTAATAAATTACTGTGATGGCCCATCCAAACTTTTAAGAACAGTTTATAGTATATCAGATCATGTTTTATTTCTTTAGTTACAGGTAATGAAAGAATAATTAAAACTTGGCCCAACATAACTGGAAAAACAACGTCCTACGTTTTTTTAACAAAACCTGACTATTTCAACGATTTACTGAATCTGGTGCTCCATTTGCTATGGCGTTTATCTTGTCAAGCATGTGATCTTAGCAAATTGATTAAAAAAAAGAGTGTTCCCGACACTGAAACCCTTTTTGTCACCTGACCAATGGGCAATGGTAACTCTTTTTAGCTGTACTTGTACACATTAAAGTTCTGATACTGACCATTTGTTTATCTGATTCCTGAATCGTTGTCCTCCCATCTGAGCTTTCAAAGGTAACTTTCATTTCATTATTGATTGTAGCTGGGGAATGGACTTCGGCAACTTTTGCTTCACTGTCATGAATAAGTGCCGTGGACTAGCTACTCTAGATTCTTTTTGTTTGACCTAACAAAGTGGAATTTTGACGGAAACAAATCATGCCAGTGATGCGACATTCACATCCTTTGCCCATACAAGTAGTGCATTTTTGTTGCCATTCTATTGTATCATTGATTTTTTTTAAAGACCCTGATTTATTTTTTTGGAAAGACCCGGAACATTTGCTGACATTTAGTTATAAAAAGAAGTAGTGTTTACATGAACAATAAGTACAAACAACCGTTACAGTCAGCTTAGGCGCATGAGCTAAGCCAACCGGAGTACATACGCGATTACTCGCTTCGAAGCTGGACAACCAAGTCAATTAAGTGTTTGGCTCCCCCTGTGCACCAAAGCTCTGCGTCTACCTTAATCTCTGCGATGATTTGCCCTATGCCTTTCTCCTTTTCCTGGAAATGGCGAGTGTTCCGCTCCTTCCAAATCGCCCAGATGAGCAATATGATGATTGATGTAGACCCTTCGCTCGCCTTGATTCAATGTTAGCAGTGAGGTTCAGATACCAGTCTAGTACATCATTGATTTTAACCTGAAGATAAAGCTCACATCATTAACCTGTTATCCATTTGACAGTTCATCTGGTCACTTCGCTGATTTTATTGATTCCAACTTTCCAAGTGCTTCGTCTTGGTCGTGTCGCCTTCCTGTAGATAATAGCAGCAGAAGACTTTTAATGATCGGATTTAGGTGTGAAAGCATGACTATTCTGTCTTGTCAGCTGTCACAAACCAACGAATTCAGCTGTCCAGACAGCCGGGCATTAGTATCAACTGTGCGCTGTTGAAGGATGAAGTGTAACTAACGTGTCAATTGCACCATTACTCTTCCATTTCCTCAGCCTTCTTGCTATCGCTCACGAGCCTGAGCAGCAACTTGCAAGACGGGGGGTCGAGCACTGCCGAAGACACGGAGCATCCAGGTTCCCAGTCCTTCCAGGTTGCCCGGCATGGCTTCGGATCGATCGATACTTGGGCCTGGGATCTTTGCTTGGTTTTTTCGTTGGTAAGGGGCGAGAGCTGGCGGCGGTATTTGGGGGAACTAGGAGGTTTTCCTTTGTTCAGGCGCGGTCCCGGCCGCGCGTTCCCCAGCGTGCGGCACACGAACACCTCATGGCTCTGTTCGTGTGTTGAAGAGTAACCAACGTGTGGACTGCACCAGAAATTTACTGGAGTACGAATGCTCGGAAGGGTATCAGATGTGCCAACCTTTGTTTTGCTTTGCTTGTCCAGAAATACAGGTATGTACAGATACAACAGCATAATCTAATGATTTTCTTTGAGTAGAACACTACCCTACAGATTGCTCTGTTTGGCCGAGATACGTTTTGCAGATAAGTTTCTTCTGTTCTCTATCCTAATTTCTCTCCAGAAGAGGTGGGTGTCGTTATTCATAAACTAGAAGTGTAGACTATATGTACTTCTCTGCACGAGATATTGAACCTGCAAAGCTCCACGCTTTACAGGTATGATCGTTGCGCCATGTGTTCGTCAAGCCTTTGTTGGCTTCAAGTGCGCCATAGCTTTCTCTGCTGGCACACCCATAAAAACGTCGATGGTCTCGGTGGATTCAATCCTGTACCTGTACCTGCTGCCGAGCACCAGGAAGACGATGAAGTTGATGGCGCCGAGCACGGTGAGGAACGTGTAATAGTAGTCGAGGTTGGAGGCGTTGAGGTTGTTGGTGACCCACGCGTTGCCGCGTTCTCGCGTGATGCGCGTCACGAGCGAGAGCAGGAAGCTGCTGAGGATGTTGCCGATGCCGTACGCCACGAGTGACATGGCCGTGCCCAGGCTCTTCATGCTTTTCGGCGCCTGGTTGTAGAAGAACTCGATCTTGCCCACCACCAGGAACGCGTCGGCCAGGCCCATCATCACGAACTGCGGCAGCAGCACGAAGATGGTCAGCGGCAGCTGCCCGCCGGTCTTATCCAAGCCGTGCCTCCGCGCGTAAACCAGCCTCTGGCTCTCGATCAACGACGCGATCGCCATGGTCACGACCTGCAGGAACATTCCGATGCCCATCCGCGTCAGTAAGGTGATCCCTCTCGGGTTCTTGGTGTACCGCCGGAGGGCCTTGACGAAGAGCCGGTCGTAGACCACCAGGGAGACGAGCATGGTGAGCGTGATGAACGCGCCCAGGCTGGCCGGGGGGATCTGGAAGTTGGGGCCCATGTGCCGGTTCATGGTCGCGCCCTGCTTCACGAACAGGGTGTTGGTCTGCGCGATGAGCGTGCACGGCACGAACATGGTCACGAGTAACGGGACCAGCTTCAGGATCTGCTTCGTCTCCTCCACCTCGGTCACGGTGCACAGGCTCCACTTCGCCGGCGAGCCGTGGCCGTCGTCGTCCTTCACGGCGGCCTTGTTAAGGAACCTCATGGCGTTGGTACTGTCCATCCGGAACGTGCGCCTCTTCGTGTACACCTCGAGTTCCAGCTCGTGCAGCTCCTTGGCATCGGCCGGGATTGGCAGGCGCCACTTGCAGAACGCGGCGGCGATCACCTTGCCCATGCGCGTGAACGGGCTGCCCTGCGGTACCTTGTGCCGGTACAGCTTCGTGCCGGCGAGGAAGATGCAGACGGAAATTAGGAGTCCCAGGGTGGGAATGCCGTAGCCGACGGTCCAGCTGATGTTGTCCTGGAGGTAGACGAGGACAGTGGAAGAGAAGAGGATGCCCACAAATATGGTGAACATCCACCAATTGAAGAAGGAGAGCTTGTGCATCTTCTCCCGCGGGTCGAACTCGTCGAACTGGTCGGCGCCGATGGTGGAGATGTTGGGCTTGGTGCCGCCGTTGCCGAGGGCGACGATGTACAGACCGCCGAAGTAGACGCCCAGCTGCAGCGTTGATGCCGACGGGCAGACGCTGCCGTTGCACGGCGGCGGTTTCAGTGCCGGCAGGCTGACAGACAGCGTCAGCAACACCATCCCCTGCATGCATTGTTCAGATGACTCTGTTACTGCACGTTCTCATGAAAAAAAAAATGTTACTACTTCACGGGTGCCAGCTCACTTGCATCAGAAACATCGTGACGATCAGGTCAAACAAAAAAAAACTGTGGATGATGATAGTTTTCTTGTTAAAGCACATGGAAGATGCCGGTTCCAGTGTGATTAACGTGCTACATTAACAAGCTAGTATGCAGGAATGGGCATAGGTAAATAGGGCCAAACAGTCCGGACCGGTTTTCAGGGACAAGGCAGTCCTTATGACCCAACGATTTCCCTCAAAGGAATGTACCTTCAATTTGACGTATTCTTAAGTTGATAGGTATTTCTGAACTCTCCGACCAAATTTCTAAACCATCTTACTAGCAGATATTGGCACAAAAAAGAGAGATCACTGATGATTGTGATCACTACCGGTGCCGCTGCGAAAGTTCAGAATGAAAATGAGACGTGACAATTAAGTGGGCCCACAGTGGCTCGTGCTTTGACTGTTGAGAAAACAACAAGTTAACATCTCACATTCACTGACTGCACCTGTGTGTGTGGCCAACTGACACTAGGTGAGTGAGTCCAACGCCCTAGTAACTATCGGAAAGCAAGCCTCGCCTGCAACTAGATAGAATTATAACACAAATTCCATAGATGTCTCCGCATGCTCAAAACGTTTTCGTCGATAACAGCGTGGCATGATGATGCACACCAGTACTAATACCTTTTTGTCTAAAATGCACACCAGTACTAATCCCATTGAAATCAGAAACTAATTTTATCTATTAAGTGTTTGATCAAGTCCCTGAACTCAAGACAAAATGGAGGGTTATCAGCAGTCGTCAACTCCTAGCTGACACTGTACCTAGTTCACACAGATATTTGCATTTTAGGATGGCATGCAAGAATTTTTAAAAAAATCCACGCCTGGACTAGGTAGGAAACTAGGAACCTTCGGAGTCCGCCACATCACGACCTAGAGACCCTGGCGAGCTGATCCGAACCCAGCCAGGACGAGACAAGTTCAGGTTGTCAAACCGGCTGCGCGCCATCCCCAGGCGAGCTGATCAAATCCTCTGCACCACACTCGTCAGGAACTGCGCGTTCCTCTTGCATCCATCGGATAAGAAACCAAAGGACGTGGTCATTTGTTTGATGTCGCTACTGTCGTGGGCGCACTACACAACTACACAGGCTGCTTGAGTACGTGTTCACAAATCCGAGACATGTGGTTCGAATGAAGCTTATGTACACAGGCTGCTACTAAGATTTTACAGGATACACTTACCAGGAAGTATATGGCGGAGCCGACGACGAAGGTCCAGTAGCGGCCGAGGTATGCGTCGGCGACGTAGGCGCCGAGCAGCGGCGTGAGGAAGACGGTGCCGGACCAGTTGGTGACGTTGTTGGACGCCTCGACGGTGCCCTGGTGGAGCTTGTCCGTCAGGTAGATCACCAGGTTCGACGCGATGCCGTAGTATGCCATCCGCTCGAACAGCTCGTACACTGCATATCATCACAGGATAGAGCCCGTTCGTTGCTCTGCTCAGTCTCGCTCTCGCACGACAGAAAGAAAAATCAAACAAACACGAGCACAAGCTGATGAGCTCCTGCGTACTTACCGACGATGAAGGAGCAGGCTGTCCATCCGCCGCGCAGATCCACGGAGCCGTCCTGCGTGTATTCGCCCACCGGCTCGCCCTTCTCCATGGCGGCCATTGCAAGCAATAAGCTGCCTGCTTCTCGGTCAATCTGTCACACACTCGACTGTGTGGCCTTAAAAGTTCAGCGAGGTAGTAGCTGCTTCCGGGACCTGCATTTATAGACGCCCATTATTGCCGAGCCTGAAGCAGGTCGCTAGCTAGATAAACTGTCCCCACCACGGGCTGCGCGCGTTTATACAAGTGCTAAGCACTGGACAATCTAGTTTCACGGGGGACCGGCACGACAGCATCACTCATCAGCTTACAGGCTGTGGCGGTGAATCGAGACTGTGTGGTGGCTCTTACCTCGCGCGAAGGAACCGGAGCACTCCTTCTGCAGTTGTGCAGCGCCTGTTTGCTACAAGAATTGTGCAGTTGTGTTTGTGTACACCTAGGTTTTTTTTTTTTTGACAATTATGTACACCTAGGTTTGGTACTGCAATATCTAGTAGCTCTGCTCTCGTTGAAAGCACAGCATAGTTTAAGATCGTTATCAAGAAGACATAGCGCTATAGGATTGTGTGTGTGTTCTACTAGGTAAGAAAGAATGGAAGGTACGGGACTGATGGATGCTGAGCCACACGCTTCTGTGATGCGCCACCATCGAAGTCATCTTAACATGATCGGAGCGAGCCATGAATGTGGTTGTCGGCCTTTCACGGTCGAGGAGCACTGCAATCGGACGCTTCTCCCCGGTCGAGAGCCGCCGAGGATCGAGACGTCCGCCCGGTTGGGTTTGTCCGGCGCGGGAACGGCAGCTCAGGGCCGTGCTTTCGGTCGTAGGTGGCCGGGCGGGACCGCCGCCCCGGGCACGATTGCTAACCACCTCACTGAGAGTAACACGCATCTCGCCGCGCAAAAATTCCCCGAAATCATCACGTACGTGCTCGAGGTTTCCGCCACGGTGCCGGGTGCTCGTCGCCGTCGCCAATATGGCCACGGGAAAGAGCGATCTTGGCAAGGCCATTCCGAAAGCGAAAGGGATTGGGCTCGGATCTGCACAAGACGAGCTTCAGTTGACAGCCGCCGGCACATGCATTTGAGCATTTAATTTCGCAGCCACACCATGGCTTGGAAAAAACAAATTATAGGAGGGGTCTTGTACAATACTACTGTCGACACAAATTATGCCAGTGCTAGTACAATTTAGTTTTTTTATATAGAAGAAGGAACAAAACAAAGAAGTTATGATTCAAACATTCCACGACCATGCATTTCTCTGCACAGATTTTTAATATGGTTCGTCGTGTCTGTTTCCGTTTTCCAGCCTGCGTCAACAATCAAACAATGTCCCACCCAAAGATACGGGCTGTGCCTACCACTACTAGATGATCACCGGCTGATCGAAACGTAGCTGTCAGAAGACGCAAGCCCAATGAGCCGCTGCTACTTAGCGTGAAACAACACCACATAACTACTGCTTGCCCAGTGTGACCTGTGCGTGCGAGGTTCCGCACCGGCCGCGCTCGCACGACCAAACGCAAAGGGAGCTGAACCTGATCTGGACGTGAACTAGGCTCCAATTCCCTATTTGATCTCCCTTGTTTGGCTGTCTGTATTCATCTATCCTCCCATCGCTGCCTTTTTCGTTAGGATGCAGATCGAGCCAGGTGGTGACAAGAGAAGCCGTATCATCTCCGATGCGTCACTGAAACTGCCGCGTTTGGGATTGGGAGCTACTAGTGGAGGACGAAAACACAAAACAGCAGCCACGGCGCTTGGTGTGACTGCACGGAGCTGGCCGTCGGCAGGTTCCGCGAGCTACCACAGAAAAACTCATCCGCCGGGCCATCCACCAGTCATCACAGTTCTTTGGTAATGCTCGGATGCAGTGGTACACTCCAAGATTTGGCGTGGCCTTCCGTTTTCCTTGCTACCAATACCAGCACTAGTGCTGCTGATACAAATTCAGCGACAATTTACCCAACGCAGATTCCGAAAGCTCAACCATATCGGTGTACGACGAATAGAAGACAACAGCCATCAGTAAGATGAGGGATGCCTAATCAGAATACAAAGATGTGCATATCCATGAAAAGCAACATCACAACAGCACCAGTGGTCTAGTGGTAGAATAGTACCCTGCCACGGTACAGACCCGGGTTCGATTCCCGGCTGGTGCATTCTTTTCATTTTTTCTTAGTTTTTACAATTTTGCTTTACGATTCCTTCAGATTTCAAATGAACAAACGCAAGGGACAGCTCAAAACCAAAGACTAACCTCGTTCTTTCAGCTCGGGATCGACCAAAAGGAGACGAAGCAGGGTCCGTATCACAGCTCAACAGGGCGTCCGGCGACATGCAGCAGCAGCATCTCCAAAACTCGCGAGTCACGAGCTCTACCCGTCTACAGTGTCGAACAGTCCTGCATCTCCCCGGCTCCATCCGTCCCGGTCTCTGATGGCTGCTCAAATGAGCCTCCGACGGTGCACCCAACGTCCATCTTGTTTCTTGTCGGTGTTTCGGTTTCCACGAGAAGCAAAGCTTATCCATATTCCATCGTGACTTCGTGAGCGGGTTGTGTAGAGTACAGGCTTAGCCCGTCACAAGCATAGTCGTTACTGTATGTACGTGGGCTTTATCGTCTCTAGAGCAGCAATAGAATGCGGCCCATGTGTGTTGTAACTTTCGATTTGTGGAAGTTGCAAAGCGAAGATTCTGGATAATTTCACCCTCTCCACGAGCGCAAGGCGGCGGCACGGCAATTCCCCACCAGAAAAATCACCCTCCCTCGCCGGCTGCCGCACGCGACAATGCTCCACCTCGCCGCTGGCACCTGCCTTTCCACACCACTGCCTCCGAGGCCCACGCTCGGAACGGCGCCTCACCACCACCATCTCCTCGGCCTCCCTCATCTCATTTCCCACCACAGCCGCCGCCGCCGCATCCAAACCAGGCTTCTCCAGCCGCTCAGGGCGGCGGCGGCCCCGACGCCGCCGCCCGCGCCGTCGTCGCGGCCGGCGCGGGACCGCGTGATCGAGTTCGGCAAGCACAAGGGGCAGATGCTGGGCACGCTGCCGCCGTCGTACCTCCGCTGGATGGTGGCGGAGCTCGACTACGGGGACACGGAGCCCTGGGCGCGCCTCGCCGGCGACGTGCTCGACGACCCCGTCTACGTCGACCGCGTCGAGTGGGAGCACGCGCACCGGTTCCTCCGGGGCGACTCCAACTACGACCACGCCTACGACGACGACGGCGACGGCCCACTCCAGGAGATGGCAGAGCGGTTCGGGTGGGACCTCTCCGACGAGGAGGGGTGGGGCCGCCTCGACTTCCGCCTCCTCGGCACATCCTACGGCGGCCGCATCCCGAGAAAGGATGCTCGGAAGCAAAGCGGCAGCAGAAGCGTCCCTGCCGGGAAGGGCTCACTGTTCGACGACGGGTCTGACCTGGACGGCCCAAGGGGGAAGCGAGATGAGAGGAGGGAGCGGATGCGGCTGAGGCGGGGAGAGCAGGTGCAGACGGCCAAGATGGGGATGCTCGGGGTCAATGCGGGTGTGATGGACGACGGCGTTACAGGGGCGCCGAGGAAGGCCCGGATCAGGACCGCCAAGAAGGAGATTCTGGGGTTGGGTCGGGGCAGCCTCGCCGGCGATGTGCTTGACGAGAAGAGGAAGGCAGGCAAAGGAGGCCAGAGCGGCAGCCCGTTCCCCGGGCGGCAAGCATTCCTCGACAAGGTCAAAAAGCTCAAAGATGATATGTAGCTTGCGTATGACAATAGGATGATTTGTACATGTAAATTCCACCAAAAATGAATTTAGCTGAGGTCCAGGGAACTGAACAAATATTTATTTTGCATCACTTCTCTGAAGCTGCTGTTGGTGACAAAATTACCTCAATCACCTTTGCTCATTTCGCAAGTATCCTATATCCATTTAAAGTAAGTACTCTGCGCTTTCAGCCGAAACTAGGATCTAATATCATCAGAAATAATTATTGTAAAGATTTTTGAAGTAACAAATAAATTTAGATTTAGCTTTGGTTGGGGTGCGCCAGGCCCTGCCAGTAGTGCAACGGCTGGGCGACACTTGAGGGCCCCAGTGGCAAGACACTGTGATGGACCCTCCCCCACAAAAAATAAATTTAATATCGAAGTGGACACATGGCCCACATATCAGATATTAAACTGATAAGAACAGATACCACACTTGATCTTAGCCAAAAGGCCGAGAAAGGTATGCTTTGGTTTGTGCCCCGGCCTCTCATTATGTAGTCGGTCTCCGCCTTCCTGTTGTCTTGTGAAGGGATGTGGTACTAAAACACACTCTGCGCTCCCTCCGGCTGGTTGAGATGGTGGGCCGCTGAAGTCCTATTATGTTTGTTGTTGGGCTTGTTTTCAATTTTTACTACGCTGAGGCTGAGCTAAGGAGCAGCGGCTCAAGGCCCAACGGATAACTCAATTCCGAAGTCGCAGCAAAACTTGAGTACCGGACAAGAAAGGCAGAACTTTGATGTGTCAAAAAAAAAGTACGTAGTAGGTTAAAGAAAAGAAGAAGTAATACGTTTTAAGAAGAAAAAAAAGTCATGAACTCTGAGACCAATACATTCCACATACAAACGTGCACTCTTTTTATGAGATCCATGTTCACAAGTTTTTTTTTTCTTTTATGAATTGTGAGGTCTGTATTGACAATCTAACCTGGCTTAGTTCAAAGCTTGACTCGCATTTCGTAAGCTGATCGTTAGTAACTCAGTCTAGACTCTAGTCACCAGTCACCTACTTACTAACAGGTGACTACATCTGATTTTAGCCCTTTAATGCGAACTGAACAAAAATCTTCGTTGCTTTTCTATGCAAAGCCGGTGAGGCATATGTGCTGCTGACTCTACCGATCATAACTGTTCATTGACTTTCCATCCCATAGAAGGTTTCCATTCATTTTTTTAAAAAAAGAGATTAAGTGGGCAAACGGGTGGAAATACCATGACAAACCTTGACAGCAACCAATAATTTGGCGCTGTCAACCTTGTCTAGTGAAACTTTTTAGTAATCACACTCGTTTCATGCAAAGTTTATCCCCCTTCATATAAGACCTGGTCTTTTGTGTTTTGAAGCCAGCATCGACAACCAACTGTATACGTTAACATGCTATATAAAAAGTCATTTAGAGACAGAAGAATTCTTGCAACTTTAATCTTTAAGTGGAAACTCCCTGTTACTCCTTCCGGATTTAAATTGTTGACGTAGTTGATTTTTTTAATTACGTTTGATCATTCGTTTTATTTAAAAAATTTAAATATTTATTAGATATTTTGTTATAATTTATTTTATCTCTAAAGAAAGTTAAAACCTATCATATAATTTGTATATTTAAATAAATATTTTAAATAAGATGAATGGTCAAATATAGTTAAAAAAAGTCAACTGCGTCAATAATTAAAATTCGGAGGAAGTACAATTTTAAAATAAATCCCGAGATTCAACTAATCAACCTATCAGAGCATTGATTGGGTGATCGGCTGTCAAAATTCAGTCCAACGACACAAATTATAATATGGTTAGGTGACACGGGAAGTGGAAGAGTGTACACCTTATAAGTTAGAAAGTTACTAGTCCTTTTGTGCACGCGCCACAACATACTAACAATGTTTATTAAAAGAAATGTATACCACACATCAAACTTTTATTTTTTATATCCGCTTTGTTCATACGTGACTTGCACATGCAAAGATTTATACATATAACATGTACTAAATAATTTTATGACATCAAGTATTATAAATCATTAAAGGTAAAAGGTACTCCTCTATTATGATATTATTGTCGCCGGCTAGCTCAACTTTGAGCAAACCAACGACAACGACAACAAAAACAAAACGGAGGGAGTATAGTGTATAATTGAACAATATTTAGATAATAACACTCAAGTGTGACATTTACTAACAATAATTGTGTGAATAGGGAAAAATTACTTAAGATCAAGAAAAATGGAATTAATAGCACCATATGTGTCCATGTCATATGTGTTTGTCCAAAATTGTAGCTGTTTACCATTCACTTCATCTCACTGATACATCGAGTAATAATGACACTAAGGATCATTTGCTATAGAATAATTCTAAAAGTTTCATCTTTGTCATGCACTGTTCAAATTCAATTATGCATCGCAACACAACTATTATATTGCATTCTCAGTTTCAGTTTCCACTGTTGCAAAATCTTCTTGTTTCATGCAATAATCGTATCGCCTCTTGAGATGAGCGTAGCCTAATGAAATGTCCTCTGCAATGAGAGAATCGCCTTTTGAAATATCTTTTACACCTTGTGCACATCCTGCTCTTTACCTATTGTTCCTCAACATGGAAATCAAATAACCAAAATATTAAAGATCAGATAAAGTAATAACCCATCACAAAATAGAATGGTCTATTAGTCAGATAGAAAAAGATTACTTATGATTACATAGTCCAAAAAGTACTTTCTCTTATCCTACCAAGAAAAAAAAGAAAAATACGTCCTCTTACATTTTGAGCATAACGGCACAAAATCTGAGAGTTCGAAGTGAAATCTTATCGGGGCAAATTATCTTGCAGACATTGTTCGAAAATCACATGTCAAACAGGCCCGGCGAGGGTATATGGCTTTCGAAGTTAGCAGCCCAGAAAACCCTACACTAGTGGGCTGTACCAAGGTTGGCCCATACCCACGGCCGCCTCCGCTCCGCAAAAGCCCTCTTGCGTAAAGACTTCGCGATCCTCGCATTTTCAGCCGGTGTCGTGGCGGCGCTAAGGGTAGTTTCGTCTTCGAGGTCATCCAAAATCCTAGCCCAGCGGATCTTTATAAGTAGCGAACCCGGCGAAACCCTATCGATCGGGTCCAACACCAGCCGCCGCCATGTCGAAGATACTAATGCAGGGAGGGGAGGTTCCGCGGGGAACAAGTTCCGCATGTCACTGGGTCTGCCGGTGGCTGCGACGGTGAACTGTGCCGACAACGCGGGGGGCCAAGAACCTCTACATCGTCTCCGTCAAGGGCATCAAGGGGCGCCTCAACCGTCTCCCGTCCGCCTGCGTCGGCGACATGGTGATGGCCACCATCAAGAAGGGGAAGCCCGATATCCGTAAGGTCATGCCCGCCGTCATCATCCGCCAGCGCAAGCTCTTTCGCCGCAAGGACGGTGTCTACATGTAGTTCGAAGGTAAGGATATCCATATCACACCTCGCCCAAATTTAAGGACACTTAATTGATCTCAGACTTGCACCACTTAGTTCACGTCATACTTCTTAGATGCAATGTGAAATTAGTTTTTGTTTGACGGGAGGGCTTAGGCCTTCTAGCTTTGCTGGAGCAGACTTCACAGTGTCTGCACATTCCGGAGCAAACGTCATATATTAAAGCCTTCTGATGTCGAGGTCTCCTTTGAAAGTTTATCTTTCATGGAGATAATCCATCAGAGGGCAGCCTCATATTCCATCGCCTTGTGTAGCGGCGTTGCTGCCATGAAAATCTGGGACTGGCCATGAGGCGCATATTCTCCATCACACTGCTATTTTTGTTTTTTTTTTGTTGTATTTTTCAATTGTGCAGCTTGTTTATTTCTCAATTTTCATGTATATGTTTCTACATCGAAGTATTGAATTAGTATGGTAGTACAGATCTCCTTGATCCAAAGTAATCCAATTTTCCTGTTTGACGGTTGGACATCCATACCCTTCAGCTTTTTATGGAGCAGACATCTCAGGTTTGTATATTCCTAAGCAAACGTCATAAATTAAGCCGTCGGATGTAGAGGTTTTCCTGTGGGAATTTCTCCATTCGAGGGTGGTCTCATATTCCATCGCCCTTGGTAGCGGCGTTGCTGCAATTAAACTTCGGGACTGGCCATGAGACAAACATTTCAATTTGGCATGTCGCTAGAAGCTTTTTGTTTGTAGTTTGTAAGCTGTTCAAAGGCCAGGGAGGCTTCTCCTAATTTTGCTAGTTGTAGTATCACTGAATGACGGGAGGACTCCGAGGTCCTTTAGCTTTTGCTGGAGCAAACACTACAATGTTTGTATATTCCTATAAGCAAACGTCAGAAAAGAAGTTTTTGGTGTTGAGGTTTCCTTTTGAGGATTTTTTATCTTTGAAGGGATTACTTCCATTTGAAAACGGTCTCATATTCCATTGCCTTGGGTAGTGGCATCGCTGCAGTGAAACTTTGGGACTGGCCATGAGACATATATTTCAAAATTTTGAAAGTATCTATGTTTCTTCTTCGCTGTCTTTTTTTTGAACCTCGGAATGCCATTCTTCATGTTTTGTAATGTGAACTATTTAGATGGCTTCTCTGTACCTGGAATATAACTGTGCTAGTCTTTTTGTAATATTTCAATTGAGATTTCATCATCACATCATTTTAACTCAGTGGAGCAACTTATCATTTGCAGATAATGCTGGAGTGATCGTGAATCCTAAGGGTGAGATGAAAGGTAAAATGAGAGTAACCTTTCAAGTTAAAAAGCTGGCCGATGCTTTTTCATCAACTTATAATGTCAATTGTTTTGCAGGTTCTGCTATCACTGGACCCATTGGTAAGGAGTGCGCTGACCTTTGGCCTAGGATCGCTAGTGCTGCAAATGCCATCGTTTGAGAGCTTGTTTGAATGACTGCTGTATGACCTCGTTACCAGTTGCAAACCTTGATGCTAAGAGAAGTGTGGAAGTTCTATGTTGATCCTTTTTGTTTTAGTCATTGCAGTTTTGTAGTGAACGGAAATCAGTCTACCCATGTTGGGCATGGTCAATATAACTCTTGTCTACCATTTTTTGGAATCCCTCTTGTGGAATTTGCTTGGGTGTGACGGTGTGTACATGCTCTTTGTTCTGTTGCAAACTTATGTTCAGTTTGGCCGTTGGCTATCTATGCCAATCATGGATTATATATGCGTGTTGCCTGATATTATATATGCATGTTCGTTCAGCGTTGAACGTTGCACTGACAATTATGCTTGTTGCCTTTGATAACTTGTTATATAAACATTATTTCTGTGTCTATGCTAATTTTTTAACATGTTCTGCTACACTGCTTGCAATATTTGATCATCTGTAATTTAATTCCGGCCTCCAGCTATTCCCTGCAATTCTGGTCGCGTTTCAATCAAATCAGGTAATTCTGGTCGTGATTCAATCAAATCAGGTCATTTGTCGATCCAAATTAACTCCTGATTTAGGAACTGAATAATCAGCTGGATATTTCTTTCCTTTGCAAATTTGCAAATTAACATTGATATATGCACTTAGCTCAGTCGGCCACATGGACTGGTTGATAAATTAACAGGAGGGCAGCTTGACCGCTTCCTCTTTTCGTTATATAAGCAAAATCACTAGTTGTGTTTTTCCAATCTATACTATCTACATAGCGCTACTTCACAATTTTGGTCGAAGCTGTGCTGCCTGGCTGTGCACAATCGCTATCGCTGTTGAGAAACACTGCAATGGCGAAAGACTCGAGTCGAAGTAAAGAATGTACAGGCCCTCTGTGATGCCCACGAGCCTCAGCACTGTCTCGCTCTTTTTCGCGCTCTGAAAGGGAAGAAGAATAAAAGAATCAGAAACCATTATAGGACAGTGAGTTAATCGTCACAAAAGATACGAATCATAAAATTTTACTGCAATGAAATTCAGTGTTACCTTGACTGATAGCTCTACGGATCTGCTGTCCTGAGACTCTGCTTCAGGCAACAAAGCACAATTCTCATCGTCCAACACTCTTATAGGGCATCCAAGATCCCATCCGCCGCAGTCACAACGCCCCCCAGATCTCCATCTCTCGATGAGACCTGTCGGGCCGCTGTTCTTTGAGATCGTGCCACCATGGTAACCTCTTGGGACAACAGCGGTTATAGACATTCTAGCACCCTTTTGGTTCTGATCATCAGTGCCTTCATTGCCTTCTGGATGATTTGGTCCTGCCTTCTCAAGGAACTTCAGACCCCATCCACCAACAATAGGTTTCTTCCGGCAAACCTGCTGTTGTTCTCTCACGACAATTGCTGCTATCTCCTGGTTGGTCGGCAATTCATCAGCGTTGAGGTTTGTCAAGTCTGATTCTCTAGCACTAATCATTTCACCTTCAAATATTTCAGTCAAGTTGTCAAACTGTTGAGAGCAGCGTTTGCCAAATTTCAACGCATGTTTAGGACTTGAGGAAACATTGCCAGTTCTCATAATTTCTGCCACTCTCTTGACAATTCCCTTCTCTTTTGAAAAATTGTAAGAGCTACGCATTTGCCTCATATAGTCATCAGGTGAACCATACAGAACAAACTCAGTTTCCACAAGATTCGATTTATCTGAGTTCAGAACCAGAGAACTTGAAACCTTCATCTTGCCAACAAGTCTTGACACATTGCTTATGTGACCCATCCAATCTTTTCTTCCTTGCTCTCCTGAATGGAGCATGTAGACATAATCGAGGGCCTTGTCATGGTCCTGTACCTTGATTGGGTTTGCAGTGTATGCTGCAATAGGATTGTCCAGTGACAGTTCGAAGTGAGGGAGCCCGTCCTTCCATATGCACTGTAGAAGACCAGCACTGAGAGATGAAGGACAGTGAGATAGAATAGGTTGATCTGACCTCATGGATGCCGGGATCTTCTCATGCATGCTGATCTCAATTGTGCTTTTCTTCATTGGCGATGCCCCAGGGGATGAGGTTTCCCATGTCTCTGGAGATATGAGTTTGAGTATCTCTGACTGTGTTATGATATGCGATTTCGACCGAGTTTTTCTCAGCTTGTATCCTGGCAGCAAATGTGATGGGCTTTTTGGTCGTATCTTTGCATTCACAAGAGCATGTAAAGAGTCCAGTACCATCTTCTCTGAAGGACCCAGATTTAAACTCCCTTGGCTGACCCCATCACTAATCAAGTCATCAAGATCACTCACATTGTGGGTTCTTGTTGGGTGCCTCAGGCTTCTGATGAGGAACTCCAAGATCATCATCTTGGCCGGAAGTGCAGGGTAAACACTGGAATGGGGTGCATCGCCATTGCAACAACACGATGGCATATTGCATGACTGACAGCTCTTGCTTTTCTTCTCATCTGAATCTGATGACAACGGCTGGTTGCAGTTCATGTGGCGCAGATTAGACTGAATCACAGATGAAGCAACGGGGGAGTCTTGTTCTTCTTTTGACCGCCCACTGAACTCTGGAATTGCAGTCTTGTCATGTGAGTCACTTCTACTTTCCATGTAGGCCAGTTCCATCTTTGTTCAAGAATATAGTACTGAAATGCAGTAAACAAATCTTTGATCACCTTCACAGCAATATCATAAAATGTCGTTCAGTCTGCAGGAAAAACAAAATTGGATGAACAAAACGTGCTTTGCATTTACAGGAATCCTGTTTGGTTCTGTGATGACAAGGAAAGCCGTTTCTTTTTTTTAAAGGAAACTATGGCGGGGGGAGCTTCCCACCTGAATTTCTTCATTGAACAATGGGGCAGCCGTTTCTAAATTATGAGGCTAATAAAAAGAGCTGAAAATAGGGCAGGAGATTTCCCTAAGTTGTGGTCAGATATATTGCAATGAAAAGAGAGGACCCTTGTTTTAAGTATAGAAATCTGTCACCTCATTATACATTGGTCGAAACATGTAACATGATTTCATGGTTGACCAATTAAACGGGTTTGTTAAAAATGCTAATGATTAACAGCTGCCAGGCAAGTGCCCATGTGACGTCTTTGATTTCCCATTTCTGTGCTGAAAATAGGTTTAACAATGGAAGGTTTTAGCCATGGAGTGGTGAAGGAGTGCTCCTGCAAAAAGCTTGGCATCTCCATATACAATTGTACTAATACTAACCAAACTTCTTGTTTCCTTACTAACTAGCTATAACCAGTGACCCCAAGACATAAAATCTTTGCCAGTACTTTGGGAATACCATAAAAATGCCAATTACACCACACATTCAACACTTCCGCGGTATGACCATCGCGTACACTAACACATCTAACTATGTAAGGCTTTCCTTTTCCGTAACAGCAAAAGCAAAAGGGGGCATGCCAGTACTAATTGTACTTCGTAGCTTAAAATGCAAGGCTCATACTAGCTAATTTACTGCCGTCTCCTATCGAATCATTGGGTAAGGATACAAGGAAATACTAGACACTAGTACTTGCTAACATTCTGACAAGGATGGACTGCTCTGTAGCATGAGTAGGTGAACAGGGGACAACTACAGTACCAACTAGGTGCTTGAATTATGCTAAGGAAACCATATGAATCACTGACCTCTGATCCCCTCGAACATGACGAACTGGGGCTTAGGAAGAAAGAGGTCAAGAAGACTCTCCTGTTAATAAGTTCATGATGTGTATCGACTCAACCACATTAAAGGAAAGAAAAGATGCAATAAAACAAAAAGTTGCAGCCCCTCCCACGCAGCAAAAGCCCAACCGAAAACGATGACCTTAAATGCATTCATCAGCGGCTTAAAGAACGGGAAAATCACTTTGTTGCACCATGCCTTTAACACGACAGCAGACGAAAGCCTACACCATGCGCGAGAACGCAAAAGATGCAGGGAGAAATTAAACATCCTTCACAACAGTAACGAAGCTGAATAAAACACGCTAAACATGCACCATTCAGTCGAAAGTAAAGAGAAGTGGAATGGACGCAGCATCAGATTCCTCACCTCTGAGATCAAAGCGCAGCACCGAAGCAATCACTGCCTCCCAACATCCCAACACATACGAGCGGCTCCTCTTCTCGATCCAGACAGTGCACTTGTAATGTGAAGAGCACAAGAACAGAGCAACTGAACAGGGGGCTAGTAGAGATGATATATATGTAGAGAGAAGAACCAGGGCCAACCAACGAGCAGATAGACGATGACTGACCAACCGAAGCTAAAAACAAGATTAGGTGAAGAGGACGCGGGGGCTAGACCGAACTAGGATCGGCGGGACTAAAAAGAGCATCAAGCCGAGGCGCAAGACTGCCGCTTACTAGAACAGAGCGGATGAGACAAAGCGCTCAGCCTTTTCCGCACCAACAACACCCCCAACAGCAAGCAAGAACAACTGGAAGAAGGAGAAGCGAAATGGAACCCAGCCGGCGAAGACGAGGATGGAGACGGACGGGAAGACGAGGCTTGACTTCCAGAATAGAGGGCGGCACGGGACTACAGGAGAGAGAGAGAGAGAGAGAGAGAGGCTTGAAAACTGCCGGCTTTACTCCTCTCTCTTTTCATTAACAAGACGACGGCATGTCTGGCTTTGGACTGTCTGTGGGGCAGCAGTTTCTTTCCATGGCTGCCTGCGACTGCGACTGCATACGCATGCAAAGCTAAGAAACAACCGGCAGCGGAAAAGGATCGAAACGCCAGCCGGATCAGAGGTTCAGGGCAAGCCTTTAGTGCGTCGCGTAACTCCTCGCCATTAAAAGGCTGGTCGAGAACGGCAAGGAGTTATGGCCGACCGAGGAAGAAGCAGAACGTGAGCTGAGGCAGAGAGAAACCAACTGCAAGAACCCGAGTTCCGCGGAAGAATTGCAGTTGGTGGTGGGAGGAGAGATGGGGCGACCATGTGAAACGAGGACTAAACAATTGTGCAGCTGGTAGGGCAGAAGACCGCAGCGGCCAAGAAGTGGCTTTGAGGCACTAAAAAATCTGGCTTTTGCTCTGGGTTTAGTTCTCGACGCGCGTGTTTCAGTCCTTTGATTGCGTGCTTGTAGGGTAGTAGGTTCTAAATTCTATAGAAGTTGTTCTTTCAAAAAATATTCTACAGATGGCGTGCGGGGAATTTATTCGCCCGTTTGGGGCTGGAGCCGAGCGGTTACAGTGTAGGAATTTGATAGCGCTCGGCTGACGCCTCCCCTCTGCATCGTGCTCCTTGCCGAACGTTGCGGCTTGGACTTCGGCGTAGTGGAGGGGGCCGGCCGGGCGAAGAGGACAAGGCGACGGGGTCACGAGCGGCGCGTAGGGGGAAAGGGGGAGGCGCTTGTTTTGCGTGTTGGTCCCTCTGCCGTTGGCCAAAATTGGTCTCTTTTTTTTTCTGCATGGTGCTAGTACTTGCTTTTAATTTGCACTTTCTTACAAACTCCAATTTTCAATCCGTCCTGCTTGAATGCTTGGTATCCGCCAACTATATGTTGAGAAAGAAAAACGTGATATCTGAGAGAATTTATGAACGTTGCACAAGAACATTGCATTAAGGATGTTCCTGACTTTCCATGCGAAAAAAGAAAAGGATGTTTCTGACTGGTCAGCCCTTTAATTTGAACATCCCAAGTAGTAATAATACGAGTACAGTTTTTCTTCACAGAACAGTATGGTCCCTGCACAAAACAAGAATCTTTGGTACAGTAAGAAGGAGCGAAGCATACGTGTACGTTTAGTCACGCACCTCTCGTCTGTTCCTCGAGGCGCCTACCTCCACCAACGCGACGACGCTAACGGCCACTTCCCGGCCGGACCCAACCCATGCGTTCAGTCAGGTTCAGTCTTTGTTGTCATCTGCTGCTTTTCATCGCGTTTTCACCGGGCCCTTTGACCATGTACCTACGAGGAAGATGACATTGCCGTGGAGGAGAGGATTCTTTGTGACAGGGGCTGGCTGGAACCGTGATATTTTTTTGTGGGTGAAGTTCCTCCGTAAAAAAACCAGAAGCACAAGTTCTGGTGAAACTGAACATAGGTTTGGAATGTTCAGAATGTTGAACCAGTCCATCAGTCCGTCGATGGTGCTAGTACTTGACCTATTCAGACTGTTTTCAGTACAGTAGAGCTTTGTGGAATTGATGATTCATTGTACTGTGCACAACGGTATTGGATTTTTCAAAAAACTGATTTCTGTGGAAAGATAATGTTGCGATACAATTATTTAATTCCTTCAAATACAATAGCTACTTTTGAAACGAGCGAGAGTGGAAAATGACAGGTCGTGTTTCCACTGAACTGTGATGTGAGGTAACGCACCCACAAAGAACGGGTCAACATCTTCTCCTTGTTTTTTCTTTCAATTGTGCATGTACTACCATTTGAAACAGGTGTGACGATAGACCAAAACGGATTGGGAACAGACACGCTCCCAGGCAGATGAATAACGTTCAAAATCTCAACGGGTACTGGCCACAACCAGGCGTGACGAAGGATGGTAGTGCCTAGTGGTCGTGGTATGAACAGAGACTCCGCGTGCAGTGAGCTGGCTCCAATCTGACCACGAAAATTTGTGTTTTTGACAGCCACGATCACCACGTCTGCCACTATCTCTGTTGCCGTGGTAAGTGCAAGATCTCGATCTTCAAGTGGGATCAAAAGCAGTGACGAGAGTGACATGCATTACCGACGTGCCGACGAAGGGTCGATTCACCCACGCAGACGGCAGTAATTATCAAGTCTATCTAGTATACTACTAGTACTAGTTTACAAGAGTACTAGAGATGTACTAATATTCTGTAGCTCGATGCAATTAAAAAGACACTAGTCACGTTTACACATGCTCGGACTGCTCTTGTGAACGAACCTTCAATCAGGCTCGGGCGTGTAGCCTAATTTGCACAGTAGTGCCAAAATTCTCAGTACTAGATAGCATCAGAGATTCGCAATCACCTTATGTTAGGTACCGTCCTAAATCCGAATCCACATGGCGTAGTCATGACTAGTGAAATCTCTCTTCTCGAGTTTTCTTGTTGCCCCTTCCGTTCTCTTCTCTGCTGTTACTGTTGGACATGCAACGCATTTGGCAGCAAAATAGTCATGTTATATATAATTTCAAACCTTGGTAAGTTACTAATATAAAGCGACGTGGCCATGACATGAGTGCCATTATTTCGCGGACAACACCTGTCTTACTTGGAGCTATACTGGGTATTTGACTGATAATCCTGCACTGTCCCTGTCAGGTCAAGCAGAAGAGCAAATTTCCTATTTGCCATTGGAAATTATGTTGTTCTTTTATTTGCCATCGAAATTTTACACTTCGCCTATTTGTCATCGAATTAAAATTCACTTCTCTTATCTGTCACTCTAATCACTTCAGTTGTTAGATTATTGTGCTTCCATTGCAGCATTGGTTGTCCTTAAGTAGAAAAATAGATTCGCCTCGATATGTACTATATGTCAAAAAAAATTTAAAAAATTTTGACAAAAATTAGAGGGAATATTTTATTTTTTACTCAAAATTATGTCAATTTTTCATTCAAAAAATTGAAATCTTATTTTAGCATAAAATACACATTAAGACAAAACTATTTTGATATCATAGTCTGAATGTTGCTGTGACAGAATTAAAACTTTTTATGAGTAAAAATGATCCGAATGGCAGATAAGAGAAGTAAATTTTAATTCGATGGCAAATAGGAGAAGTTCAAAATTTTGATGGCAAATAAGAGAAAAGTATAATTTTCAATGGCAAATAGGAAATTTGCTCCAAACAGAATGGAGTAGTAAACCAAACAACAACTGGGAAAGCTTACCATTGTTGACGGTTCCATAATAACTGGCAAAATTAAAGATTGTCGACAAGCACGAAACTGAAAGGAAATTGGCGTTGTTAGTTGTTACTGGCCTTTCTCTTTCAATTCAAACATCGAGGAAATTGACGGTTCCATTGTTGACGGTTCCATATCCGAGACCTTTCTCTTTCAATTCAAACATCGAGGAAATTTAGACCAACCCAAATAAGGTTTGTCATCGGCGGCGCCATCATCGCTGCTCTCCATTACTGGCCTGACATGACATCCTCCTCGGGAATACACAATACGAGCGGTGAGCGACGGTGCTTCTCCAGCTGCGCGCAGAGATTAATTAAAGAAAACAGAGGAGAAGGACGATTGCGTGCGAGCTGGTCAAAGACAAAGTGTACCGTGAGAACGAAGTGCTCTGTTTCATGCGTGTTCAGTGTTGACTAATTGCGTGTCACAAGTGCAAGCAGAATAGGATAAAGATAACCACCGCAACTGACAGTACTAGCATATGGCTCAGAACCCTTCATTGCTGATTAAGGTCAAGGTCCAATCATCATCATCATCATCATCCCCGGCGCGTACTGAACAGCATACGAACACGGCGACCAATCATTCATCACTAACGTACATGTCCGGCTCTGATCTGCAGGCCGGCAAGTGGTTTGCAAGTCTGTACTTGCAGCCGCTGCAACTGCGCAAGTGCAGCAACAACACCGGCAGCAAAGTCCGTACGTAGCGTGTGATCGTTAGGTATCCGGATAGAAATGTGGTATCTGCCGAGCTTTCCGGGTGGCTTGTCCGGCCGTTCTACGCAACCGTGTGTGTGTGTCATCGATGTGACCTGTACCGCAATTTCAGTTTCTCTGTCACGAAGCAAGCACCAACGGCGCCGGACAAATCAGACGGAGGTGTGTACTCGTCGTCGGTGCGAAAATCGCCGGAATATGTATGTGGTGTCGAGAAGGTACCGTGGCTTCGGGAGGACATGCGGCAAAACTTAGCTTCAGTTTGTGATAGCGAATGGTGACACCTCACTGACTCGTATGTCCAGTAACGGCTATTGGATTGGTCTCGTGTTGTTATCTAAATCATTTGATCTAGTCACGTACGTTCACGTCGAGTGATCTGTTGCTCATCACGGTGCCTGCAGTTGGAAGAGCGTTTTCATCAACGTCTCTCTCTGCATCGAGTGAGGAACAGCTAGCTCGTTTGTCGCAAATTTCCTTCAGTTTCGTGCTTGCATGGCGTCCACGATTGATCGATCTCCAGGAAATTCCTTTGCTGCTGTTATGATTGAATTGAAGCCCAATCAAGGTTCCAGCACTGCCACGGCAACCAGCGTTTGAAGCCCATTCATTAGAAACACGCCAGATTTGGGCCTGGGTCTAGATGCTTCGCGGTTCCAGAGCATGTCGATGTCGTGACACACATTTTGAGGGCCTTTGCACGGTGGCGTGGACCAGTTCCGATCCATGGCCCTGCCTTGCGTTTGCGTGGATGGTGAAATTTTGTTGGGATGCCATAGTTTCTGTCGAGGAGCTTGTACTCGTCCAAAAAATTTTTTTGGAGGTTTCTGCCGAGCACGGGAGCCACGAACATCGCGTTCGTAGCGCGCCAGCCGAGCCAAGTTTTACCGTTGCTGGTCCGTGCACGGATATGCCGCTGCGCCGTGGGCATCAAAGCCGGTGCTGCCGTGGCCGGGTTGGGCATATCCCACGCGGCCGGAATCAGCACCTCCTCTTCCGCAACGGCATCGTGCTCGTGCCGCCGGGTTCCCACATCACACCCGCAGAGGTCCAGGTCAGCCCAAAAACCCGCCACACGTTCCACAAGCAACCCGGGGGCTGTAACGCGCGATCGCGGCCGCGTCCACGTCACGCCTCGCCATCCATCATCCCCTTCGTCTCCACTCGCGACCTTTTTCCCCTCCTCGGCTGTTGGCTCCCGGCCTTTCCACGTCCTCTCCGCCCCCATCCCCTCGCGCGCCTCCTATGGCCTGCGCCTCCACGCGAGGGCCGCCGCCGCAGCCATGCCGCCACCCGCGCTCCAAATCGCGGCCGCCGCGACCTCCGCGCTCGGCGTAGCGCTGGGGGTGCGCCTCCTCGTCGTCCTCTCCCGCTCCAACGCGCTCAAGCCGCTCGCCGCCGCCACCTCCGCCGCCGCCGCCGCGCTGCGGACGCCGCGGGCGCTGGCCGCCGCCACGTCCCCCGTCGCCGCGCTCCTCGCCGCCTCCAAGGCCGCCACCAAGTCCTACAAGGCCGCGCGCACGCTCGACCCGGCCTCGCGCCTCCCGTCGCTGCCCTCCAACAAGCGCCTCAAGGCCGCCTTCGCCGCCGCCTCGCTCCTCCGCCTCATCGCCACCGCCGCGCCCGTCCCCGCGACCTCGCCCGCCGGCGTCGCGGTGCTCGCGGTACTCAAGTCCGGGTACAAGCTGTCCAAGAATACGTCCAAGATCGTCGAGGGGTTCCTCGGCCTCCAGGTGCACAAGGGGTTCAGGAACGTGGTCGACGCGCTCGGGGTGGTCGTCAAGGTCGCCGTGATCACCTCCGAGGTCGCCGTTTGGTTCGGTTTTCGATGTTGGGGCGATGGACGCGGCAGCTGCGTCCGGTTCCTCGGCTTCACAAGGCCGACGAGTCTAGTCCTACTTGGGTGTAGCAAGTTTGAGCCCCCTCAAATTGTACTCTCAGACCCAGGGATAGTTGAGTTGGAGGGCGAGGGCTACCAATTGGAGCAGCCAGGGGGCTCAGAGCTGTTCTCCCTAGCCGTGCCCGTGCCCCAGGTGAAAAAATTTGTGTGTTAGTAGAATACAGTTGCTGTACATTTCCCTGTATATCAGATAATGTAGAGAGGTCTTTTTCATTGAGTGCATGTACTCCCTCCGTTTTATATTGTTGTCGCTAGGACAACAATTTTAGATCAAATTTCAACTAGAATTCTTTGTCCTAGCAACAACATTTTAAGAACAGAGGGAGTATATTAGTTCTTGTACCTCAGGCAAGTTTGCCAGAAGAAACTGTTCATTAATTTCTTTTCTTCCAAATGCATCGATTTTATAAATGGAATTGTGCATCCAAATACATCTTGATATCAAAATTCTAACTCTTCTCCAACTTGGTATTATGCTAGAGTTGCAATTTAGATATTCCCAGTGTGAGGTGGACATTGTTTTGATATTTGATGTTTATGGTCAGCTCAGTTGGAGGTTTGCAATTGGCAGTACCACTATCTTCAAAAAGTATATTTTCGATGTTGTGTGTCACTTTCACCCTGGTTATCGAAAATGGCTGGGAGGGTGCTTAAACTTCAGGGGATTCACTATTCTGTAGTTTTATTATTCTTGAATAGCTCAAATGAAACTTCAGGGGATTCGCTATTTTTCATGGACATGGTAACTTACCGGCATGTTGTTGAGCCTTACTAAACTCATGCTGTATAGTGCTAACTATATCCAGTTCATTTTCTTTTTCGTCTGGTGACCTGAATATCTTTTCTTCCTGTGCAGAGCAAATATCAACTCATTTATGCCTTTTCTCTGCACCTTTAAATTTTGAAACTCTTTTGCTAGATAGATATCTCACTACTCGAATCAGCTATCATTTTAGTGGAATGACATTAACTGTGACCTGTGTTTCCTTTTTTTTAAAAAAAATTAATCTTATTCATCTCTATCACTGGTTCTGACTTTTGAGCCTTCTGCACATAGGAGCACAGGGCTAAAAAGCAATTGGGGTGGCACACTATAATGTTCTTTTTACATGGATTATGCTTTGTCACCATTCTTTTGAGATCATGGTAATATACCACTGCTACATGCTTTCCCGTGGACATTTGGGCATACCAAACCTATACTCTGCAGAATAATAAATGGTGAAGTAACTTTTGAAGCTCATTATTTCTATTAAGACAAGGACATAATTCTATGTACAAATCACAGTTCTGGAGACTAACTACAACATTCACTTGTGGGAATGACAAACAGGTCAAAATAGATTGATATAAGACACCAATCCTACGTTTACTTGAACTAAAGTGCCTGTCCTGCAAAAGAGATTCTAAAGACGTAGCCTTATTACAGGAAAGGAAAGCTGTGCATGGTTGCACAAATGGAAACAAAACACTGACATTTTTAGTCTGTGTGGTTTAGACTTGAGAATTATATCCAGGATTCAATGTTGCATCTGTACTTGTAGTTGTAGGAATTTAACCCACTAAAATGTGCAAGAATATCCGAACTGTCAAGCATGTCTTCTTCTTTCATATGCTCCTGAAAAGGGTAAATAAATCCTGTTAGTTATCTGCATAGAATCGACCAGCGTTTTTGTCTGCATCATGAGAAATACAAGAATATGAACAGAAACCATGCTTCAGTCGTAAAGAAGCTAGTGATAACTTCATGACCTCAAATCTAACCCTACAAGCTTGTACCATTCCACCTTTTTGTCCTTAACACATCAAACTGGCTAATATATAAAATAATGGAAAATAGGAAACTGAAGAGTTACGTATTCTGTGAATTGTCTGATGTCTCTAAAACGCAGTAAGTGCATTTTCACTGAAACTGTTTGTTATAGTCTTTTATTAAATTGGCCTATAGTACTGACAAGACAGTGTAGGATGCTTGAAAACTTACGATTTGTCCATAGTGCTCATGATGTTGGGAGTTTGATATTGTTGCTTCACATAGTTCATCATTCTTAGCAAACCTTCCGCGGACACGAGGCCTGCTATCCGCCAATGTTTTTCTACATGCATACTGAATATGGTGTTGTGTCAGCACAGTTGTATCGATAAGGTCTCCATGGACAAATACAACTTCTACTGATATGCTCAACAGTACCTTTATTTTTTTGCTGAAGTTCCTCTGGTTACGTTTCTTTATGTATCTATGAATCTTTTCCTTTCTTTCTTCAGGTGATAACCGGGTAACCTTAAACGTGGGATCTTCCAAACCGGATAACTCTGTTTGAGGCAATGTTGATGGACTCTCACTGGATCCGTTTGCAAGGTGCTGGTTATTTCCTCCCACCTGTTCAGTTCATATAATCTTGAGTAAGAAGCCAAGGTCACTTCACATATATGAGCTGATTCCTGAGTTGTGCTGTTATTAAGCATCATTGTTGTACATGGTACATATAATTCTCATTGTATACTTAAGTCCATGGAACGTTACCTGCATCTCTGCAGTGTTATACAATGCCCCTTGTATGGAATCTTCATCGCTATATGTTCTGGTGAGTCCTCCTTCCCCTTCCATCATCTTCTGATACTCACCAATCATCACCATACTATTGTTTCCATTACTTGTATTGTTGAAGAATCCTCCTTGTGATACCTCTGCATTGCAGCTTGGAATAATTGCTCCTGTTTGCTGATACAGGGCTCCGTCGAGGCCCATGTACCCTCCGGGTAGTGCTGTTGTAAAACACTCATCATAACCTGTAGCGAGTGGCATCAAGACAGGTGCACTGCTGCTCATCTGCATTTGGGGCACCGGTTCAGCAATGGTCCCTGGAAGTTCTATTTGGCTTAACTGCTCAATGGTGGCCTCATCAGTGACAGGTGGATAGTACGCTGCTTCTGGAAGGCCGTCAATGGGAGGAAGGAGGTCGTTGTCGAGGCCATGGTGTTGCTCCTGCTCAAGGAGGGCTGTGAGAGTGGAGTCGAAGGAGGGTAATGGGGAGAAGGCTGTGGCAGCAGCAGCTGCTGGAGTCTCATCGCGGTAGCTACAGAGAGGAGGGGTGGTAGTGGTCGACGACGAAACATCCTCAGAGGAGGCTGGAAATGGGTCAGTGGCAGTGGCCACAGCGGCAAAGAGGTCATCACCAAAGCCATCGTCACAGAAGTCAAGAATGTGAGCAGCTATGGGGCTTGAAATGTCGTCCTGAAATTTTTGGAAGGGACAGTTTGTTAGATTTATTTTAGTAAAAGAATATTATGAGAGTGGAAAGAAAAAATCCAAAGCCACATTCTATGTGATTGTTAAACAACTGTTTGTGTCTCTGACTGAATTACAGACAGGTTACACGATATTCAGGTGGCTGGTTTTACAAACTTGCCAAAAAAGCAATGAATGATAATCGTATTTTGTTGCAAAGAATTTGCAGTGCAGTTACTTCTCTGCAGTTTGTTAGAGAGGATCACAAGCTGCAGTCATATGCAATATGTGCGATATTCTGAACAATTCTACTGTTTGTATCAAAGTTAACTGCAAGAAAACACATCAACTATGCGATTTGGAAATGAAATTTCAGGCAGCGCTCCTGCCTCTGTTAAAAAAAAAAGTTCTCTGGCAATGCCTGCTAGATGCCTTCTGGGTTATGTTTTTACACTGATTGTGCTTGATTTCCTTGATAAACGTCTAACAATCATTGAATTGCTTTTGCAGGAAACCTCCAATTTTGTAGGAAACACAGGATTGAGTGTATGCAAAGGAGTCAACCCAATGATCATACACACAAAGGATGCAAGAAAGGCTGAATAATAAATAAAAGGATATAAGAAAGATGTTAGCAAATTAAGTATCTCCAGGAGGTAATCTTGCAAATCAGAACAAGATCCGTGTTTAACAAATAGTTACATTGATGCAATCGCCAGGAAGCATGATGTGCTCCACAGGCAATCTTGAATGAAGACAATCAGATTGGTCTGCAGTGCTGCTTTCAGGACAGATTTCCTCCAATATGTTCTATTGATTCTTGAGAAGAGAGACGACGGTTCAACCTGAGGCCGTTAAAATGGAGGATTTGATATGCGGGGCGAAGATAGGCTAAGGAAAGAGAGGGGACCGAAATAAGCCCGTTTGGTCATGCAGATGCGTCTGGCCTTTTCTCAAGATGACGACCAAGGACCCGGAAATTTCTGTGCTAAACTTGCGCTCAGGAGAGATAAAAACAAAGAGATAGGTAAAAGTCAGCGCACAGGAATGTGCATTATGCAAGAATTGCTATTTTTGCGCAGGCTGCGCTTATTTCTGGAAACAAGTCTCCAGGAACGTCTCATGCCGGAGCATGCGACCTGATCCGACGACAAAGGCATTGTAAACGGGGTGTTTTAGCCTATAATAATGGCTTATTTTGACAGTAGGAAGAATTCAGAATTATGTTCACTGAACATGAATATGGCCGTGCCTACTTGTATTGTTATTGGTGTTTTTTTTTATTTGACACGAATATTCAGTGTTCATACACACTATATGTACTTATTATTCATCAACTAGCTAGTTTATCACTGTTGGAAATGCTAAGCGCTACGCTATACATAAGAATAGAAACTATCAAATTTTGCGAGACAAAAGGTCTGAAGAAACTTACAATGCAGAGCTCATCCGGCACCGCCATCCCGTTCGCGTCCTCCTGGAACATCATCTCGTTTATTCTTATATATGAACTCTGGGGAATTCGCTGGTATATATGTGTATGTGCTAGCTAGTGTTGATTACACAGTATGGGGGGTTTAAGATATGTCAAGTATCTGTCGGTGCTACAAGCAAATCTGTGAGCCGATGGGAGAAGAGGAATGGGTATGTTAGCTCTCGGAAAGCGAGAGATGTGTATCGGCCGGGAACAAGGAAGAAGAAAGGTCAAAAGGAAGTCGCCTGATCGAGCCTAACCATGGCGGCACGCGTGCTCGTTATTTATAGGGGTGGAGAACAGCAGTGCCGGCCGGGGAACTGCATGGGCCGTCGGTTGCTATCTTTGGTGCCTGTCTGTGTCTATCTGTCGTGATGAACCAACGAACTAAAAAACGCAGATTTTGGTTAGCTAGAGCGAACAACTCGATACACAGGAGATTATATATAAACTACCTAGATTAAACTACCTCGGCAGAGGTTTCTAGAGTCTAGAGATAGAATCTTGTTGCTGATTTTGCATGGCTGACCACGTAATGAGCAGAGGACTATCCAATTAGTTCGATTGATTAATGCTTTGAAAGGGATTTGGCAAGAGACAACCTCGGTAATAAAGTCGACCGCGCGATTGGAATCTGGTCGGCTGTCGACCGCTTTGGGTCATCTCATGTCTGTCTCAGGCTATATATCTATAGCTATCTGCGCAGTACTAGTGCCTCGACTTATCTTGACGTTGAAGCAGGATGAGGTAGCCACTGGTCGACATGAAGCCCGCCGTAAACCAAAGAAGGATCTGTCGTACGAGCGGTAACATGCCATAAGACGAGGCTTTATATATATAGCTACCACCTATATGTATAGGTCACTGCACTTTACCTATATGTATAGGTCACTGCACTTTACTCGCGCATCAGCCTCTGGCCAGAAGACTTGGTTTGCGAATGAAGCAGATTCGAACGTATCGGCATCTCGATAGATAAGTTGCGTGACAGGTTCCGATTTTCCGACGAGATGGGCGATTTCAGCAGTGGTGACCTATATATCATCAGACGACTGAACCTGCAGCTAGGTACGTAGCCTCGTTTGGAGTTGGCTCAATCTCGGTTCACATACTCGTCTAAGCTAAACCTGCAGCGGCTATATATAGAGATTCCGTCTCCACTGCCCGTAGGTGGAACCAGCAGTCGACAGGTGGTAGAGCTAGCTAAACCCTCTCAAGAGCATTTTGCCTATTGCGTTCCCAATCGAAAATACAACCGAATCACTGCTCTGTATGTGGAGCGAAAAGACAAGCATTACCGAATCTGTTTTGACGCGGTACACAGCCAAGTGTACGCGCTAGAATGACGACGACGATCGAATCCTAAGCTAAAATAACCGTAGAACATACATACAGCCGTCCACGCAGCAGGTACATCTAGCGCCGCTTTGCAGGGTCCTCAGGCTCCGGAAGAACAATGTGGTGGTGGCTACGACGGAAGAAATTACGGACGGCAGAAAAATAAAACGACCGCCGCTCGTTCGCTGAAGAAAAGATCGATGCTACTATAATAATGCCGGATGCAAACTTGCAAAAGGCACGTACGCTTGCAGTACAAGGCGAGGGGCGGAGGAACCCTCGACCCTCATCACATCGTCAGAGTGGATCAATGGGAAAACAGTAGTCAATGCAATGCAAGCAGCTTGAAGGAGGCAGAAGAGAGAAGAGAGAGGCAGGAAGCACCCACCCCATCCACCACCCACCGGAGAAAGAAAAATGGAACCAATGCCCATCGATCAGTCATCAGTCCCGTAAAGAGGGAAAAAAAAGGCCCAAAGAGTTTAGGGCACCACGCCCCGCTGCCTGCCGCTGCACGCACGAATCTGTGGATCCCAATGGAGTAGTAGTAGGGCTTGGAGAGCTAGTAGGCCAAATCCCTAGTGCCAGTACGGCAGAAGGAACAAACAATGCAAGGTAAGGTGCTGCAACCGTGTGCAAGTGGTACGCAAAGCTGGCGGCGCGACCCCGAAGAAATAAAGCTGCGATCCGCGCCGTGCTTCGGGTGTCCCCGCTTTGGTGGTGCACAGGCGAGACGCCGCGATTCCGCCCCGCGCGCCTGGTCGGGTTAGAGCAACTCCAACCAAAAGATTAAATTAGAACTTCTATATTTTATTTTAAGGGTCAGATTTCATTTTTTAGATGCCCGCAATCATTTTACATTCTAATCCAACATACTAAAATAGCCTCCCTATCCCTCTGTCAATGAGACCCACCGCCCACGCCAATCTCGCCCCGTACGCGTCGCCTCCCCTGCCCGCCACCTTCCTCCCCCGTCGCCTTCTTCTCCCCCCTCCGACTCGCCACCACCGCCTCCCTCTCTCTCCCCGTATGCGTCGCCTCCGTCTCCCCCTCTGGCTCAATGCCGCCGCCTCCCTCTCCCCCTCCGGCTCGGCGCCGCCGCCTCCCTCTCCCCCGCCAGAGACATGTTCGTTGAGTTTCCCGATGACCTGGTGGTGTCGATCTTGGTCGGCGTCGCGTCGACCGCGGGCTCCCCCGCCGACCTCACCGCCGGCATCGTCTCCCTCTTCCCCGCCGCCCTCTCTTCCCCGCCTCTCTTCTTCTTGCGTCGTCGCCACCCTCTCTTCTCCTTGTGCGCGTGGACGGAAGCCAGCAGCGGCGGCGAGCTGGGTGACCGGCAGCGCGAGCGGGTGGCCGACGGTAGCGGGCCGGGTGTCCGGCGACAGCGGCATGCGGGGGTTTCACCGGAGGAAAAAAGAGATGAAATCAGGTAAAGAAAAGAAAAAAATGGTAGGACCCGCATTTACGGGGATAGTGGGCACTATTTCTAGGGGGTTTGCTCTAAATTTTGGTAGCCTACTAAATTTAGTCACTGTGATAGCGAGGGATTAGAGTTGAATTTTTTTTAAGTTTGGTGACTAAAAGGAGATTTAGAGTTCCATTTAGGACCTGTTTGGCATGGCTTCACTCTAAAAACTCTAGAGAAGAGTTGTCTAGAGTCAGCCAAACACCTATGTTCCAAAACTCTATGAGCAGCAGGTCCACCTAGAGTTGGAGGAGCTCTAGTTCATTTTGGTGAAGTACCTCTTTTTCAACTCCAGAAACTATAAAGTTGTATATCTTTATAGAGTTGGGCTAAAATTACTCACCTTTACCACTGGTTACACAATCAAAGCATTTTTTCTTTTTTCCTCAGTCCTGGCGGTCACCCCCTAGAAATCGATCTCTCACGCTCTGGATGTCGCTCCCCTCTCCGGCTACCTGCCTCCACCGGTGACTTTCCACAACCCGACGCACTCCATCAACCCGGCGCCCTCCCCCACCGGTGATCTCCCTCAACACGGCGCCCTCCCCCACCGCGTGCCCACCGTCCCCGGCGACTCCCTGGCGGCTTGCCCTCTCTCTCCCAGGCGACTCCCTAACGATGCGGCCGCACAGTCCTCGGCGACGCCCAACTCCTGCGTAGCTCCTTGGACCGGCATGCCCACCCTAGCGCACCCGCCCCCGGCCGTCGGTGACTCGTAGCTCTGGCACATGATTCCTGGGTCCAACGGAGCAACACCGTCGAGAGCGGGCCTCGCAGCACGTTACTGCACCCGCCCCTCGCGATTCCTGGCTCCGATGGAGCAGCGCCGCCGAGAGCAGGCCCTGCAACGTGTGGTCCGACACCGGTCTCATCGTGATCGTGGCAGGGAAGAAGATAAAGCTGAAAGAAAAAGAAAAAAAGATTGAGAGGATGACATGTAGGACCATGAGTTAGGGGTAGCAATGGCAATTCATCTTTAAAAAAATCTCTTTTTCTAGAGCTGGAACAAACTTTTGACCAAACAACTTTACAAACAGCTCCAACTCTATAATAAAGCTGTTTTACAGTAAAGTTTTAAAGTAGATCTGCTCTGATATTGAGTGAAGTCATAACAAATAACAAATAGATACTTAGTAACTCCACTAGAGTTGCTCTTACGCTACTCGGATATGGGCATTATTGCATTCATCGGCACGGGCAGCAGCGCCTTTGCTCTCTCGGGCTCGGGCTGCAAATTAAGGAAATGGGTGCAAGATGCGGGTGGTGAACTGGTGATGTACGATGTCGCGTACGTAACGGGACCGACTGGGGACGATGTGTCGAGCAGCGCGCGGATCCGCACGGCCAAGATCGCCGCACTTTGGCGGTGTGCGGTGCCGGCAGATGAGATCCGAGCAGGACATATTCCGATCACGCGACGGGACGCCAGATTCACTTCCGGTCCGGAACGTGGGGGCCGCCGGTCGTCCACGCATGTGTCGGCACTGTAGCCCAGGCACCCCGTTACTATACGAGGCTCACAGACAGCTCCTCCAGGACCAGGTGCTTTACTTTTAGTATAGGCCCTGTTCTGTTGTTGGGGAGAAACGGGCCGAGTGTTTTGGGACGAGCCCACGCAAAAAAGGGCCTCTAGGATGACTCCAGGCAAGAAAGCCCCAAATAGAGGCCCAAATGTACTCTTCTCTCAATGATACTGCATCATTCGTGCTACCATGGTTTGATTATGATGCATCGATACTTTTCTTTTGGGAGTGTTTTAGGTCCGGAATAGATGCGTGGAGTGGCGATGGTTTACTTCACTCTTTTTGTGCTACCATGTGAACTGTTACCGGTGACTTTTATAGGTAGTAATATTTGCAGAGCATGTATGTCCTTCAATAGTTACTACTTACAGTTACCCAATTGGCATTGGGCGCCCAGATGAGGGAAGGTGCATGGTTAATTGGTCAATTTATCCTTGCAAAAAAAAACAACTTATTTAAGCTCACTCCAACATCTTGAAAAGAGAAAAATCTATGCAAACAATATTTGCCAAAATCATCGAACAGTCATGGAATGTACCTTGCTTGTACAACATGTTCTGGGTTCTACACATGCACGCAAGCAACAAAAATGTGTATAGAGTCAGATCTGATCCTGTCTAAACTGACACTTTGCACGATCCAATAGTAGTTGTTTAGGATTCATTTGAATCAGTAAAACGATCACAAAAACATGTTTTGGAGGGCTAAATATTAACATGAGGACCCCAAAATTAGAACTTATAACTAGAATAATTGCGCGGCGTTGTGCACGTAACTTATAGTATAAGCATTTATTATATATGTGTTTATTTAGATGATATAGCATACTATTAAATATTATTATTGTATTACCGTGTTCATATAAAATTTCACTGCTACTATATCTAACATAGTTAAATTATTTTTAATGAAAACTATTAATTTTTTAACATCCCTATTCCTAAATAGACCTAGAGATGAGTGATGATTAAATCTTCATTAGCATTTTGTAAGTCACATAGCAATAGCAAGGACAATTGTTTCTTAACATTTGTGTTCTAAAAAACTCTACAAGTCACATAAATATGGTTGGAGGAAATATAGAAATGTAGAATTTAGTTTGAAATTTAAATGTCAAATAAACTCTAAGTTAATGAGATAGATTTTTTTTATTTGGTGATGTATCTTTTTGTTGTTTGTATTATCTCACATTGAGAAAAAAGCAATCCAATTAAATGGAATATATATAGGTTGAGCTACACATATAAAAATAAAATATGAGATAATTTATGTTGAGAGAGAGAAATATATAATCGAACAAGTGAACATCACCCAAGACGAAGTGAGAGGGAACAAAGAATAATTTGTGAAAGTAGAGACAAATATGATATATGGTCTAAACTGAATTGATTAACTTGTAAAATAAACTGATAGCGACAAATAA
Source organism: Eleusine coracana subsp. coracana (assembly GCA_032690845.1). Lineage (NCBI taxonomy): Eukaryota > Viridiplantae > Streptophyta > Magnoliopsida > Poales > Poaceae > Eleusine > Eleusine coracana. Next base: position 62,256,550 of record CM064422.1, on the reverse strand, counting down.
TATTTTTTTCCAAAACATATTTGTTAATTTATCATATGTTAATTGATGATAGAATGTTTGTTAAAATATAAATGAAAAATATCTATATGCATAATAGAATGTCCAAGAAGCATATATAACAATGCTTTAATCACTCATTTCCTTTGGACATTTTTTTTATTGAAGTTGATAGTTCTCTATTTCAAAAAGTTTACTTCCATTTATTTATTGATGTATTTAATAATATTTGACAATGTAAATCAAATTTGAAGTAAAATTTTTATATCCCTATATACTCTTACATATGTTTGATATGTTTTATAAATCAAATATATTTTTAAATTGACATATGCTTGTTATATTCAAAAGATATAAAGCTTATTAAAGGTGCAAGGGTAAAAAAATCAAATTTTGATTTGTGAAGGATCTGTAGGTAAGATTCAGAGAATTGTAGAAGGATCGATAATCAATTTATGGTTTGAAATGGATCTATATGTAAGAAACTTCTAGTTATTCTCCTGTATTAAAGGTTCTAGTGATATTGCAGCCATTGCTGGAAGTCCCATTTTGGCTGGGAGTTCTTTGTCAGCTAGTGGGAGTCACAAATGAATGGTGGAAAGACCGAGAATGAATTGTTGGTTCTATAGGGATCTAGATGTAAAGATTACAGAGATGTGGTGGGAGGACCGCAAAGAAATAGATAATTCACGAAGGATCTTTTTGTAAGACGGGTCTTTGTATATCCAACGTTCTCTATCTCTCAGAAGGACGATCCAACAGTTGAGATGTTTTAGATGACGTGACGTGGCTTATTTACAAGAAAATGCACGCATTTTAAAAGTATAAAGATTTCTCGTCTTGCTGCTAGTAGCTTCTAGCCAGAGGCCCACATATAATTCTCACAGAGAACCTACCAAATATCAGTGGATTTTGGCCGACCAGGCGGGATGGCTGAATTCGTCCATTTGCTTAGTTTGGTGATACATCTTACTCATCGACTCATCATTTCATCCTGACACGGACGGTCTTGGATTCTTCTGTAACTTTGTACACTAATACGAGAGATCGATCGTGACACAGCAGCCGGGACGTTGGCACGTTGCGTGCGGAAACTACGCGAAGCATATCCATGTCATAACGCATGGCACGGCGGTGCCATCGCATTTCATAGACGCCGTCACTCTAAATCTACTCGATTGACAAGCAAACGCTGCTTTTCAGATTGGTGCACGCTGCACTGCAGACGAAGCTGTTGAGCATTTAATGTAGTAGTAGATCATTCTTCCATCGGGATCGCTCAGATCAAAATGACTCACCGCTGCTGACTTTGGAACAGAGCACAAGGCATACGGTGATGTAGCTTAATTGGCTTTCGGGAATACGAGTACGTCGTACGTGGAAACGTGGACTAGCGGTATGGGGAGCTTGTGCTACGAACAGTTTGAAGATAAGAGCGCGGGAACATCCGTCCAAAGTAGGCACCACACACCTTATCTGATCCCCACTGCATCCAGGCGCAAACATGTGCGTGCGAATACTATTGCAGCTTCGAGAGGAACATACTAGTTCTGAGCTTGTAGGTACTACGCCATTGCATGCACAGCACAGCTGACTTTTGTCGCTTCAGAGAGGTCCAAGATGCATGAGGGGAATCTGTCGGTGCTCCCTGAAAATTCTGCCGCCGTACGCAGCTTCAACGTGGAGCATGATGCAATTGGGAAGTATGCCGTAGATCCCACTACACTACCACATGAGTCATGTGCTGCTTCACTGTTACTATACCCCATCCATCCTGCAAAAGGTCATGAGATTGTTGCATTGCGATTTTGCGAAGGCAGAACATCTAATTGAAGAGGTCGAACATTTATTTGGAGCTAAACTAACGTGTGGCACTGGTGATTACAACGAGGAGCTATCAGCAGCGCTCGAGACATTATTATTATTATTATTTGGATTGTGATTTCATTTCACACGTGCTGGCCTGCTGCAGATGACAACGAAAGCGCTGCTCTCCTGCAGTAACGCAATTAAATCAGTCATCGCTTTCTAGGGCAGATGACAATAATTTTGCTCGTGGTGGCATGCTTCGTGCCCTCGTGGCAGCGTCACGGAACACAAGTACGCTTGTACACACATGCCCAAAATCCAGCTAGGCCAACGCAGCTGTACGTGCTAATGAATGGACGATCCAAAGTACGCCACACCACTAGCTTCGTCCGTAAATGCGATGATCGCGACCACGTTATCTCCCAACGCAACCGACTGGTCCTTCAACTTCAACCGGGCACTCTGGGCATGCAGGAAGGACGACGAAGGCACTGGACAAGAAAGAAAAGAGGTGCTGGAAACGATAGCGCAACTAATAATTCCGACGATCCAGTTTGGACCGATGCATGGACGCATGGCACGCACGCTAGCGCTAGGGACCGGACGGATATCACAAACCGAATGATTGATTGAGCTTATCGTATTCTCACATGCATGGGCGTATCACCAAGTGTGAGCAAGTACCGAACGGTCCCAGATTTGGTCGCTTGTGATAAACACACACTATCTTTATATTCATGTTCCTTGCAACACTTTACGCATGTGACAGCCATCCAGCGTTTGCCTACCTGCTACGTGGAAGCTTGAAACGGCAACAAGATCGACCTCTGCTTGAATTCGGATGTGGGTGTTTCCCCTCTCCATTCACAAGTTCAACAACAGGCAGCATACCATGCATGCTGCGTGCATGGTCCCAGCTCCCCGGGCCCTTCTGTTGCAAAGCCAGAGTAGTAGCAGCTGCCAACCACTCGAAAACGAAAAGAAATTCATGATCAGGATGCAATGTTTTCGTGATTGAAGCACAACAAACATGTTTGCCAGCTACTGCCACATGTAGATAGAGTGGGTCATTTTCTCATGGTTTACCGCCCTTCGACTCCAGTGTCCAGTCAAATGTTGTAGTGGTACTTTTGGACTTGCATGCAGGCAAGGAAACAGAGTGGTACACATCGGTAGAACGGTGCGATGGTGACTCTTTGACAGAAAGAAAGCGACTAGTGTTTTCATTCCCATGCATTCGTGCCTGTGGTACGGTGTAGTAATCTAAAAATCGGAACCCAGTCGTTAATTATTAATTAGTACTACTCCTCCCCAGGCGGTCCTCATCTCTTCTCTGGTTTTAAAAGACGACGTCCGCTTGATCGATCGTCTCCCCAACCATCAATCCATCATTGGCCTCTGCAGAAGAGCAAGCACACAGCGTCAAAGAAGAAGAAGCAACCAAACCAATAATAATGGCGCGTTGGGCGGTGTCCTTCCTGGAGCTGTGCCTCTCCTTCCTGTGCTTCGTGGTGTTTTACTACTTCCACGCCAGGTCGAAGAAGAAGAACCCGGTGATCCCGGTGGACTGGCCCCTGGTGGGCATGCTCCCTGCGCTTCTGGGCAACCTCCACGACCTCCACGAGTGGATCACCTCCCTGGTGGTGGCGAGCCCGCTGAACTTCCCGTTCGTGGGCCCGCCGCGTTCCGGGATGCAGTTCTTCGTGACGGCGGACCCGTCCAACGTGCGCCACGTGTTCACCTCCAACTTCGTCAACTACCCCAAGGGCCCCGAGTTCGAGGAGATCTTCGACGTCCTCGGCGGCGGCATCTTCAACGCCGACGGCGAGTCGTGGCGGCGGCAGCGTGCCAAGGCCCAGACGCTCATGTCGGCCCCGCCGTTCCGGGCCTTCGTGGCCCGGTGCAGCCGCGACAAGGTCCGCGACGGCCTGCTCCCCTTGCTGGCCCGGTTCGCGCGCACCGGGGAGCCGTTCAACCTCCAGGACCTGTTTCTGAGGCTGACGTTTGACACGACGACGACGCTGGTGTTCGGCGTGGACCCCGGGTGTCTGGACCCCGGGCTCCCCGAGGTGCCGTTCGCGCGCGCCATGGACGACGCGATGCACGCGCTGCTGCTCCGCCACGTCATCCCGCACGCGTGGTGGAAGATGGCGCGGCGGCTCGGGGTCGGGTACGAGCGGCGGATGGCGGAGGCGCGGCGAACCATCGACCGGTTCATCGCCGACACCATCGCCAAGAGAAGGGTAGAGAAGAAGAAGGCCAATAACAACAAGGGCTCGGCGGATTTGCTGTCGTCGTACATCGACGAGGAGGACGACAAGGAGGTGGACGCGTTCCTGCGCGACACGACCATCAACCTGATGCTGGCGGGGCGGGACACCACGGGCTCCGCGCTCTCCTGGTTCTTCCACCTCCTGACCCGGAACCCGCGCGTGGTGGCCAACATCCTCCACGAGCTCGACTCCATCAATAACAATAACACTTCATCGGACGACGGCAGCATGGTGATCTACGACCCGGAGGAGCTGGGGAAGCTGGTGTACCTCCACGCGGCGCTGTGCGAGTCGCTGCGGCTGTACCCGCCGGTGCCGCAGGAGCTCAAGGAGGCGGCGGCCGGCGACGTGCTGCCGTCGGGGCACGAGGTGCGTGCCGGGGACAAGATCCTGGTGTGGCTGTACGCGATGGGGAGGATGGAGGAGGTGTGGGGGAAGGACTGCAGGGAGTTCAGGCCCGAGCGGTGGATCTCCGAGGACGGGACAAGGGTCAGGTACGTGCCGTCATACAAGTTCATGTCCTTCAACTCCGGCCCGAGGACGTGTCTCGGCAAGGACATGGCGTTCGTGCAGCTCAAGGCGGCGGCGGCGGCCGTCGTCAGGAACTTCGAGGTACAGGCCGTGCCGGGACACGTCGTGGAGCCCAAGCTGTCCATCATACTTCACATGAAGAATGGGCTCATGGTCACGGTCAAGAGAAGGAATAATTAGCAGGCACCCGGTTGTTATTGCTGTTTAATTCACAAGCAATGATCGATGTCACTGGCCACATGTGCTGCATCTGTATGCATCAGAAAAGGATATCAGTCGGTAACTGAAGCCTATTGACCACTCGGTACGTACGTTAGCATAGTGACATGATCATATTACAAGGCGCAGTGCATGTGTACTCTCGTTGCGTATGTTACGTGTACATTCATCTCTATCAGTACGTGGATGGATGTCGCTCGTTGCTTACCTGAAAACAGTGTTGCTTGTAATTCCGTATCGTATTCTACTTGGTATCCTTCCACAAGAGCGCGGTTGGGTGTTTTTAATTTGTTGGATGAAACCATTGCCTTCGTTTTGTTTTCGGAAACAAGATAGTTAAGTGCAGTGGTACAAGCGTGAACGGATAAAGTAATACCATTGCATGGAAATTTACTCTTTCACACGAAAAGATGGAACTATTAGCACCCAGCCCCCATGAATAATAATGCAAATCAACTTTAAACTACTGTTCCAGTGACGAGACGTGGCAACTACAAACGCTTGGGTCCCGGCCGTCCGACGCAGGCACGTGAACAAGGCTAAACACTGCAAGCTCTGTGGTGAAAAAGAGACTGCTCAACACATTAAAATTTGTCTGGGCTGTGATTAGAGATGTTCAAAACTGGGATGCTACCCCTAACTCCTTACAACATTTTGCCAACCTAACGGATAACAACCACTTGAAACATAAATTTTCTGCTTCTTTTCTTCTTGCAGCTGTATGTTGGACACTCTGGATCACCAGGAATAACCTGGTGTTCTGAAATCAAACACCAGCTTCTCCTTTAGTAGTAACTCACCACATATTGGCAATGATACAGAAATGGAGTGTTCTTAGCCCAGAGAAGGACCGCGACCAGATTATGGACTTGAAGACGAAGATGGTGGAGAACCTAGTGACTATTCGACAGAATCATCAGTCATTCCCAGTAGCAGGCATAGGATAACTCTAGCTTTATTTTGTTGCTCTGTAATAGAGTTAAGACTGTGAAACTCTCTCAATTCTGTGCTTCCTCTCTGTAAAGCTGGTAACCCCAGCAAACAAATATTGCTTTCAGTAAAGCGGGGCCTCAGTGCCTTTAATTTGGTCTAAAAACGTGAAGAAGGCTACACAACACAACAATCAAGCAGACTGTCACCACATATATCTTGTGCGATCCGCGAAAGCGATCGCCACGTCGAACCGGGCTGCCGGAGTCAGGCCGGGTGTGAACCAAACCAAACCCACGCGCAGGCACGTGCCCGCACCGGCGAGAGCGAGCGGTTGGGCCGGCGTATCGATGGATGACACAGAGTTTGAGACGCCGCCGCCCGCCGGCAGGTACATCGCAAACAGCTTGACCAGCCGGACCATGTGCACAATGATCTATCTGTCGATCTCTTTGCTTTCCCAGTTGGTGTGGTGTTGCTGCTTGTAATAACATTTTGTGCCGTATTCTACTTGGAATCCATCCACGAGTACCCTGTACTGGACTTTTTAGAACACGAGAGTAATTAGTGCACAGTGCAGTACAAGCGTGGAAGCGCGATCTTGCGCGAAAGCGATCGGCGTTCGGCAATCAAAGCAAACTGTCGCCGGCGGCCAACTTGCGCGAAAGCGATCGGCACGCGTGGGCGAGTGGTAACGAGACGTGCGCAATGCAACCTCGCTCGGTCAGGCAGCAACGACGAGCAGGAGTCTGCCTGAGCCAGGCTCGTTTTCTCAGGGCGTGAACCAAAACTGACCCTGAAGACACAACGGCGAGCACGTACCTGGTTGGGACGCCGCATCGATCAATCATCGCGTTCTCGCGCATGCGGACGCCGCCGCCTCGGCATGACGCTCTCGGCACACCAGCCGAAAGTGCGTGCGTTCGTGCGCTATGAGCTGCGCGGGAGCCGAGCCAAAAGTTTCTCATTGTTAGGCGGCGTGGGTCTTTCGCCGCTACCAGCCGGGGCGGGCGGGACACCTCCCTCTGCTCCGGCTTCGCCATCGCCAAGTCGCCAGGTGGTGCGGCGTCTCTGTCCTTCCCACCCTCGCTTCGCTTGCATGGGCAAGGCGCTAGCCGCTAGCGCGGTGCGAGACGGGGGCCCGTGGAATCTTCTTTGGTTTGGCCTTTGGCGTAGACACAACACACAGAAACAGCGCCTGCAACTGCAATGTAATAGGTCCCCAGCAATCTCGCTAATAAGCTTTTCAGAGTTAGAGATGAGTCCTTTCTCCCCCACTTGAACAAATCATTTGCACCATAAATGCATCATCCCTTGATTTTGTCCTTGATAAATTCAGGTCCACATGTATAATCTGTGTTTCGTACACATGCAAATAATAATTCAAGCAAAAATATTTTGGTATATTGGCTGTCTTTGTTTTTGCAAATAATAACGCAAACAACAACACGAGTTCTTATTAAAATATCAATGAATATGTAAACTTGACATATGCGGAAGCTTCTCATGTTCTGCCACCAATAGTGCCTCTATATCGAGCTGCACAATAAACATTAATGTTTAGTTGATTTTATATTCACATGCTTATTTATTGTTTCCCTACTCTTATAAACTTTTAAAAGAGAGAAATGAAAGTTTTAACAAAAACGTGGAAAGGTAATGTCACCATTTTCGGTGTTTCAAGCTACATTTAAAAGATCGATAACAATACTAATATTATTGTATTTCTCAATTTATAAGAACTTGTAAAGCCCATGTATCCTCCTCTTCTCCTCATATGAGAAGAACATTTGGGCTATATTAGCCCATCCTCCTCGAGTCCTCGAAAGAGGACTAGAAGACAGGGTAGTGATGAGCTTATGTTGAGACTATCCAAGTGGCTCATGCTCTAAAACAATATATTTTTATTAACGATTGAATAACAATAGTTAAACAAAAAAAATTCTAGAAATGATAAATAAAAAATGTGAAATGTTCATTTCTCATCTCAAATGCCTTGCGTGATGGCGGCACGGGACAGAACGCAGAAGCAAGGTGTTCGGTGTCACCATGGATACCGCTACCCGTCGGGCGGGACACCTTTGCTCCGGTTTCGCCATGCAAGAGGCGGCGTCTCTGTCGATCACAGCATCGCCTGCAGCCCTGCATGCTTAAGGCAGAGCAGCTACCGCTGAAGGCCTAGGCGCTATCTAACGCGGTGTGCGAGTGGCCCGTGGAATCTTCGGTTTGGCGTCGTCGTAGACACAAGGTGCACCACTGCACCCAGTTAGCTTAGCTTTTCTGAGTGAAGCGAGATGAGTTCCTTTTTCCCCACTTGAACAAATCTTTTCAACCATAAATGCATCATCCCTTGATTTTGTCGTTAATAAATTTGGGTCCACGGGATATATATATTCGGCCTACATGCAAATAATAGTGCAAAAAAGGAATATAATAATTGTTGTGTTGACAGCTTACGTTTATGCATTGCATTTTGCTCTCCTCTGCTATTGGTCGAATAATTTATCACGACATTCTACCATTACAACTTGCGTATAAATGCCAGCTATCAACTGGAGTACTATAATAATGCAGAGGATTACTTATCATGTGGCACATCTTGTACCACAAATCATTTTTCCGCTGATCTCTGTTGGAGATATGATTAATATAATGCATGGACTCTATCTTCCCGTTTCTCCCCATTTATCCTAGTTCTCCATCCCATCTTTAATATTGGCGGCCGGTCTCGACTGATAGCTGCTGCTGATGTAGTACGGTGAATGTAGTCTCTTCACAAGACACCAACACCTTCACAGCGGGATGAAGAAATGGATTGCTACGGGCAAGCTCCGCCATAGTGGTCTTTTGATTCAACTGTGGTGCTTCTCATATCTTCTACTTCGTCTTCTTCCTGCCTAGTGTCACTTACATGTCTCTGTCTATGGTGACTCATCGTGACAAATTCAAGATGTCACTACCCCATGTCAATTTCAATACCCTTGGATTCATGGTACTCCAAAGCCCATCGGCTATCGTCAAAATTCACGATCGAAAGCGTTGCCTATCGAGGATTAAATCCCTATATCGCTTTTGAAAAAGATGCAAATAAAAGGTACGTTAAAGACAAATAATGCATTTTTCATAAACGAAAACTCTTTGTACCTTTGCAATGCTTATGACTTGTGAGTTGCACAAAAATCAATGCAGTCATTTTCTTGTATGTAGACAGGAGAAAGCTGCATTTTTTCCCAAACAAAATCAATATAATCAATTATGTGTAGCGTAGATATTTTGTTTCGATACAAGACTGAGGATCGTACCCTGTATTCAGATCCAAAAGTATATCCCTGTTCAGTAGCCCTCCCGGGATTTATCCAAGCAGAATTCATAATTGGAACCGATCAAATCATAGTCTTATCACTTTTGAGCAAAACTAGCTACAATGCATATTTTTGGATGGCTGTATGATACTTGATATTATCATATCCCCCACGCGTAAGGTGAGTGTGAGATTCATTCCTCCGTTTGGATCCAAGGAGAAGCGAAAGAAAGAGGCAAACAATAAGTCCAATCATGCACCTACAGTTCCTGAAAGACGTATTGATGGCAGACACCCCACCAACCTTTCAAACCGTCTTACAAATAGGCTCTTGTTGTTGCACCACCGACCGCAGTAGTCTTGGTTCTATCATCAGCTCCAGACAGACAGACAGAGAGAGAGAGAGAGAGAGAGAGAGAGAGTCCAGAGACATGGCTTACTCGTTGTTGTTCCTGGTCATAGAGGTGCTCCCTGTCCTGTGCTTCGTGATCCTTTACTACCGGCACCTGCAATCAAAGAAGAGCAGCAGTTTGGAGCCGGCCGAATGGCCTGTGGTGGGTCACCTCCCTGGCCTGTTCGCCAACATCAGCCGCTTCCACGACTGGTCCACCGCCGTGATATGCGGCGCGGGCGGCAACTTCCAGGCCCGCGGCGGTCTCAGCGGCCTGCGCTACTTCATCACCTGCGACCCGGCCAACGTGCGCCACATCTTCACGTCCAACTTCGGCAACTACCCCAAGGGCGACGAGTTCGCGGTGATCTTCGACGTGCTCGGCGACGGCATCTTCAACGCCGACGGCGAGTCGTGGCGGCGGCAGCGCGTGAAGGCCCAGATGCTCATGTCCGGCCCGCGGTTCCGCGGCTTCTCGGTCCGCCGCAGCCGCGACAAGGTCAGGGACAGCCTGCTGCCGTTCCTGGCCCATCACGCCGATCAGGGAGGGGGCCCGTGCGACCTGCACGACGTGTTCCTCAGGTTCACCTTCGACATGACGTGCATCCTCGTGTTCGGCGTGGACACGGGTTGCCTGGCTGTCGACCTCCCCACGGTCCCGTTCGCGCGCGCCATGGACGACGTGCTGGAGACGCTCTTCCTCCGGCACATCACCCCGATGGCGTTGTGGAAGCTGATGAGCAGGCTGGAAATCGGGCAGGAGGGGAAGATGGTGGCTGCAAGGAAGACCATCGACCGGTTCGTCGCCAACACCATCAAGAAACGCAGGGCCGACAATAAGGCCAAGAACGACGGCATCACCGACGACTCGGCCGCTGACATGCTGTCATCCTTCATCTGTCACGAGGATGATGATGGCAGTAACGATGACGTGTTCCTGCGCGACACGACGGTGAACCTCCTGCTCGCCGGCCGGGACACCACGGGCGCCGCGCTGTCGTGGTTCTTCTACCTCCTCGCCAAGAACCCGCGCGTCGAGCAGAAGATCCTCGACGAGCTGACCCCCATCGTCGCTTCCAAGAAGAAGAAGAAGAAGAGGAATGATGATGATGGCAACAATAATATGGTGACGTTCGACGCGAGCGAGGTGGGCAACCTGGTGTACCTGCACGCGGCGCTGTCGGAGTGCCTGAGGCTGTACCCGTCGGTGCCGTTCGAGCACAAGGCGGTGGTGGCCGACGACGTGCTGCCGAGCGGGCACGAGATGCGTGCCGGCGACAAGATCCTCGTCTTCAACTACTCCATGGGCCGGATGGAGCCCGTGTGGGGCAAGGACTGCGCCGAGTTCGTGCCGGAGCGGTGGGTCGACCAAAAAGGCACGAAGAAGCTGCGGTACGAGCCGTCGTACAAGTTCATCTCATTCAACGCCGGGCCGCGGACCTGCCTCGGAAAGGAGCTGGCCTTCGTGCAGATGAAGGTCGCGGCGGTGGCCGTGCTATGGAACTTCGCCGTCGAGCTCGTGCCGGGACACGTCGTCGAGCCCAAGCTGTCCATCATACTTCACATGAAGAACGGGCTCATGGTGACGGTCAGGAGACGCGATCATCATCATCGTCACGCGTCGTCGTTTCATCAGGGCTACTAGCTAGTTATTAGCTCTTGGCTCAACACGCCGCGTCACGCTCTGGTGTCATATGGCCGCCGGACGTATGCAGCTATACGTACCAACGCAACGTAGTAGTGTGTGATGCTCTATCGGTGCGTGTATCTGTGTGCATGGAGCCAACGACAGTGACATGTGCGTTTGTTAGCTTAGTGTTTCGTGCGTTCCCTGCGAGAAAAAAAAAAGCTGCAGCATTCATCATGTGCACCAGCATGTATGTGCATATCTCTAGGTTGCAGTATGTATCTGAGGTGATCGTATATTGTCGCAGTTCGATCGTTGTGTGTTATTTACATCATAAAAAAATACTAGCTCCTTTTCTTATTGTTTCGTTACAAGATTGTTTTCAAATGAACCTATCACAATTACCGCATTTGAGGTGGAGATGGGGTGTTCCTCAATTTTAAAAAAAAAGTCTCTAATCAGATCATCTGCGAGAGTGGTCAAATTTATTCTCATTGGTTAACATGATGTGAGGAACGAAGAAAACCTTTTAGGTTATATACAATTTTATATTTTTAATATGCTTATAGTTTCTCTACTACTGAAATCGCAACAATTTTTTTTCTCCTAATGTCCTTGCATTGTTTACGTGCATTTTTGTTTTTAAAAAATAACACTCTAGTAAATTATATGTTATATATTGACGACTGTTTAAAAAAATTTAAAACCTTTCCTTGGATTCTGTTGATATAAACGGTAGATTTTGCAAACACGTATACTGCGATAGACACAAGTGAACGTCAAAGTCAAATTTTAAGGCCAATGACAATGTCGAAAACGACCTGCCGCACTTGGATCCATGCGTTACGTGATAAGGGCATTAGTCCTGGTGGCTTCCGTCTGCATCACTCACTGTAATAGCCCTTCCGTCTGCATCACTCATTGTAATAGCCACGTGGGAACTCCCCTTGAGCTAATCAATGTGCCCTGGTTGATGTAGGCTGTAGCACCCTGGTTCGAGGAGCGTGCACCCGCGCCAGCCCAGTGGGTGGGAGGGCTGTTTCACTCGCTTTTCACGTACGGTGGTGGAATTGCGGAGCCTCCCTAGCCCTACCCGGGGCTGGACCGCAGCAGAGTTCGTAGGCCGGACCAGCGACTGACACCAGACCAGGGCGGCAGAAAGATGAGTTTGTGGATGAACAGCAGAACACGCGAAGCCGAAGACGGCAAAAGAGAGAGGACTTGTTGGACGCGGCGATGCTAACTGCCAACCGAGTGATGGACACGCCAGCCTTCAATCAATGAAGTGCCGTTCCGGTGTATACAACAACTCGTGCGCGACCGCCGACGCCTCTTCGTGTTAATGTGTGGGCTCTGGAGTGTGGAGCAGACGCACATCAGCACAGTGAAGGGAAGAGAAGTGAGCTCGTGTCTTGTTTACGCGAAGAGAGCAAACTGCTCGGCAAGCAGGCAGCGATGCCGTGCAATCACCGAAACGGTAGATTAGGCACGGGTTTTCGTGCGGTCACATCTCGATCGATCCCGTGCAGCGCGTGGAGGCATGCGACAGGGTGGCACACGATGGGGTTTGGTGGGAGATGTGGGTACGTGGGGCTATATTATCCGCCCTCTCTTCTCTGCCCTTTTGTGCCGCCGCGGATGATTCATTCATGGTCTCAGACGGGACGTGCGAGCTTCTGCATGCAAACACGGTGTCTCGTCTGCTTGTCTGGCTGCACCGGTGAGACCTATTTTAAAATACTGTACGTCATTACGGCCATGTATATCGTACATGCGATCGAGTTGAGGATAGGGTGATAGATAGGATCGGAACTCCAACCTTTGGCTGTGCCTCGAAGCCTGGGCCAGCAGAAGAAAATTTTACTTTATCTTTTATTTCTAAGTTTTTTCTTGTTTTGGACTTGGACGTTATCCTGAGATTTTCTGATCGAATATGCTCAGCATCTCATGTCAGTCTGATGTCACCCTAACCTGATCGCCAGATGAGTGATCGACTGATCTCGGATCCGGAGCGATGCTTACGTTTCGCAGCAAAGACAGAGATCTTCCCACAGAAATTCGAACGGTCCACTGTCCCGAGAGGCCGTGAAGAGTACCATGCAACTGGCCCACATGATAGTTTTTAAGGCGGCTCGGCCTGCTTGTTGTCACTCCCACCGTCCCACGTAGCAGCAAGAAGGCCGCAGTCCATAATTCTTGGAAAGAAGGCCTTATACGGCCCATTTATAGTTGGGCTAGTCCATCAGTGCAGGCTTTGTTCGATGCATCATCAACCCCTGCTGAATCTGCAAGAAATACTCTTGTTATCTTCAGATTTCAGAACCTGTGCGTCTGCGGTGATCAAGCAATAACCGTAACCGCATCACATCATGAGAGCTCGAAGCTGAAGATATCCGTGTAAATGTCCTATATGTAATTGTGAGCTTCCTTTCATGGAGTCTTGAAACTCGATTTTGCTCCCATGAGCCTAACCCGTCAGGCTTCCTTCCTTTCATGAAGTCACCGCTCCTCAGTTGCAAGAGGCTGAAAATGATGGTATGCGAGCACAAGTACAGTAGTAGAGAATAATTACTGGTAATAAGCTCCACACTAGGATCCAGTGAAAACGAAGACTGGCAGATTACAAAAGTTTTTCCTTTTTTTTTTTATAAACTAGACTACAATAGTTAAATCCGGAGGCTCGTGAGATGAGATCTTCGGCTAGCACTGGACCGCTCGATATGAACTGGCCCGTGTTAGAAAGCAACAAGATTGCCAACTGTCCGTAACAAAGAAACATAATCCGGCGTCATGTTTCGGCAATGCCAGTGACAAGGGTGAAGCACTGTTGCATAGGATAGGATACTAATTTATCTCTTTTTAAGCAAAGTAAACAAAGAATTACACCTGACAGTTCAACCTGATTTGCCAGTTGCGTCGACAAAATCTGAGAGTACAGAAGTATCCATTGCAGGCGCCAACACATCTTAGGATGACGGCGTCGCTGCCTCTGGACTACACAACACCAAACCTGAATCCAGAACATTTTTTTTTTCTACCAGGAACAGAGCAACATGTCGCAAACAGAGCACATTTGACAGTCTTCGGAAGACGCTAGAGCAGCAAGAACATTCAGAAATATACGGCGGTCAACGAATAGCTTTAAATCAAGTCAAAATAGAACAGCTGCACACGCAGCAGTTGTAGCAATTAGGTCGGCAATGTCCATCAGCACACTTGACACAAATAAACAATGGTTAACCAGTTGCTACCGAAACCTAGGTTAAGATCTGGTTTTAGAACACACGAAACAAATGCCACAACAAAACGCAGTCTTAATCTGCTCCTCATGCAACCCTTAAATAACACATCACTAGACACTTCCTGCCTAGACCTACAAATATTTTCCTATGGGAGAAAAAATACAAGAGAATCAATGTACTCCTAGAACCCTAATAAGCAGCAGAGGCAAAGGTGAGAACCCATAGATCATCTACTGCCAATTACTCGTGAAGCCAAAACAGTCCCCAGAATAGATCATTTTCCTGAACAGGTCGCCACCCTTTTTTCTCTCATCATGGGGGATGGCACCCTCACATGGCCAGAGGAAGAAGAGCCAAAAACAATCCCCTCTGTACTCCACTCACCACCTTGAAGAAACAACCACCCACACCCCTATCAAAATTCACACCATGCCCCAATGCCTTTGTCCAGATTCCAGACGCCCGTGCTCTCCCATCAGTAATCTGCAAACACAGGAAGAAATGCACACAGGTTCGGTAACAACGAACAGTTGGTAGATGGCAAAACAAGAAGCAGTTTGGGTGGTACTGGTAGCACAAGAAAGCGATGGTGCTTCCTGTGCGCTTGTGTATGCACTAACTCACCATCCTTCTTCTTGGTCAGACTCTTGGCGAAAAGCAAGCAGATGACTAGGAAGCCCAGACCTACAG
This sequence comes from Eleusine coracana subsp. coracana, assembly GCA_032690845.1. NCBI lineage: Eukaryota > Viridiplantae > Streptophyta > Magnoliopsida > Poales > Poaceae > Eleusine > Eleusine coracana. The sequence goes on along the minus strand of CM064422.1, from coordinate 62,241,540 downwards.
CTCCTCCGAGCACAATGGCTACAGTCTTTGCTGTCTGCTGTCCTGAGAAGCATAGTGAGAACACGAAGGTCGATGGATCAAGCTAGGGGTACCGCGTCTAATCATGCGAGCAATCATAGATTCATATCTCTAGTAAATCCAGAAAGAACGCCAAAGAGCAATGTACATTGCTTTATCAAGGCTTGAATAGACAGTTGCATAAATAAGGAGACAAAACGGAAACTGCACTAATCGACTGCTATATAATCCCCATACAAAAAAGCATGAGGCAAATAATGGGATTCATGGAGATTTCAGTAATTAGTGCAAGAAACATGCAAAATGCACAGAAAAAAGAGGGGGAACCTGACTCCTGGCATGGCAAATCAATGCCAATCAATTACCAAACTAAACGAACAAGATAGGAGCAAGATCATACCAAACATCAATCAAAGATGCCCTCACAGTTCCTACCTACCTATAATCTGGACCACACAAGTGTTTGCAATCTACTCAATGAGCACCTGAGAGGGGACTAATCTACACAAAGGAAGAACCAAAAGGCATCCTACAATCGCAATCAATCTGTTCTCAAGCACAAGACAAATAGCACTAGCAAGATCTCACCTACACTACACACATACAAACAAATCAACAAAAAAGGGGGCTTCACAACCATAAACTAGAAAGAAACCCACTCAAAATGTGAAAAAATGGATACATTTACAATGGCGTGTTAGCCCAGTTCCTCAACAAGCAATTGAATCGGAATGCTGGATGTAATGTAGGTTGCAGGCACATGATGACAGGAATTGATTTGCTAGAATGAAGGAAATAGTCAGGGGACGGAAGATGGAACTGACCTCCTCCGCCATGGGGCACGCCATGGGGGTAGTAGCTGTAGCTAATGTAGCACTTGTCAAGGTAGACCTGTCCGGATGACGCGCCGCCGCACTCGACCTCGACGTGCTGCACCGCCTGCGTGACGCACTGGCCGCAGTCCCCCGTGGAGAGGTCGCCCTCGCACTGCGCCATGGCGTAGACGGCCTGGTAGCTGGTGGCGACGAAGCCGCCGGAGCTGGTGGAGATTCCGCTCTGGAGCTGCGCGAAGGCGGTGTCCCGGCGCACCTCGAAGTCGCCGCCGCCGCCGCCCCCCGTGCCGCAGGTCTTGAAGAGCATCTGGACGCCGGAGACCTGGGGGAACCCGGAGATTTCGTAGAGCGCGAGGCAGCCGGCGAGCTGGACCCGCGCGGCGACGGAGGCGCCGCAGACGTTGGACCAGGAGGACGCGGCGCGGGAGACGCAGGAGGCGCAGTCGGAGCCGGAGAGGTCCCCGCGGCACTGGAAGAGGCCGAAGACGGAGGCGGACCCCGGCGAGGAGGAGGTCTTGAAGAACTTGGCGGAGGAGGACTGGGAGGAGAGCGTGGAGGCTAGGGCGGGGACGCTCGGGGGCACCACGCCGCCGGGGAAGGACTGGTTGGCGCAACCCTTGTAGATGAGCGCGTAGATGTCGGCGCACGACACGAGCAGCGGCGCGTGGAGGTGGAAGAAGACGGCGGCGGCGAGGAGGAGAAGCCGGCGAGGTCTGCGAATGTCCATCTCTTCGCCGAGCCGTCGGGATCGCTCGGCCTCGCCCGCACCTCACCCTTCTGCTTCTCCCACAGCTCTGCTTCCGCTTCCGCTACTGCTTCTGCTTCGAGAGGTGGGGTGTGTCGTGCGCTGCTTCACACTTGCCTGCTTGGGCTTGCCTCCGGACTCGCCCACCGTCAGGTGCTTTGTTTTCTTTTCCCCTCGGATTCTTGCCGTACTGGTTTTGGCTGATCACGTTAAATGTTAATGTCTTAGTTAATGGGGAGCTGGGACGGGAAAGCACGCATTTCCAGTGTGAAGACGGAGGAGATTGTGTGTGCCGGACGAGTGTCTCGCTTGCACTGGTGTCTGAACGCTTGTACACACAGCAATATCACTGCATCAGCTTGTATGGTTAATATATAATGTTGAGATGCATCTATGGATAAAAGAGAAATTGATTAAACGTTGCTATCTAGAAAGAGACTTCTTATGCCTTTTTTTTCGATAGGCCAGAGGAGCGTAATAGAGATTGTTTGAATAATTTCACCGCTTTTGGATAAGACAGTGACTTCGCTAAAACAATCATGATTTTGTATAGCCTGATTGACAGTAGCTTGTACGCAAGTCAAAAAAATCATCCAACAAAAGTGGAGCTTCAGATATAGCCCAACACTTCTTGTCATTTCAGCTCCTGCATCGTACCGTTGATAATTACTAGCTTCAGTAACTTTATTGTCTGAGTAACTTTCATTGTCAGCAAGCACTTAATTATCTCAAAACCACTCCGGCGTCTTGGTGGTTGCGTAAACGCAGCATAATGTGCAGCAACGGACGGAGCCCATTTATTCAGTACTATTCCGTATTTCAAACAAAGAACAGAGGGGTGTGTTTGTGCGAGGTCAGTGGTGTTCTTTATGCGGTACTTGTAATGGAGGATTTCTGGATTTGGCCGAGCGTATGCACGGCGCCTGTTTAGTCACTTGGCATGCGATCTTCTACCCCCATGCAATTCAGTCTGCAGCTCCTGAGATTCCTGCGGGCAAACATGCTTCCACAAACTGAGTACTAGTATTTTGAAATTCCTGATATCTAACGGCCATCTGTTCATGTTATCTGAGTTGAACACTAAATTCTCAAAAGAAAGTTTATGAGGTTTACCGAAAGTTTCATGATGTTGCCCGCACCGCACTCTTCTGTTCCTGGCCACAGATGATCCATACCCTTTCGAAAACGTCATTATTTTATTTAATCTCTTCCCACGATTGTTTTGCCCACCCAAGATCTCGTTGTGGAGAGAGTCGTGACCTTCAGATTCGCCTTACTTTACAAGACAGGAACTAGTAGATTACTGGCAGCAGGGAGCGCTTTGGTTTGCCAAGAGGAGGAATGAGAATATCAAAGATCCCCTGTTCCCCTTCACGTTTGTTTCTTCCTTTGACCTGCCTAATGGGGCCTTTGACTCTGCAGTCTTACATGCACAAATGCATGCTGTGTCTGCAAGGGTCTCAGACTGTGTTGCTGCCCTAGTGCATGCGCCTTTCTAGAATTTAGCGGTTGTTTGTTTCTGCTTTAAAGGGATTTCATCTCATTTCAGTACAGGGAGAGCCAGCAGCAGGTGAGGTCGCGAGAAATGGAATCGGGTATGGATGGAACAGACAGGGCTCAGATCTTTGGGTTGTGTATGGTAATAACGGTGCAAACATCTGTGCATACTGCTATTTAGATAAGTCAAAGCACAATGCTGCTGTTTTTTCAAAGATGGGAGGGAGTATGAGCTTAGTACAAAAAATAGAGGAAGGGTACCTTACCGGAAAGTATGCACGCAGAATCAGCCTCAGTATTTCACCCTACGGAATAACTTGCTCGGTCAGTCTCGGTCACAAGGCCTGATGATCACGCCCACGAAAGCAGTTTTCCAGTGCAGTCCCTGCGTTCCTTTCACTACTTGTACACCTTTGAGCAAAGTGAAAAAAAAACAGATGCATGAAAGCACGAAACTTCCTCTCCCTTTGATCTCACCTTTCACCTTTCCGTGATTGCTTCTCACCAGGTGCAAACAATGCCCTTTCACTTTGGAGATAGATCTACCTCAGAATGTCATGTTTTCCTCCTTGGCTGATCGCCTTTCCTTTACCTTTTTATACCACTACAGTGCTGGTACGAGCCAAGTTAACCGAGCTAAGAAACAAGAGGGAACCAGCTTTTGGCGTGCAGGGTTAGGGCTTGCTTTTGGCCATGGAACTTTCATGGCCGAGTGATAGTAACTTGCTGTGCACATTTATAAGTGCACCTTGCTTTCCACTCGGCATTATCATTGTACTTTTCGGCCTTTCCTTTTGCCTAGATGAGTGCAATGGTGGCTGCCACCCTAGTGGGACAAAACGCTCCCGCATAATTCCAGGGTCCCCGGTGTGGTGTGAGTTTGCATTGCTGTCGGAGGACCATAATCTAAACATAATAAAACGGAGCTCGGGGCTACATCTGCTAATGATTTCAGCTAAGATCGTGTCTGTCTTCGGACGCTGCAGCAACCAAATTAAGATGTTTAAAACTCCCTGTCTGTGTTATGGTCAACTGAAACATTAAGTTTGCACAAATTACCTTGATGTGGACGGCGAAGGCAATAGGTCACAGTCCATAAACCACAAGTGGGCAATGGCGGAGTGCAGATGCAGGGTGCTAGCAGTAATGATTTGTTCAGCAAATCTCAGGCATGAGACCCACACCACAAGCGCGCCTGCGAGGCTCAGGATTCGCTCATCACCGAAACATTGAAGGAGCGATCGAGTGGGTGAAAAGCGAGAGAGCATTACTTCTTCTGCCTGCTGGCTTCTGCATTGCCCATTTCAGCCTCCTCAGGATAAAAGATTCACCCGCGCGCCATGCTTTGCCTCCGGAGAGGAAGAAAGAAGAGGGGAGTGAGGTTGATTGTTGACAAGACCCATATCCTGATCAAAAATCCTTTCAACTTTCAACAGTGCGTTGGTCCCTTTCAATAGGATTCATAGTTTGACAGAGACTTGAAAACGCTGCTCACGGCAACTGGACCAATGTGTACGACTGCTTTTGCAGGGCAGTTGCAACGGAAATTTGATCTGATCAAGATTCGCTCTGTACCTCTGTTGTCGTTGCTCACTGGTGGAGAACCTCTGGTTTGCAAATGATGGAACAAGCTCATCAATCTAAAAGTTTTTTGCAGGCACATCAGCTGTATGATAACCTAGTTTTTTGCAGGCACATCAGCTGTATGATAAGTCTGTTGTCGTTGCTCACTGGTGGAGAACCTCTGGTTTGCAAATGATGGAAAAAGATTCGCTCTGTACCTCTACCTCCCGAGCTTGAAACAAGTGTTCTACCCGCCCGTGTTGTCCTGGTGAAGCAAAGGCGTCCGGAGCTGACTGCCTGATCGCTTGGGACTTGGTAACACGCCCGAAGGAGTGCGGCGGTCTAGGCATCAGAGACCTCGCCGTCCAGAATCGCTGCCTGCTCATGAAACTGGTACACCGCCTACACAACCCCACTGGCTCCTCGTGGGCAACGTGGGCGCAAGAACACTGTGATGTTCCCTCCATGGACGGGGAGGTCGCGGGTGATCACTGGGAAGCTGTTCGTGCCCTCCTACCTGCCTACCATGACGTCACGGTGGTTCAAATCGGGAATGGCCGCACAACCTCCTTCTGGCGCGACGACTGGCTGCACACGGGGCGCCTCGCAGACAGGTTCCCGGCGCTCTTCAGCCACACCCGTCGCCCTACCGCCTCTGTCAGAGCCGTGATGTCCGACGGTGTCCGAGCGCACCTCGTCCCGCGTCTGTCGCGCGTGGCGGATGAGGAGCTCTCGGCACTCACCGTGGCCCTACAAGATGTTTCCCTCTCCCAGGCCCCCGATGCGAGGCGCAGCCCGATGATTGACTCCACCGGCAAGTTGTGCACCGCCCCTCTCTATAAACTGCTGGTGGATGGAGGATCCAACTGCGACTTCGCGGAGTTCGTCTGGCGCAATCGCTCTCCTCCGCGTGTTCAATTCTTCATGTGGCTGCTGGTTCAGGAGCGGATCAAAAGCCGTGCTCTGCTTCTCACCAAGCACGTTGTCGCGGACGCATCTTGTGAACTCTGCTCAGCCAGCTACGAGGATGCTGACCACATCATCTTCCATTGTGATACGGTGGCGGCGCTCTGGTCCGCCGTGGGAATTGATGTCGGTGCCACCCCGACGGTGAGGCGCTTGTGGGATCTGCAACGGCCACCAGGTGTTCCCACCGCTCACTTCAGAAGCTTTATTCACCTCTGCTGCTGGCATATTTGGAAACACCGGAATGAGGTTGTATTCCGGCGAGAACAACCCTCCCTCCCTCGCTTGCTACGGCATTGTCGGGATGACGCTGACCTCTGGAGATGTCGCATGCCGATCGCCGACGCTTTGGTCACGGCGGCCTGGTGCTCTTTGTTTTCTTCTTCATTGTAAATCGTAGCTTTCTTTCCCTTGCTATCTTGCAAATGCTTTGTAAATAACAGTTGAGCCATTCAGGGCTCCCGTTTATACTGAAAATAGGATCAGGTGGGGATTTCTCCCCGTTAACACTCAAAAAAAAAAAAACAAGTGTTCTCGTCTGAATGAGGGATGAAGGACTTAGAAAAAAGAAAGTAAATGCTGCTAAATATATAATCTTGTGGAAAATATAGAACAAGCTCATCAATCTAAAAGTTTTTTGCAGGCACATCAGCTGTATGATAACCTAGTGCATTATATTCTGAATTACAACGTAAACATAATTACAATGTAAACATACTTCTTGGACTCATCTTGTACAGTTACTGAAGTCAGTGCCTTGGATCAACCTATGGATATCTAATTAAAATGAAGAAAACATGGTATTGTACAGAAGAAGTTGATAACATACCAGACCTCATGTTCTGTAGATTCCTTCTTCAAAACTCATCAACCAGCAAAAAATATTCTTGTTTCATATTGCAGCTTGGATGGATAGTGGCACAAAAGATGCAAAGGTTACAATGTGGTTCTTGATATCTAATCACTCAAGTTTTTTTCTGTTTGGCAACAATTCCCGAGTTTTGAATAATAGTCCACTTGTCCTGGCCACACACATATGTAGAGAAAAGGAACCATCAATACAAATTCTCTTGGATTCATTATTTGCAGACAAGAATATTTTCTATTGACAGCAGGTTCGCAATAAGACATGGATTATATATGCAAATCATTAAAGTTTCAACTGTAATAACATCATCTCATCTGTCCTCAATGACAGAAATTAACAGAAGAAAAAACATTGATGCTTTCAGACTCAGACATGATCAATGAAAACACACAAGTAGTAGTAGTAATGCAGTTTATAAATCAAAGTCTGGACATATGTGCTGTTTCGTGATAAAATGGAAAGTAACCTTTGTCCTTCAAAGGCCACTGCTCAGTTTTTCAAATCAAGAGTGCAAGAAATACGGTAAATGTACCCTATTTCCAAGTGGAAATTAGCACTAGGGTGCACGGTTGTTAAAATAGATAAAGGCAATGGGTGCAGCTCAAAAAGGTCAAGAGAGCAAGTGAAGGAATAGAAATTGCAAGCTCACTAAGAATAGTCAAAAAGTGTCGCTTTTGACTTTTTAACATTGTGTTTAACCGTTCATCATATTAATTTTTTTGTGCAAATGTTATTTATATTTTTATAATTTATTTTACCGTCAGAGATAATTTCATCATGACATTTATTTTAATACTTATATAAATATTTTAAATAAGACGAACGATCAAAAGTGATGCCTGAAAGTCAAAAATAACACCCTTCATGAGACAGAGATAGTATTAATTTATCTCAATGAATAGAGGGATACAGAAATGGGATAAACAATTAAGAACAATGCATTTATGTTTAAAAAACTGCATAAGAATAAGACCAAGTGATAGTGATTACTGAACATGAGAAAATAAAAAGTATGCCAAATTTTTGATGTTATGCTGAAGATTGATGCTACCTTACAGACTTTTCAAATAATTACTGGTAATGAGCACAAACATCTGTAGTTTGTGTTGATAATTAGTCAATATAGGCATATTGCAAGTTCTACAGCAGGATTTTACTGCCGAAAAATTCAGTGTGTTGAAAATCCAACCAAGAATATAAAGGGAGACCAACAAAAATCTCATATGTTTGAGTGGCACAAGTCTTGTGCTGTGGAGTTCATTACTTTCAAAGTTATCAGATGGGAACCTACAGAGAAATTCAGGGAGGGCATTTCCTCTAAGGACTATCATACCTCCACATCTAAATCAATTGCTGTGGTGTTATGTGGGTGTGAGGAGCTCAGTTACACCAGCCTCAAGAGAAACAACAAGGGGTTGGTAGCGCAATTATCCCCAACTATTAAACCCAATAGAACTGGGTAACTGAAAAGACCCAAAAATCAAACCTCCACATCTTAATCGGCAAGTAGAATAGCCCCTGATAGTGATTGCTCTTAAAGACATTATCATCCTGAGTTCCTAACATGCTTCATGAGTCCCAACATAAACGTGTTATTCTCTTCCGAATCTCAATCAAGTATGAACGGATGCAACCTACAATAACCGGCCCAAGAAAATTTGCGAAGAACATCTGGGAGTAATTTCTTCCAGACTGAATTATACTGCCATGCTGTATCCAAAATGCATGTTTTGCTCGAATTTGGCATCACAGTCTATCCTCAGAATTTAAGGATGTCACCAGTAGTCCCTACAACTGCAAGCACCATTCTTAACTGTATGGTATCTATTAACATCCCTAACTACAATTACTCTGTCGATCACAATGCTAGCATACTTGAAGAATTCATGACAATGGGCACATATCCTCAGGTTTTTAACTATCCTTAACGCTTTTCCTGATGGCACAGCACCACCGATCAACCCATATGCCAAGGCCAACCTTTCACTGTGATGCCAGAACCCCTCATTTGTCTCCCTATACCCTAACTTCTCAACCTCTCGAATCAATTCATTCAACTTGTTGTCTATCTCAGATATCTGCTCATGCCTTCTCTCATTTGCAACAAACACGTGAACCTGTCCTCTAACCTCAATCCAACTCCGACCACCTTCCTTCCTGACTCCCCGATCCCGCATTGTAGTCCATGCTTTGGCCATCTCATCCATTTTCCCAGCTGATGAGTAGATATTGGCAAGCATGACATAGGCTGAGTCATCATTGGCATCAATCTCCAACAGTTTCTGCCCCATGGATTCTGCCATGTGAACCCTGCGGTGAACCACACAACCCATTAGAAGTGTCCGCCAGACTGCTGCATCTGGCTTGCACGGCATTGTACATGCAACACTGTTTGCATCTTCTAGACGCCCCACCCGTGCCATTGCACCCACCACACAAGTATAGTGCTCAAGGCCAGGCTTCAAATTGTACTTGGAACGCATTGCTTCTAACCAAAACTCAGCATCAGCTGCAGCTCCAGCATTGCTACATGCAGTGAGAACAGCAAGGAATGTGAGCCCATCAGGAGCGAATCCCATCTCCGCCATCCGATTAAACAGCCCGACGACCACCGGCACATCTCCCTGCTGAGCGTGTGCAGCCAGCACAGCATTCCAAGTGAACAGGTTCCGGTTACCACCCAGCTCCTCAAACAACTTAACTGCATCATCCACAACCCCGGCCTTCCCATAAGCATCCACAAGAGCGGTCCCGACAACCAGATTTCCGTCAAGCCCGACCACCACGGCATGGGCATGAATCCCCCAAGTCTGCTCCAGAGCAGCAAGCCCAGCGGCTGCGCGGAGAGCAGCAGACAGTGCATACATGGTTGAATCAATAGCATCTGAGCGCATGGTGGTGAACACGGATAGAGATTCTTCGTAACGGCCGTTCTGCGCGAGGCCAACAATCGTGGAGGAGTAGCAGACGGTGTCCCGGTTCGCAACGGGGATTTCGTCGAACAGTTGGCGGGCTTCCACAGGGGATCGGGATCGGGAGTAGAGAGTGACGAGACAGGAGGCGGAGAACGGGGACGAGGAGAGGGCGAGCTTGTAGGCGAGCGCGTGCACGTAGGGCGCGTGGGAGGGAGGCATGTAGCGGAGGAGGGAGGAGAGCGGGCCGTCGGCGAGGAGTGACGGCGACATGCCGAGGACGCGGCGGAGGAGCGGGAGCGCGGAGGACGGGGAGGACGAGGAGACGGAGGTGAGGTAGGTGGTGAGCGAGGCGGCGTTGGGGTGGAAGGGGAGGCGGGAGAGGAGGGGCTCCGCGAGCGACGGCGGGTAGCGGGAGATGAGGAGGTTGTACGCGGCGCGGGAGGTCGAAGCTGTCTTCACCAGAACCGCGTGGAGGGCGGCCGGGTCGCCGCCCGCCGAGACCGCCGCCTCCGCGGTGGCCGTGAGGGATGCGGCCGCGGCGCGCATGGGTGGAGCTTTGTTTGCGGAAACTGTGGCGAGCGGCGTCGGCTTGATTCGGGCGGCGGGACGGCGTCGGCGGTTTGGGGGCGGATTTTGGAGTGGCGGGGAAACAGGCGAAATGCGGCCGTTTGGGCTGATTTGAACGTATAGGTCTCTGGGTCTTTTCGGTCCAAAAGAGCAGTTCGAAGGTTTCGGCCCATCACGCCCGCGCGCCAGCGAACTGGGGTTCTGGCCTGTTGAGGAGTTTTCGTTTTGAATTTGCAAATCCGGTGAAATTTACTTATCTTCGTTTTCTCTTGTTAACTTGTTACGTATTTTAACATTTATCCAGATCTCGTCGACTCGTTCCATGCTGCTTGAAACGAACCAAAGCAACTGCTCCTTGAAAAAAAAAAATATCATGAGAGCAACAGAGACCATACATTTGCTTTGCGCGCACACGTGTAGCACCCTTACGTACGCCCTCGTTGCACGCGTGTTGCGCCACGACGCGCACGGTGGAGATCCCAAGACCCAAAGCTCCCCGTGACGTGGACGGTAGCTCCAATGATAGAGGTTGCCAACGCAGCAGCCATCTAATCACGAAGAAGGGAAATCAGCAGCCGCAAAGAAAAGGGAAAGGAACGCGGCCCCGGCGCGAATCACGCGAGTCCCGATGCGTCGCCCTCGCCGGCTCGCACCGCACGGCGGCTTCCAAAAGCGCAAGAAAACAACACGAGACCCGCCGCGCTGGAAAGCGGGAGGGCCCCGCGTCCAATCCCGCGGCCGCCCCACACGGCCACATCACCGTGTAGGCCAGCCAGCCAAGCCCAACGCGCGCTCTCTCCACCGTTCACGCGGCCGTGGAGCATGGCTGCCGACGGCGACTCCGCATTACCCGACGCCACACCCATGCTCACTGTGGACGTGAGCAACCACAGTACTCCAACTATTGTTGTGGAGTACCATTAAATAAAGCGAGGCACATGCTACTAGTCCTGGCAACACTTCCTGCGTCAGCAGCATAGGCAGCGCACACCAACCAAGCTCTCGTCTCTGCAAGCTAAAAAGATCTGAAAGGAGACGATCACTTCACCAGTGGTTGTGCTGATTGAGCCCGTGCCGTGACCAGCAAAGCGATAGCCAACAACCGAACATGCTGGTGAGGAGCGCCTCCACGCCGATCCTCGGCGCGCTCCACCCCTCCGGCTGCCACTCGCCGGCGGTCTCCGTCTCCTCCCCGGCCGTCCACTTCCCCGAGTCCCCAGCATCGGCGTACCACCCGCCGGCCATCTCCTGCCACCTCTCCGGCGGTTCCGCATCCGACCACGAGCGCTTGCGCGGCGCGAACGGCGGGATGCGCCGCACCAGCTCGGAAGGGAACCTCGCGTCCCTTGCCGGCCGCGCAGCGGACGACCACCACCACCACCACCACCTCCCGCCGCGCGCCCGGCCGACGCCGCTCGAGACGATCCAGTCGGTCACGAACCGGGAGACCTCCACCGACGACGACGAGGAGGAAGAGGACGAGGAGGCCTACGCGGAGGACCGGGAGCTGGGTTTCGGGCAGTTCAGCTTCGTCGGGAGCAGCAGCGCCACCGACTACGAGGAGCGCCCGCTGTTCCTGGCCAGGGGCCTCGGGATCGACCGCCTCGGCTCCGGCCTGCTCGGCGGCGACGGCGGCGGAATCGGTGGCGGTGACGGCGGCGGGAGTCACCTGGTCACCTCTGGTGGGAACGGCGGCGACCGCTCCGGGATCGAGATGCATTACAAGAAGATGATCGAGGAGGACCCCTGCAACGGCCTCTTCTTGAGGAACTACGCGCAGTTCCTGTACCAGGTAAGCAGCGAGCTCATCCCCCGGCGTCCTCATCATTTGTTGCGCCGTGTACAATTTTCTCGTGCTGAGGGAGCGTGTCGAAACACTTCAAATTCTGATGAATTTGCACTTCTTCCTACTAGTACCGATAATTCGTACTCTACCATCACGCGTGATTGTTTTTTCTACTGTCAATTCGAACCTTGTCAAACGAAAGGGGCAACATTATTTCTGATGGCGTCTGTGCATTTTGCTTCAGGTGAAAGGCGATTACATCAAGGCAGAGGAGTACTATTCCCGAGCAATACTGGCCGACCCGAACGACGGCGAGCTCCTGTCGGAGTACGCCAAGCTCGTCTGGGACGTGCACCGCGACGAGGAGCGCGCCTCCGGCTACTTCGAGCAGGCCGCCAGGGCTTCCCCGCAGAACAGGTGCTGCCCGCACCACTTCATTCTCTACATTTCACTGAAAATTCAAACCATTTCTTACCTGTTTGCACTGATTCGAGCATGATGAATTCTGATCTCGCCTGATTCGGCCACGTATATGTATGCAGCCATGTCCTTGCCGCGCACGCCGCGTTCCTGTGGGACACGGACGACGCCGACGGGCCTGAAGAATGCAGCACCGACGCGCTGGGCTACGCCGGGTTCGCTCCTGCTCGTTCGTCTCTGGCTTCGGCAACAACCTGAACATCCGCGTCTTCCCCGTTGCCTGTGAAGCTTAACATGATATGATAGTTTCTCTGTTCGTTTCAGTAGCTTCCCAATGTCCCAATAATTCTAGCTTAATGGCTGGTATAGCCTGTGTGTAATGTTTTTAGTTTCGAGAATGAGCAAGCAGATTCCAGTTTCTGAACGCTTCCTAGCTTCGTTGTGTCCAGTTCGAAGATGCTCGAAGTAATATTCAGAGCAAGACATTTGTTTATGCAGGGAGCTTATGACTGAACAAACGTATGGTCTGCAGCCATGTTTATGATTGAACAAACGACTTTGTTCATACTGCCGTGCTGTGTTTACAGGGTGCTAACACGCAATTGATGCTTCTACCGGTAGGTTAAGCTCAAATGGACCGAGACTTATTCAGCTTATGTCGCATATATTAGGAACCTCTCAAACGGGAAAAATGCTGATAGTCTGACACCCAACTAATGATTCTCCACGTTTCTGGCATGCATTATGGTTTCATTCACGAAATAACAAAGACGCAGGACGAATCAATCCCACGGAACGGATCAAAATGGCATCTAACCCACAGCGATGATTGAGAAAGGGCAACCAGGATGCTGAAGTGACATATACATGTATAAATTCCATGACAAAACTATACTACTGACAACTCAATTCAAAATCATGTCCTTCATTTATGACAACACCCAATTGCAACTCAGTTTTGTTCCAACAACATATTCGGCATACAACGTCTATTCCAAAGTTAAAAAAGGCAAAACCTTATTGGTCCACCTTTGTTGCTGCCTCCTAAGAGAAGGTTTCACACAGGAACTGATACAAAAGAATTCATATCTAACTAATCAGATATCACCACCCTCCTGGTCACATGAAAACTGGAAACTCCGTAAATGGAACTGAACTGCTTGACATTAATCCAGCAAATTCTGCTCAGGATTAGAGAGCCAACGAACTCAGAGGTCTTTAACAATTTCGATGCCCATGGAATTAGTTGTTCCAATAATGGATTTGCTTAAGGCCTCAAGTGACATGTGCTTGCAAAATGGATCAGCCTGCTTCAGTTTTGCAATCTCATACACATGGCGAAGTGTGAGAGACGACACCATGTTGTGGCCTGGGCGACTGCTGGCGGTCTCAATGCCTGCGGCTTCCTCCCTCAGAAAACAAGAAACAGAGGGCGACTTGACAACAACCTCAAAGGTGCTATCCTTGTAGGCCGTAAGTAACCTGCATTGGAGTCTCTGCCTTGTAAGATTTGCAAAATGCCATCAGATTGAGCCACTGGCCCACTGGTGCTGGCATTTCAATGCTAGGACCAACTGGTGGTGCTGGCATTTTTACACGAGAAACGAAGTTTATAGAGTCCATATTTTTCCGAGTTCATTGGCACCAAGCCACCAACTACTCAAGTTATGTACTACTACTCCTAAGTTTAGTGCTGCAGGGATGCAGAAAAGTACAATATCCAACAAGCAATGTACTACTACTCCTAAGTTTAGAATAGTGCTAGTATAAGACCCTAGGGGCGAGTTCAGCTGCTCGAGATGGGCACATCATCCAGAGAAGAGTTCAGAAATCAGAATCTCTGCTGCCACATTTCTTCGAAAAGTATTAATTGGTTCCTACAGTTTAAAGTGAAATGCCGAGTAGAAAAATGAAAAATGCTAAGCACAACAAGAAGAATATGTAGCAACATACTGTTGAGTAGTATTCTTCAGATAAATCATGCCCAGTCCAATGCTCCAAGAACTGTAAAGTAGATAGGCCGCAAGACCAACTGACAGAGTGCAATAAATAGTCAAAAACATGTTTAAAAGGAATTTGTGAAAGAATGTGATTGAAGAGTTCATTAAGTTCTATTTACCTGTCTTTTTGCTGAGGAACTTTTATGACATGAATTGGCCATGAGCTGACTGTCCGGTTCTCCCAGACGGTTTGTCTTCCCTCGACTACTTTTGCATTGGGCATGAATAATTCCAAACCTTTAATCTGAGTTGTGTTGTGTGCAGAATATACATTAGTTGCAGTCTGAGTACGTAAAATATTTGAACAGTTGACTTTGAGTTCAGGATCTTACAGTGTTGACCAGACTTGTTTCTTCAACATAGTCCTCCTCTGTCATAGCCATAGAATCCAAGATTTGAACTATCTGTTCCTTAGCATTAAGAACAGCCACATACCAATGATTTCCGTTACGATTTAGTGGCAAAAGTACCTGGAATACTAAAATTTCTTAGCATACATACTTTTATACTACATCAGTATTTTAACAGAAAGGCTATGCGTCCGACTCTGTGTCCGACTGTGCATAACTGTTGTAAACTTGCTCTCACTCTGGTCCCACATGAATATAATCTCTGTATTATGATTGGCTGGGAGGCTAAAGTCGGATGCAGGTAGGACATGTTAGTCGAACCTATAGCATTAGGCTAATCCTAATGGGGAGTTTCATTTTGATGTTTCCAAGAGTGCCATGTTATTTTTATTAGTTTGAAACCATGAATGAAACCATCCCTCCAATGCATAGTTTCATTTTGTTGTTTCATAGCACTTACTTCTATATGGTTTTATTAGTTGTTTAAAGAATGAAATGAAACTATTCCTCTCCAATGTCAATTTCATGGTGTTTCAAATTTAGGAAATCGTGTAAACTCAGTTTCATCTAGATGAAACTCTTCTCATCTCTCTCTTCATAAATTTCTTGTCATGTCATTAAATTTGCTTATATGATATCTTATTCAATGAAAATGAAACTTCCATTAGGAGTAGCCTTACTCATATTTTAAGTATATCACAGCTAAAGCTTACCATGTCGTACTGTAAATAATTTACTGCCTCAATAGCACGAGATTGATAGTACTCATCGCTGCACTCCTTGTTAACTGAACTACTTGTTTGCCAGATCTGGCAGTTCATTTCTTTCTCTACGAAGGCTGTGCCATGTTCTCTTGGTTTGCCATTTTGTCCGTCTCGAATGATCAGTACATACGCATCTATTACCTACAGTAATAGTCATGAGCATGATAAAGTTACATTACATTCTTAAGCTAAAGGGAAGACTGAAAAAGCAGGCGTTATAGGAATACTAACTTGGCCTTCCAACCATTTTGCATGTGAGGGAGCTTCATCATCTATAATTAATGGAACCAAATGTTTGCATTATAAACCAATGTCTCCTATAGTTGCCAGCAACTTGTCTGCATTTGCATTCTGAATATGTTCAGCTATTTGGTCTATTAAAGAAAGACCATGGTGTGTCGATCCCTGTTCTTCCAAATGCCCAGTATATTTTGGTTCCTTCGTTTTGCAAACAAAGGATAATATAAGAACTTGAAAGAGTAACACAAGTTTATGATACATCAGCATAGACTAAAGTAACCAGAATTATTTGTTTGTTTAATTATAGTCATGGAAAAAGTGGCTTCTGTATTTACATCGTACCTGAACAGAATTTATCAGGGAGTCAATAGTACCCCTTAGGTAGCTGGCATTATCGTCTGTTTTTTTGAGTAAATTTCACAAAACTATAGGTTTTGTATTAAAACTATCACAAAACTATAGATTTAAAACGTTGTATCACAAAAGTACAGATTTAGTACACCCTTTATCGTAAAACTATATATTGAACAAGTGTTATCGCAAGACTACATATTTAGTGTCCGTGTGAATCGCAAAACTACAGATTTTACAAAGTTAAAACCTATAATTTTATAATAAATTGACTCCTTAAATCTGTAGTTTTATGATACATCTTGTTAAATCTATAGTTTTGTGATATAAAAGTGTACTAAATCTGTATTTTTGTGATACATCTTCTTAAACCTGTAGTTTTGTGATAATTTTATAATAAAACCCGTAGTTTTGAGAAATTTCCTCGTTTTTTTAATACCCCTCCACATACTGGAATCCAGCATCCCACAACCATGTTCAAGAAAGTGATCTGCATCAAACCAGCAAAACTTATAAGATTATGAAAACGCTCTCTAAAGAAAAAAGTTAGTAAATTTGAATCGTGATTGTCTTGCCTGTATTACTGGGTCCAAGCAGCAAGGGAATTAGCTTAATCACCGCGTCTGGGGACTGGAGTATCTTTGCGAGCATTAAGAGAGATCCTGGATCAGCATCCACATTGTGTTCCTGGACATAACATGGTAGAGAGAGAGAGAGAGATCAGTAGTTACAAAATAGGGATTTGACGGAACAATGTAGAATGTATAAATCAGATAACACAGGTCAAAATGCGTATTCAACACATAGATCGCATTGCTGAGAAATATCACTAAAATACAAACACGAAAAAATGGACATAATCTAGAACGAATTTGGACATTGCAATTAGCATATGTATGAAACTCAGAAGTAGTATGACATACACCTCCCCGAAATTAAAATTTCTTGATTTCACAACCCAGCGGCGAGAGGAGGATGTTCGAGTTCTTCTCAGGCCAAGCATCGCAAGGATCCTTCAGCACCTAAGGCCACTGTGCGAGATCCCGCGCTGCCCCCGCGAGGAAGAAGCCTACGCGCGAGCAGGACCGCTCCGCCCCGTGCTGAGGTCCTCGCCGCCGGCACGCACCCAGGCCCGCACCCAAGCCCGCGTTGCCGTCCATTGTGTCAAGCGGGTTATGATTGAAAGGCGAGAGAGGACCGGAGATTGGAGATAGGGGAGAGAGACATTTTGAGACGAAAGGAGTCAAGGCCTTCCTCAAAATTGTCAAAAAAAAAAGGACTTGCTGGAAAAAAAAAAGAGAGAAGACATTGAGAGAGGAAAGGGAACGGGATTTGGCGTTTCTCCAGTAGCGTTTCAATTTGTTTTTTCTTTGAGCAATCTAGTACGGTGGGTGAGCTACTACCTAGTATCTGAATTTTCCATTGCCACATGAAAGTTTTTTTTTTATTATTCCTCACAAAAGAAAAATGAGTAAGGTTTTTACATTGAGTTGTTCTAAGAACGAAATAGTAACAGAAATTGGAGGGACGAGAGTAACAGCTATTATCTGATCACGTCAACGGCTAAGCTGCAAAACGGCGTTTCATTTAATCTTACTCTTTATTTGGAAAAACCGAAGGTTACTTACAGAGTGCAATTTTAACTAAAACACGAGACAAAAATCAAAACAAAACTACACTTATCAGCTTAGGACATTCAGCACGCATCAAGGGGTTTATGAAAAAAAAAATCATAGCGAACGAACCTTGTCGTTTGCAGGAAGGATGCGCGACGACTCAACCGTCGTGCCGATGAACTTTGCCACCGTGTTGGCGCCGCTCGTCGCTCCTACCTGAATTTTCCATTGCCACATGAATAAGGTTTTTACATTGAGCTGTTCTAAGAACGAGATAGTAACAGAAATTGGAGGGAGGAGAGTAGCAGCTATTATCTGATTACGTCAACGGTTAAGGTGCAAAATGGTGTTTCATTTAATCTCTACTCTTCATTTGGAAAAACCGAAGGTTACGTACGGAGTGCGATTTTAACCAAAACACATAGTTAAACAAAACAAAACTACATACTCAAAGGTCAGATCATTCGTTCAGCACACCTAAAGCGATTTCAGAATAGAAAAAAAAATGAATCACCAAATGAGTCAAAAATCAAAACAAAACTAGACTTATTAGTTTAGGACATTCAGCGCGCATCAAGGGGTTTATGAAAAAAAAATCATAACGAACGAACCTTGTCGTTTGCAGGAAGGATGCGCGGCGGCTCAACTGTGGTGCCGATGAACTTTGTGGTGTCAACGGCTTTCGCCACCGTGTTGGCTCCGCTCGTCCCTCCCCTGAAGAGCAGCAACAAGACAGGTTTAAAAATGTTGCTGAACATCATCGGAGCTCTCCTAGCCTGGCGTACGTAGCTCAAATATAATGACAGGGAGAGATGATCTTATTACCCGCCGCCACCAAAGCGGCAGCTTGACGTCGCGCAAGCGCAATGGCCGAAAGCCGCCAACTCGTCTTCCTTCTCCTTTTCAGATGAAGCCCGTGTTCTTCGTGCGCCGTCGCGCTTGCCATTGGCCCGGCGGCGAGGGATGTCGATTACGTGGACGTCGTCCTCTTGTTGCAGCGATTTGGTCGCACGGCACGCCGAGCTGACGCCGCCTGCACGTGTCGTCGAACCTCCACGCGACACCACCGGCTCCTCATCGCTGCGGCGCCTGCGCGCCGCCTCCATCATTAGCGCCTCGGCCTTGGCGTCGCACCTCGCGTCCATCTTCTTGATGAACCAGCTTCTAACTCCGATCAGCGCAAGAACGATCCCTGCTCCGAAGAGTGCGGCATTAAACTCATCCTTGGTGACCAGCAGGGCCAGAAAAATTCCATTACCCTGCATATTTAAGTCTTCAAAAAAATGAGTAATCTTTACAGCCCAGCACTCCCTCAGATAGAAAAGCAATTAAGTCACATCCAAAAAAAAGGAAACTTCAGTATTCACGTCTATAATCGCTTCTTTCTTGTTGTTTGACATCCCTAGAATTGTAACCATCGCAACGTCGCCGCACTCGTTGTCTCACATAATTCCTTGACTCCCTATCCTTGCCTCCTCCCAGACTTCACAACGGCAGCCATCTGGGGTGAAATCAGCTGAGTGCAACGGTGTCGAGCGATGCCGATCACTTGATCACTATTTACTAAGGTAAAACGTTTTTTGGTAGGAGATTGGAGTCATTTGATTCAGTTCGTCAGACATTCAATTTGATATTGCTAAATGCTACGCCACTGTCTGTTAGAAATTTTTGATATGAAAAAATATTATAAGAAAGATGCGTGCAAAAAGAGTTTTAAAAGTAAAGATAACAGTATTGAGCAGAAAAGGCCACGTATTGAACTTGATATGAATGATATAGTTGTTGATCCCGGGCTTCGGAAGCCAATCGATGAGTTCCATCCTGACATTAGGGATGATGCTAGGAGGGCATATTTACAGTTGGGACCATGTCAACCAATTGATCATAAATTTTTACATGTAAAGGAAACAAAGCAGACAAGAGGATTTGTTAAATCTTGGTTCAAAAAATTTGATTGGCTAGAGTACAGTGTGCATAATGATGTAGCTTATTGTTTTTACTGCTATCTATTTAAACCACAAAGAACTAGTGATTTTGGGCAAGGCATTGATGCATTCACTAAAGTAGGGTACATAAATTGGAGGAATGTATTAGATTCATTCAAGGATCATGTCCAATCAATTGACGGCTACCACAATAATGCAAGGAAGCATGCTTTTGATTTCAAAAACAAGAGACAGAGTGTGATTCGTGTGTGGAATGATACAAACACACAAAGGGAGCAACAATATCAAGCTCGCATGCTTATCATATTAGGCATTGTAAGATTTTTACTTTCGCAAGCACTTGCCTTCCGTAGACACGATGAGTCCAACAAATCCAATAATAAAGGGAACTTTTTAGAGATGTTTGAATGGTATAGAAACAAGGATCCTAATGTTGCTAGTGTGACAGGAGAGAATGCTCCAGGAAATAATCAAATGACTAGTCCTGAGATACAAAAGGATCTAGTAAGACCTTGTGCAGAAGAGACAAGTGAGAAAATTAAAATTAAAATAGGTGATTGTCTTTTTGTGGTGCTTGTTAATGAGTCTCATGACGCATCAATAAAGGAACAAATGGTTGTGATTACAAAGTTTGTACCAACAATAATATACTTAGTCATCAAAAATAGCCAAGCAATATTTGATTAAATATAACAAGTTGTAGCAGCCCCCGGGCGTGATTACAAGTAAACAATATTAACTCTTACAAGGCTCTCCAATATTGAGTAAAATCATGAATCAGGATCATGATAGCCCTTCAAGAAATAATTCCGAGTAAAATCATGAGTAGTTGATCATGGTCGAGTGACCCAATGACTAGGCGCTCCGTGACTGAGTGATCCAATGACTCGGCGCTCCGTAACCGAGTGATCCAATGACTCGGCGCTCCATGACCGAGTGATTTAATGACTCGACGCTCCGTGACCGAGTGATATCAACGAGATAACTGTAATATAAGAATACAAATAATATAGTTATATATAAAATTAATATAAATTATTGATGAAACAACGCTTTTAATATCTAAGTTTGTTGGATTTCTGTTATTCATCTAAGACCTATGTTTGCTTAGAGTACTGGCAGAAATAATCGATCATTCAACCAACAGACATAAAAAATAAACAAGGTTCATTAAAAGAACGATGTGCACGATGATTTTGACAAACGACATGAGCCATGGAGCTAGACTGACCAACTTGGGTAATAGGAGTCAGACGGGCAACTAAGCAAAACAGCTGAACTCCTCCTAATACCACTTGTGTACTGCTAAACTCATTTGGCCAAACACGTACGAGTCGAAATCAACCGAGAAAAATTATTGACCAATATTGTCAAGGCAAAAAGATGAATTCAAAAGAAAGTCAAAACGATCACATTAATATGAAGAACCTAGGGCCTTCAAATTGAATTGGTAGAATACAAAAATTATAAATGTAATTTAGTTTTGATATTTGGCGAGTCGTAGACAAGCCCCCGAGCATGTCACTGAACCATCAAGCTGATGAACGAGTCAGCGAGTGACTTGTTGTCCCGAGTTGTTGAGTGATTGTGTCGCCGAATGATTAGTCAAGTCGCCGTGTGACCGGTGGACGACGACATTGATTAGTGTTGTTGGTAACACGTTCCTCTCAGATGTAGGACCGCTATCTTCCCTAGTATTGTCGCACAACTCAGCCAATGCAAGCCCGAGTCATCCGTCATGACCTGTCCTTCGGTTACCAATAATCACCATGCAGAACTCGGACTCCTTCCTTGTGAGATGCGTAAACTTGGATTCGGCTTCCAAGTATAGCCACTGTACGTGATCCATACTCACCGAGGATTTCGTCGCTTGATACTCGCCGACTCCTCGGGCGTCGATTGCAATAAAACAATGCAACACAGTGTCGCGCATGCAGCACCGTTACTATGCGCGTATGCCGCCTCGCCCGATGGAGTTGTTGCCTCCGCTTGATCGTTGTCGATGAAGATCCAATTTTTCTCAAAAACTTGCCATCGAACTCGACAAGTCGATCTTCGCGCCGCCCCTTCCTGGCGCGCCAACTGTCGACACTAATATCGGTAGTGGATCATAGGGCTACCCATGATCCTTGTTTATAGGTAAAGGCATGCGCGAGATCGAGAGTCGATAGACACACAAGATGCAAGGTTTAGACAGGTTTGGGCCTCTAGGAGGATAACAACCCTACGTCATGTGTTATGTTGTATATTATGCGGTATGATCTAGTTTTCTATGAGAGAGCCCTTGCCCCTCCTTATATATCCGGGGGGCAGGGTTACATGACAAGTGCCCTAGCCGGTTACAATATGATTTCCGACTAGGATTCTATCTCTAACTTTATATCTCTAGTATTGACTTGTCGTGTACTCCAAGTAATAATCCGAGTAGTTATCTTCATGAGCTTTATCTTTATTGGATCCCGGCCCACTCGGCGATATATCCGAGTGGTGAAGTATCCCTGCTATATATATCCCATAATATATATATATATATATATATATATATATATATATATATATATATATATATATATATATCATTTTCCATATACTATTTCTACGTTATAGGTATGTCAATGGTGAAGGCTATATAATCGAGAGGTTCTTTGGCATTCAACATGTGTCTTACACTACATTATCTTCACTAAAGGTAGCACTGGATGCCATGCTTGCAAAATATGGTTTATCTATTTCCCGATTATGAGGGTAAGGATATGATGGAGCCTCAAACATGAGAGGGCAGTTTCATGGTTTGCAAAGACAGGTATTGGACAAAAATCCATATGCACTTTACATTCACTGTTTTGCCCACCAATTGCAGCTTGTGGTAGTTTCTCTTGCCAAGTGTTGCAGCTCTATTTTTTATTTCTTGAACTACACCACTTTGATTGTTAACACTGTTAGTGCTTCTTGTAAGAGAAAAGATCAACTTCTCCAAGATCACCATGAAAAACTTGTCGACCAGTTAGAGAGTGATGATATTTTTTCTAGAAGGGGAAAAAACCAGGAAACAAGTTTTGCAAGGCGTGATACACGCTGGGGAATACATCATAAAACATTAGCTCGTCTTCAACTCATGTGGACATCTGTATTGGAGGTATTGGAGAATGTCAGTGAAGATGCAACTGATGGGGACAAAAGAAACCCAAACAATTGGTTTGATAGAAAAAATGGAATCATTCGAATATGTCTTTGTATTACATCTTATGATAAGAGTATTAGGCAAGACCCAAGAATTGTCGCAGTGCTTGCAAAGGAAAAATCAGAATATTGTTCGTGCTATAGGATTGATTGGTGTTGTGTTTAAGAGTATGAATGAGATGAGAGAAAATGGTTGGGGATCACTTTTTGAGGAGGTGAAGAGTTTTTGTCTCAAAAGGAAAATAGTTATTCCAGATATGGAAGGCATTATACCAACTAGGGGTCGTCAAGGTGTCGGGGTGCTAAATTGGTGAGTTACTACCATCATTTCCACCATGGAATTTTCATTGTTGTGATTGATTAGATCCTTGCTGAGTTGAACAACCACTTTGCTGAGAGATCAACTCAATTGTTGAGATGCATTGTTTGCCTTGATTCAAGGAATGATTTTTCAAACTTCGAGAAAGACAAATTACTTGAACTTGCACAAATTTATGCTGCCGATTTCTCAGAATATGATTGTGTAGTATTGAAGGATCAACTTTCTACATTCTTATATGATGCTAGATCCGATAATGACATTTTGAGCTGTAATGATCTTGGGAGCCTTGCTGTGACAATGGTTAAAACTGAGAGGCATACATGTTACCCTCTAGTTTAGCGTCTCATCGAGCTTGCACTGATTTTGCCCGTGGCAACCACATCAGTTGAGAGGGCCTTCTCTGTTATGAACATTATAAAAACTGAGCGAAGAAATAAAATGGGTGATGAATCGATGAACAATAGCATGATATGCTACATTGAGCGAGACATGTTTGCATCCGTACAAGATGAAAGCATTCTGCAACGTTTTCAAGTCATTGGTGATCGTATGATCAGTTTACCCAAGAAGAAATGAAATTAATGGTGCATATTTTCTTCTCAATTTATCATTCATATCATAATACTCTTTTTTTTACTATGTTGCGTGTGCACTCTACTTTTTGTATTATTCATTGTGACACTTGCTATGTTATATCGTTCGTGAGACTTTTTAGCTTGTCCGCACTTAGCACACCCTTAGCTCTATTCCTGGCTCCGCCACTGGGAACATGCGCGTACAATAGTGTAGTAAACAACAGTGTGAAGCCGTCGTGATGCCTCTACAGGCCCAATATTGCAAGCCCGCCAAAAATTGTCTGATTGTGACTCCTAAGGGCAGTCTCAATGCACCCTTTCATTGCACTCTTTCCAAAATATGTTTTTAGGTAAGTGAATCAATATCTGTTCATCCTAATAAAAGATCTCTCACATGGGATGAAAGAAAACCTTCTCTTTCTTCATAACTATCATGCCATAAGAGTAGGACGATGGTGATGTTTTTTTTCACGCGTAAAACATTGATGAGTCGACGCCAGTGTGATTAAAGTGACAAATACAATCTTAATCTCAGATCTCCCTACTTTGGTGGAGGAGAAACTGACTCAGGATCATTCTCTCTTTGGAGCCGCCCACCGGGCGTAGCTGAGGGGGGCTGACAGGGGCCTTGCCCCCCCCCCCCCCCCCCCTAACTTTCCAAATTTCTATTATAATTTCTAGCTCAAAGCAATTAATTTTTTCCCCTTTGCTATATGCATGGCTGCCCCCCCCCCCCCCTCCCCCCTCTTATTTTCTTATCCAGCTATGCCATTGGCCCACCGCATGGAACTAAAATCTCTCTCTTTAGAGCGGAGTGCAGACGCGCTGAACGACAATTTTTGCACCTGGATGGTGGTAGAGACCAGTGTGGACTCCAGACAGATCACTCTAACTCTCCAGATGAGGTGATGCTTGCGGTCGCGAGGGATTAGTATCAGCTCGAGATTGTCTAAAATTTGTTTGGCCTTAAACAAGAGACTAAACAATATACTGTATTAGTGAAAATGCATCAATGTGTGTAGATAGATCGTCAGAGCAATTTCTCAAAAACAGAAACGGATCTCTATATCACACGAATAAAAACAATGATCCTTATCCCGTTGACCTAACACGTCAAGGAAACAACACACACAGTGTTGCACGCACGTTTTACTGTCTTCAGCTACCAAATCAGCCCACAACACGTATTGCTTTCCGAGTTCCACCTAATAATCCATACATTCAACCTTCAACCCATCATGAGGACCAGCAGGGTGAGTAGCTTTGTATGGAGTATTTTTTTTTTGTCAACATCTAGTTCTGTGCTGACGAACTGTATACTTTCCTTGTTCGATGATGGGCGGAGTAGAGATTATAGCGTGCCTGTCAACTCTGCAGTTTCGTGGAATTCGCCGGGACCCACTCGATCGAGTGGCCGCAGAGGCTCGGTGCGACAGCCGGACAACGGTCTGAGTAGGTGCGATCGTGTGCGAGCCGGGGGTGGTCGTTGTCATGATGTGATGCTGCAGGTCGATCGACACCGGTACAGGCATAGCCTCGGATTTCAGTTCTGTTGAGTTATGTTCTAAATTTATTGAATATTAAAGGTCGATTTTTGACAGAGCGAAACGGAGGTCCGTCGCCAGAGGTTTGAACCGTAGAGTTGGTTTGTTGTTTCTTAGTCAGCATAGTTACATCGAAAAAGTTCTTCATCGTTTCAACACGTATAATTGTGACCCTGTTAGTACTCATATTGCACTGTTTTAAGTTGTCAGCTAAGTAATGTGCTAGTAAAGTTTAGGAAATTGAATATATATCAAGAGTTTCTTATTCTAATGTTGTTGGTTCTTTGATGTATGTTATGATTTGTTTTCGCCCAGATTTATCTTATGCTATGAGTTTGGTGAGTAGATACATGTCTAAGTCTGGTAAAGAGCACTGGAAGGTAGTTCAGTGGATTCTCGGATATCTCAGAGAGATAATAGATTATTGTTTGAAGTTTGATAGAACTGATAAGGGGCTTATTGGCTATCTTGTTTTAGATTATGCTGGTGATTTGGATAAGCGACGGTCGCTCACAGGTTATGTATTCACAATTGGTAGTTGTACTGTGAGTTGGAATGCTACTTTGCAGTCTGTTGTTACTCAATCCACTACTGAAGCTGAGTATATTGCTATTGCTGAAGCGAGTAAGAAGTTGATTTGTCTAAAAGGGTTGTTTGCTGAGCTTTGTGGATTTGATTCTTACATTAAGCTATTCTCTGACAGTCAAAGTGCTATATGTCTCACTAAAGATCAGATGTTTCATGAGATAACAAAGCACATTAAAATCAAATATCATTTTGTTCGTGATCAGATTGAAAAGGGTAAGCTAAAGGTATACAAGATTAGTACTTATAATAATCTTACAGATATGTTAACAAAGTCAGTTCCTGTTGCTAAGTTTGAGTTGTGTTCAAGCTTAGTTGATATTATGGATTAGCCCAAGCGGCTATTTGGTGTCAGAAGTATTTCTTTTCTTTGATGTGTTCAGGATGAAGGTTTTGATTTATGCTATAAGAAGAATTTGTCTCAAGGTAGAGTTTGTTGAGTTATGTTCCAAATTTATTATACATTGGAGGCCAACTTCTAACGGAGCGAAGCGGAGACCCATCGCCGGAGGCTTAGACCGTAGCGAAGCGGTGGGAGCATTCGAGAGTGTTTTGTGCATCATTTTAGCTCTCTATATTCTCCCTCAAGGAAGTGATGACATCAACTTGTTATTCTTGGATATTTCCATCACGTAGATGTCATATATAGAGGAGTCGCACCTTGTAAATGTGATTAGGGTTATCAAAATTGGTGAAATCAGCCAGTTAACCGAAAAATTGATCCAGTCTAGTTTCACACAAGGACAATTATCTTTTATAAACACCAAACCTATGTAATTGTACAAAATAGTTAATCACTGATGTTGCTAGTTAACTGACTAGTTTTTACCCAATTTCAAAACTAGTACTATACCAATTTTGTAAGTCCTAAATGCGAGCCCTATAAAAAAATTGTGAAGAAGATCTGATTCATCTTGTGAGATGTCTTTTACACGATGAATGCCAACTCTAGTAGTCTAGTTTTACTGGATACTAGTTTCAAAATAGTTTATGATATATTAGTTTGGTTCAAGATTAAGTTGCACTAAGGATTATATCAATGTTTTTAACTTTTATATTATACATGAAAATCTACTGACTGCTTATGTGTATGTGGTAATAATAATAATGTGTGTATAATTACCACAAACATTAGCATCATATATAGAAACATTTGAGACTATCTGAAAGGTCTAGGTCTCTAGCCTTAGATTAATGATAAGTTTTGGTGATAGATAATAATAGTTGTTGGAACTAACCTTTTATATGAGTTTGTGAGCTTACATGATAGCTATGTTCCGACATCACAAGTTATGACATCAAATAAGAATGTTTATGACAAGTGTTGAGAATCAACATGGACAAGCTTGTAGATTGATGATGACAATATGGTTGACTCAATAAGTTATTTGATGAAGATGCTTGATAAATAATAATAGTGATCAATGTGTTGATGAAGGTATCGGCAGACATAATCAACACTAATGATTGAAGCTAGAAACACATCATAGAAGATGATTGAATATCAATAGTTGATGGTGCCAACATGATGATGTGTCAATAACTTGAACCTAAGTAACCATTAAGACAAGAAGAAAATCAAGACACTTGAGAAAAGGATATATCAACTTGGTTATTGAAATAATACTGAGCATAATAATAATGATGGATACATAGTAGCATTACATAGAAAGGCGATGAAGGTTAAACAAGACTTGGCTACGACAGATCATGTGCAAGGATGAAGGACAAGCAAGAGGGGCTCCGAAGAACCAAAGGCAATGGTGAAGAGCAAGGGTAGGCTTAGTGCGATGAACCGCGCAAAACTATGTGAAGCTATGGATTATTTACATCACTCATTTAAACAATGGTAGAATTATAAAATACAAAAAGATGGTATTCATGGGTTTACTCACGTCAAGTGAAATTAAAAGTAAGAGTAATGATTGAATTTCATATGTTGAAGAACGTCAAGTGGGATGGACAAGTGAAAGTGGTCATATACACTTCATGAGTTGATGAATATCAATTCCAAAATATCATGTGGGCATGCTTAAGAAAATGAAAAGATTGCAGTTACACTTTATGAGTTGATGAACATCAAATCTAAAATCTCAAGTGGACATGCTCAAGAAAAAGTTATAATAATGGATGGTTGATCAACAACTAAATATCCAAATGGTGAAATGCTCATACGTTGGCAACCCTCAAGATAAGAAAATATTATGACATGAAGGTATTCCTATTGACATAGTTTTCTATTTACTTTTTAAGTATAGAAATGCCGTACTATCAAGAGGGATGCAACATTAATAGCTTTGCTTATGTCTCGATGCTCAAAATGATCTAACAAACTTTTATGAGAGTTTAACATTCCTTTGGGTGAAATTTAATTTTTTTCTTAGTGAGGATGGATAGCCCTCTGAATAATCTTTCTATAGAGTCCAAGATCATCTAAATTGGACTTCGGGAGCAAAAGTTATGCCATTTTTTCTGGGTACTCCCGTACTAGGACGGGTCTAGCCGGACTAGGACGGCTCAGCCTGGTCCGGAACCATTTTGGTTCCATTTTCGCCTGACCCGGACTAGGACGGCCAAACCCGGACTAGGACGGGTTTGGGGGTCAGCCGGACTAAGACGGGAATACTTGAACTAAGACGGTTGCGGGACTAACAACGGTAATATTGGTTTTATTTTATATTGGCTCGGACTAAGACGGCCCCCGTGGCCAGACTAAGATGGCCATTGACAGAACATAACGGCTAGTTTTTAAAAATTTCATATATATAACTCCCTTCGTCCCCAACGGTTGGCCGTCGGTTCCATAGAAAAGAAACACATATTTAGACCAAGAAACAACATCTCCACTCCCCATTACTTAGTGCTTGAACTTGTGGGTGAGATTGAGTGAGAGATTGAGTAAAAGAGAGCTAATTCCATTGTTGAGCACTTGAGTTCATAGCAAGCAATCTTTCTGGCATTTGTTACTCTTGGGGATTCATCCCCTAGACAGCAAGACGTCGCCCAGTGAGCTTCCAAGCTTTGTGGTGAGACTCGGAAAGTTTGTGAATGTTTCGATTCACCTTCACAAGGGAAGGAATCAAAGAAAGCAAGAAAACCCGAGTTTGATCTTTGTGATTGCTGAGTGAGGATTTGGGTTGAAAGAGATCCGGCTCTTTGGAGCTCCTCAACGGAGACGTAGGATTCTTGAATAATCTGAACTTCGATAAACAAATCACCGCGTCTCATATTTGGTTTGCTAGTTCTTTACTTTGTTCTTCATATTTATGTTTGATTTGCTTACACCAAATTATTCTATTATTATACTTGTTGTTAGTTCAATTTATTCGGTGTATTTGCTCACATATATATTTAGAACAACTTGGTAGGAACCGATTTATATATAGATTACTTAAAGCGTATTTTTATACATCTTCCCGAAACAGTGTCCGGACTAAGATGCCAACCCTAGTGGAATAAGACAGCTCTTGTCTGAACTTGTCTATTTTATCTGCTGCAAATTTGTTTTAACCGACTATTCAACCTCCCTAGGTGACATTAAGGTCCTTTCACTACCTTAATAACAAAAACAGCTCTAAGAAACGGTTTTGTTGTCTTATTTCTGCTTCAAAAAGGGTACTTCAATACATCGCTTCTCATTCATTGTAGTAAAGGCCCACCATATGTAAACTTTCCCTCAATATTTATCGGGGATACAGAATAACTTTTTGTTGTCAGTCACAGAGACTGGCTGATCTTGGTGAACTAATCAGATATCTCTATCATTTCCTAGTCACATAAAAACTGGAAACTCCATAAATATCGAACTGAACTGCTTCACATTAATCCAGCGAATTCTGCTCAGCATTAGAGAGCCAACGAACTCAAAGGTCTTTAACAATTTCGATGCCCATGGAATTAGCTGTCCTAATAATGGATTTGCTTAAGGCCTCAAGTGACATGTGCTTGCAAAATGGATCAGCCTGTTTAAGTTTTGCAATCTCATACACATGGCGAAGTGTGAGAGACGACACATGTTGTGGCCTGGACGACCGCTGGCAGTCTCAATGCCTGCAGCTTTCTTCAGAAACCAAGAAACAGAGGGCGACTTGACAACAAACTCAAAGGTGGTGTCCTTGTAGGCAGTCAAAGTAACTTGCCTTGGAGTGTCTGCCTTGTACTTCTGTGTCCTAGCATTAAAATCTTTGCAAAATGCCATCAGATTGAGCCTGTAGAAACCCAGAGCTGGGCCAACTGGTGGTGCTGGACGTGCAGCACCAGCAGAAACTATAAGACGGATTGTTGCTAAAACTGGTTTTCTTGCTGCTGCATCTTTAAGAGTTGCCATTGCCATGTTACTGCTTTACCAAATCTACAGTGAAGTTAATACCACCAGATATTTAGCATAGCAGATTTGCAGTAGTCATGGTCACAAATTACATAAACGAATTCAAAACAAGCAGAAACTATGATTCTTTAACAAAGTGCATATGCAATACAAAAGGGTTCTGAATAAATTCAATGTGTTGGTTCATCTTCTTACAGGCTGCGTTCACATAAAGTAAGATACTCATCACAAACGTACATGACGCCACTAAAACTTCAGTCATCTCAAAATTCAAAACTACCAGAATATTAAGTAGCACAGGAAACTTTGTTTAAGGAAATTACTTTATGGAAAAGTGGTGAGTGAAAAAAATATGCTCCAAATTGACAAGTAGACTTACATGACTCTAATAAATAAGCTGAAACAGTTTCAGTAAATATCCGACAGCACTAAAGGCTAGCCAAGTTTGCACCGATTATGAATCCTCTTTTCATGGCTATAGGCATGTAAGACCTCTTACAAGTAAAATACTCATATAGTCCAATTTAACCCTGAGATGACCCTTGCCTCAGGGAGGCAGGCTAGTGCCCAAGTAACAGTCAAAGCAATAGGCCTATAAATTTTGCTGGTGGACATTGTAAAAAGTAAAAACAATATCTAGTTGCTGCAGGACAAATTCCAACCATGCAATCTGACAGTACACGAAGTACTATAGACAATGTTTTCCAGTATCTTATGACTAAAGGAAAGCCTCCATCAGGTTAGGATCAAAGCTCAATTTGCATATCACACTTTGAACATTTATATACATATATAATCATGGGCAACATTTAGCTCGTAAGATACAGCTACAGGTAAGAAATGCAAGTACACACATCATGTGGGACATGAGGAGTATCTGACACCTCTGCTGCATCAATTCCAGAATAATCTTTGTTCATAAGCAATTTCATATCCTGTTCGATTTCACGGGGAATAGGCATCTGGCATCTTATAGGATTGAACAAAATAACTAGGGCGCACTAAGATCAATCGTTGGCAACATGTCATATGAGATACATCATGGAATCCTAGCAAAACAAGGGCAGCACTCAAATTTCAAAGGAGATAAAGATGTCCACTGCTTAGACGTCAGAGATAAGGATGTCCAGTGCTTAGACTTACTCCTCTGGTCCTGAAATATTGTCCTCGGCCAGTTCATTTAAATTGACCAACGACACCGACAACAAAAGAAAAATAGAGGAGTACATGACTCTGATAAGTAAAGATGAAAAACAATTGCACTGAATATCTGACAGCGCTAAAGGCCAGCTAAGTTTGCATGGATCATAGATCCCCTTTTCATAGTTGTACGCGTGTAAGGCCTCTTACAGGTAAAATACTCCAATAGTGCAGTTTCAACCTGTGATAAACCCTGCCTCACAAGAGGCATGCCAGTGCCCAAGTAACAGTCAAAGCTATAAGCCTATTAACAATATCTCGTTACTTCAGGACAAATTCCAACCATGCAATCTGATGGAACACTAAATATTACTACTGTGTACATAATATTTTTCCAGTATCTTGAGACAAAATGAAGGCATCCATCATGTTACAAAGAAAGTTCAATTTGCATATCATCACGCACAGAACATTTATAAACACAATTGTGGGCAAGATTTAGCTTGTAACACACATATAAGCCTATTAACAATATCTACTTGCTGCATCAAATTCCAACCACGCAATCCTTATATACACTAAATACTATTGTTTATATAATGTTTTCCAGTATATTAAGGTAAAAGAAAGGTCTCTGTCACGTTAAAAGAAAGTTCAATTGGCATATCATCACACCAAGAACATTTATAAACATGATCATGGGCAAGATTTAGCTTGAAAGATACAGGAACAGGTAAGTAATGAAAGCATGCACATCATGAGGAACACGAGGAGTATCTGGGAACTCTAAATTCTGAAACTCTTCAGCCTTAATTCGAGAATAATCTTTGATCATAAACAGTTCCATATCCTGTTCGAATTCATGGGTAATAGGCATCTTATAGTCTTGAACAAAACTACTAGGAAATACTAAAAGCAATCGTTGGCAGCATACCATACTAACATATATCCTGGGACCCCAGCAAGGAAGGACAGTAGGACACATACCTAGGTAGTAATCACTGCAAAGTAGGTCACCTAGCACTAGCAGGGACAGGGCAGACTTCAAATGGGGCATTGGGGTTTAGTTAAACCCCAAAATTAGGGGAAAGAGTAACTTCCACAGTTCCGTTAGAAATTCAGCACGGCGCACGCAATCCGCAACCAGCTAGACGAATCGAGCATCCATTCTAGAACAAAAGTTATGGATTTGAGGGAGCTGCATGAAAGAGATTCCTTGGAACAGATTCGAACAGTCCATCCAGCAAGTTAGGGTTTGTTTACCGGCAGCAGAAGAAATCAGTCGGGTTCGCAGGGATCTCCCACTCCACAGCAATTCACGCACGCGGCCGACAAGGGAGCAGGAAGCACGATGGAGTTGATGCGTTGCGGGGTGATGCCTCGATCTGGACGGAGCCGTTGCGCGGGAGGCAGCGGCCGCCGGCAGTCTGAGAGACTGAGGCAACAGAACGTCGGGGAAGGAAGAGGACTCGGTCGGGTGTGGCCTGTGACTCGTGTGTAATCGGTTGGGTTCAACCGGATGCGGAAAGTCAACCTTGTCGTGAGGTCCTTGCCGGTGCAACTCTGTTTGCCGTTGCCGTCTTGCATCCATACCACCGTACTCGCGGCACGATCGATCTGCATTGCTCATCGCTTGCCGCAGCGGTTCACCATGGAAATCACTAGGGAAGTTGGGCACAGTCACAGCAAAGGGCGGCCTGCTCATCGAAGTTATTCACAGCGAACATCAGCAGGGAGATGATTGCTGATTAGGTTTGGTTAGCAATAACAACGGACATTACGTATCTATACCATGACTTCCACAAATTAACTTCCCTAATTACCCTTATTAGCATCAACGGCTCCTAATAATTAACAGAGAAGGTACCTGTGGTTCCTTTCAAACACCATAACATAACAAGTCTCAATTTTATAATGTATATGAAAGTCAGGTAGGAGCTCTGACTTTGGTAGAGAAAAAAAAAAGGTTCTATGAGAAAAAAAGGTTCTTCGGTAGTGCCATTAATTCACGCATTAGGAGCTCTGACTTTGGTAGTGAAAAAAAAAAGGTTCTATGAGAAAAAAAGGTTCTTCGGTAGTGCCATTAATTCACGCATTATGCAGCAATGTAACCCAGTAACCACGAAGCGCTACACAAATCCGTCACTAATGTATTGCTCACGTGAAGAATACGTCAAAATTTTCACCAAGGACTTGTGTTGGTGCCCGAAACAGTTTTCTTGGAATGTAACAATATACAGAACAATAGCAAACAAAGCTCAGCTCTTTGGTCTGCAAGTAAATTAACATAACAGGTCCTCGAGATAACTGCACGCCTGAATCAGACTGTAACTCAGACAGAACTGAAGTTGGTGGTCAAACGAAACACATCTGGTCTAACTTGTGTTGTTCAGCACCATGAACCATACCACATTGTCTATTGCCGCCTTCCCCTGTGCATGCTTCATACTTGGCCCTCGGAAGACATCAGATATAACGATTCCAACTAACAGAGACATCTTCATCGGATGTACTTTCATTGGAGGTATCTTCATCATCGGTATCATCTTCATCAAAACGGTTTTTGGAACAAGTGGTGCCAGCTTTATTAACACTAGCTCTTTCAGAGCGGAACTTGGAATGAATAGCTTCGATATGGGCCATCCTATCAGCATAGAACTGCACTAATTCAATGTCTCTGTCAGGATCGAAAAACCTGCAGTTCACATCCATTGTGATTGAGAAATCACGGTCATTCTCAGTTTCATCTATCTTGTGCCGGTGCTTGCCAAAGAACATTTCAGCTTCAGGATGATCGATTTCCTTGTGGTTGATCATGCAAGCATAGCAATTATCTGTGTTTGTGCAGAAGCAGCATTAGAAGGAGAACTTTTCACTGAAATAGGAGAAGAAAAACATCTTGAGAATGGTAATGGTAATGGTTGAAAATAGATCACAGCATCATCTAATTATATCAGGATAGTCTGCTTTCAAACAGAAGCAGCTAAATCAGGAATTCCACTAGAAAGATAGCGCGGCACTTGCCGCGCGTTAAGACCATCATCGCAAAATCCCATAGGTGCTAATGTATGTTCATCAGTACATTTATTCAAGTTAATTATGATATTCCGTGGTTTGTGTTAGTTGATTGATAAAAGAATATTCAAAATTGAGATCTAAGGTGTGGAATTTTAAAACTGTATAAATGAACTTCATATAGAAAATGATGGTAATAACACTAATCAGTTTTGTTAAAATGTCTTAGCTCTTTCATTTTCTTAAATTGTTAGGACCATATACACATTTAAAGAACTGAATGTGAATCTTTGTATCTGACTATCTAAGTACACTTCGATGATTTAACATAATAGGTAATTTTTGAATTTTTTTTCTTTATCAGCAGATGATTGGGAAAACAATAGAAAAAACAAACACAAATAAAAGACAACAAAGATACTTCAAAGTTCCTTTTGTGTCAGACTGTAGATCCTAATGCGTAGTTAAATGACAACTACAAGATTCATATTCAGAGGTCCGTCACAAAAATACTATAAAAGACACTTCCAGTTAGATAGAAAAATGAGAGGTAAACTTCTTGATGGAAAGGCTGACCAATTACCTTATCAGTTACCACCATCTTTTTCTTCAAAAAGCATTTGACTATCCAAAATTTTGAACAAAACAGTAGCTTCAAGCATAGAACATGAATGGGGACCAATATTCTGGGAATTTCTGGCTTTGTCATTGGTAATCCAAACGTGCCATTTCTATAAGATTTATAGATATATCATTGAGGTTCCACAAAAGTACTTGCTGGTCTCCAATTTAATTTCAGCTGGAACTCTCAGTTTAGTTTGGCTCTGGTTATTTCAAATATTTTCATTCAAAAGCCTATGTAGAAGTACAAGTTCATGACCTTAGTGGCGTACTTCTTTGTACTTCTATTTCAGTTATGAGCATACTTGTCCCTTCGTAGCAAAAAAGATGTGCTTACATCACAAACTTGAACCGCTCAGTATTACTAAGAGCATTATAAATACACAACAGACAACACAACCCGCAATAGAAAAGGTTTGATCAGTAATCATCTTATAACCACATATTTAAGTTGGGATTATGGATTGCATATTTCGTTGCGGGACTTCCAGAATAATTTGACTGAATTACAGAGAATATATGGACAAACTTTGAGTTATTACGACTCTTAATGCCACAAACAACATCAAATTGATCCCTTTCTGAAAAAGTTCAATGTAGAAAACAGCACTGGAGCCTAATGATTTTTTTTTTTTTGGCATACAGATTTGTTCATTCATTTTGTAAATAAGTAACCCTCTAAAGTATTCATTCAAACTTGTTGTATGTATAAAACGTAAATGGGCTAGCATCACCAAAGATCAGAGATGTCAATGTTAGTTTAGTGGCCCCAACACATGTTCATTTGCAGGTCATTGTCTTCCTTTCTAATTGCACACCAGCTGCATACAGTTTCACATGGCAGTAGGAAGGAGAAATTGTGGAATCCGTCAGCATGTTTCTGGGCAGCACCCTACAGAACATTAAACATGTAGTGACATGCGGATGGCCGACGAGGTGGGAGGTTTGAGTGCGGTGGACTTGCAATATCCTCGTCACGATTGTTCCATCTTCAACCCACATCGCAACTTCTCGGATTGTTGCTTGAACAGTATGGAGCTAGGGCACGCAGGAAGAGTGGAGCAGATTCCTGGAGGCGACGAAGGCATCGGAGGCGCACCCATCTCTTGGGAGAAGAGAACGAGGCGTGGCAGAAGGGTTGGACACAGACTTGGGCTACTCGGAGTTTTTTCCTTTTCTGTTTTTTCTGTCAAATACGAGGTGAGGAGGGAAGAGAGGAAGAGCGCTGGGACTGGAAGGTAGGAAGAGTCGAGAGAAGCCAATAGTACGGCTGCGTGGACTCCTTATCTTCAAGTCGGACGGTGCAAGTTATCTTGGAGGTCAATCTACCGGTTGAACTACACATCACTGACGTGGCATGATGTCATTTTAAGAAATCGCGCCGATTTAGATATTAAAAGATCTACCAACACAAGTCATTTAAGGAACTAATCAGACTGGGCAGTAATGTAACGGAAGGTGAAAAGGAATTGAAGATCAGGAGCATACCAACATGACATGGCGATGGTTGTGGGAGAATGCAGCACAAGGTACTGCACTCTTCAGGACAGTCCCTGGTAGGTGGATTATCTGCTTCAGCAAAGAAGCGCACAGGTGCTTCGCTTTGGCAGTCAAGCGAAGGCGAATGGACGTTTCTCCAGGCCATGAAATTAATGTGGACATATCGATCCAGCTCGTAATCCTCATTCGCCACAAAGCTTTCACCATAGATGGTATGAAGGTGGTAATGCTCCCCAGTTTGGTGGGCAAACTTGCGGAGCGCCGCGTCAGCTATGTCAAGCAAGCTTTTGTACCAGATTTTGAGGTTCTTTCTCCTTTCACCGATTATGCGGATGGCCTCTGGATGCTGCTCTCGAAGAGAAGGCTGCGGCGGCGGGTCTTCTGGTTCTGGCAGGGGGGAAGGCAGCAACATGGCGGAGAGGGACTCAATGTCCCGCAGGCAGAGCCTGCGCTTGGCGGCGAGCAGGGATAGCGCGTCACGCTGCACGGTTGGCAGCACCGAGGTCACGAAGAGCGCGAGGGCCGCGGGCTTCGGGTGCCCCGCCGCTTGGGCAACCTCCTGGAAGGCATCGGCTTCGAAATCCGACGGATCCCCGCGCACGGAGGCGGCGGCGCGATGGATGTCGGCGCTGGAGAGTCAGAGGTGGTAGAGGGCGTCGTCGTGGGAGAGGTCCGGGCAGTAGTGGCGGAGGCAGGCGAGCAGCCCATCCAGGGAGCGGTGGGCGAGGCGGGCGATGCTGTCGGCGGTGATGACGGCGACATCGATCGGGTCGTCGGATCTGAAGGGGAACGCGGCGGCGTACCAGAGGGAGTTGACGATGATGTTCTCCACGGGCCGGAGGGGCCCGTAGCAGTGGCCGGCGACGAGGAGGCCGCGCGCGGGGGCGGTCGTGAGCACGTCGGCGGGCAGCCGCGAGATCGCGTCGATGTAGTGGCCGCGGATGACGCGCAGCAGCAGTTTCCGCAGATCCCGGTCGTCTCGCGCGTGCTTCCGTCCGCGGAGCAGGCTTCTCCAAGCCTTCCTTCCCTTCGCCGTAACCGTGATACGGTCGGGGTAGGAGGACGAAGGGACCGTATCAGCATCCTCCATGGTAGGGCGGCTGTCTCCCTTGCTCCTTCTTGTCTAGAGCTTGCTTCAGGCCGGCGGCGGCGTTGTTTTTGCCTGCTCTGTAATTCTGTCCATCGACCACTCCAACGAAGAAGAAAAGGATACAGACAATGAAAGGATATGGGCCGATGGTTCTGCTGTAAATGGGCCACCAATTGGCCAATAACCAATAGACATGCTGGTTCTGGGCCTATTTACGCTTGTAGCTTGTTAGAATCGGGAACTCCCCGACCTCTTCTTTGTTGTTTTCTCTCTAATTTTTGCTTTCTTTCTCTTTTCTCTTTTCTTTAATTTTAGCAGCATAACCTGCTTGTTTCCTTGTTTAAGACTCGTTCTTTTGTACGCTAAAATGTTAACGATCACAGCACAAAACCGTTCTTCATCTGATCGACTCCATTCGTCTAAGTCAATCAATTCAATTTGCTTCCAAATCTCCAACTCTAGTATATGCGTGCTCACGTGGTTCGATTTTATTGTTGGTTAAATTTATGTCACAACTTCGATGTTTCGTCCCACTTAAATTTTTTTCCGCCACTGTCGGACCAGGCATGTTGGACGTCACGGCCGGGCTTGGCGTGGGTGTGGCTTGGCTAGGTCCGTGGGTCAGCGGATAGGGCGGTGCACGGGAGACCGGACGTGACGGGATTAATTGGCGTCGCATGGGTCGCGTCGAGGCACAGTCAGGTTGCGTGAGCTAGTCGGAGTGAGTTTGGCGTTAACTATCGTTTAATTAAAAAATCAAGGATGTGAACTTCCAACAACTTAAATTTTCATTCTGATTTGAAGCTATGTGCATCCATTACAAGTCTCTAGATTTTCAAATAATTCCATGTCACGGAGGCAGCTTTTCAGCATTCTGTTAGCCCTTTCCTTTCTGCCTCCGTTAACTATCGTTTAATTAAAAAATCAAGTATGTGAACTTCCAACAACTTAAATTTTCATGTCTGATTTGAAGCTATGTGCATCCTTCGCAGCTTTTCAGCATTCTGTTAGCCCTTTCCTCTCTGCCTCCGTGACATGGAATTATTTGAAAATCTAGAGACTTGTAATGGAGACTTGAGTATGTTGTTTTGTGATGTATTATAAAGATTTTGTGCATTCCATAGGATAACGCATAGAACTTAAACATTGTCAAAATTAAAGAATAGTAAGTGCATATTATGGGAACTACCTTTGTTATAAAAATCAGAATTTCGAACAAACACAATATAGATTCTGTCGATGAAGGTCGGCTTATGGCGATCAAGAAAAGGAGTATTTATTTTCTTAGATAGACTAATTTATATTTTATTTCTAATTATATATGGAGTAATCCCTCGTATAAATGTAAACAACCTATACAGGGGAGGAGAAGGGTTCAATTCACAACACGCCATAATGAGACAGATATCGTCTATTGGACAATAAAAACACACTGGATATAGGATTATTATATTTCATAAGACATGAACTAGTATAAATCCAATGTCTACTTTCTTGATGATCTTCTGCTACGCGAGGCGTTCGTACCGATCTATAATATTTACGATCACAAGTAGAGTTGACATGAACATTTGTGTTTTTTCTTATGAGAATAAATTATTTTTTGGTGATCTTTTTACAACTCTTGTGAAATCCTTGAATTTCATGAGGAAGACAAAGAAGATGAAAAATGTAGGTTATCTAGTGACTTCGAAAAATACACCAATAATTTATATAGTGAACAACGCTGGAAAAGTAACATGACGTCTAAGAAATTATGTAACATGCATTGTCACCTTTCGCACAAAGTGTATATTTCAATTTTCAACTTTTAACCTTTTCACAAGCTTCCAACATGTCTTTCATTTCGCTATTCCTCCTCACTCAACTATCATTCTTCGTTCTCTTTAACAAGAGGGTGCATCTTCATAGACCACGCACTTCACTTTCCTTGGCTTATTAGGCAGCGGCTGTGACTTTTTGTTGTCTCTTGATAACAACAAAAGGGGTTAACCCTAGCAAGAGAAACGACTAAGAAAAGGAAAGTGTATAGAGAGAGGGGGAGAGAGGGGTGGGGGTGGAGGGCAAAGCCCCTCCCCTGCGCTTATGAAGCTTCATGCTTCAACGTATTCATGTATGGCAAATTTATGAGAAACTATGAATAAAAACTATAAAATACTATATTCTATTGCGTTCATAAAGAAACAACAGAAATATAGAGGTATATAACTTGTTACAATCACATACACTTTGTTCGAGAATATAAAAAAATGGGAATTTTATCTCTGGCACACCGCACGATTCTGGCTTTATCTGGAACACACCGCATGGGGTGGTTTTGTTTACCGGACACTGTGAGAACGGGACTTTGTCCCAGGCATACCGCCGCCAATTTCTGATGTGAGGAGGAGAGAGGGCGCACGGGAAAAGACCCTAGTGTCCTTGGCCGAGGCAAACAACACTCCTGGTCGAGCCAGACCAACCCTAACCAGCACCAGCGAGTCGCATCCTTCCTTCGCCGCCGCCACACCCGCTCCATCGATCCTTCCCTCTCTCTCTCACTGACCTGTTTTCTGACAACGAATCTGATTCAGATTACATTCCTAACTCTGATGACGAGGACAGGGATGACTTACTTGTTGATGATGAAACTGGTTGCCATATAAAAGTTCATGTTATTGATATTGAAAATCCTAAGATTGATATAGGAATCACTTTTAAGGATGGAGAAACATTCAAGAGGGCAATCAGGCACTATGCTATCTTGAATGAGATAGAAATCAAAGCATCTTACAGTGAAGAAACAAGATACAGGGGATATTGTAAGGCTAAAAAGTGCAAGTGGAGAATACATGCCTCACAGCTACAAGATGGAAAGACATGGATGGTATAATGTTTAATTTTTTTTCATTAACTGTATATGAAAATTATTCACTTCACTGTGTGTTGTAACTAATTATTCACTTTATTGTATGTATTCTTTTTGCAGATCAAGAAGATTCCATACAAGCATTACTGCAGAAGCACAGCTAAGGTGGAGAACAATTGCATGGCTAATCATTTTTGGGTTCCAGACAGGGTTGTCCAGTGGCTGAGAGATGACCCAACAATTGGAGCTGCAAATTTGCTGAAAAAATTAGAAGAGAAGTACCTAATCAAGCTATCATACTGGATTGTGTGGAATGGCAGGGAGTTAGCCCTTAATGAGATATTAGGAAAGTGGGATGACAATTTTTAGTATGCCTTTGCTTTCAAGGCAGAGATAGAGAGTAAATCACCTGGTAGTATAGTGGAGATTGATTATGAGCAGGTCGGTTCTAAGATGAGGTTCAGCAAGATGTTTGTTGCTTTGAAGCCTTGCATTGATGGCTTTTTAAATGGATGCAGGTCATACATGGGAATTGACTCGACAGTTTTGACAGGAAGATGGAAAGGCCAACATGCATCTGTTGTGGCTATTGATGGTCACAACTGGATGTTTCCAGTTGTATATGGAGTTTTTGATTCAGAGAGTAAAGATAGTTGGGGATGGTTCATGGAAAAGCTTTCACAAGCAATTGGATCACCACATGGTCTTGTGATTTCAACTGATGCTGGGAAGGGTATAGACACTGCTATGACTAAAGTGTTCACTAATGGAGTGGAGCACAGGGAGTGCATGAGACATCTGTTCAAAAACTTCCACAAAAGATTTCATGGGTAGGTTTTTAAGAAGAATCTATGGCCAGCATCTAGAGCCTATAGAAGACATGTGTATGAGAAGCACTACAACATTATCAAGGCAGCAGCACCAAAGGTAGTTGAATGGATTGATAAGTACCATAAGCATCTTTGGGCCAGATCTTCCTTCTCTACAGCTAGCAAATGTGATTACGTGACCAACAACATTGCTGAAACATTCAACAACTGGATCAATAATGAGAAGTCACTACCAGTTGTGGAGCTTATGGATACAATAAGGTAGAAAATAATGGAAAAGTTTTACACAAGGAGACGGCTAGCAGACAAGCTTAACAGCAAAATCCTTCCTCACATCATGAAGCAACTACATGAACAGAGTAGAGGTCTTGTTGGTTACCAGGTTCACAAAGGTAGAGATAATACAACAAAAGTTATAGGTGTGCATAGGGACTTGAGTCCTTGGAGGCATGCTGTTGACCTCAAGGCAAAAGAATGCACTTGTACCAAATGGCAAATGACTGAATTACCATGCTCTCATGCCATAAGTGTGATTATGTCCTATAGAAATCTGGATTTTGAAGACTACGTGGACATCTACTACTCGGTTGCTAAGTTTAAGGCTGCTTATGCAGATTCAATCACCCCAATTCCAGACAACACCCAATGACCTACTGTTGACATGGGTTTTAAGTTGTGGCCACCTACATTGAAGAGGTCTGCTGGTCGACCAAGGACGTGGAGAATAGTAGGAGTTGAAGAAGGCGGTTCGACTAGGAGGAGACAAAAATGTAAGAGATGTGGCCAGTTTGGTCATATGTAGAAAATTTGTGATGAACTTGTTTATGATTCGGATGCACCACCGCCTGCACCTCCAAAGCCTAAAAGGATCAGAACCAAGAAGAAGCTGGTTGTCGAACAAGTTGTGGAACAGGCAATCCAAGCGCCATCACAAGAAGCTACTTCCCCACTGAAGCTATTGCATGCACCTTCCACCTCTGACAACAGTCCTGGAGCAGTCACTAGGAGGTAAGTGTATGTATAATAATGTGCCCAATACTCATGTTGTCTAGTGTCAAGTCCTAACTGGTTGTTCATCTAATTTTTCAGCCGCAAGAGAGCTCTGCTGGAGG
The DNA here is from genome assembly GCA_032690845.1 of Eleusine coracana subsp. coracana. Classification (NCBI taxonomy): domain Eukaryota; kingdom Viridiplantae; phylum Streptophyta; class Magnoliopsida; order Poales; family Poaceae; genus Eleusine; species Eleusine coracana. The sequence continues at coordinate 62,199,406 of CM064422.1, read as the reverse complement.
ACTGCAGCACTACTGGTGGCGACCTTGAAGCTGACGGATTAAGCAAATGAGGATCTAATTTGTGTTGGATTTCTTTTGTGTAATGCCAGATTATAATCTAAGACATTTAACTAAATATTGTAGTCACCTTCTTGACCAGAATGTAATCTGATTATTCATGGGATGTTGCTAAGAATTTTGGTGCATATGTATACACTATTATTACTTGCTAATATAATCTGGTTATTCTGGACCATTCATATTACTGCACCCAAGTTATTTTTCATTCATTCCATCGAGAAACATGCATTGTAGCTGAAAACATTGATATATTACCACCACATAGCATTCAGTTACAAGCAGAGTCATTGTAGAGGGAGGAGAACGGCGTGGTGACGGCAAAAGAATGAGGGCTCGACCAGGAACTCGGCGAAAGAAGGGTGGGTCGGGCTAGGGTCGGGGATGGCGTCAACTTGGTCCAGCTCGACCAGGAACAGTAGTCAGGGGCACCAGAGTCTTTTTCCCTATCCATTCTCCCCAACGGATGGGAAAAATATATTGTTTATTGATGGTGGTGTGCCTGTGACAAATTTCCGTTCTCATGGTGTCTGGTAAACAAAACCACCCTGTGCGATGTGTTCTAGACAAAGCCAGAATCATGTGATGTGTCACAGACAAAATTCCCTAAAAAAATAGACCTCCTTATCAAAAATGTGTCTTTGAAAGACAAAATCAGGATTTTTATAAACAACATAAATAATAAAAAAAAGAGTTGGTTTGTACGTTTGATTTGTTCTAGAGATATGACACACAAAAAAATGCAAATTCTCAATAAAAAATCAATTTCATTTACAAAACTATATAAGTATCTAGCAGTTTGGTTATTTTTATTCATCAGCTGATCTTGCGTCGTTTACTACTGGAATCCTCTCTGAAGCCTGTGAGAGAGATGAATTGTTCGCACGCCTCCTTAAGTCCGTCGCAACGGCAGCGTTCCGCAAGGTCTCGCATCACCTTCACCCTGCGCGTGTTGAGGCAGCCGCACAGGACGCTCTCGCATAGCTGCTTGAGCCTCTGGATGCCGTAGCGGTCCGCGGCGACGAGCAGGCGCCGGTACATGTTCTTCCTGCCGTCCCCGTCGAGGTCCTCATCTATGGCAGGCGGCAACGCGTCCGTGTAGATGAACCCGAGCATGGCCTTAAACAGTTGGGGCCGCATACTGATATCGACGACGGTCGCATGCCCTGCCGCCGCCGCGGGCTCGGCGAGTAGTAGCTGCGCCTTGAAGACCGGCGACCGCGCGGCGAGCACGGCGCGGTGGGCGGGGAAGGCCTCCCCGCCGGCGTGGCGGAACGTGACGTCAGCGGCGAGTCCCGTCTCCAGAAGGTCGCGGAGGTCGTTGGACAAAGAAGGCGGCGGCGCAATCATCGTCTCGAAGTCCGGCAGCGGCTGGCTCTCCGGGACGTGGCGCGGCAATTGGATGGTGGTGATCTCACACTCGATCGCCAGGCGGTCGTCGACGAGGTACGGTGCCGCCTCGAATTCCTTCTTGTCGTATTGCAAAGCGAACACCCTGTTGTTGTTGTTGTTATTGTTGTTGTCCGGCGAGGCGGTCTTGGTCGTGAACGTGTGAAGCTGCTTAGGTCTCGCCTCCGGCAGCAGCGACCGCGTCTGCCCGTGGCGAGGTCTATCTGCCTGACGCCGACCTCCGCCACCACCTCCTCCTCATCGGCGTTCGCGCTCCCGAGCAGCTGGACGCACACCGACACGTGGCCCGGGGTCGACGCCGCGTCGCCGAACGGGTGGAGGCGGAGGGACCGTGTGCTCCGCCCCGTGGACGTCTCCTGGACCTGGTCCACGAGCCCGAGGCCGAACACGACCCGCGCCATGGACGACGGGGCGGCGACCAGGTCGAGCGCCACCGTGGCGTGCTGCTGCATAGACGACGCGCCCGCGCCGGAGGGGTAGAGGCTGATGGCCCAGTCGTAGCCGTCGACGGAGAAACTGCCGGACCGGACGGCCCGGCCCGGGCCCAGGGCCTTCAGCAGGCTGTACTGCTCGACGTGGAACATGTGCACGCCGTGCGCCATCGCCGTCGTGCACGACGACGTCGTCGATTTGTAGGCCTTGGCCGCCGCCATGTGATGTTGTTGCCGACCGGTCGTATTCGTCGTGATGAAGCCCAAGCGGTTTGCATATACGCGTGTATATAGGGAAGATCAGGCGAGCGATGTTAGATCGCGCCCCTCCTCTTCAGTTGAGAGATCTTAGATCGCGCGCGCCCCTCTTCATCAGGTGGAAACAGAACTCCGCACAGAAAACAAAAAAAAAAAAGACTGAACCTGCCTATCTGGATTCGAGGTACAGCGACACCCTTGGAAAACATATTTCTTCCTCGTCTGAAACAAAATAAGATATGTAATCAATCTTTTTCTTTTATTCCACTTCTAAGATTAAGGTATAAACTAAAAGAAATCTTAATTTCACAGTATCCATTATTGTCCATCAGTTTTTTCCCAGGTTTAATTTCCCTCTTATTTCCCAAAGCACGTGAGCAAGTTGGAGTTTGGATGCCCTGTTGGCATTATTAGCTGTCGTTTGATAAATAAATTTCCAATAAATCACATTTTTCATGTCTCTGATTTGAAGCTGTGTGCATCCTTCACAGCTTTTGATCAGCATCCTGGTATCCCTTTTTTTAACTGACTCCATGACATGGAAGTGTTTAGAAATCTAGAAATCCAAGCAGTTCTCGATGCGGAAAATATATTATATATTTATTCCGTATAAATAATGTGTCATATATGCACACGTACAAACAAAATACAAAGCACTCAAAGTCTCAAACTGTACACGGAATGGAACCATCCGTGCTGATAATCACGTACTGTGATGAGAGATCAGACGAAATTCTTGATGGCCTTGCTGTAACCATCCTGGTCATCATAGTACTTGGACCACAGCATCACACCTCCGTACTTGGTGGAGTTCTTGAGCACCGGAAGCACCTGCGAGTCGAGGCTCGCCGCCGGTATGAACCCACTCCCCGCGGCGTCCGGCGCGGCCGGCAAGCCGAGGAAGATGTACTTAGCGTTGATCGCCGTGGTCCACTGGTTCCATGACTTGACGAGGTTGGCCATGCTCCCCGGCGTGTACTGGCAGGGCGGGTTGTTGTAGAACTGAACCCACACGTAGTCGAACAGCCCCGTCTGAAGCGCCTTGCCCACCCACTGGTCCGGGAACGGGCACTGCGGCGCCGCTGACAAGTACACCTCCTTCTCCTCCTTCCCCTTTCCGCTGTAGGATTTCAGGTACGCCGCGAGGGCGCCGTAGTAGTCCGGGTTGCCTCCCTCGATGTCGAAGTCGACGCCGTCGAGCACGGCGTCGCCGAGTGGCCGGCTCGCCGATTGCCCGCCGAGGAAGTTGTTCCAGATGTACTGGGCGAGCTTGAAGGCGTCCTGCTTGGAGTTGAGCGAGTAGCCTCCGGCGCCGCCGCCGATGGAGAGCATGATCTTGACGCCCTTGGACTGGCAGGAGGTGATGTCGGCGGCGAGGTTGGTGCAGGCGTTGGAGTAGGGGTCGCAGTGGCCCGCGAGGTTGAGCTGCGGGGTCTGGCCTGAGCCGAAGCTGCAGAGGAAGGCGATGTTGACGAAGGCGTAGTTGCCCGTGGCGCAGGTTTCCGCGAGGCTGCCCTCGTTGCCGTTCTGGCCCCAGTAGATGGCTATGCTGCCTCCATGGATCGTGGGAGCTGATGAGACCAATAGGAGGAAGACGGTGAAGAAGCAAGCGAGGGAACAGGAACTGTGCAGAGTGGCCATTTTTGCTCCTCTTTCTTCTTGCATAGCTAGCTGCTCTGGAACTGTTTTGCTGCTTGATCGATCCTGGGATGGGATCATGGGGTATATATACGAACAGAAATATAACAATGTAAATGTATGAATACGTCCGTACGTGCCTTAGGGGGCCTCTTCACATGTTATTCTTCACTTAATTAGAGATGAAATACCCTCTACTCTACGTAGTATTAGTTATAAGCATTCTGTTACTTGCAACGGTACGTTGCTAGTTTCCACACTGCACAATGCCCCTTTCCCTCCTGAATGCACCTTGGGCCTGCGAGTGCCGAATAAAGGCCCAAAACCTGGCCCGCCAGGCTGGGGACGACTGACCCAACCCAAACAAACCCCATAACATTTTCTCAAAAAAAAAAAAAAACATGGAATGCTTGTGATCATCCCATTCTGTCTCATCAATATACGGTGATGCAAAGCAAAGACATTTGAATCAAGATTCAGTAAGTCTTTTAAATTGAAACTATAAAGTTTTTTTTAATAGAATAGAAATCAAATATTTCAACTTAATTTTGTTGGGGTGTGCCAAGCCCCGCAATAGTGCAACGCTAAGGCAACACTTATGGACCATGATAGCAAGCTACCATAGTGGATCCTCCCCCATAAAAGATAAATTTAATATCAAAGTGGGTACATGACCCACATATCAGATATCAGATATTAAACTAATAAGAACAGATACTACACTTGATCTTAACCAAAAGACCGAGAAAGGTATGAATTGCAATGGCTGTGCTCCGTTTCTTTTGTATACGCTTCGCCTGTCTCCACCTCTCTGGTTATGCGGTACGGTGCTAATCCTCTGCAGCTAACTATAATCATGATCCTAGGGGACGTAAAGCTGCCTGTAAGCAAAACCGACCCGTATTCTATTGGGCTCAGATTTCACTGGCCCAGTTTCTGTAAAGGCCCAACGACCACCAGGACTCCGTTTGCCTGCGACTTTCCCTTTTGCTTATCACTTTGTTGTCGTGTTTGATCCGATGAAGGCTCATCACATCTTTGCAGGCCGCTCGCATTTGCTCCTGATGGGAAGGTAATCAAATAGTTTGACAAAGCAATCATTCATTGAATCGTCGCATGTCTACTTGTACTTGCAGTGTGACCACAATCTAATAATCTTTACAATCTATTAATTAAGGTGCGATCATCCACTTCGTGTCCACAAAATTAGAGATTAAATCCAAATCGGTTTCGTACCTTTCATATCAAGTATCAAATTTCAAAAATTATAACTCCTTCATCCGGAGCTCAAATTAAGAAAATTCGGACTCTATATTGTAGCTCTCGAAAAGTTCTACAACTTTGGTATTCAATGGAAGTACAGATCCTGCCGTTTAGGTTTTTAAATATGCGATACAAAAATATTTATTCTGATTCGGACTTCTCTATGCAGGTCTCTGTACGGGGCCCATATCTTCTAGCTCTGAAGTCCAAATAATATGATCCACATATGTTTCGAAAAGGTATCGACGAGATTTACAACTTTCGTGTTTTAATATTTTCCATTGGAGCAAGGTTTCAAGTTTAAAATTGTGTTGCAATGCAGTGTTATTTTATAGACTACGTAAATTAATTTTTTCTTTCAGATAACACTTCTAGAATATGATAAAAAAATGGTGAAAAAAATGTTATTTTTAATATATAAAATAGTATACTAAAAAGCACCAACAATAATATAAATATGATCTTTCATGTAAAAAATATAAATAATATTGTATATATTTAATAATTTTATTATATAAATAATTTATATTTAAGTTATAAAAAATATTTTGTTTTTTAAGTCCATAGCAACGCACGGACACTTTGCTAGTATCATTAAGAAAACAAATCTGATACTTATATAGCAGCTAAGTACTTGATACGTTTCACGAGCCGTGTGCTGTACCTATCCTTTTTCAGCTAGACCCTCAGAGACTTGTCTACCGGCTAATAATGTGCAAACTAGACCTGAACCGGGGACAGCTGAGCTGCCCATTCTGCGCAGTTGCAAGCTTGGTCTTTCCTTGCCTCGCCATGAAGGATTGAAGGTTACCCCTCAGAAAGGTGCCCAGAAACCTTCCATTTCCGTCTTGCCTGGTTCTTGCGAATGGAAGCTAGGAACGGTTGGCGGTGTCCTCATCAGTACATGGCTACATGCGACCGGTCCTAATCATCCCGTGCACTTGCCATGAAGCTTCGCATGTAACTGTACTACTGAACTACTGAAGTACAGCGGTGTTGGTTCGGTCAATCACGCATTCACGCCCGGGCCGCGGCGGCAGATGTGTGGCCGGGCGTACTAGGGATTTGGAGAAATTTTGCAGGATCGGGGGCTCCGCGGACGCGCCACTGCGTCAATTTCGTTCGTTCTTGGAACTACCGAAGAATCTTTGATGGTGCTACTTGTATCTGACAGGGAGCAAGAGCAAATGAGCAATGACGCGATGCGCCGTGTCGTGCCCGCGTCGAGCAACCTTTGTTGCATCGCGAGTCCATGATCTGGTCAATACGCGTATCGCTATCGCGGTAGCCAAATCCAAGTCTTTTTGGTTTGTGAACTTTGTGTGTCGTGAATAAAGTGCAATGATGACGGATTACTCTCTCTGTGTGTGTGTGTTTTTCAATGTATTGCGTCCAACTCCAAAATGGCAAAATTTCTTTGTTATGTTTTGCACTAGTATCTATATACTTAGTTTTTCTTATGCAGGGTGTTCAAACTTATATATGTTAGATATGCTTTTTGCTAAAAATGAATTATGTAAATATATAGATTAATAGTCTGATCGGGTAATGCAATTTTTTCAAGTGAAATTTGTAGGAGAATTAGAAAATTCAGTGTTTGTGAAATGTGACATCTAAAGTATATACATTATTTAAAAAAAAAGTAAGCCAAAGTTCTCTAAAAATAAACATTTTTATGTGGATTTGAGAGGTGTCATAGTCAAGTTGTGTTTCATATAAGAATAGAAACTAATAGCATATGAAAGCACATAGACGATAAATGTATAAGAACAAAAATTATACCACATCCAGATGACCGTCAGAACACCACGTACTCTAGGATAGGAAACAAATCGCTTCGCGTGAGTGTTTTCACCATGGGGCGCTGCTAGCTACTGTGAGTCGATCCTAGGATGGTGCGCGACCCGATGAGTTTTGCACCTGATGAGTGCGACCAGATGTAATTTTTTACCTATAGATAACTTGTATCAGACCCGACAAATATAGATGTAGGTGTAAGTTTTATTTCTCACTTACAAGTGATTTGTTGGGCTTCAAAATATACTCATATATAAAATTTAGTACTATCTCTATAATATATTAATTGGGGTGAGGTCGTCTAGATCACTTTTTTCGTGTCCAGATATATTTGTAACGTTGTCGTATTCAGTTTATATTCTATAATGATCCACCAATCAGTTTGAGTCGTTTTTTAACCATTTCTTAATCCTTTGTTGAATTGAACTCCAATTTCAATTCGATATTTCATACTAATAATAATTAATTATCTATTGCTTTATAATTTACATCATATTTTGAATGGAAACTAATAACAAGAATTGCAATAATAACTCACTCTAAAATTATTATAATAAATATTCAAAGGTAAAGCAAAATAAAATAGAGCAAATGCTCAGGTAAAAAAAATTAATTAATTAAAAATCTTTTACAGTTACAAAAAACATTCTAACCATAAATTATTAACAAAGATCCGTGGCAACACACGGGTATTTTGCTAGTCTCATAATAAACTAACCCTAAATAAATATACATATGATGAGAGTAATGATTAAGTTATTAAAAATTTATTATGTATAATTATCAAAGTAAATATTCATGACTTATTTTTGTTGATTGTCATGACATGCATAGATATTGTGCATTTGAGTTGATCTTACTATAATATTTAATTTAAGATTTTTTCATATGACATGAAATCCGACGGGTAGCCGACACCGACCCGAAACCGATAGTGCGGATGTGGGTGTCAATTCTCACCTGTGGGTGTAGGTGCGGGTGTCAATTTTCACCCTAAATGGTTTTCGTGGTGGGTGAGTTTTTGCTCCACCTGATCCGAACCCGACCTATTATCATCCCTAATCAATCCTCCATCCAGCAGTGGTTAACCCAGGTCCCAACCAAATTTTAAGGGTAATTAGCCTTTATTATGAGCTGTGCAACATCGCTTTGCCACTGCCATCGAGCACACCACTGGATTCGCCTTGATTGCTTGATACCACATAAATCCTTTCCATTAAACTGTTAAAATTATCAGCTAATTTGATAAATTATTATTTCATTATCTTACTTAATCTAGCTAATAGATGAATTAACAATCCAATCGACTTATTGTCCTTAGCTTTAGAATAGTTGTGACGGATAGTTACGAAGGATTGGAACATCACTAGAATTTTATTACGGACACAATGGTTTGTTTTTTGCAACCATGGCTGGGCAGAGTTCGTTGTGCAACCTGGGCTGGGATTATTTAGCGGTCAATTTTGTAATTGAATACAGATGGACGCAGTTAGACAATTTGACCACGAAAAGAGGTTGGGTTCAGAGTTAAGTAATACTCTGGCCAAATATCAAAACCGGATCAGAAAAGAAAGATCTTTTGGAAGATGTGGATGACACCTCGGAAGAGAAGAGAAAGAGTTCCTTGAAAAGGCCCTTTGAATAGCCGGTGATGCGAACCAGGCTAGTACACGGCGCTAGGACCAGGAGGTCCAGTCCAGCCAGGGCTAGGGAGAGGGAGGATTCCCGGTCGCCCGCGAAAAAGTAGTAGAGGAGAATCCCGCGTTCAGTTCAGCTCCGCGCTCCACCTCCCTCCCCCTGTCCACTCCTGCCGCTTCCCACGCCGCGCCCTGGCACAGCGCCAATAAAAGCGCCACCCCAACATCTTTTTTCCAGAGGGCAGAGCGAAACAGAGCGTCGAGGGAACTCCCACTGACATCCGGGCCCAGGCACCGCCCGAGCTCTACAAATCCACAGCGCGAGGCCGAGGCGTAGCAGCAGCGCAGCGGGCGCAACAACCGAAAAACCTGACGGAAGGCTGTGCAGCGCAGCCGCTCCGCCTTCTCCAGTCCCATCATATTTCCTTCCCCCAACAAACCATCTCATCCTCCTCCTCGCCCCTCATGACGATAACGAAGAAACCTCGAGGTACTCGTTCGGTTCTCACGCCCGCCCTGTTCTTCTTTTATCAATAATCTGCTTGTTCTTCGTTTTTTAAATCTACTATCCTAGTAGTATATGCTACGATGTTTATCTTCCGGTGAAGGTTTGCGCTATATAAGTTGTGCGAAATTTCCAAAATTGATGATTTTTTTTTCTCTCTCACCAAGTCGGTTCTGATTCGCATTCGTTGGTTTTTCCTCCCAGGCGCCGCCGCAATCCCCAAAAACCTGGTGTCCAGATTGCGTTCCCCGGTTGCAAAACCCCGGCGGCTTCCATGACGCGTTCCCAAGAACCTGTCCCCTTTTCTTGGTCCGAGTTCATCGCCGGCGTCCTGATGGTCTAGTGTGGCGGCGTTCCGGTGGGAGGTTCATTGCCGGCCTTGGGGTTTCTTGGGGCTCTGCAAGTTGGAGTCTTTCTTGTTCGGGTGAAGTCCTCTGGGGATTTTACAGTGGATGGGGTCGGCGACGGCTGTTGTCGAGATCAGTTCCGACGACGAGGACGACTGGAGGGCCCCTGATGCTGGCAAGAGCAACTCAGCCGACGGCGGCTGGAGGACCCCTGGTGCTGACAAGCATCCACCTGACGGCGACGGCTGGAGGACTCCTGGTGATGTCAAGGACAAGTCATCTGACAACGGCCTTGATTGGGCCGTGAAACTGCTTGATGGAGACTGCGATGCAATTGGGGAAGATTTAGATGTTTCCGTGGAAATGCAGGAGTTATGGGCATCTCTGATTGAACAAACAGACATTGTGGTTGATGCAAAGAAGAGCTTTGTGGATGAGCCTGAGAAGAAGAGACTGCGAGATGTTGACGATGATGATGATGACTGCGTCATTCTAGACGGTGACCCAGAAAAGGCGGTCGCCATTGCCAAGGAGGATGAGGGGCCTCGCCGTGATGCCACGGAAGATGAATTGCAGATAGTCGCCGAGAAAGGAGAGGTATCTTGCCATCTTGCTGACTTCCTTATTTTGTCCCATTGCGTTTCGGTTATGCATTGTTGTCATTGTGACTCACTAGAGATGGAACTCCAAGTCATATGCGTACGGCATCATTGTTTTTATGTCTTGGATCATACTTTGGCTGGAATTGACCAAATTTGGTTTGAAGAATCTAACTGCCGAGCTGAAGTTCAATTGATTAATCGGTTTTCAGTGTTGGTAAAAATTAAAAGAACTGACCTTTGTTAATAACTATTTATTATGAAGAGCTTGTTAATTATTGTTGCACGGTGCCTCAAGTAGCTGATCCAGATGTTTACCTGTTATGAGAAGATAAATCTAAATGTTTGAATTTCATGCTTCCTTGTTACGCTGAACAATTATCGATGGCCTTTATGAGTTCCCTTTTATGGTATTCTTACAATTCACTACTAGGCTTGTGCATTCAGTGGCTACCCAAACCCAAAAATGTTAATAAAGGATATACCCCCACAATCTTAATCTAGATCTTGTACTAAATGCCATATATTTAGGCATGAATGTAGTATGTGGGCTAACAAATTATGTATTTCTCCTCAGGTAGCATGCAGGGATTTCCCACATTCGCGCCATCTCTGTGTCAGCTTGCCGTTCAGCACAAGTTCTCATGCAAACCATTGTAGTATGGTCAGTAGTTACTTCCATTATTATTCTGTTTATATATCACTATTTATGATTATTGTTACTTTCAACATGAGACATCGTCAAAGTAATATTTCTCAAATGCAGTGCCACTGCTATGTCTGTGATTCTCCGGCTCCGTGTGCCTTCTGGGGCAAAGGCACTGGGATGAATGATCATTGTCATGCTACAGATAAGGATGCAAGATGGAAGATACTTAGGCAATCTAAGCGCAAAACCCAGCAGACACCTAAACTGGGTGGTATCCAAAATTTACTTCAGTCCAGCTTAACAGCATCTGTGAATGTGATGATATCTTCAACAGGAAGATGTCCTGTTTCAAGTACAGTGCGCCAAATCCAACAGCCCTCTATTATGGTTTCACAGAATATGGGTCAAAGTGTCTCTCGGCCTAGTGCTCCATCTCCAGTGCCAAGAATTACAATCCCATCCAAAAGGTCGAAAAGAGCTTGGGTTGCTCCTCCAGTTTATACATCATCAAATGTTAACTATATACAACATCCTGTTCCTAGCTATAGCCCAATGCAGCCAACATTTCCTCGTGGATTTCAGAGAGCACAGGTACCAGTACCACAAGGAAATACTTTTTGGAGTTCCCCTTATCTGCCTCCTCCTAGTGCGCCGCCACCTCTAAATGCACTAAATGGATCTCAGGGATACCAGCGTCAACAATTACCATATCCATATCCTCCTGTACCTCCTAATACTGTGATTGGTACAGGAGTGCTGCTCTCACGGTGCACCTCTTTCTCGACTCGGGGAAAACAGCAACCGCAAGGTCCATCAACTGATGCTGCTAGTAGAACATTGAAGGATGCTCTTGCTAATTTGGCACATGAACTGGGGGTACCTGATTATAATATTGATGATCCACCAGTGGGTCAGTAGACTGCAAGCACTCAAACTCTGTATCCTGATCAGGTACTTGCTCAAGCAAAGGCGAGCCAGGGGGGTAAAATTAATCCTAACTATGTTGCTGGTCAAGCTCCTTTAGGACTAAAGTTTCCCAGTACGTAGAATTCATCAAATCGCGCATCTGACAGTACTGTTATTTCATCTGATGCTATTCAGAGTAGGCAGCCCTTGTGCCAATTGAATTCACAGAGCAGTCTTATTCCGAATGAAACCGCTCCAAGTACTTCTGTCAGATCCCTGCCATGGAACGCTGATGGATCTTGATCGCCAAGGTTTTCTTAGTAATAGAATTCCTGTTCCTTTTGCCCCCCATCTTTTGTATTACAAATATAGTTTATCATCAACAAACAGGTAGCTGTCTTTGGAGAGTAGAAAGGGTGCTCCTTCAGGTGTAGGACAGAGCTTAGAGCTGACCTTTCTAAGTGTAATTGATAATGACTTGATCAACTTAATGGTCAATTTTTTTGGTGCTCATGCTAGTCCATTGTTTTTCTTCCTTATGGATCATTACAGAAAGATGTTTTTGGTGGGGAGATCGGCCTTGTTTATTTCCAAACTAAGATTTATTCCCCGATATTTCATGTTTTAATATGTCAGACATAAGTCCTTGTGTATTTTATCACGCAGGTTCCCTTGCTTAGACTGTTAATTGCAGAATAGCCTTGATTTCTACTGTGCTTGTCTGATATCTCTCCTGGTTGATGTATCTGAAATCTGTAGTATTATGTAATGGCTGGTTTCTGGAACTCAATGACTTGTACAATGATAATACGGGGCCTGCTTTGAAGCTTTAACAGGGAACTGATTTTTAGATATTGTTAACCAGGAACATCAACTCTTTCAAATGGGACGACCTCTGATGCCTTGTGAGTTTGCTTACTTTATTCATTGTTTCTCGTGCTTTACATCCTGTCATCAACACCCTATAATGGACGGCAATCCCTTAAGGTGGTAAGGTGGTTTCAAATGTCTGGTTACATGAGCAGACTTGCTAGTTACTGAACTTGCAAGTTCAGTTGCCATCAAATTGCATAGTAGTGTTGCTATGTGTTGTCGGTTGAGAAAGTGGATGCTGATGCTGTATAAGGTAGTTTGGGCCATGGCGCCATTCAGCGTCAGTTCCCACTAAGGCTAGGAAACTGTATCTGAATCCTGTGTTGTAGCAAGAATCCCATTTGTTCTTGCCATGTGTTCTGGGTTGAGAATGTTGATGCTGTATCAAGTTAGTTTGGGCCATGGTGCCTTCAGCGTCAGTTTCCACTACGGCTCGGAAAGTGTATTTGAATCCGCGTTGTAGCAAGAACGGCAAGTTCAGAAAAGTTTTCTGCGCACGTCGTTCGTTGTTTCATGTACTTCACATCTGACGTTAACACCTTATAATAAGTATGATAATCCCTAAGACTGTTTCATGTTGAAAGTGAAATCCCTTTTAACATTTCTCGAAAAGGTACCTTTTCCGAAACTGCAATGCTGCCGCAGTTAACGAAGCTGATAGAACAGCCATCTTCCGTTCAAAAATATTATCCGTCTTGGAGTTGGAGACAAATCGTTTGCTACTATTATGCGCACACGACTGCAATTACCTGGCACAAAGCTCTTCAATTTAGCCCAAGGACCCAGACCGAGGACAGCAACAATTGTTTTGCCAATTCAGAACACGAATCGAAGACACTACTCCCATCCCAGGTTCGACACGGTAAAGACTAGACGTCGATTAAATGTTTTGGTTTGGTAGCCGTAGAGGCAGAGCACGTTTGCGCCAGCGCCGAGAAACGGATGAACAGACGAAGTTACTCTCCGTCTTGATGCCCCGGCCGCGATCGATTCAGTTTTCCTGCGAGCGAACCGTCGCCGAGCGAGCGAACAGACGCGGCGCCATGCCATGCTTTCACTTCGCCTCCTGATCGAAACGGCCAGGCCCAATTGCATTTGCAGCGCCGCATTGGCTTGCCCCCGCGCTAACGCGGAACCGCCGCAGGCCACCACAACCGCCGACGGGAGAGAGGGAGATGGGCGTGGGGGGAAGCTTCTGGGACCTCCTGAAACCGTACGCGCGGCACGAGGACGCGGGGTACCTCCGCGGCCGCCGCGTCGCCGTCGACCTCCCCTTCTGGATCATCTCCCACACCACCGCCATCCGGGCGCGCTCACCGCTGGCGCGGAGGCCCCACCTCCGGACCACATTCTTCCGCACCCTCTCCCTCTTCGCCAAGGTTCCGTTGGTCCCACGCTATTGCGGTTCTGCATTTCTGCAGTTGTTTCTCGTTTTCGTCAGTGCCCGGGTTCAGTCTTGCAAGACGGATTCTCATATTCCGTTGCTTTGTCTCTGCATTTGCTTCGCAGCTGGGTGCTTTCCCGGTGTTCGTGGTGGACGGCGAACCGTCGCCACTCAAGTCGCGGGCGAGGGCTGCGCGTTTCGGAACGGACCCGTCTGCATCGCCGAGCACGGAGGCGGAAGCGGAGTCCAGTGAAGCTGCGGGTCCAGTCAAAGGGAGGAGTGCTGCCTTTACGCGACATGTGGAGGAGTGCGTGGTGAGTTCCCGTAATTTGGCAATGATGTGTTCCTTTGTGTAATTTTGGGTTCAATTTGTTTAGAATTATGGTTTGTGGAGCATCTGTTGTCTCTAACAGCGAGATCACCGCAGCCTCATTTGCTGCATCCAGCACTACTACCTCTTCCTTTCATCTCTGGCTTTTTTGCTAGATACATGAAAAACCATACCTTAAGCCCTCATGCTAACCCATTAATTTGAATGGAGTTAACATTTGTCATAATGAAGCAATGTATAAAAGAACTAGCTATTTCTCATGTAAATATATTTTCTGTCTGTAATGCTGGTTAATTTTCTGAAACTTTTAGGAAATGCTTCAATATCTTGGAATGCCTATATTACGGGCTAATGGTGAAGCTGAAGCCCTCTGCGCCCAGTTGAATAACGAAGGTCTTGTAGATGCTTGCATAACGTCAGACAGTGATGCTTTCCTCTTTGGAGCCAAGACTGTAATAAAGGTCTTCCGATCAAATTGTAAGGTAAGCATTTTATCGTAAAAATCTTTGACAACAATTTTTTTGTGCAGCATTTTCTCTGTTACATGCTGTCATGATCCAGCAACTTTTGTACAGGTGCCTTTTGAATGCTACCACATAGCAGACATTGAGTCTGGTCTTGGATTAAAGAGGAAACAAATGGTAGCCATGGCTCTTCTTATTGGCAGTGACCATGATTTACATGGGGTGCCTGGTTTTGGTGTTGGGACTGCATTTCGGTTTGTACAGTTATTTGATGAAGATAGCATTTTAGAAAAGTACATATCCTACTTAGTGTGAAGTTATTTTGTTCTTTTTGACCGAATGATCTTCTCAGAATCGCGCTTTGATGTTATTGTCTTATTATAATTCTGCAGGTTGCATGAAATAGGTAGAGGGATTTATCCATTCATTGAAGGATTTGACAAGCCACATATTGATGACTTCCCATCACCATCCGTGAAAAGTCCAATTGCGAGATCTCCACACTGCTCACATTGTGGTCATCCAGGCAGCAAGAAAAATCATTTCAAAGTTGGATGCAATTATTGCTTGGCAGAAACGATGAATTGCATGGAAAAGCCATCTGGGTTCAAATGTGATTGTCCTAGTTGTGACGAGGTAGTCTTATTTTCTTTTCTGTAGTACAGCATTTTTATGTGATATTATTTTTCTCAGAGACCCAGTGAGCTATTGAAGTTTTATGATATTAATTTCATATAGATACTGTTGTGTTTTGTGCCATTATGCTATTGATTTCGTATATTAACCTATTTTGCGGGTTTAGCGCCTTCTGTTCGCAAGATATTATATACTGTACCTTTTCAGTCTTAGATAATGGTGAATTTCGTCTCCATAGTAACTGTAATTTTTGTCATGAAATATGAATGATAGGCATGGAATCTGAAGGACCAGAGAAGGTATAAAAACTGGCAAATCAAGGCCTTAAAAAAAATAGCAGCTCAGACAAATTTTCCAAATGAGGAGATCATTAAATTATATTTAAGTGGCAACAATTGGGATAAAGGTAAAGTCAGTATTGCACAAAGCATTAGAATTAGGAACTCTGCTTATTGACATGCCTGCTGTTTCTGTTTTGACACCCCTTTTTGGAGACTTTATTTTAGCTATTGTCTTAATATTTTAGCCTTGTTCATATCTTCTAAGTGCAACTTATAATCTTGTTTGCAGAAAATGGCGTTCCTTTGCTTAGTTGGAATAAACCTGACGTTGAAGCCTTGGTTGACTTATTAACTTATAAACAGAATTGGGAGCCATCTTATATTCGACAAAGGATGTTTCCTATGTTATCAACAATATATCTACGTGAGATGGCATCATCACCCTCTACATCTTTGCTTCTTTATGATCAATATGAATTTCATTCAATTCAACGGATTAAAATAAGGCATGGTTACCCTTATTACTTGGTCAAATGGAAGAGAGCTACTCATGGAATGATTAACAGAGTATGTACCAGAAAGCCGGAGATGAATAAGAAGATCGTTTGGTCAGATGACGACGATGAGGAGGAGGCCACAATTGCTTTTGAATCCCCTGAGTTGTTAGATGAGTCAGATGTTCTGCAAGTGCTTACTGATGATAGCTGCTCCTTTCTATTGACTGATGAAGACATTCAGCTTGTCAGTGCTGCATTTCCTATGGAAACAAAAATGTTTCAGCAAGAACAGGTGTGCTTTCTTTACTGCAGGCGTGCCACTTCTTGTTCTAGAAATATATGTCTTGTGAAGGTTTCTGCATTCAATTTATCTAATCTAGTACCTTGATCCAATACAGTCTTATTTTGGTGATTTTTTACCGAAGAAACTACCTTGCTTATACTTGAGCATTCGAAGAAAAACCACTGCAATATTTTGTTCACCACACCTAACGTATCTTCTTCATTGTTGCAGAGGCTGAAAGAAGTGAAATCAAGAGCACGAAAATCCAAATTGAAGTTACCAAACAGCACGTTCACAAAAAGTTACCAAATACCACCCAAGCATGTTCATGAAAAAAAGTTACCAAATGGCACGGTTAAAACACCTAAAGGACCAAGGTCTAGTGGAGTTCAGCTCAGTATCAAGGATTTCTACCGCTCGACAAAAGGGCTGAGCATTGAATCTGGGAAGCAGACAGTTGGAGAAAGCTCCACAACAAGGACAAGATCAAGGAAATCCCCAGATACAGACCTCAGCCAGAACCGTCTCAAGACGATTCGACGACGCCTCCATTTTGACTAACTGGACTGCCTCTGGTCGTCCTCCACTGCTGTACATGTTCTAGTAGATAGATGTCCTAACCATTTGGCTGGCGTAAATTATGCAGCCCATTTTCTATATGAAACAGATCTTTATCTGATGCAATGAAGCAGAATGATGCAAATTTACTATCTGTGTCATCTGTTAAAAGGATTTATAGCTTGGTCTGATTACCTAGGCATTGTAAGAGGGTATTATTATTAATAATAAAGAAGATTCAGCTGATATCCACAAGCTCTGTAAATGAACTTGTACATACTGCTTTGCTTGATTTATGCTGTCAATTGCTTGAACAGGTTGCACAAATTAAACATAAAGAAAATCATTACATCTGAATGAAACATGCGGCGGTACATAAACTTGACCGCACCTAACTACATTGTTACATGTAGAGAAAGAAAAGTAGCATGCCAGAGGCGATGCTCAGTTGTATAGATCATCCTCATCTTCGGCAGCGGCAGTTGCAGCAGGTTCGGGCGCATGGGTCTGTGCAGGGAAGCGGAACTCGCTGCCGAACCCTCTGGATTGTTGCAACGTCTGCGCGAACGCCGTGTACTTCCTGATGTCGGCATCGCTGACACTCCTCCTAGCAAACTTCATGGACTCTTCGAAGTGAACAGCCTTGATCTGTGCCGGTTCTTCCGTTGCGCAGTCCGCCACTTCCATGGCTTCTGAGCTCTCCTTGGCCTTCCTCTGCCGCTCGATGTCCTTCTCAATATCCTCACGGATAGCGTACTTGCACGCTCTTTGGCAGATCTCGGTAATGTCCGCGCCACTGAAGCCAGCAGTGAACTTGGCGAGCGCGGCAAGATCAACGTTCCCGGCGATAGGGGACTTTTTCAGGCACGCCTTGAATATCTGAAGCCGGGAAGCTTCGTCTGGCAACGGGATGTAGATCAGCTGATCGAGGCGGCCAGGACGGAGCAGGGCCGAGTCGATGATATCCGGCCGGTTGGTGGCGCCGATGATGAACACGGTCTTCTTGGCGTTCATGCCGTCCATCTCGGTAAGCAGCTGGTTGAGGACCCTGTCTCCAGCACCGCCGGCATCTCCCACGCTGCCACCCCTCTGCGTAGCAATTGAATCGAACTCATCGAAGAAGAGGACACACGGCGCTGACTGGCGCGCCTTGTCGAAGATCTCGCGAACGTTTGCCTCGCTCTCGCCGAACCACATCGTGAGCAGCTCCGGCCCTTTGATGCTGATAAAGTTTGCTTGACACTCATTGGCAATCGCCTTTGCCAGTAACGTCTTGCCGCACCCCGGTGGTCCGTAGAACAAAACGCCCTTGGAAGGTGACATGCCAAACTTGTCGAACTTTTCGGGGTGCTCGACGGGGTACTGCACTGTTTCTTGGAGCTCTCTCTTGACGCCTTCGAGTCCTCCAATGTCGTTCCAGCTGACATTAGGCACCTCGACCACCGTCTCACGAAGGGCAGAAGGATTCGTGCCAACAAGAGCCGTCTTCAAGTGATCGTTGGTGATGAACATGGAGTTGAGAATTTCGGCATCGATCGTCTCGTCCTCCAGGTCGATCACGTCTATCTTCTCGCGGATGCATTGCAGTGCCGCCTCGGTGCAGAGCGCGGCAAGGTCGGCGCCAACGTATCCGTGCGTGTCCTTGGCCACGACCTCCAAGTTGACGTCATCTGCAAGCTTCATGTTCTTGGTGTGGATACGCAATACTTCGAGGCGGCCAACCTCATCCGGCACACCAATGTCGATCTCGCGGTCGAACCGGCCGAAGCGTCGCAGAGCCGGGTCGATGCTGTTGGGGCGGTTCGTGGCGCCCATCACAATGACATGAGCGCGTGCCTTGAGCCCATCCATCAGGGTCAGCAACTGAGACACGATGCGCCTCTCGACCTCGCCGTTGGTTTTGTCCCGCTTGGGCGCGATGGAGTCGATCTCGTCGATGAAGATGATGGAGGGCGCGTTCTTCTCGGCCTCCTCGAACGCCTTCCTCAAGTTGCTCTCGCTTTCCCCGGCCATCTTCGACATGATTTCCGGGCCATTTATGAGGAAGAAGAAGGCGCCGGTCTCGTTGGCCACGGCACGGGCGATGAGCGTCTTGCCGGAGCCGGGAGGCCCGTACATAAGGATGCCTTTAGGCGGCTTGACGCCGATGGACTTGAAGAGCTGCGGGTGCCTGAGCGGCAGCTCCACCAGCTCCCTGATCTGTGCCAACTGCTTCCGCATGCCGCCAACATCATCGTACCCAATATCGTCGAGCTTCTCCTCATCCTCTCGCCTCACGGGCTCGCCGTCGCAGAAGATCTCGGTGTCAGCCGTGACAATGCAGTACTCGGAACCAGCAGGCTCCATGTCCACGACCTTGAACTCGACGCTCCTCATGCCGCCGCGCACGAGGAAGAGGTCGCCCTTGCGGATGGGGCGGAACGCGTCGAGGAAGTACGGTTTCAGGTAGGCCTCGAAGAGGTTTCCCGTGAGGCCCTCCACGGTGTCGTCGACGGGGAGGACGTGGACGCGGGTGCCGTACTTGGCGTCGTGGCACACGTGCACGGACACCACGTCGGAGAGCCGCACGCGGAGGTTCGAGCGGACTGTTTTGTTAATCTTGAGCGCGTGCTCCGGGCAGTCCTCGTCGGACATCGCGATGCAGAGGGTGTCGCGGCGGCGCTTGCCCTTGAGCAGCAAAACGTCGCCGTTGAAGATTGAGAGCTTCTCCATGGTGGCCGGGTGCATGTTGCACATAGAGTTTTCGTCGGTGGTAGCCTCCTCCACCACCAGCCGGTTCGCCACCTTCGTCTTGACGACGACGGGAGACGATGCAGCTTCTTCGGCTGTGGTGGCCATCGCGCCGGCCGGGGCTCTCTCTGTTCCGAACGAAACGGCGAAAGCAGGTGTGGTTGGTTTCTCTCTGTTCCGAGGTCGACAGAAGACGCTTGGAAAGCTGTTTGCGGTTTGATGATGGGGAGAGAGAGGTCGGGGGCTCGCAGTTTTACTGCTTTGGTTCGATCGAGTCCGTTTCATGCCTCGCGTGCGACTCCGAGTGTGAAAACGTATCAGACTACCAGTGTCCGACATACTAAGGCCCAGCCCATACGATGCGCTCAGAACTAACGGGCTATGTCGGCTACAATAAGCCCGGCCCAATAAAGTCAATGGTGGCGAGCCGGTAGCCGCCATTCCAATTCCGACTGGTTCGGCGGGCCCGCGCTCGCGTGAAATATCTGCTCGCGCTGCTCGTCCCCGTACCGTGCCATACCGGCATACCGCACCGGAGGCGGAGTCACCTCCACGGCACGCACCGAGCATATTCGCTCGCCCCACCGCACACAAGACGACCTTTTCCACAATTCCACAGCAGGCCCCACGACCGGGACCGGCGGAACCCCTCCCCGTCGCCATCAACCCCGCGGAGGCGGCGGACGGCCCAACTCCCAGACAATGGAGGAGCCCCTCACGCTGGGCCCGGGTTTGGCGTGTGGAGCCAGTAGCCGCCACCGCTTTGACCTGTGACACCAAGTACAAGAGAAGCTCAAGGTGAACTGGGAGAGGGGAATAGAGGAGTAGGAGGAGGAACCAGTTACTTGGAGATGGGCGGGTGGAACTGGTTCTGCTGTGGCCGATCGGTCGCCGAAGGAGGCGCGGCGCGGCTTCCGGAGCCGTTCCAGCTGCCGGCGCCCTTGCCCGAGTGGCCGCAAGGTTCGCCTCTTTTTCTCTGTCTCTTCTGCTGTCCTGAATTTCTTTGCCCTGCTTACAGGGCTGATTGTTAGTTCGTCAATCCTTCCCGTTTCTTTTAGCGGGATGTCTACTACTTCAATCATTGCCCCATGTGCTGGTTTCCCTGCTTCCACAGGGGATTTTGTTTCATGATAATTGGTAGAATCGAGTCAGCTTTTTTACTTACGCCTCTTATGATTGAAGTACGAAATTCGCTTCTGGACAGTTGTCACATATTGTTCGAAGTTCAGAGGATTTAGAATGTTGCTAGAACTTGAATTTCAGTTGCTTTGGTCATTGGTTATTTGATCTGTGGGCCTAGTATGCGTGTGCTTTGCATGTTGCTGCTTTGGCCAATATCTTGTTGCTTGCCTTTGTGTGCATGCTACTCCGGGTTGGTTAGCCTCGAAGCTATAGAATTGTAGTGCTTCACGCTGAAGTGTGATCTCTTCCTTTTCAAGGTAGCAATAATTGGAAACAAGCGTAATTTTGCCATAATATATTATTCCTAGATAGAGAAATAAGAATTTGAATAGAAAAACAATAGTAAATTTAATTTGTACAGGTTACTGGAAGCCAGTTCTTTTGCTGTCATGAGGTTGCAACATTTGCGTTTTTCTAAATTGAGTAACAAACAACAGCATAGTACTTCATTCTGAATCTGCTTGCCATTTTTTTTTTTGTCAGAAAGATTGTTTCCCTGGATACTTATGTTTAGCTTCCTTCATAAATTCCATTGCAGGAGGGGATTTTGCAAGGGGGATGATTTGTATTGGAGAGCTTGACGTTGTAAATATTACCAGATTTCGGAGTATATGGAGCTGTTCAGAAGCTACATTCTATGAGCCAGATGACATTCCTGTTGGTTTCCACTGCCTTGGGCACTATGCCCAACCGAATGACCGATCCTTAAAGCGATTTCTTCTTGTGGCAAAAGAAGTGGCTAGCAAGCAGTTGACTAATAGCAAGCCCGCCCTTGAGAAACCATTAGATTACACCCTTGTTTGGACTAACGCTGGCTTATCTGAAGATAACAACAATGAATGTGGTTG
Organism: Eleusine coracana subsp. coracana; assembly: GCA_032690845.1. Taxonomy (NCBI): domain Eukaryota; kingdom Viridiplantae; phylum Streptophyta; class Magnoliopsida; order Poales; family Poaceae; genus Eleusine; species Eleusine coracana. Next base: position 62,177,842 of record CM064422.1, on the reverse strand, counting down.
CTTCTGGCTACCGACTCCGCCAGATGGGTATAAAGCTCTCGGTTATGTGGTTACCAAAGGACCAAAGAAGCCCTCACTTGAAGCAGTTCGATGTGTGCGACATGACCTCACAGATGCTTGTGAAAACTTGAGTTCAATTGTAAATTTGGAAAATAGATGTCAAGTATGGAATACAAGGCCTTGCCACCGAGGGGTGACAGGGCAAGGTATACCAGTTGGTACATTCTCTTGTGAAACAAATTTAGGAGGTAGTGAAGAATCAAGCATTCCCTGCTTGAAGAACTTTGACTCAAACTTAAGAGCCATGCCTAACTTGGAGCAAATCCATGCATTAATCAAGCACTATGGCCCAACTGTATTCTTCCACCCTCAAGAGATCTATTTACCATCATCAGTTTCGTGGTTCTTTGAGAACGGAGCTACACTGTACAAGAAAGATGCAAAATTGGGAGATGCAATACTTGCTGGTGGTTCAAACCTTCCTGCTGGTGGGACAAATGACGGTGAGTACTGGATTGATCTCCCTGATGATGATAGGAATCAGAATGTCAAAGTTGGCAATTTGAAGAGTGCTGAGCTCTATGTCCATGTTAAGCCGGCTTATGGAGGGACTTTCACTGACATAGCAATGTGGGTGTTCTGTCCGTTCAATGGTCCAGCAACGATCAAGGTTGGATTTGCAAGCTTTGCTCTACAGAAAGTTGGTAGGCATGTTGGAGATTGGGAGCATTTCACCCTCCGAATAAGCAACTTCTCCGGCAAACTCTCGTCTATCTACTTTTCGCAGCACAGTGGGGGTGAATGGGTAGATGCTTCTGATTTGGAATTCATCTCTGGAAACAAAGCAATCATTTATTCGTCAAAGAATGGACATGCAAGCTACCCCCACCCTGGCTGCTATCTGATGGGATCTGAGAAGCTTGGTGTCGGAGTTAGAAACGATGTGGCACGTAGTGATCTTTCAGTTGATTCGAGCTCGCAGTATAAAATCATCTCTGCACAACACCTGGGTGCTGTTGTTGCTGAACCATGCTGGCTGCAATACATGAGAGAGTGGGGTCCGACTGTCACGTACAACTCACGTTCCGAGATAGACACGGTACTCAGCTTCTTACCATTCTTTCTCCGGTTCACCGCGGAAGCAATATTCGACAGTCTTCCTGTAGAATTGTACGAGGAGGAAGGTCCTACAGGTCCGAAGGAGAAAAACAACTGGAAAGGGGATGAGAGATGCTAGATTTTGCCGTTGTGTTCCGCCCAGTTACCTATACATCATGTACCCAAAGGCTGTATTATTTTGTTGGAAACGCTGATATAGTATATGCTTTGCCAAATAACTTTACTGTTAGATATTTTAGATCATGTTGGCAAAAGCATACATGATTCAGCTAAACGCAGTGGTACCATACATGATACTTGTGTGTGCCAAGTTGTGCGGACGCCAAATGATTTCCGTATATGAATCATGTCTCCACCAGGTTACATTCGATTTCTTCAGTGTGGACTGGGCTCTTGTTCGCTTGCTTTACTCTAAAACATGCCAGAAAATAAAAATGACCAAAAGAACGTTACATTTGCATTGTGTTTGTTTGCCGTGAATAACTGCTGAACATCTGAGTACTATGGAAAGATGTTTAACTGCATATACATTACTGTACTTCAACCTATTTTTCTGTTCCATGCTATCTTAAAAAAAAAAAAACAGTGAACAAAACCCCGTTGCTTTGCTCTTCCAGTCGGCAACAAAAAAACATACTAGTACTATTGAATCCTAGACAAGTAGGTTGACTTGGAGGTTTCTCAGCGCGAGCAAGATCGCCTCCACGACGACAGGATCCATGCTCTGCAGTCTCTGCAGCTGCGCCTCGTCCAGCAGCAGCGCATCTGATCCAAAAACATCGCCGATAAGTCTGTACACCTGAGCGAAATGGAGATCGTCGGGAGACAACGGGAGGTGAATCATCGTCTCATCCAGCAACGATGCATCGAGGATCCAGTCTTCGTCGCTCGGTGAGGTGGCAGCCTGTTCCTCGCTGCAGTTTGGTGTCTCCATGAACAAGCCATGGCTTTGGCTTAGCCAGCATGCTCCGAGTGAGGTGCACGCCCAGTCCATACTCTGCTCCAAGTGAGGCAATTCCAGGGTCGTCGCCGCTGCATTGTCGTGGTAATTGCTGGTTGGCTGCGGAGGGAAACGTGGGTGAAGCGACGCCGCCGCCGTTATTCCCCGCTTCTGAATCTTGAGGAAGTGCTTCTGAGCGTGGCTGCGTATCTGCGTGGCCGTCTTGGTGACCACGAACTGCTCGACCTTCTTCCAGTCGCGGCCGAACAGCTGCATGGCGTGGAGGAACCGGCCGTGCTCATCGGCCGTCCACTTCTCCCGCGGCCTGGTGATCGTGTACGGCTTCCGAGACTTCTTTCCCACTGCCAACGCCATTATATCCGCAGCTGCTGTGCTTTCTTCTTCTTCTCGCGCCTCTTATCTCTGGCTTCAGTTTCTCTCTCGAGCGCAAGAGAGCTCGTATGACTGGTGGTGTGGGAGCTCAACTGTGGTCCGTCGGCGCTTATATAGGTGTTCTGTAGAATTGAACCCGCGTTCAAGTCACAGGCAGAAGAAATGCGTGCAGCATGTGTCCCCGCCACGGCGAAACGAGATGGCTGCGCACGATGCGCGTGTTCAACGTGACAGAGTGTGCAAGTGCGTGCACAAATTGTGCTTGCACATGTGTTCGGCTTGCGCGGCTTCTGCTCCGGGTATGGTGTTTTAGGCCGAGGCCAGGAAAATTCGGCCGAACAGGCACCATTTTGGTGTAGGAGAGCGCGGGGACGGCATTGGACGATCACGAGCCGGGTTAGCCAGTATAAGTACTCTTAATTGCATTAGTCAGTTGGAACTGAATTTGCAATGTGGATTCCTTGTTGCAGCCGTCGGTTGGCGCTCTGTCACTGTAGCAAATCCGAGTGTCAGCTCCTCAGCGACAGGAGAGCTTTTTAGATTTTTGCCATTGAGGATTGTTCCTCAATTCCCATTAGCGGCTGCACTGGGCACCGAAGAATACTGTCCACTCTTCGCCATCTCTCCATACACGGCAATCTCCAGAGCAAAGCATACCTCCAGAATAATGTATGGTAGAAACCGAGGAGGAAAGAGCATTTATATGCAATCTTGACCTAGTTTTGCAGAAGATTTCAAAATACTGCGCTAAGCAGATATTTTCTAATATCGCTTATCCAACCATTTATTGCTATTTACAGGTGTCTGGTTTTGATGAAAATAGCAATTTTATATGAAAATCACTTGGTTGGTCAGATAATTATGGATTTCTGCCTTTCTGGTATATGCGATTCGCTATTTTGAAATCACTTGCATCATAAGTGATTCATTATTAGAATCACTCTGGAGAGTGGTAGTCTTAATTTTGAGGGCTACATAGATAAGTAATTTATTATTGGAATCACTTGAGGGAGTGATAATCTCAATCTTAGGGGCTACATAGATAAGTGATTTCATTCGGGGGAGTGATAGTCTCAATATTAAAGGCTACAAAGACAAATGATTTATTATTGAAATCACTCGGACGAGTGGTAGATTCAAGCTTGGAATCACCAACTAATTTTGTATATAGTGTATTTATTTTTTGGCTCATAAACTATTTAATTTTAAATAACTTCTGAGTCAGGAGCTACACCTAATTAGATGCATCATACAAATCAATTTGTTTCAACAGATGAATGCTTATGTTGCGTTTTTTAGACTCATAAGTGAGTCGAGGGCTATATTCAATGAGTATATCTAATTAGGTGCTTATGAAGAAAAACAAAATTTATTTTTTATTCAAATAAAGATTTAAAAGAAGTACTTCCCGATTTATGTCAATTAATCACTCGAAAGCCGTAAGACAATTGTAGAATTCTTGAGAGCTACTATGGGACATATGTACCCTGGATATCTCATCACTCGAATATAGTGCCGAGTGGGCTAGGGTCTATTAACAGAGCTATGGAGATAAAAGCTCTTGATTATCAGTATGAAGAGCTTTTATCTTCTTGATTGATTTTAGGCAATGTTGAGACCACAATGGGAGGTGATCCAACCTCTCCTATCACGACGAACTGTATTTAGCTTAATTACTGAGATCATGATCGAGCTCTCGACTGAGTTGGCCACTAGCAAGCTAAGACACTGGTAGCTCATGTTTTCTTACTACTCTTAAGTCATTTTCATTTCCGAGAATTGCCATGCAGCATAGCACCGGATATCATGAGTACTTTTACCTAAAACACGATATATGTCGAGGGCAATATTCCATGCTTTATATAACTGCAGTTGATCCCGAATGCTACCAGGCCGGTGTGGGTCTTCCTCCTCCTCCATCTAACGATTGCATTGTGGCTCTGGCTCCTCTACCCCCAACTCATCTGTGCACGACAATTCCCATCTTCGGTTGCCATGTCTGGTGGCCATGAGTCGAACCAGCCTGACCTCCGCATTATCATCATAGAATGCTTATGAGGGCTTTTCATACTTTTTGTAATATCCATACTCTTTTAAGCTATTGTTCGGACCGTTGGCGTTGTCCTCCTCGAGGAGGAGGAGGCAAGCCAAAGTGGATGCGGGAGGTTTCTATGGGGTTATATCTAAATTTTTTAATAATTTACATAATAAAATTTCTTATGCGTATACTGTGTTGATATAGAATATAGGGGGTCCTGGCCCCCTTTAGGCCCTCACTTCCGTTGCCCCTGAGTGGTATGCCACATCCACAAGGCATTGTCGTATCTTCCGAACTGATGGCTCAGTGTGATGTAGTTGGCCGCCAGGCATAGGCGTGCGAGGCCGGGTCTGTTACCAATATTAATTTTGAAGCTCGGTTTTTTTCCGCAATTAAGCTTCAACCAAATTATAATTTCTTGCCTAAAGATCACCATTTCGTTTAGTGTCATCGGCTTAGAGGTGCAACACTACAGAGTCTGCAGAGAGCATGGATCATGTCATGGTGGAAGCGCTCCTCCATGTCAAGCCTAAGATTCCAGAATACTCGTAGTTGCTTCATTTCTAGCGTAAACCAAATTTAACGCAAAAATTGATGTAGTTACATGTAGGATTTGAACTGTTGTTAATTTTTTTCTTAAGAAAAAAGAGACATAATTGTGACAACACTGTCATGCGTAGTTTATCAGATAAATTGATCTAAAAGAACAGAGAGGATCAACAGAAATCCACCCGCTGCTGCATGCTAATGTTATATTCAGATCATGTTGGTGCGCTAACATGAAATGGAGTAAACTTGTGAACCTTCTTTCTCTTAAGTAGGTGCTAAGCGCCTTCTGCCAATAATAGTACTCCCGAGTACCACCTTCAGTTTTGCAGTATTTATTTGGAACATCTCCAACAGTTATGTAAAAATAGTTCCTAAACCTTAATTTAGAATATTATTAAACGGGAGTTGCTATTTTTCAGTCAATTGAAAATTAGGAAAGCTTTCAATCAACATTCTTGATCCTTGGATTTCGATCCAATAATTTAAAAAAAACATCCTTTTCTATAGTCTATGTATGCAACTAATTAATACAAATAATTCTACAAAAGAATAAATAATAAATAAATAAACAAACAAACTTTTCTATAGTGTAGATGCTCTTTTTCACCGTCAATTCAAAACTTCCCCATTTTTAGTCGATTGAAGAAGAGCATTCCCGTTATTAAAAAAACACTCGTCCAACAATTCTGTAAATCAACTTCCTAAATTTTGGCACTTCCTATATTCTCCGATGCGCTCACCACGTTTAGCAACCAGATCGGACTCCCAATCCACAAAATCCCGTTGTTCCCGCGGTAAAATCGGTTGGCGCCATCGTGGAGCATCCAGGACACTCACGACGAGGAGAGCAGTTCTTGCAGCCACCACCGAAGAGAAGAACAGAGCCACTGCCGTGTGGTACTCTGGGCGTTCGCGTTGTTGGCGCGCGCTACTCCGCGGGATCCAGTTGCTGCCCCCACTGCTGTTCGCACCGCCTCTGTTCCCGTTCGCCGGTGTCATGCACCAGACATCCCATCTCCACTCTGTTCATCGCCTGTTTTCAATCAGAGTTAGGTACACTGTTCATCGTCGTTGTCTCATCAAGCTATTCAGTTTTCTTGTCTTTGTATATACTCCCCTGACCCCGTTCTCTTTTTGTTGTCGTCGGTTAGCTCAAACTTAAGCTGGCTGACAACAACAAATATGGAATGGAGGAGTAGTTGATAGCAGCGGAAGAACGAAACTGTAATCCGAGACTGATTTGCTCTGTAGCTGTTTTGAAATCATATTGATCTGCATTGGAGTTGCAAAGCCACGGAGCCGAAAGTGAAGAGTCGTCGCTGGTGGCAGGGTTACAGGCACGATCGCACGGGCGCGGCCACGCTGTGATCGCCAACGCCGCTGGCCTCGACTGGATCGGAAAACGTCTCGACCTCATCAAATGAACGAATCAGGCACCGGCCCATTAACACAAGATGACGTGGCTAGATTTAAAATGTTTTGGAAACCTATTAATATTATTGGGAGTTGTTGGAGGAAGGAACTTTTTCTACTCCCAATACTCATTTACAAACTTGCTAAACCAGTTTTTTGGATGTCATTTTTTACATAATTATTGGAGATACTCTTACAAATCACAGACCACAGGAACAGTTGCTATGAAACACAGTATCGTACACAGAAAACAAGCATAATAACCTGATGCCAAAAAGAGCTCTTTTCCCATTCTTATTACTCATGTTAATCCCTCCATTATCCATTTTACAAGGGAGCAGCAGTATGCGTTGTTATACATACAGAAGCATAAGCTTCAGGTAATGTACTAGTGTCACAAAACTCCTTCCATGGCGGCCTACCGCATTCCTTCTTCGATTCCATGGCTATTCAGGTCAGGGAACGTCCAGTGTTCTTCCCACACATATCCCTCTCGTTTTCTATATCGCCCTATGGTGTTGGTACGAACCTCTACTGTGTAAGTACACTGGCAGATGCGCAATTTACCTCCCAGCCTCTACTTGGTTTGGGGTGGGTTTTTAAGCTAAGCCTCTCTATGTACAGCTCGACCGAGTGGAGTATTCAGATACTAGCTGCATGAACATAGAGGACTTGTCCTCTAAAAGCCTTTGGGGTGTATCAAACTCTGCAATTTTACCTGAAAACGGAATGAGATAAATTATTTGTAAATACCTCAATTTTTAATCCGTGCATAAAAATATTTGTTAGTTACTTACTGTTGGCTTGCTATATGTAAAACAAATAAAAACAAAATAAGAAAAGTAATGGACTTCGATAGAGGAGTTAAAAAAATCCAGAAAGTTCTAACTACGAAAAGGAGGAGGTGACGTGATAAATTTCTTGAAAGAGCTCATACCATCACTAAGGACCAGGACCATGTCACTGTCAATAACAGTGGGGATACGGTGTGCAATAGTACAGACCGTGCAATCCTTGAATTCACTGCGAATGATTTTTTGAATAAGATTATCTGTTGCTGTATCAACAGATGCTGTTGCCTCATCAAGCACCAAAATTTTTGCCTGCTTGAGCAGCGCCCTACCCAATGCAATAAGCTGGCGTTGCCCCACACTCCAGTTATCCCCATTCTCTAGCACTGCAGGATCACAAAAGTGTGCCAAAAAGAAAAATGAAATTTTGTATCAACAAAACCACCACCTTACTCTTCTAAGATGTGTTTTGTGTGTAATTAACTCAGAAATAAAACAAACCTGGGGTATCAAGTTTTTCTTCCTTGGAACGAATGACGTCTCCTAGTTGACACTTCTCTAGGGCCTGAGAGACATTACATTTTTCCCATAAGAATCAAGCACATTTAACACGAGTTATAGCATCTAAAAGACAAGGATGTACCTCCCAAATTTCTTGATCCGCACGCCCTTCAAGAGGATCAAGATTCATTCTTATAGTACCCTCAAACAATGTTGGGTCTTGAGGGATGATGCTCAACCTTGACCTCAGATCATGAAGGCCAATTGAGGAAATGTCGATGTTATCAATGATAATTTTTCCTCCAGTCGGCTCAATTAACCGGAAAAGGGCCTGAATAAGAGTAGATTTACCACTTCCAGTTCGCCCTACAATCCCAATCTTTTTTCCACCAGGAAACATACAGCTGACTCCATGCAGAACTAATGGTAGGTCATCCTTGTAGCGGACCTATAACATTTGGTAAACCGAAGTAAGATGACAAAATCGAAGACTAAACTAGATACAGATCATAGTAGAAAGAAAAATGCACATAAATCAATATACATAGCACTGCTGAGCAGCTTTATAGTCATGCCAAGAAGAGCCTAGTCATCAAACCCACTTCTAAAAAGAATACCTTGAGATCAATCAGTTGGATGTTTCCATTCTCAGGCCATGAGGATGGTGGACGATGATCCTCAATAATCAGTGGCGCCTCACTAGGAATCTTGCAATATTGATAAATACGCTCAACAGAGATGATTCTATTCTCTAGTTTACAGAAGCTTAATATCCATCTTGACATGCGAGCATTTAAATTAAGTCCATATGTGACAGCAAGCCCAGCCATACCTGTGATTTGAAAGTAAGTTGTAACTGACAGGTGGTGCAAGTTTGTACTGCATCTAACAAGTGAAAGACTTGGGAAAGAAAGATCACAAAGACACAGTAGAACAGCTTGTGAAACATAAGACATACTTGGTTCGATTGTGCCAGGAGGAAAGCTCACTAGTATTGCCATGCAGAAAGCAAAGACGAAAGTTGAGAGCAATTCCATTCGAAGGCAGAGCCATTCGATAGCAGCAAGGCTGGAAAATAGAGGGCGAGCAAAACAGTCGAGAAGGTAAAGATTTCTTTTCATGAACCGCTTCTCTTGACCAAACCCTCTTATTGTAGCAGCACCAGCAATTGATTCGCTAAACAAATGAATCACTGGAGACTTCTGGACGCTCAGAATTCGAGTCAGTTCCCTTGACGAAGCAATATAATATCTCTGCAAAGGTGATAGCAGATGGGAGCGTTATAAAAACTGTAATTCAATTTACCAGAAAACAGATCCTTCTAAGATAGGTAGCCCCACATCACTCAGATGGTATTACCAGAAAAGAAGTGGAAGCATCCCGTTCAATATAGTTATTAAAGCATGCAAACTATTCCCAAGACATTGATGGTGAAATAATGGTTACTAAACAGACAGTGGAGTACATGTTATGCCAATAGCAAATGACCTTGTTAACGATCAGAGTAAACTCAAGTGATTCGAGTTATCAAATCTATTGTTATTCATGCCATCCTACAGCATCGTTGTCCCAATATCAAGAAACACCAGCTGATTATACAAAATTTCAAGATATAAGTATGCAATATACAACGACCACAGCAATTACCTGCATCCACATGCATGCAATAGCCATGGGAACTATAAGAATCAGAACTTGCCATGTAACTTTGCTCATGACAGCAACGATTCCAAGGAGTTGAATTGACGTTGATGCAAATCCACCAAGCCTAAACGCTATATCAAGGTCCACAACACTTTGGTCAACAGAAACCTGGTATGTAGAATCATTCAGGAAACTTAGTATGTACATATTAAAAAATTATATTAGCATGAATAGCAACATGATCATAACTTACTCGGTTCAAAATCCGCCCACATGGTGTTGTGTCGAAGAATGACATTGGCGCTCGAAAAACACATCTTAGCATTTTTACAAAAAGCTTCTGGGCAGCAGCTAAACCAAATGTAGCCACAAGAAGGCTTCTCACAAACACAAACAATGAACTCCCAAAAGCCAGGGACATATAAACAACCAGAAGCACCACATGATCTGTCTTGGGCGCACCCCCTTCAGTTTGTGGATTCGCCCATGCCATCCACCAGTTGCTAGCAATCTGAAGCAATTGGAACATGGTTTGAGCCAATATAATGAGCGGTATCAGTGTACCTTTGTAGGCTTCCCCCATGTATGACAAATAAACATTCAAGCCAACTCTTCCACGCTCCCTTTCCTCCTCTTGAACAGTACGCTTCTTCTTTCGATCTTCCTTCTTCTTTTCCTTTATTCCCCGTGTATTAGATGGTTGACCATTTTCACACACCTTGTTTTTCAGATTATCGATGTTGCTAATACTTGGTGTCAACCTTTTGTTAGGAACAGAAGAAGTTGTATCTCCATCAGAATCTTCGAAGATGTCCATGGTCTCGATAGCTTCCTTATGAGCGCAAACCAAAGCATTGAAATCAGTTCCAGCTTGCAGAAGATCATCATACTTTCCAGCTTGGGTGATATGGCCATCCTTAAGAACCTGCACCATGACAAAAACAATGGGAAGAACCAATACAGTACGTTAAGCATAGGAGAGATCGATGGAGGATGCATTAGACCAGGTGCAGTCTCATGAAAACTAATTAAAGATGAGTAGCCTGTACATCGAGGTGACATACATGATTAGCATTTAGAAGGAAAGAGATGGATAAATAGTATTTTGCAGTAAAAGACTCAGGCATAGCATACCCATACCATAATATGCATATGGATATGAGAATATTGTCACCACTTACCAGTATCAGGTTGGCAGCTGGCAGAAATTCAACTTGATGGGTTACATAAATTACTGTTTTGCTAGCTAAAGCAGTCAATATGTACTCCTGCAACAGAGAAGCACATGTATTACACAACAGAAACAGCTCCAGAAATAAATAGAGTAAGGCAACAGCCATACCAACCTTAAATAATTCGCTCCCAGTATGAGCATCAACTGCGCTGAAGGGATCATCAAGCAAATAGATGTCAGCATCTTGATATAGTGCCCTCGCAAGTTGAACTCTTTGTTTCTGACCTCCACTTAAGTTAATGCCTCTATCACCAATGACGGTCTGGTCTCCATACTGAAGCAACTTAAGATCTTTCTTCAGAGAGCAAGCCTCGATAACTCTCTTATATCGTTGCTTATCCATTGGACTGCCAAAAAGAATGTTTTCCTCGATGTTTCCAGATTGTATCCAGGCAGTCTGAGAGACATATGCTGCCGTGCCACTTATTCTGACCTGAAAAGGAGGAGTCAAAAAGGAAAATGTAACAGAACTGTTATCCGATGAGTTAACGTCAACTATTTTGTCTATGGTTAACTACCTGACCACATAATTTGGGTATCTCTCCAAGTATAGATGACAATAAACTTGATTTTCCAGAACCAATGACACCGCAGACTGCTACCCGCATACCTCTTACCACACTAAGGTGTATGCCAGACAACGTAGGGATTGGAGAGTCCAGGTTCCATGAGAACGTGCCGTCCTTGATATCGATTGCTTTTTCTGTACTACATTGTGGGACAGTTATTGTTGCATCATCTGGCAATTCTTCTTGCCGCAAGAAATGAGACAGGCGGTCCAAAGATACCCTCGTCTGAGCCATCATGGAAATGAGATCCGGGAAGTTCCTTAGAGGTTCTTGAAGGATCCTAAATGTTGCTAAAGCAGAAAGAACACCTCCTGCAGTGAGCTGGCCACCGAGCACTATGCAAGTCCCGAAAGTTATGACCGCAACAAAGATCGGCGAACTCCAGAAAACAAATGTAACAGCAGCCTGTGAGTACAGAGCCCACCGAAGCCACTTACATTCTACATTCCTCATTTCTTCCAACTGCAGCCGGTACCGATCCTCCCATGCCTGCAACTTTAGAATCCTCATATTCTTCAAACATTCTGCAGTCTTGCGCATGCGCTCATCCTTCGTGGCCATCAGCTTATCTTGGTAGTGCTCCTGCAGCTTCGCCACAGGAACAGAGGCGGCAATTGATAGCGCAGTAGCTATCAATGTCGAAACCATGGCGATCCCGACGTTCTTGTACAGGATGGCGAGCGCGAGGATGATCTGCAGTGGAAGCATCCAGATGTCATGAAAGTACCACGCATAATCTCCCACACGCTGCACATCGACTGCCATGTAATTCACTATCTCACCACTCGTGTGGCTCTGCCGTGAGGCATTGGACAGCCGTAGGCCCTTCCTATACACCATGGCAGTCAAGCCAGACTTGACATGGATCCCCATGACATCCACACCCAAGTACCACTGTCGAGCAGTAATAGTTTCAAGCAACTTTGCCACAAAAAATACAGAGGCAAGGATGTAACCTTCATGGGGGAAGATAACTTTGCCACTGAGGTAGTCCACAAAGTAGCTGATCAGGTAAGGGCCAACATACGAGACAACAGTGTTCACAGCAGCAAAAGTGCCATTGATCGCAGCCTCTCGCCAGAATGACTTCAAAATTGCCCACGCCAGTGATGGCTCCCTGCAGGGGTGTTCCATCTGCTGGCGCTCGTAGTGAGAGCTCATCGCCTTGTAACAGGATTTTGCACGGTCCTTCTTTGCCAGCAAGGGGATATCAGACAGCTCAAGTGGCCGTCGCGCGCCGATGGAGAGCAACGGACTGAGCCACGACAATGTTGCGAGGCTGATGATACCTGCATCACTGTAAGGAGTGACCCTCAAGCACCCGGGCTCCTCCTCTTCCTCTCTGCGCTGCCTACCAAGCAGAAGCGGCTCATGCACTCCGTCGGCGTCAGTAAACTCGAATTCTAAACCGGTGGAACCTCTGACAGCAACCAAACAGAGGAATCCAAGGGCGGGGATGGACGCGAAGTTGGCAACCATATGTGCGTAATCTACCGCGTCGTCGGCCATGAGCCGCCTGGAATCATCGTACGCGATGCCAACGCAGAGCGCGAAGGAGACGGCCCACCAGAGCCGCACGAGCACGGGGAAAGTGACCCAGGCGAGGGCGCGGGCCTGCAGCGCGAGCGCCAGCAGCGCGGCCCAGGCCACCGCCTGTACCGTCGGCAGCAGCAGCGCAGCGGTAGCGACACGCGACCCGGCGACGGCCACCTCGTAGCTCAGCGCGGCGACCTGCGCGAGCAGGGCGTAGGCGCAGCAAGCCAGGGCGGCCTTGTACCAGGCGCCGGCGCCCGCGCCGAGGGACCTCCCGTCGGCGGCGGCGGCGGCGACGACGGCGGGGCCCCCGCGGCGGCGGGGCGCCTTGAGGCATGAGGCGCAGCGGGAGGCGAGCGCGCGGGCGGCGCGGAGGATGAGGAGGAGCGCGGCGAGCGCGAGCAGCGAGGCGTGGGCGGCGGCGGCGACGGCCTCCGGGAGCGGGAGGGAGGGGAAGGAGGGCGGCATTGGCAGGCGGTGGGGATCAGGAGGAGCGGAGCGGTGAGGAGGGGTTTAAAAGGCATTGGTGTCGGGAGGCGCACAGCGCGGCCTCGCCACGGCAGGAAGAGGGGCGGCCGCGACGCAGAGGTTTGGGCGGCGGGTTACGGCATCGGCGGATGGCAACAAACCAGGCTTTTGGGGGCTAGTCCTCTCTACCCTGTCAGGCTCCGCCTCCTTCGAGGAAGAGAGAGAGAGAGAGAGAGAGAGAGAGAGGTCGATGCTCTCCGATTTGCGCTAATGCAGATGCGGTAATGGTAGTGTCACGTCTTCTTCCTCCGCTGTGATCCCCCTCACCAACTCCCTCTGCGCTCCGTGGCCGTGGGGGCGGTAGGTAGCGTGCGGAGGATTTGGGATCGGTGGCGTGGGCGGTGGTGTGATTGGAGTTGGAGACGACGGACCGGAGGCGGGGGAAGGGGTGAGAGAGACGAGTACTTGTTATGAGAGAGACACAGAGGTATGAGGGGGTTAGGGGGACTGGTGCTTTTTTACATTTGAGATTTTCCGATTTCAATGACCAATTAACAGATCGTGGCTAATGATGGTTTATAAAGAGGAGGAGAGTTCGTAGTGGGTTTTTCTCCTTCATATGGTTGCGGCCGCATCACCCTGCATGGCGCTTTTATTTAGCCCTTTTTTTTCCTTCTTTTTTCTTTTGAAAATTATGTACTAGTAGCACATTTTTGCAGGATCGCCGACCATGGTAGGCGAGACAATACCGGATTCGCCTTTGCGACACCTAAATAAAAACCATATAAACCGATCTAAAATCACGCGTTCGCAATTCACGTGACGAATTTCCAGAAAGGAGGAGATGCACTTCATACGCAGAGGGAAGGGAAGGGAACATCAGAGGGTGCTTACCCAGTTCAGACTTCACGATCATACATATCCGCTTGGCTCACAATAGTCACGGCGTTTTCCACAAACGCAAAGACCCAAAACGGGGACGCCGCGCACCTAACTTTTGTCACCGCCTTTGTCCGCACGGCATGGCAGTGATGCGCAACGGGACATGGGGGGTTATCTATCATCGATTCATCGTAACTGAAGAGTGACAGACGCAGTCGCATGCATGTGAAAAATCTTCGGTCGCCTCCTAAAAACAGATAGAGGCCTCAAGTGGAAAGATGCCCACAAGCAAAGCTGAGTATAGTATACACGACGTGGCACATGGGCGTGGCGGCGGCACGAGAGGGGGGGTCGCAATATTGTATTTGTATGGGGCACCCGACCCGGTTCGGACGCCGGTGATATGATATCGTGGAATATCTCGTGGCGCGGCCGCATGCAGAGGCAGGGGTCCTCCTCTCCTCGCCACCGCCCGGAGTCGGCGCTGCATGGCATGTGTGCGAGGTTTATTCTCTTCTCCGGGGAATGTCTCGACTCTTGAGCTGGCCAGGATCCTCTACCACTACAGAAAGTTGCGTTCCCCTATTTCAATTATTAATACGCCTCTAGATCTTGATCTAGCTGGCTAACTTATGAAATCACGGAGCACTTAAATTTGGATGGCGAATCAGCGAACAGGTGGATGGCCAACCTTGTACTCGGCCTTAATTGTTATCGGTCGGTATGGGCACGTACACTTTCCGACGTGGATCCGCCACAGTTGATGTACAACTGGACGGCATGCGGCACATCTGCTAGTTGACCCATGCAATCAGCAAGGATTGGAAGCATGTGTAGTTTTCAGATTTAATCTCCTTTCTTCTTCTTTCTTTGAAGAGAGAATTACTCGATCTTTATTGAAGGTCAAATTAAAGGTACAGATAAAGGTTACTGGAGTTGCCAGTTAACAAGGTTATGCGGACTCTGAAACAGAGACCACACATCGAGCATCTAGCTATTACATTTCTACAATGTCTAAAATCAAAGTTTGTTGCGGTTGGTTTAGCGTGCATCTTGGCCATCAGCTTCGCGATCACCTTGTCCGTCAGCTCCCTCTTCATTGTCTTCAACAGGGTCTTTCATTTCTATAAGAATAGTATTCCAAAAAATATTACATCATATGTCTTGGGGAATATCTTTTCCATGATCATCTTGTTTCTGATTTTCCATATGGTCCATGAGATTCGTGCAAATAAGAAGATATCCAGTTTGTATGGCATATTGAGTAAATTATGGATCCAAATTTCTCAAAAATCTTCCGTAAAGTGATGACTGTTAAGTAATTAGGTAATTTTATGATTAATTTAATTTAGAATAAAACACTAATAATGATAGCGATTAACATACTGAATAAACAAATAATACAGTTAGCGATTAGCATACCTGTGTCGTAGATACTTGCGGCTCCATTCTCATGAGTCAATTAATGATAAGAATCTCATATAAGATTAAATAATTACAACATTAAATATGGATCTCATATGAGATTGATCGAAAGCGCAGCATGACACCACGTGAATTAATTAATCCCGTGATAACTCGATCCATCCGGTGAGATAAGGTTGCATATATAGTGTGTCACTACTTCCCTGGAGTGCGCTTGCATTGGTTACGTAACGCATGATCCCATGCCGTAATTGGAAAATGGCCAAAAGAATGTTGGGGGGCAGCTTGGCGTGTGTTGTCGCCAATGGTTTTCGTCTGACGTAATCGGGAGCGCCACCGTACACACACCCCACCATTAATCGGGGGAGTATACAGCGATGATTGAGCCTTGGCTGGACCAAATAAAGGGGGACGAGCAGAGCAGCCAAAATGCGGCACCAAACCGGATGGCGTTGATCGAATGGCACCCGTCGACGGTGCATGTATGCTCTGGCACGCAACTCTGCAACTGACGAATCGAACACTGATCCCCATCCATCTCGATCTCCGGCCACCGTGGATTGGATCGGAGCACCGCCCCGCCGCTGCCAAACGTCCGTCCGTCCGTCCCCCTTCATTTCCATCGTCGCCACGCTCCGCCCAACCCGACCAATCCACTATCCGACCTCGATCGCCTCCGGTAATGGCGGGCTTAATCGAGACGTGCAGCTGGAACGCTACCTAAATAAACATAACATACGAACGCCTATGGCCCTATGTCGAATTTATGCTCCGTTGCATGGACGGCACGTGATGATCGGCGTTCAGACTAAAAAGAAAGGATAGTGTAGGACATGACGCGTGTCTCCGTGACAGAAAACGAACTGTTGTAGGCCTCATGCACCGTGCACGCGGCTAGCCAGATCAGGGAAAACTCCAAAATCGTGCGCAGTAGTACGTTACATGCACTAGTGTCTTCACGCAGCAGTAATATTTATTTATGGCCTGTTTGTGTGATAAACAGAGTTGGTGTATACTCACGCTCCTTCCCTGGCTAAGTAAAGCCGGATTAAGACCTTTAATTTTGAGAAAGACCACACGGGAAGTGCGTGACTCAGGGCAGTGTCGAAAGCGGGCGTCTTTTGTTTCCTTCTTGGCAAAGGCATCGCACGGTCGGTGCCGATAAAAAGCTACCACCGGGAAATTAAATACCAGCAAGCAAACGGGCGTGCTTCCGCCCATCGTGCTTTCCACCGGTGAAGCAGAGCATCGCAACGTGATACGCGAGCAAGGAGCATGCATGCTGAAACCGTATCAGGCTGAGAATAGGTGGGAGCGAATGGACGACGGATGAGCGGCGACACCAGCTAGGAGACGCATCATGCTGCGCTTTCCGCTGATGCATGACTAAAAGTACACCTTAATTTTCTATTTTGCTTGGTCGAATGTTTTTGGAGCGGGGAAGTGAAGCTGTGCACTTGTGCAGACTGCCCACGGAATGGAGCACATGAGCAAAGGAATAGGTGTGGCGGTACATGTGTCATGTGTGCTCTGCAAGGGCAGGGCAGGGCAGGTCAGCTACATGTGGCTTTCGGCAAAACATTTTGGTGTCAATGTTGAGCAGATGGGTATTGGCCGTGTGGGGGATGAAAAAACTTCATTTCCTCCATAATTAATTATTAAAGTGGCCCCCGTGCATGCAGCAGAACCTCACATCTCCCTCTCTCTTTCGTGTTCCTTCATGATTGTTAATTACTGGTCACCGTTCCTTTTCGAAAGGCCGCGTGTTACTGTCACGTACTCTGACTCCTAACAGCACCAACTTTGACAAAAACACGACCGGGGCTTGCTCGACAAATGGCGCTACTGCATGCCTGGAAAAAGACCGTGACGTGTGCCCGATGTATAGTGACAATAAACAGAACGCCTCTGTATTTTCCAACGGAACGGTTAGTATATTCCAATGACCCCTCACTCTCAGATGCCGCACGTAGTATATTCCGTCGCGAGGGGTCAGTATTGCGTTATGATGATTACGTACTGAGCTATGATCAACAACATACGGCCATACACGGGAGCTACGACCAAGCGAAGGTAGCACAGCATGGAACAAAAATACCTAACCCAACACGTGCCGGATACAACACGAGACGGGCCGAGGATGGGTCAGGCGGGGGCACACGTGTGCGGCTGCATGGTGGCAAACGTGTGGCAGAGCTCCCGCCGCCCGAGGAAGGCCTGGCCCACCAGCAGGACCTTGGTGGTGGGCTTGCCTGATCTCCCGTGGCCCACGCGATAGTGAGAGGGAAAGCGGCAGAGCGACGCACCAAAGGACAAAGCGGCGGCCAGCGGCGTGGCGTGGTGGGGTCGTGGGGACAGCGGCCGCCGACTTCCGACGTGTATCTGACGTGTCACTTTGCTTAAAGAAAACCGGTGTTTAGCGGTGGGAGGCAGGGGGGAGCAATCGCTCCGGATGATTCCGTCGTAATGTTGCACTAGTGATTCTCCAGTGACGTGACGTGTTCACGAGTGCTCCGAAATGGCAGATACACGTAACGGAAAAAAAATACAAAGAACGAAAAAGAAATTGCAGAGCGATATGATTTTGATAGCTGCAGTTTATTCTCAGCTGATAGCCTGATGATACGTTGTGGCCTTGAGGGGTGTGACGGGAACTTTATAAAGGTTGCTACTACTGCAGGCCATACGTTACAGAACCGCACAAAAATTAAGCAGCTGATCAGAAGAACATTGCAGGCAGAGGCAGAGAAATCTCTGTAAACTATTCTGCCGTCTCTTTGCTTTCCTAGGATCAGCTCGAAAGACCGCTGGCGCTGCCAAGAGGTAAAGTACAATTCGGCTTTGTTGTTCTTGACTGTATGATGCTGAGACTTGTGTCATGCCGGCGCGTGCCGTTTCTCAACGCCCACGTATAACCCATCGTGACGTACGTAGGAGCCGAACCGCGACGAAGAGCTTCCTTGTTTTTTTCACCCAACTTTGGGATTCATGAGTTTCAGTTTGGATCAGCTGTTTTGATTTTGATGTCATTTAAATGGCCGCCGTTCTGGTCAGGCCTGTTAATGCAACCGTACACGCCTGCATCTTGTTGGACCGGTGTCGTCCGCATTCTTTATTGCTACGATCTGGATTTGCGCAGGCAGAGCAAGGGTTTGAGACCTGCATGTGCAAGCGGCAATTTCGGCATAGGGGATGCACCGTGCTATAGATTCTCTGGCCTGCTACATCCAACGAGACAGTTTTCACTGATGAAACATAAACTTACATAGAAGTAGAAGTAGAACCGTGTCCATGATCAGGAAGTGCTTCCTCTTTAATTTTCTGTGTGCTACCCATGTGACATGCTCAAAAAACAATCACATTTCAATCATCGAGTTCCTATGCTGAAACATGGCCTGATGCCTGATGGCCATGTCGTCCCCAGGTGTTTAGTGTCACCGAAAGAGAGGAGCTAGGTTCAGTGGAAGTACAGATATTGGAGCATCTGTGCATCTGGAAGCATGCAGTTCCAGAATCCAGACGAGCTGGCTTTATTCTCTGTTTCATGTTGAGCGTGGCGAAAGAGAACAAACGAGAGAAGGTGATGGCACATTTCCGGCGGCTCGATCCGCAAGCAACACCATGTGGATGATCCCTCATCAGAGATCTTTCCACTAATAATTATCTAATAAATTAAAATGCTATTCAACTGGAAGCATCATCATTGAGTTGTGCCCAAAATCCCACTTAGTTACTGTGAGTGGCATTTACAGGAGCATTATTCTTTCTTCAGAGTAGAGACACGGAAAAGGCTAAGCAGGCGTTCGTGCCTAAGATCCCAGGCAATGGTGGGGAAACGACGGAAGGTGAAAAGGAAACTTTGTTCCGGGAAAGCGTGACATTCTGTGACCGGCGGCTGCTTCTGTCTTCTTCTCGCCTAGGCAGTCCTGTCATGTCATTTCGTCATTTGTACGAGAATGCCGGCCGAACTCCGGTTTCTAGTGATATTCACTGCCTGTCCGGTCCCCAACTGACAAGGAAGGGCCTGTAGCCTGTAGCCTGTAGCCTGTAGCCAGCCTCTCTCTGACGATGATGCTGATTGCTGATCCGTGAAGAACCTGTCGAAAGGTGAGAACCCAAGCAGGAGTGCAGAACAGTATATGCAAATATGCAATGAGCTTTGGGCTTTAAAGGCAAATCTGGGCCGTGACAGTTATACGCCTCTTCATTTTTCAATGCTGTATGGGCTTAAAACAGGGCCATACACGCCGTGATGCACGGTCCAGTCCACTGTCAGAGAGACCGCCCGCTCGAAGCAGATTCGTAAGTTGACAGTTCTGGACGCGGCCCAAATGCCGCCAGGATTTTAGGCTGCAGCTACAAATGGTTTCTGCCTCTCTCTGGAAAGGACTTTGGTTCAGTGATGTACTGTCACACTCACACGTATTGATTATCACTGTCGCGGTCCAGATTTGCCAATCAGTTG
Source organism: Eleusine coracana subsp. coracana (assembly GCA_032690845.1). Lineage (NCBI taxonomy): Eukaryota > Viridiplantae > Streptophyta > Magnoliopsida > Poales > Poaceae > Eleusine > Eleusine coracana. The sequence continues at coordinate 62,157,878 of CM064422.1, read as the reverse complement.
TGCAAAAAACCTGGCGTTAGAGTCCTAATCTCAACTGATTACAGTCATAATCTCACAAAAATAGTCCTGCTCTCGTGGCATTAGACTACCTAGCTTTTGAGTTGGCGCCTGGCGGCCACCCACAGCTTTGTCCTCCACAATGGCCGATTGGCCGTTGCCGTTGCTGCAGTGTTTCTGAAGACCTTGCCGTTGCGCGCCTTCCAGATTTGCCAACCCGTCAGCAGGAAAAGAGAGTCAAGTCCTTTGCGCGCCTGCTTGGGCAGTTCGGCTCTCATGAGGTTCCAGGCGTCGATGATTTGCAATTCGGCACAGATCATTCAGTTGCGCAGGCCTACCCAAGAGAGAATCTCCCACAACACTTGCTTAGATACTGAGCAAACAAGTAGGAGGTGTTCGATGCGTTCCTACTGCTGATCAGTGATCACACAGCGCGCACGCATCGTCGTCTTGCAGGCTATACCGTTCCCTCCTCTCCGATGTCCATGTCCGGCGGTGCAGGACCAAGTAAAGGAAGAATTTGTGACCTTAGGCGCTGCCCACGTCTTCCACAGCAAATTAGCACCAGTCAGCCGCTTCACTGATTCGCAGAAATTTAAGCTGTAATTCATAGGACTTTGGTTCAGGGATGTACTGTCACACGTATAGATCAGCTGTGCCCCGTATCGATCTTTTTTCTTCTTGCCTTTTGTAAGGTCATCAACATGAATAGCAAAACTTTGGTAATCATGTAGTAAACATTCAACCTGACCAAATTTATTACAACAACTGACAGAGATATAGATCGAGTACCTATCAAAGAATTTGTAACCTAATAAATGGACCAGACAATCAATTTTGACCGTACCTAATGAATAAGACACCAAATGTTTCATATCAGTGTGCCTACTGGCAGTGGCAGCAACACGGCATTTCAGCTCATCTTTCATCATCTTTCTTTCCAATTCCAATGGGTAGTGGCTAGTGCTTCTTCCAGGAAGCGCAGTAGCTGTGGACAAAGGTATAGCATCATGATCCGGAACTTAGCACTCTTTGAAGTTCCCTTCTAGAAATCAAAGAGCACGACCAGCTCACTTCCAAAAAAGAAAAGAAAAAGGTTTCAGGACTCTTAATCTTTCCTCACGTGAATGCTGCATTATGTATTCAGAACCGTGCTAGCCGTGCCAGATACTTGTATCCCTCATCAACCTGTCGTTATTGTTTATTCAGGCAATCGATTGTACCAACTCAGGCATGATCACCATTACCGCAATTAGCATACGGACTCTTTAAACAATGGCTGGTCTAGATATTTTTTCTGCGTAAGATGGATCGATCGGGAAAGTTCTGGTGCTGCAACTGTCCAACGCTGCAGTGCGAGAGTTATATATGCATATCCGAGCATTGTGGCGGGGCCAGGCCTCTGATTATAGTATCAGCCTAGCAGCTGGTAGGGATGCAGCGATCAAGCTAGCCAGTGGTTCGTGAGCTTCGATCCTGTCCGCCTCCGGTTTTAAAGTGACAGAGATGGAGCCATCTCCTCTCGAAGTGCTTTATGGAGTTCAAAAGCTAATTTGAATGGTAGTGGAAACGGAGAACAAGTATGGGGCTGCTAACGTAACACGACGATCTGCCATTTCCGACAACTCTTTTGTTAGGAGGAAAGCTGATATTTTAATTTGATGCCAAGAAAAAGGTTTTGCATGATTTTACTTGGAACCAAATGTCATATTCGCTGAACAGATACTGTAACTCTCAGTAGAGAGGCTTAAAACATTCTTCGATACATCATTGCCTGTAGTAGCTAATAACACAGAACAATGGTCACTCGGAAAGGAAAATGAAGACTACCCGTGGTTTCCACAGCATTCCGTTTCTAACTTGTTTAGCACATAGTATATGACCTTTATGGTTTAATGTAATGCCCCGTAGTTCTGATAGTATATGCTTTTACTGGCTGCACGCCATCTGTCGATGTTGCTTTCTTTTTCCGCGCAGGAATACTAGGATTGCATACGTGTGCAGAGAAGGGCTTTTTGCATATGATGTGCATGGAGTATTCCCAACAGACACTGATTCTTTTTTATGCCTATGATTTAGAAAATCAAGCACCCAATGCCATCGACAATGGCATCACAAACAGAGGGATTTAATTTAATTAATCGATAGCCAAACACAGACAAGGACAAATCCAGTTGTATGTGGTGAGAAGACATAGGCCTTGTGGCTCCTGTCAAGCCACCACTAAGCAGGACTTTGCAATCAACTTTTGGACAGATATCTCCTGGTGATGCTCCAGCTGCATATTTAACTCCTGGCTTGGTGTAGCCAAGTGACATCTGGAGCCTCATGACGAAGCGCTGTGTCCTCTCCAAGTGATCGTCGTGAGATTTTTTTGAACACATGCATGGATTTGATACGATCGATCTGCAGTTTGTTTTATACTTGTGTTCTTGCTCTGAGTCTCTTCCTCTTCAGGAATAAAGGCAAGCATCATCAAAAGATGCACTTTACAGCAGATAGATCACGTCGAATGGGGTAGGAAATCTCAACATCATCAATTTACTAATCAAGCAAGGACGTTCCGGAAATTTACTAATCCAGACCTGGCCTTTGTTGTCATGGAAGGGCCAAATTAAATTTACCTATGTCCGAGATCGGGACGTGTCATTTCATATGAACATGACAATATGCATGCGTAGCATGGAGTTGAAAATCATGTTCTTATTTGGAGGTGCAGACGTGGGTATCTGGGTTCAGTTGCATGCACATATGTCCTATACAGTCTTACATGGTGTACCAGTGGTCCAGCCGCAGTAGGGCGTGTAGAAAATCAGAGGTACGGAAGTTTGGATGGAATGCTGGATGGAACGCCTTGCCTCACAGGCACCGGCGGCTGCATGTTAATTTATATATATGAAACATCCTTATACGTGGATTACAAGAAACAACAAGCTTGGTTAGGATTCGGTTCTATCTCTAACTCAAATACAATAGTATACTATCTCTACTCAAACTACCTTATCTACAGAACCGAATCCAAACCGTACATGTCGTCTAATGACTTACAACTCAAGTTACATCATTATCTCTAACACTCCTCCTCAATCATAACCGAGCTAAGTTAAGGTTGTATTTGAAATTCTCCAACTATCGCACAGTAAGTGGCTTTGTAAATCCATCTGCTATTTGATCTCCTAAAGGAACAAAATCAATCTACAATAATTTCTTTGCAACTCGTTCCCTAACAAAATGATAGTCAACTTTAATATGCTTAGTTCTAACATAAAATACAGGATTAGCAGACAAATACTTAGCTCCCAAATTATCACACCACAATCAAGCTGTTGGAGGACAATAAATTCCAATTTCTTTTAACAATATCTGAATCCACATGATCTCCGTTGTAGCATTAGCAACTGCTTTATACTCTGCTTCTGTACTAGATCTAGAAACTGTTGGTTGTTTTCTTGCACTCCATAAAATCAAATTTGGTCCTAGAAAAATAGCAAATCCACCAGTAGAACGTCTATCATCTATTGAACCTGCCCAATCCGCATCCGAAAAATCACTCACCAACATTGAACTTGACTTACTAAACTTTACTCCAATTTTCGTTGTCTGTTTCAAATACCTCAAAATTCTCTTTACTGCTGCCCAATGTGAAGTGGTAGGAGCATGTAGAATTGACAAACTTTATTAACAGAAAAAGCAATATCTGATCTAGTAAGAGTTAAATACTGAAGAGCTCCAACTATACTTCTATATTGAGTAGCATCTTTATCACCTAGGCGAGTTCCTTCAAATGCACATAATTTCTCACTGGTAGAAAGAGGAGTACTGACAGATTTACAGTCTGACATATTTACCTTTTTTAACAAATCAGACGTATATTTATCTTGTGTGAGTATAATACCATCTCTCACTTTGCTTACCTCAATTCCCAGAAAATAATGTAATTCTCCAAGATCCTTTAGTGCAAAATCTTCCTTTAAACTCTTTAACAGACCATCTGTAACCTTAGTACTTGAACTTGCAACAATTATATTATCAACATATACAAGTACAAAAATTGTTACTCCATTCTTATTATAAAAAAAAGAGTGATGTGTCTGCCTTGGATGCCTTGAAGCCTAGCTCAATTAATTTAGTACTCAGTCTAGCATACCAAGCACGAGGTGCCTGTTTTAATCCATATAGAGCTTTATCTAATTTGCACACATAAGAAGGCATTGTTTTATCTTGAAAAGCTGGAGGTTGTCTCATATAAACTTCTTCTTCTAAAATTCCATAAAGAAAAGCATTTTGCACATCAAGTTGTTTCAAACTCCAACCCTTCAAAACAACAATAGACAGTATAGTTCTAATAGTGGCAGCTTTAACAACAGGGATAAAGGTATCCTCATAATCTATACCATATCATTGTTTGAATCCTTTAGCAATCAATCTTGCTTTATATCTGTCTAAAGTACCATCAACTTTCTTTTGATCTTATAAACCCATTTGTAGTCAACAATGTTACTTTCTTTTATAGATGGAACTAAATGCCATGTTTTATTTTTCATTAAAGCATCATATTTATTTTGTATAGCCTGTTTCCAGTTTGCATCTCCTAATGCTTCATCTAAATTCTGAGGTTCACCAGAAGAAGTAAAACATCCATATCGAACAGTCCCGTCAGTATATACCTTTGGTTTTCGAATTCCTGCTTGAAGGCGAGTTCGGGGTGGTGTAGCAGCCGTAGAGGGCGTAGAGGGTCCTGCCTCCCGTGGCTGCACTGTCGGGCACACCTGGGAGTCCGTAGCCAAATCATGTGAAGTAGAACTGGGCGCATGCAATCGTGCTGGACTGGAGGGCGCAGGATGTGTTGACGTGTGCACGTCTGGCTGGGCAATGCCCCGCACAGCATCATCCTGGTCGACACATGACGTCTCCTGACCAGTAGGCAAGACACCTAATTCTGTCCCTGGTACAGCGCCATTGATTGGTGACGCATGACCATCTTCTTGTGACGTTGTATAATCTTCTGCTGGTGCAAACACATCACTAGCAAACTCATTAGTCATATTAGCCTCTACTACTACATCCCCTGAACTAGAATTAAGCAAAGTTGGATGAAAGAGTAAGATGTCAGATTTAAGACGAGCACCAGCATTTGGATTTAATTTAGAGAACGGAAAACTTCCCTCGTCAAAGATAACATCTCTAGATATGTAAACTCGGCCTGTAGCAATGTTAAGACATTTAAATCCTTTATGAAGGTTATTGTAGCCAAGAAAGACACACTCTTTCGAGCGGAACTCAAGTTTTCGTTGATTATAGGGACGAAGATTAGGCCAACAAGCACAACCAAAAATTCTGAGGGAAGAGAATTCAGGTTTGATATGAAATAATTTTTCAAGAGGTGTAGAAAAATTCAAGACTCGACTAGGAGTACGATTAATAAGATAGGTAGCCACTAAGAAAGCTTCATCCCAAAATTTCAAAGGCATTTTTGCATGTGATAACAAAGAAAGTCCAACTTCAATAATATGACGATGCTTACGCTCAGCAGAGCTATTCTGCTGATGCGCATGCGGACATGAAACATGATGGGAGATCCCTATCTTAGAAAAGAAAGAATCAAGTTTCTGATATTCTCCTCCCCAATCAGATGGAACAGAAATAATTTTGCGATCAAAAAGCCTCTCAACTAAGGCTTGAAATTCATGAAATTTTTGGAAGACTTCAGATTTAAACCGCAGCAAATAAATCTATGTAAATTTGCTAAAATCATCAATAAAACTCACATAATATTTGTATCTGCCAACTGAATCAGGTGCTGGACCCCAAACATCAATGAATATAAGCTCAAGAGGATGACTAGAAATACTATGAGATTTAGGGTATGGCAACTGATAACTCTTTGCTTATTGATAAGCATCACAAACTGACTCATTATTCGAACTGGCTAAACAAGTAAGTTTAAAATCTTGAATAACTTTCTTAACTATAGGACTCGACGGATGACCTAAACGACGATGCCATTGCTCAAACGACGGTTTATTGACTCCAAAGACTTGCTTGGTGGAAGGTGCCGGCAGCGCATACAGCCCCTTTTGACATGGCCCCCTAAGAAGAGTTCTCCTCGTGTCCCGATCCTTAACAAGAAAAAAGTGAGGATGATATTCAAGAAACACATTATTGTCAAGGGTTAAACGATGAACAGAAATAAGATTCTTTTGAGCTTTTGGGACATGAAGGATATTACGAAGCTGAAGATTACGAGCAGGGGTATGTATAGTAGAATGACCAATATGACATATATCCATACCTGCACCGCTAGCGGTGTGAATCTAATCTGCTCCATTGTATTTATCACGAATAGCAAGCTTCTCTAGCTCGCCCGTGATGTGGTCTGTAGCACCCGTGTCAGTATACCAAAACGGATCAATGTTGTAGGTGTTCATTGTTGTAGCAGCAAGCTTCTCGTCAGGCACAAAGTTCTCTTCAAACCTGTGCCAACACCGATCAGCAGTGTGGCCGGGTTTATAGTAGACTTGGCACGGTGGTCCTTTGCGACTAGGACCGCCGCGCCCTCCTCCTGGGCGTTGAGCATAGCCGCCGTTGTTGGTGTTAGCAGGCGACCCTCCACGTCCACGACCAGCACCAGGACCACGTCCTCGGTTGGGCGTGCCATGACCCCGGCTGGTGTTGAAGCCACGTCCTCGATGCGCGGCGTTTGCTGAATTTGCGCCATGATTTGCTGCTAGCTGTATCTCAACCCGCGTCTCATAGGAAAGCAGTTGAGAATATGCCTCGAACACGGTGATGGGACCCGATCGCCCCAAGATTGAGGAGACAACTGGGTTATAGTCATAGTCTAGCCCGGTGAGGATGTACTCAACGAGCTCTTCATCATCAAGGCGGCGTCCTGCTGTTGCCATCTCATCGGCGGGGGTGCACATCTTGCCGACGTACTCCGCCATTGTCTGGTTGCCCTTCTGGGCAGTTGCAAGGGCAAGCCGTGTATTCACAGCACGAGCCCAGATCTGAGAAGAGTACATGCCTTCAATCTCAGTCCATGCGGCGGCCGTAGTTTCTTTCGTGGACACCGGAAGGAGTGCCTCTTTTGATAGAGACATCAGGAGGAAGACGAGGACCTGCTAGTCCATGGCATACCAAGCTTCATACTCCGGATTGGAGATCTTCACGTCCTTGCCGTCGACCTTGGCGTCAATCTCCTTGGCAGGGGCGACGGCGTCACCAGAGAGGTGACCCATCAGGCGTGTGCCATGAATGACGGCGAGGACTTGTGCTTTCCACGTCGCATGATTGGCTCTTGTCAACTTCTCGGAGATTACTACCCCGACCAATGGATTAGCCGGGTTGGAGGACGAAGAAGGGCTCGACATGGTGGCTGGTGTTTAGTTCTTGAAGGCTCTGATTACCATGTAGAAAATCAGAGGTACGAAAGTTTGGATGGAACGCCTTGCCTCCTGGCACCGGCGGCTGCATGTTAATTTATATGCATGAAACATCCTCATGCGTGGATTACAAGAAACAACAAGCTTGGTTAGGATTCGGTTCTATCTCTAACTCAAATACAACAGTATACTATCTCTACTCAAACTATCTTATCTATAGAACCGAATCCAAACCGTACATATCGTCTAATGACTTACAACTCAAGTTACATCATTATCTCTAACAGGGCGCTCCAAGGAAACACACAACAAAGGAAAACATATGACTCAAATGAGTAAACATTGTTAGGGAAAAAGAAAGCACGAACTTGATTGGACGTCACCTTATCTTTTTTTTTTTGCTCCCTTTATTCTCAAAGATGTTGTCAGCAAACTGCATGCAGCCAAAATGTAAAGATGACTAAGATGTACATATATATGACCACTATACACAAATGTATTGTCACATAAAAATGATGTACGAGTACGATGTGTGGGGACTCTGAGAGGAGGGAAACTATTTTCTTTTCTAAAAAACATAAATAATTATGTTAGCAAACTAAGTACTCCCTCCGGTTTTCTTTTGTTGACGTTGGTTAGTGAAAACTTGCACTAGCCAACGAGGGAGTAGTAATAGTCAAAAGGTAGCTCTGTCTTGGAGAACATGTCAACATTATGAAAAGTAGCAGATAAAATAGAGTAACACTTAGGATATGGTTAATAGGTAGGGCTTATATTTATGTAAAAAACTACTTATATTCTGAATTCTCTATAAAGAATGCTTATCCAACTTTTCTGGCTTGTGTAGCATAAGCACCAAACTGTTTGGCAATAGTGATTATTCAAATAACTTATCTGAAAAGTATGCTATAAAAAGCTATTGTTTGTTGCTTGGGCAGAAAATTGTTTATACTAGTACAAATATTAAAACTGTTTATAACTGATTATGTTAATAAGTATTTTTGAGTTTAACCCGTATGATTGGGCTTATAGCTTATTACTCCCTCCGAATTTTTTTTCTTGACATTCACACCAGAAAGCTAGTTCATATTTCCACTAATTATCCTGTCTGAACGTCAACAAAAAAAAATAGAGGTAGTATAATATAAGCAATTCAATAAACTCTATCAAACACACCCTTAATTCTTTTTCCAAGTTTACAAATGCAGATAAATGTACAACACTATAAATTAATACCATACATATATATAGAGAGAGTACATTCGTATATCATATTAACAAACTCAGCTAGCTCAAAATGGTTAAAGTAACTTTATTTAGTTATTACCATATAAAGTGTAGAGATGATAGCTAGTTAGGGTTGACGCCCCATAGAGTCCTGCTGACTGGAGCACAAACAAAGACGAAGCTAGATAAATCATCACATCAATCTCGAGTTAGGCATCGCTCCGGCCTCTCCGCCGCGGACAGGTGTGCGGTCAAACAACAGTAACATCGTCGTCGAACGCTTTCTCTCAGTTTCCGTCTTCTCTTTGCGAGAGCATTTGCACGCTTTCGGAGGATGTGGACATGCACGCAAGGTACGAGCATAGCGTTTTCTTGAGCTAAAGCGAGCGAAGCCGTGTTTTGCTGGACACCAGTGGCCTAACCATCAAGTTATAACCACACTGCCATCGTCTTCAGCCTAAACTAAAGCCACCGGGGGAAAATGTTTTGTTTAATCGAGTCTTTTTTGGAGGCCATATTCGCCTGTCTGATGGGCACGCGTTTATCTGTTTATCTTGATGGATGCGGATGCATGTGTGATCTTGCGCGTGCAGCAGAAGCGACGAGCATGCATGTATGATAGATTTGATCAATCGGTGGATATGCTCATATCTTCTGCAGATGGTATTTTCGGGAACCTATCTGTACCTTCTACGTGGCACCGTACCTCTACTGCCAGCTTGGAAGCAACAACTGGATTTTGCTATTGAATCACACTACTACTAGTAGTACACACATGAATAGTTTCAAAATTAAACTTGAAAGACTGAAACTCAAATTGAAGTTTTAAAGTTCATATAGCGTGTTCGAAGTTTCAAGCTAAAACTTAATTTTGAATGTTGAGTTATTTTAATATCAATTATAAAGTTTTCAATGGCAGAGAGAGAGGCTCCATTTTTGTGATAAAATGATGATCCAAAGGGTTATTTCATCTTTAATTACTGGATTGAGCATAATCCTTAAGCTGATGCTAAGCAGACCTGCTGGTGTCCGTAGTTCTCTCAACCATACAGTTTTCGATTGATCCACTTCTCACTCCACTATTGCATTGTCTACGGTGTCCGTAGTTGACTTAACAGAGCTTCAGGTCTATTTTGGAAGTGTCTCTGAACTTTGACGTTTAACTACGCGGTTAGGCCGGCTTTTTCAATAATAATATCTACCCATTGACCCTAAATAGTTAATTACTCATTATAGCTTACATTGTCACTCGATGTTTGTGTTTAACCACTTCAATTCCCACCTTGACGGAAAGAAATAAAGTCCACTCCACTTGCAACTTTTGCTTTTACTCATCAGTCTGATGACTAGTTCAGTCCTCACAATGTGTTGGGAAAGTGTTTACCTGCAAATAAAGTGTTGTAACCGTAAAGCATGCCATTTAGGCAATTGAGCATGCAGCCTGACATCGATAGTTCACAGCCCGTGGTAACCACAAATAGTAACGCGTGCAGGAACAGAAACGCGACGGGAGATATCTAATTCTCATCACGATTAAACTATGTTGTGTCATCACGAAAGAAAACTATTCCTTCTTTCTTCCAGGGGACCATTTCCTGCTGGTACTTGGAACAAATACTAATCATACTTTTCTAGTACTGAGCTTAATTTACTATTTTGTGTCACCAGCAACGTTATTTCTAAATACGGTCGACGGTTATTTTATACAGCTACCACGTACTACTAAACACGAGAAAAGACTACCCGATTTGGACGATGGACCGATACCCGTGCATCAGGACCGGATGATTGATTTGAATTCAGAACACGATAAAACTACATAAAGCGGCAACAAAGATGCTTTTGCAAGAGTAGCTCACATTACATCACCACACAACATTCTAGTAGGACGACTGGACGAGCCTTTTTCCACGAGCGAAACAATATAAAATTTGAGAGAAGCTTAGCCCAAGTGGGAGTGGAATGGTTACTTGTTACTCGCGAAAATGACGTGACGTCGATCGCCCCAAGCTCGCAACTTGCAACCTCGTATAAATGCCGAGCATGGCCGCGCAGATTCTAGCTGTCAGACAAGCCGGGAACCAAAGCCCAAGCCGCATAGCACATCTAGCAAGTCATCAAGTCTCTGCAGTTAGTTTGTTATTATCCAGAGAGCTTAATTAATCCCTCAGTTAATTACGCAAAGGTGCGCGGAAGACATGGATTCGCTCAGCAGCCTGATGCTGCAGGGAGGCTGGAGGAAGGGCCCCTGGACAGCACTGGAGGACAGGCTACTCACGGACTACGTGCAGCAGCACGGCGAAGGCAGCTGGAACTCCGTCGCGAAGCTCACAGGTACGCATGCAGTTTGTGATCATGCATGGCATCAATTGATTTGTTCTGTAATTCTGCGTGCATCGTCGGACTCTGTATATGTTGAGAGATTAATTTGATCGGAATCGTTATGCATGACAGGGCTGCGGCGGAGCGGAAAGAGCTGTCGTCTCCGATGGGTGAACTACCTCCGGCCAGATCTCAAGCGGGGCAAGATCACCCCAGACGAGGAGACCGTCATCCTCCAGCTGCACGCCATGCTCGGGAACAGGTAACATCGCCGTCTATCTATCTACACAGTAAATAGAATGAAAACCTGCCATGATCAGAGGCACAAACACGAGATGCAACTAGTAGCTGGAATCTGGAGTATGGACTACTAGTACGGTACTGTGCAGAAGATTCCCATACAGTTCTTGATTTTTCCCCCCACTGCCACTGTGTTGCATTGGTGCGTTGCGCCTAACCGTGCTGGTGACTTGACGCGTGTAGATGGTCGGCGATCGCGCGGTGCCTGCCGGGGAGGACGGATAACGAGATCAAGAACTACTGGCGGACGCACTTCAAGAAGGCCCGGCCGTCGCGGCGTGCCCGGGCGCAGCTGCTCCAACAGTACCAGCTCCAGCAGCAGCAGCAGCGCCAGTACCTTCAGAACCTGCAGCTCCTTCAGCAACAGCAGCTGCTGCAGCAGCAGAACTTGAACCAGCAATCGCTGATGAACAAACTTCCAGAGCAGCAGAGCCCCCCGGAGCCTGATCACCAGGCCGTGATGACGATGATGAACAACCACCTGCAGAGCACGGCGGAGTGCTACTGCGGCCCGGTGCCGGTGCCGGAACAGTGCTACTCGCTCCCGGCCGACGACGACACGCTGCTGTGGGATAGCCTGTGGAGGCTGGTGGACGGTGACAGCTGCAGTGCAGGCGACGGCTCCAGCGGCGGCGAGTACTAGCTAGCCAGCTGAACCTTGGCGAGGTGGTACGCTAGCTGTATGTGTGTATGCCAGTGTAAAGAGAGACGGAGAAGAGGGAAGGTACTTCAGGTTTCAGTTGCTGCAGAGATACTGCTAGTGGTAGTTGTAGAGCCATGCTCAGCCTAATTTTCCAATGTGAATTGTCCGATCATGTACTCATGTTTTACTTTTACCCATGAGCAAGTGGCATTGTAAGGAGGTCTCTGTTTATGTTGTTCGATCTGTTACAAAAGTTGCAATAGCACCATGTAATTTTGTTTATGAGATCATGCATACGCTGCATGGATTTCTTTCAATTCATGCTTTGTCATGAGAAAAAAAAAATACTGAGTGCTGATGAGTGACTAGAGCCTTGCACTTTGTCAGTGCTGAGTGTATACTGATAGCTTAACAGCGCTTGCAGCAACATCTTTTACTGGTTTTGATTCTGTTTGCATCTTTTGCAGCATAATGGCAAGAAGAGTGCCCGTTAGGATCTCGACGAGTGTGGTTTGAATGAATCAAATGAAGCTATCAGATTCACACTAACAAAATATTCTATAAGAATTTTTATCCCCAAGAACTAGAAGCTTATGCTCGTTCAACTTAAGGGAGAAATTTATGTGAAGTACAAACAAACCACTATGCCATTTACTGCCATCGTTTATTACTTATCTGCCATTTACCATTTAACCATGTACTCTAAACAGGAGTATATCTCAAGACTTTTAAATCCCGAACTTACAATAGAATATTGAAGATCGTAGGTGTACGAAAATAACTAAAAGAATGGATAATTTACTACTTTCACCTTACACATAAATAGATGGAGGCATGATGTTAGAACCGCGTTGTGAGTTGTGACTTGTGATCGAGCAACATCATGTAAACCGCTCAAAGAAGGATTTCATTGACCGGCTCGGCCTATGTGAAGGCCTGTTTGATGGAGCCACAGTTGGAGAGCGGTTGAGCGTTTCAGCTCTTTGGGGCACAAGGACCTGCGAGCGCTGCAGCATGTCAACCATGGACGGTGTCTGGTATGTATGAATTTGAGTACTGAACTCTGTCGAGTCACCACGTGTGGTTGCTCTCTGGCATGAGTGCGAGCTCAGGCCAGCCAGCATGAACGCCCTGCCTGACTCCTCGTACCTCTGATGGCTCTCCACCCTTTCCTGCATCTCCCTCAGCTCTGCTATCAATGCTAGGCACTGATTATCTGAAGAGCGTGCTGCCAGTGACTCCAGAATCCTTCTACGGCCCTCAAGGATGCAGACGGCTTCCGGAAAAGCGCCTCTCTCTGCTGCGGCCCGAGCAGCAGACATGTCTTCTGTCGCTTGAACACGGTGGTACTCACGCTCAACCTCAGGAGACATTTGGCAATCCACAAAATGTGTAGGGCGCTGAATACTCACTTCTTCACCTTGCACTTGGATGTTTTCCATAGTGATGGCGTCTTGGTATGAGCAGCTTGATCTGACTAGAACAGTCTGCCCATGTGCAGCAGGGACATGCAGAGTGACCAGAAATCCCCTATCTTCATCTGCATACAGGTCACCAATACCAACTGAACCACTACGCCCATTGTCAGCAACCTGACTCATGTAGCCGCCTGACTTGATGGAAGTCAGCAGCACACCATCGTCAACACACTCAATGTCCAAACGCATCCCCTTAACAACAACACTTAGAAGTCCACCAATGCACTGAGCAAATCCATCTTGAACTGACCCTTCAGCATCAATAAACGAAAATGTGCCGCCAGAGAGTTGAGCAATTCCATGCATGGCAGCAGAATCATGATCTGAGCCAAAACCAAAGGTGTGAATCTGGACATGATGGCCTGATCCAGGAAGGATTGTAGGGGGCACGAGTAAGCTGTAACTTAGTTGCCTGTCTCTGTATGTGTATGTGTCTTGACCATCAGAGAGAAGAATGATGCTGCAAACAGGATTCTTCAACCGGCGGTCCTCAACCACTTTAGCACCTTTCTTTAGCCCATCAGCAATGTTTGTGCCACCGCTTGCAACAAGGGAGCTAACAGCTTGCAACGCTTGCTGACGACCGGTTAAGGTCATTCGGCGAAGGGGAAAGAGCCTCCATGCTGTAGATGAAAAGGCAACGACTGAGAGACGGTCATTGGGTCCAAGGGTTTCGATGACAAAGCTCATGGCATGCTTCATAAGTGAAAGCTTGGAGCCTGACATGCTGCCACTGACATCAAGCACAGTGACAAGGTCAAGAGGTGCACGAGAGCTAGCTGAGTGCGAAGATTTGGGAGCCTTGAGATGGATCAAGATAGCAAACACCTCCCGAGCAATCGATTCCTGTACAGCAGAAAATTCTGCATATGTCTTCATTTCGACTAAACCGGCGACTGTATTATGTTCATCTACTGTATCGAATTGAAGATCTATGTGCTCATCATCATTGAAAATGTCTGCCTCCGGAGTTTGGAAGGCAGGAAGATGCTCCTGCAGGTTTCCACTGTATGTATGCGGGAGCCTGCGGACAACAGCCATTGGCCGTTCAGGCTGAGCCCAATCAACTGGACTTACTCTAGCTCTCCCAACATTGCCATCTGCAGGTTGAGCTTCTGGGAGTTCTTTCCACTCAGCACGGCATATTGGGCAGATAAGGTTGCCATGCTTGACATTTGAAGAGATACAGTGAAAATGGAATCTGTGGGAGCATTCAGCTGTGAACAGAGCTTGGCCGAGTCCTGTCCTCATTCCACCAAGGCAAATTGCACAGAGCTTCTGAAACCAAGAAAGTTAAAATTAAAAATAGGTCCCCTGTACGTCAGTACGTGTAACCACATCACAACACTAAAATTACGGTTTCTTATGTAAATTATAAGAAACCCCACGAGAACGTTTAGGTTAGGGAACAAGATGATTTTTAAAAAGGATACAACAAGATGACGAGAATACAGTTTTCACACCACAAAGGCAGATTTATAAGAAATCAAAGAACTAAAAATGTTTCGAGAATGACAAGTTTGACACTCACATGTTACACGCCAGTTGTGGACCTCATGTAGTTCCAGGGCATTCAATTGAAACAAAAAGTTCACATTCTAGCTTGAAAGAGTAAAATGACTACTCCAACATCCAAATACCCTCTTAGTATGTCAACAAAACATCAACAATCAATTTTACTTACCAGAACATGAATCTAGTTGCACGTTGGGAATACAATAAAATATAGTGCTACACCATTTTTTTTTCCTTTTTCTTAGTTTAAAAGTTTGACTGCCCATCTTATATTTACTAATTGCATACTCATTTTGAGGTCTCCACAATAATCCTAGAAATTACCACAAAAAAGGAAAATATCTAGCTGTTGATAAGGTTGCATAAGAAATCGTAATTGGTGGATCCGCGAGTAGTATTATGAAAGCTTAGAGATTTACCTACACTAGGATTAAGGAAATCATTTTTGTCAACAGGTCAGACATCGTTTGGGTTGCATTTGATCGTGTAGTTATACATGCCTTATAATACTAAATATGGTGTACGAGTCATAGCCATGTCAAGAAGAGTCTTATCGGCAATTAGAGGTTCTCTTGTAAAGGCTAGGAACAGAATAGAGCTAGAACATGTAGATTCTTGGGGTTTGCCAAATGCAGGGATGCTGGAATTATCACGAAGTTTAGTATCATGCAAGGTATCATGACCAGACAATCAAATGCAACCCATACAATGTCCGATTTGTTGATGAATAAGATTTCCTTAATCCTAGTGTAGGTAAGTATAAAAAAGCTACATAAGACTACGTGTTGTATGGTCTGGGCAAATCCACCGGCTACAATTTCTTAAGCGACCTAATCAACAGCCAGATGTTTTGCTTTTTTGTGGTAATTTCTAGAATTTTCTGAGGATTAATGTAGAGACTTCAAAAGGATCCAATTAAGATAACATGTTTGGGTCCCATGGCTTGAATGTTAGGTTTGCCACTGTATACACGATCACAGGAATGTTTGATGGTAAAACTTTTACTACAAGTGAAATATATGATCAGCTGGCTACAATGGAATCATGGTTGACCATTAATTTATTACTTTGTGAGACTGAGTGTAAACACAATTCAATATTGAATTTAATGAGCTACTGATAGTCTAGTCTAATGCAGGTTATTATCTTTTCTGAAAGAAAGCAGAATGACTAAACGATATGAAAGGCCGTCTTCCTGATTCAAACTATTATCAGGGCAACAAGGCAACAATTTTAAGCAAATTCCATAGCTGATCCTTTCTAGAACAAGGTGAAGACCACTGACTGTTCATAATTTGATTGAGAAAGGGATGGCAGTGGAACGGCTGTGCGATATATGCATGATCCATGACTGCAATGCACACGACCTTCAACTGTTATTTTTCTTGTAGTTTGGAAAGACTTGCGGCATTCATTGGGATCAATGCTCTTCGAATCAACACATACATACAGTCAGATCAGCATGCAAGTGACGAAACAAAGCCATCAAAGCAGGCCGTCAAAACAACGGAAAAGACACTCTGGTGGCTGTAGCTGTAACGATTGCCATGGTTTCTTAAAAGCGATGGTAATCTGTTAAGTTGTCTAACAGTGAGTGCACATAAGAAAAACTTAGTTCTTAGATGCACTTTTCCTAGCAGCTAGGAGGCGAACAAGATGCACCTACCAAAGCAGAACACATGAAGAAAAAAAAAGGTGCAGACAGTGCCTGTATTTGACTCTTTCAGTAAAATATGGGCAGGGGAAACCCTTTTATAAGAAAAGAAACTGGGGAAGACCTGTAAGTAAGATTGATTAATTAGCCCATGATATGGTTATAATTGCACCAAAAAGTGGCTTAGTATGGGCTCATGAAACGTTCACTTCGCATCATCACTGTTCTAATAGGTCTGAACAACTGGGTCGTAGCTTCAATTGAATCGAAGACTGGTATTCTTCCTATTATCTAAAATAAATAGGTCCGAAGAACAGTGTATCATGGTAAAAAAAAAAAGAATACTTCATCTCTAATCTCTTAATTCGACCCGGCATCCTATCCAAGAAGTATCCTGTCACCTCCCACCCCACCTGGTCCAATGTGAGTTTGTTCTATCTCGTGGTGGGTTGAATTTTTCGTTCCATCCAATAAACTTGAAGCCTTACACACGGCAGCACATCTAGTCTAGAGAAAAATCAACAACAGCCTGATTTGCAACCAGTATGGTCCAAATCTACCTTAAGTAGGCGAAATTTGATAAAACTAGTGCGGTGGTCTTTGACCAGCATCGAACCAAAAAAGTCATCTCTCTGTTTGGAATTTTAAACAAAATTCGCACCTAGAAAATGCAGCAAAGAAGAAATTTCCTCGACATCTCCACGCAAACCAGATCAAACCAACAAGATTAAACAAAAAAAAATAACGCGAGGATTAGTCGTCTCACCTGCGAGGCTCGGCTCCTAGAGCTACTAGTTCGCTGCAGAATACTCAAGGAAGTAGTGGAGTCCGACTTGCTCTCCGGCACAGAAGTCGACGTCTCCGCCGTCCCCATCTCCGACGGCGCGTCCTCGATGGCCCTCCGCGGCGCGGGGACGCTGATGCAGAGGCTGGTGGCGAGCGCGCGCTTGGCGCGAGCCCACGCCGCCGCCATTGCTAGCTCCCCCGATCGACCCTTTCGAAGGCGGCTCCTGTGGCTCGAAATGTTGGTGGCGCAGCTCGGGGTTGGAATTGGAGATCAGAAGGGTAGGGTTTGGTGCGGAAGGGGTGTGATCATCGCAGATTTTGCGGTGGCCGGGGGGTGAGGTTTGTTTTCCGGGGGGTTTTGTGCGTTGTTGCGGGGAGAGGAAAAGGTGTACGGGGGATATAAACAGGGGAAGGCAGAGCAGAGGAGGGAAATGAAAGGGAGGGGCATCTTTGTGTGTTTGACTTCCCGTTTTGCCCCTGGGGAAACGCTCTGTAGGTATTTTTTTTTTTTTTAGGGCAAAACGCTCTGCAGATATTATGTGTGTATTTCTTTTTCGCATCAAATTCTTCATCATGGGGTTCGTGCAACCTAGGACCTGAGGATTCGTCAATTTTGTAACGCGATAACTGTGGTTCACACAGCTGGGTTGTTGCGCTTTGCAGTGGGAATGGAATGGTACTGTTGGGTCAACCGATGATCGTTTTCGTTGGTAAACGCAGCGGCCTCACAAAAAACAGAATCGGTTTAATTTTCATACTACCTACCTCTGAGAGGACGCAAGCAACGATGCGCAAAATGGCACGCGCGTAACAAACCCTCTCATTGTTATTTTTGTTGGCGTGAAAGAGACTTTTAAGGCTACGAAACAGGATCAGAACGGCGGTGGTTGATCGACTGTAAATTAATTAACAAAACGAGCAGTGCTGAAGAAACGCAGTGCTAGAAGCAATTAAAATTCCGTGCGTGGACCTAGAATTAGAGCTGTGCAGCACGTTTATATGAAAACCGAAACGAAACTCGAACAGAGTACGGAGATAAACCAGACGGTTCTCCGGTCGCTGCAGACTTGATCGTTCAGAACGGGACTAGACGGCGTTGCCATCCCCATGCCGCCTGGCCTCAGCGTCGCGCCGGCTATAGGTCGCGGCATTCTACGTTCGACACTTACATTCATGCGCAATCCCCAGGTTAGCCCCCAGACCATTCTTCCCCTGTACCACACGCAAAGCAAAAGCTCGGGCTTCCCAAAAACGGGCAGGCAGCGGCTGGTGGTGCTCGATCGAGAGTATCACTGCTCCCCTTGCTGCTGTCGTCGGCTCTAGCGTCTAGGCTCTAGCTGCTGTGGAGATGGAGCACGCGCTGGGCTCCATCGGTCCGTCCCGTCCGCCTCGAGCAATAGGTTCCCGAGCGCGCCGCTCAATCCCAACCGCCACGGCACCCGACGGAGCAAAAGCCATTGGTGGGTGGTGGCGACTTGACCTCGGCAGCGGCGTCAACTGGGCTCTGCCGACTCCGGACGGCGCTGCGCTGTTCCATAGAGCGGACTTTGTCCAGTCTACTGGCGCGCACACGTGCACGCGATGGCGAGGTGACGTGACCGCGCAATCGCGCGTCCATTTTTCAAGCAGATGACGGTACAACTCAGCTGGTACACTTTTAACAACGTAATTATATATGCTAATCCTATGACTGCTGTATATCGGATGAAACGTGATCCATATTTGCTGATTAGTAGATGGGTTGCCGCGTTCTGGTCAATGTTTGGGTGCTACTACCGACCGGGGAAGGGGAAAAACAATTTGTACAGCTGGGCTCGCAGAAAACAGCCCGCACCGCTCACGGAAAAGTTCACATTCACAAGTAGCAGCAGCTTTGAATTTCATTCAAAACAGAGAAGCAGCGTCAGAACGTCTTCTTCTGATAATCAGATGTAGTGACAGCTGTATGCAGCGTGTTTGTAACGAACGAGAACGGTACTAGAGTGCTCCATTGTTGAATTCAACTTGCTATTTTTGGATGGTTCGTCGGTGTGATAAGGTCCGAATTGGCAGGTCCTACTGGCAACCACTGCGTCCCATCCATCTACTGCCCATATTCATGAACCTCTTCCTCGTGGATACTGCCCATATGTTTTGTGTAATAAAAGTTGAGGTGTCGTATTTGATCCGTTCGTCAAAGCGTCGTCATGCAGATATAAATGCCAGCCAAGGTGCAAATGTCAAAGGCTGACAGAGACATGTAACGAGAGAAAACGGCCAGCGTCGTTGGACTGGCACGCACGAATCCTGCCTGCATTCTCACCCGTCCAAAAAACCCATTCCGCTCAGGAGGGGAAGGAAACACTGTCTTCCATGATCTGGACTTGTAACCACATTCCTGAAGCAGGACACTGCATGCCACACTTCTTCGGAAGATTCATGTGCTAACCAGCTAATACATCCCATTTCCGAACGCAAGGCGTCAACTACCGAATGGAGTCACAGCTGAAGTAGTATTATGGTTCTAATAAAGTTGCTACGAGAGCATTTTCGAAAAAAAAAATTTGACATAAGATGAACATAAGCATATCCATGCCTTCAGTAATCCACTCATCCCAATCCTTAATCAGAAGCACCAACATCAGTAATCTTATCGATTTCAGGTCTCCACTTGTGCATTCTGGTTACCCTTTGAAATATCTGCATTCCGCTTGTAAGAGAGGGCTAGATCAGAGGAGGGTGCCCTTTGAAATGCTTTGATCGAGATCGAAGCCTGAAAGAACATGCTTCAGCGGTCTAGCAGCATCGCTGAAAGCATGTAAGAGAGCACTAGTAGAACAGAGGAGGGGTGCATTTCCGTAGTCTTCGTAGATGAGCGACGGCCGGAATAGTAACGAAAAAGAATGCGTAGACTCGTCGCCCGACTTGCAGTAGCTAGTCATTTCCTGTGTAGTTGCGATGCGAATTAATCAATGACCATGTGGCATGGCTAGTAGCTCGTTCAAACCTTGCGCGGTTCTAGAAACCAGAGAAAGAAATATCACAGGCGCCGCAGCATGCAAGCCATTTAGTACACAGAAAAGCCCCATGGTAACGGCGACTCTGCGTTTCTTCATTCATTATTAGTGAACTTAATTGTCTGCGTAGAAAAGTTGCTATGACGGACTAGCTCGCGGCAGCAGCAAAGCACTGGTTGTGTTCGTGCTCGGCGACCAAACCACGCTCGGGAAACCAACAAGTGAATCCCAGCCACATGTTTTCCGGCGCGCGTAGTAGTAGTTGGACTACAGACGTGGATGGTGTTTCGTCGATTGATATCGAGGTAACACCGGCGGCGTTCAGACGCGTTCGTAATCTGATCAGCTCTTTCAACTCGGTCGTCGGTACGTGCATGGGACAGGTGGAGGCAGAGTCGCTCATCGAGCCAGCTGCCGTACGAATAAATTTGGTGGCGACCTGCTGCTCGGTTCGCGGCGTAATTAGATGATGATTATGCGGAGAGTGTTCGATCGATTGCGAGTGGAAGCTGCCAACCAAGTTTGAGAGTTGACCTCATTACCTTCAACATAGAAGTATGGTATGGGATGGGATGGCTGATCGACGTCGCCCTGCGTGGAAGTCAGTGTCTTCGTTTATGAGAGTTGAGCTTGTCAACGCACTTTTAGCTCTGAATATGGTGGCCATGTTTGCTTTGCTGCCGAATACTGCAGCAGGCAGAAACAAAAACAAGCGACTTTTGTGCGACAAGATGCGGTTACATTTTCCGGTTCCTGACAGGAGAGAAGAAGAAATAGGCTCACATAACGTTGACAAAAAATACCAATAATTGAATCAATGCGGGCTGAGTAGAAGGAAGAAGTCTATCCCCCCCTCTCCCCAACTATTGGAATCCCCTCCAACTCTAAAACCGGGTACTCAACCTCTCCAAATTATCAAAACCGATTGTTTTATCTCTTCGGATGATTTTGGTTGGCGGTTTTGACCGAGTCAGACTATGAAACTCACATGTCAATGATAGAAAATATCACTAACATGAGAGACCCACACGTCAAAGAAGGTGAGAATGAGCAGAGAATCTCATCGAAGAGCACATGCGGTGAGGTTGAAGGCCGGCTCAACGTCGACCACGAGCTGCCGAGCTGGCCCGAGAAGGTGGCCAACAGGTTGTCGCTGTTCGCGTCGAGCGAGGCGGCAACAACGGATGACTACTGCTTGCCGCGGCCCGCAGGTGAGGTGGACGCGCGCGAGGCGGAAGGCGGAGACTGTCGCGAGCGTGCAGGAGACGGGGAATCAGGACCATGTCTGTCGGAGGATGTCGGGTCCATTCACCAGCTGTAGGGAGATCGTGAGGCATGCCATGACGCGACCGCCAGTTAGGAGAACTCTGACGTGGCGGATTTGGGAGGTAGGTTGGGGGTGGGATCTGGGGAGGAGCGCGGCGCTGGAAATGGCGCGGAATGTGGTGGCCTCCTTGGCAGTGGCGTCAGCCTTTGTTGTAGGTCGCGTCGAAGGGCAGCACGATGTGGCGGCGACCTGCGGCGCAGTAAAGGCAGGTGAGGGAGTTGCCCATGGCGGGAGCAGAGGAGAGGATAGGGGGATGGAGGAGGCGGCAGCGGCCGGCCCCAGTCTCGCCTCCGTGGTGTGGTGAGAGAGAGGAGAGGGGAGAGAGAAGGAGAGAGGGGTGGGTCTACCAAGACTGACATGGTGCTCTGACATGTGAAACCCACCTACCATGTAGGACGAAACCATTCTGAAAACCGAGCATGGGTGTAAAATAAACGATATTAATAGTTTGAGATGGTCCGTTATCTAGTTTTAGAGTTGAGGGAGGAAATTCGAACCAAGAGTTGAAGGGGTTAAAAAGACTTCTTCCTATACAAAATATTGTCCCGCGGTTGTTCAATTTTTCATTCCGCTCCCACATTTGTAGATCTCTAAATTTCAGACCAGTTCATTTTCAGACCCGTATATATGTACCGGAGGGAGACGGCTCGGGAGCCGGGACCCGAGCGCGCGGGCGCGGCATGCGGTGGCCGTAGCTCCAGGACGACGCCGGCGCAGGAGCACGACCCGTACGCCGGCGTCGGTCTCGATCGGACGTCATGGACGCGGAGGGCTCCCGTGATGAGGTCCAGCGCGACGCGGCGCATCATGTCGAAATCGTCGCTCTTCGCGACGGCCGCGTCCTTCACCTCGCCGTCGAGCACGTCCCTGCACGCCGCCTCGTACCCGTCCGCGACAGCGCGCCGAGTTGGGCCACGTCGGCGGAGCAGCCGTCCAGGCACCGGAACAGGCCGCCGCCCTCGTCGTATCACGAGCGCGTCGTGGGCGAACGCGGCCAGTACGGAGATCTCGGCGAGGCCAGGAGCGACCGCGTGCGGAGGTCCAGGAACCGCGTCTCGTCTCCGGCGGAGTTCGCCTCCTCGGGAGGTCACCAGCGCCCGAAGCAGTCGATGCCACGACCATGAGAACGAAGAAGAGGTGCGCGAAGAAGAGGCCAAGAGATTTCGGCCAGTGCGTGCGGTGCGGTGACCTCGAGCGATCACTTCGCCTCCACGAATATCGAGACGCTGACGAGGTAGGATTCAACGAGGAGGCGGACGTAGCCGCAGACATGAACGCTGGGAAGCAAGCAGAGCCGTGCGGCGCGCCCAGGGCCGAACGCAGGGGAGGGGTCGGAGAACGAAATACCGACCTTCATTTACCGACCGGGCTTTAGGTAATCTGGGCCGTTGTATTGAAAGTGTGCGGCTAGGATGAAAATTGACCAAGTTGACGGGGGAGGTTGTGTGGGCCGACAGACTGTTTAATTAACTCGGCCCACCAGGGGATCTATTGGGCCCCGCGGGTGGAATTGGAGGAGAGCCCTCGTCGTGTCGTATCCTGGACCGTGACGGCGACTGCGACCAGGCGGCGGCCGACGACGGAGCCGCTGGAGCTTGATTAATGAAGAACCTGATGAAAAGAACAAAAGTATAAAACACTAGCGATTTATTTGTAGATCTTCATTCCGCTGCCACATTTTTAGATCTCTGAATTTAGAACCAGTTCATTATCCCTGTCAAGTATTTATTACTTGATGCAGAAGCAGGCAAAAGTATAAAACACCAGCGACTTATTAGGCGCAACATAGAACTAGCAGACATGTAGTAGTACATTAGTATTTCTTGAGAACACACCCAAGTCGAAGCTTACGTTGCACAGATCACACAAGAAGGCGCACACTATACAACAGAATCTACATGTTGCTACTGTGGTCCAGAGCTTCCTGCTACTGCTTCTCCCGCATCGGGCGGCGGCTGCTGCTGCTCTGCCGACGCCTCCGCCCGCGCCATCCGCGACCGCAGCAGCATGGCGCGCATCGCCGGCGTGGAGTAGGACCGCTCCTCCGACGGCGTCGCCCCGTTGGACGCCCAGTTCACCTGCCTGGAGTTGGCGCGCTGCCGCGAGTGCATGTTGAACCCGGACAGCATCATCGCCCGCCCCGACCGCGCGTACTCCTCCTCGCTCGCCACGCGCGCCCGCATCTCCTGCAGCTCGCGCCCAAGCGCCTGCATGCTCGCCGCCGCCTCCGACTCCGCCACCGCGCGCTGCCTGCGCTCCAGGATCTCCGCCGCCGCATCGTACGCGCCGCGCTCCGCCGCCGCCCGCGCCGACGCGATGTCATCTGTCGCCTCCACGCGTGCCCGCTCCCGCGCCACCTCCACCGACCGCTCCAAGTGAGCGGCGGCTACTACGTGCTCCGGCCTCGTCACCACCGCGTCGTCCGCTGTCACGGTGACCTCACAACCCGCCGCGTCTCTGTAGCTGCAACTAACTCTGATCAGAGTAGTAGCAGTCGTCTCGCCGTCCAACGCTTCTGCGACAACGACTGGTGGGACGGCCAGGAACAGGAGGAAGCGCCGCTCCTCGTCGGCGTAGAGCTCCCCGACGCGGACCGAGGCGGCGCGCTCGTCGTCGTCGACGCGGCTCTCGTACCGTCCTGACCTGACCGACACGACGCGCACGCCGGGATCCACGCACGCCACGGCGACGCGCGCGTCCTGGACGACGACGGTGAGCAGCCCGCCGATGCACTGCGCGAACGCGTCCTGCACGACCGCCTGGTTTTCGATGAACGAGAAGGTGCCGCCCGTGGCCTCCGCGACCACGTGCATCGCCGCCGCGTCGTGGTCGCTGCCGAACCCGAACGTGTGCACCGGCGCGCCGTTGGTGGTGGTGAAGGACGCCGGCACGAGCGCCTCGTAGTTGGGCGCCGCCGCCGCCGATGCGCCAGCTCGCGGCCGCGTGGTGGCCATGGTGTGGTTGTCCTGGCCGTCGGAGAGGAGGATCACGCTGGCGACGGCGTTCCGGTGCCGCCGCTCGCCGAGCACCTTGGCCGCCACCCGCAGCCCGTCGGCGATGTTGGTGCCGCCGCGCGCGGCGAGGGACTCCACAGCGGTCCTGGCCGCCGACTTCCCGGCGTCCGACATGCGGAGGAGCCTCGTCACGCGCCGCGCCGAGGAGGAGAACGACACGACGCTGAGGCGGTCCCCTGGACCCAGGTTGTCGACGACGAACCCCATCGCCTGCTTCAGGAGCGCCAGCTTCTCCCCGGCCATGCTCCCGCTCACGTCCAGCACCGTGACAAGGTCCAGCAGCGCGCGCTGGGCCCCGTCGTCGCCTTCTTCGGTTGTTATCATGCCCGGAGCCTGGACGTGCACGAGGGCGGCGAAGCTCTCGTGCGACGCGCCCCTCGCGATGGCAGGGTACTCCGTGTGCGTCCTCACCACCAGCGTTCCTCTTCCTCCGGGCGTGGTGGCCTCCCCTGCTTCTTGTGGCGGGCTCTGGTTTTCGGTAGGCGGCGGAGGCTGCACTATCTCGTCGTCGTCGTCGAACACTTCCGGCTGCGGTGGCTGGAACTGGACCGGCGGCTGCACGCGGTGCATCGGGCGCCGCTGCGGCGGTGGCTGCAGCGGTAGCGTGGGTGGAGTCGCCGGCGGCTGTGCCGGGAGCACGAACGGCAGCTGCCGCCACTGCGCGTTGCAGAGCGGGCACGCCAGGTTGCCGTGCGCCACGTTCGCCGAGATGCACTGGAAGTGGAACGTGTGGGAGCACTCCGCCGTGAAGATGGCCTGCCCGCCGCC
Organism: Eleusine coracana subsp. coracana; assembly: GCA_032690845.1. NCBI lineage: Eukaryota > Viridiplantae > Streptophyta > Magnoliopsida > Poales > Poaceae > Eleusine > Eleusine coracana. Next base: position 62,132,466 of record CM064422.1, on the reverse strand, counting down.
GGCGCCCATGCCGCTCAGGCAAATGGCGCACGGGTTGCTCTGCTGCAAGGAAGCAAAATAGGCAAATAAGTAGTTCAGAATCAATCCGTTCTTGTTCGACAATAGCTTCATCAGTCTGTAGGAAATAGCAGAAACCAGTAGAACAAATGTCCTTTTTAAGGAATTTCTGTTTCGTATAAAGAGTTCATGCTAAAATCAAACCAATCCCCATCAACTTCACCACGAATCAGGACCTAGCAATCAATCCGCATGTTCAATGCACAGTACAGAGGTGAAAATGCAGAGATCCTTTTTCACCTGGTCAGAACCTCCTTCCATCTCGGCGAGCCCCACTCGAAAGGTTGAAACGTCCAAGGTTTGCGGCGAGAAGCTCAGATAGACTGATAGGGTGGAAGGATAGATATCCAAGCGAGGTAGCTGTTCTTTTCTTATGAGCGAGAATGTTACGAAATAGTATACTGTATACTCGAACCAAAGGCTTCACCTCAAGGAAGGATAACACGCTTTCGGAGTTTTCTTTGTGGTCGCCACGTTATGCTGACACCGACTTACAGTAAAGCTTTTCCCAATAAAGAAAACTTCTATAGAAGCAAGCACTGTTGCCCGGAGTTATCCGTGGCCTCTATTATGTCCTTTTCTTTATAACCTTTTCCATGATTTGGTAACAGGAACGGGTCAAACAAGAACATGAAATCCATTCCGTGTCCTCCTCGGTTGTTTTTACAGAGGTTCGCCGCTTGACTTTGAGGTACCACCCGCTGTTCTTGATTCGTTGAACTATCAGTGACGACGTCTCAGCATACTATTGTTTGTTACGGATGACGTGTCCTACCAAAATACTTTTCTTTTGACTTGACCTTGTCATCTTTTCTAAATACTATTTTTTTTTCACTCGACTTTGTCATCTTGTTTTTTTAAAAAAAAATAAGAAAAACAAGGCAGCTATTTTCGTTAGTAAGATATAGATGAGAGGATTGCAGCCTACGTTGTGTAAACCTAAAAACACGGGTCATCGCAGCCGGCAGCAGCAAGCTGGACAAAAGACGTCGAAGATGGATACTAACGTCTGGAATTACGGACCAATTGCAGATGCGTCGAAGGAAAATAAGCAGCCATTGATGTTACCACAAAAATCAAACAAGACTTAACACTTACGAAAATGTGTATTTGTATCTAAGCAGATTCAGTTTTCTATGGAGGGAGCTGCGAAATTTAGTGGATAATTTCTCACCTGGCAAGGTGGACCTTCCATGTCGCGCGATCTGCTCTGGAGAACTGGTGCAAAAAAGTTTGCGAGATCGTTGTGAGCTGCACGCCATATAAGAAGCCGTTTGCTTCGCCTCAAAGGATGCTAGAATGACACGCCATTGGTTATATCACCTGCTTGCCACGTCGATACCAACTTGCTCATTTCCTTTATTGTATATCTCCTTGATGATTAAGTAAGTGATGATTGGTTTTTCCGCCTTGGCGGAGCAAACGACGAGGATGTGGAAGGATTCGTGACGTTGGGCCTCAAATGTTAGGGCGGGCCCAAGAGAACGTGGAACATTGACTGAAGGAATCGTAAGCCCAGACCAGCTACACTGCTCTCCCATTTCCATCAGGGAGAATGTTTCCTCTTTCCTGGACGACGAAAGAAAAAAAAAAATACTATTTAGCCGATGGACGTGGGACGTGGGCTGGAAGGTTGCCTGGGTAAAATTGAGAACAAGCAGCCCATAAAACTCCACAGCCCCTCCCTCAAACCAGCCCAAAAGCCACGCATGTCACTTCCCAGTCCACATCACACCTCCTCTTCCCACCTCCCGTCGGCCCTGGCGCTCCTACCATATAGATCTCGATCGTTAAAATATGATCCTACGGCTGACAAAGACCCAGGGCTGGTCGGTACTTGATTCCCCGTCCACCCGGTCGGTAAACGAAACACCGACCACCCCAGGCAGGACCAGGCGGGAGTTCATCGCGTTCGCCTCCCTCGCGCGCTCTCGGCATACGCACGGGAGCTGGCCTGCGCGTTCTCCGCCGCCGAGGCGCTCCACCTGTTCTTCACTACGCGACTGCCTCGATCTGGACTCGTCGGCAAAGCCCAGCACGACCAAAGAGCAGCAGGCGGCGGCGCCGCCGCCGGAGGTGGAGGTGGAGCAGCGGGCGAGCAGGCGGTCGCCGTGGGTGTTCAGCAGCCGGCGGACTAGAGAAGCGCGCGAGCTGAGAAGGACGACTACGAGGTGGAGGTGTTCGGATCGGCGGGTAGGAAGTCAGCGGCGGATGGGGAAGAAATCAACCGCGGCGAGAAGGGGGAGGAGGAGCCGGAGCCGGAGCCGGTGTCGTCGGCGATCACGACGCCGCCGAAAAACGCGCTGCTGCTGATGCGCTGCCGCTCCGCGCCGCAGAACCGCACGTCGCCGCTCACCGCCAGGTTCCTCCCCGTTTCCGCCGTTGACAACATAATGCGGCCGCGCCCACCAGGGATGTAGCGCCCTTCTTCTTGCCCTTGTTGAAAATAACTTTCTGTGGAGTTAATATAGAAAGCGACTGGAGGGCAAGGAGTTGAATTGAAAGTAGTATTTCCTTTGACAGTGTCCCGCTAATTTGGATAGAAACGGAGGCAGACTCATATACGGCGCCAGATCAAAAGCAGAAGATGGCATGGGCTATGCTGAATACTACCAAACAGCGAAACAAACAAGACGCATACACTTGATAATTAATTTTTCTTCCTTGTTAAATCATATGTAGTATTACAGGTCACGAGTTCCTCCATACATTTTGTAGGATAGTAGCGGCAGTACACATGGCAGATCAATCTTCTGCGAGCTTTTGAGCGACGACAACAAATTAATAAGCGGCATCACCAGAGCTTGCATTGAGACGTGGCAACTAGTACTGGTCACTTACCACGAGGTCGCCACTCCATCTCGCAAGCGTCCTGCTCTTACAATCGAAGAGCAGACGCGAGATCATCGGCGCATGCATGCAGCAACTATGATAGTTGTCTTGGTATATCATCACCGTGTTCTAGAGGCAACGAGCGAGAGACTCTCGAATCAGTTGCTGAGCGCGACGGCTGCCTCCTGCACGAGCGGCCCGGTGGCGTGCGCGACGCCCGAGGCCTCCCGCTCCACCTGCTCCCGGCACATGTCCCTTGCGCCGGACTCCGACATGCGCTTGACGAAAGCGGCGAAGCGGCGCCAGTTGTCGGGCTGGAACAGGTCGGGGCCCATGCGGAGGTAGGTGAACGCCACCATGCGCTCCTCCTGCGCCTTCTCGGCGGCGGTGGCCACCACCTGGTCGTGGGCCGTCTCGTCGTACCTGGGCAGCGCGTTCTCCCCCGCCAGGCCCACGCCGGCTTCCCGGGCCGCGGCGGCCACCTGCTGCACGAGCGCCTCGGGCCGGCACTGCGCGTCCTGCGGCTGCTCGTGGTCCCGCATCTCGACGCACGTGAAGTTGAGCACGGCGCCGTGGCGGCCCAGCATCCGCGCGATGGGGAGGTACCCGTCGTGGTGCCGCGTGTTGTAGTAGCCCGCCGTGAGCTCCGCCGCGTGGGACCGGGTGCCGTAGTGCCAGTGGATGCCCGCCACCTTCACGGAGATCTTCACCCCCGGGGTGCCCGTGAACACGGACGACGCCGCGGAAAGGATGCGCTCGCCGTGCTCCAGGAGCATCTGCGAGTACCAGCTCATGAAGAACTCGCCGTACTCGGTGTTCCACCCGCCCTCGCGCCGGAAGAAGGGCGTGTCCTCGGGCCAGTCCTTGTAGCTGCCGGAGTCACCGGGCCCAGCGTTGCCCCACTCGGGCTTGCCCATAGACTCAGCCGCCGCCTTCAAGCTGCTCAGCATGTACTGTTCGATAATCGATGGCAGTCATCAAAGAATTCCCGTCATCAGTCTACCAATGCAGAGGAGGAATAAAGGAACAGACGCAGATCGAAGAACAAGCCATTATTGATGCATACCCTGTCATAGCACTGGAACTCGCCGATGCCAGGGAACGCCCAGGTGCCGTTGCTCTCCGGGTACGACGGGTAGCGGAGCTCGCCGGCAGGACCCATGCCAACTTGGATCTCCTGATCATAAACATGGGAAGGTGAGTACAAGCAAGGAACGATGTGATACGATGATGCTCGAATACCGGGGTAAAAAAAAAAAAAGATAACTTACGACGATGGTGTTTCCCATGTATGTGGCGCAGTGGTCGCGGAACGCGCGCATGAAGTCGGCGTAGCACTGGATCGGGGTGCGGCCCTTGAGCACGGGCGTGGTGTCGCAGCCGAGCGAGACGTACTCGTAGTTGCGGCGGCCCGACCGGTCGGTGTAGGCCAGGTCCTGGTCCTTGTCCATCTCCTCCAAAACCCATTTCGGAAGTGGTATGCTGCACACAGTTCATTTATTTGCAACCTCGCGTCAGTATTCACTTCACTGCTCATATTATTCCAGCTACATCATTGTGCCTAAAATTTCATCAAGAACACACGCCTCCAACGTACAACTCCTAATGGCATCAAGGTGGGGGATCAACATGCTAATGAAGTTTGACTACTACGACCCATGCAGATACGCAGGATCCATCACATGGACTGAAATTAAAAAAAAAAAAAGCGGTCTCTCTTGTCTGAACATCTGATCACCAATCTCACAGAGGCACATGCCACCGGCAAGCAGCCATGGAAGTGCGGGCCCTAGCACCGTCCAACCAACAGAGCCACCCGATTTTTTTTTCTTTCTTCTTGGTTCTATATACACGTATTTGTGGAAGGCTATTATTATCAGGAGAAGAAAATAATGAAAGGTGCACTTGCGGTTGCAAGCGGGTCACCGGCTCTCACGTGGCAACACCCATGTCGAGGTGTGTCACAAGATCCCATACTCCCGGCAAAGGTTCAGGGAAAGAAGGGGGGAAAAAAAAAGTGGAGATCTTTTTCGACACGCAAAGGAGCCCGGTGACTTCGACAGTTCTCCACATCAGGATACTGATGACAACAGCTAGGAGGAAAGGTGCATTTTCTTCTTAAAAGACTGATGATTACTAGTGTTTCATGCATTCAGAAATGAACGTGTTCCGGTGGATTCGAGAGATGTTCAATAAACAGGACACATGATGTACTTACGTGACCGAGTCGCCGACGTTGCCGCCGCACTGGTGGAATGACATGACGGCCTGTACCTTGAGTCCGGTCTTCTTGGCCATCTCCATGAGCTCCATGTATCCGTTGAAGTTGTAGCGGCCTGGACCCTCGGCCTCGGCGATGCCCCACCACACGTCCACCATGATGCCCTCCACCCCGGCGCTCTTGAGCGCCGCCAGGCTCGCCTCCACCGCCTTCCTCCGGTTCAGGGCGTTCCCGTCCTTGCGCACCGTGTCGAGCGGCATCATCACGAACACCGGCACGCCGGCCTTGCTCTTCGCGTCCCCGCCGGCCACGTCGGGGTGCTCCGTCTCGGCCGGGATGCTCTCCACCAGCGCCTGGCACGCCATGGCCAGATCCGGCTTCACGTCCGGGGACTGAGACGAGGTCGCGGGGTCCACCGACATCGTCTGCAGCTGCAGCCCCGACGCCGGCGACGGGGATGTCGCCGGCGGCGCGACGGTGGCGGCTGCCGCGACCACGGCCGTGCGGGGACCCGACGGTGCCGCGGCTGCCACGGCCGCCGCCGCCGCGCCGGTCTGGTGAGCAAGGTTGAGCGCCATCGCGATGACTGACGATGATCGAGACAAGCTAATAAGCTTATGCTCTTCTCCTTCTTCTTCTTCTCCTTCTTCTTCTTCTTCAAGAATCAAGAGAGAGAGATTGATTGGTAACGCAACGTTGCGATCTAATTAGATTGATCACCAAGAAAAAAGGTTGAAATGGATCTTGGGTTGTGTCTGGAAATGGATTTGGTCCGGCCGGGAACCCTCAGCTGCGACGATCTGAGATATCTGGGTTATTATTATTACAAAGGACGAGGCGAATGAGGAGGGGCGCCGGGGTTAAATAAGGAGGACGCCCGGGCGACGTGGCGCAGTGTGCGCCGGTGAAGGCAACGTGAGGCGGTAAACGGAGGGAGAGGGCCATGGGTTGGGCGGCGGGCGCGTGAACCGGCCTGGAAGCGTCGTGTGGGACGGCGACGTGGGTTGCCGCGGACGGCGCGCGCGGGCCACGTCTGCTGCCACCCGTGGAGATAGGGCGGGTAGATGCGCGACGCGTGTCCCCGCAAGCCAGGACATACTACAGTGTCTGGACGGTTTTGGCGGGACGCCGTGCAGCCGAGATGCCATGCCATCCCATGGAGCGGTAGTAGAGATGGTTCCGATCGTCGAGTTTCGCACGTTGCATTATTCTCATTTTGTAATCCGAAAAATCTACTCCTACGGCTGGTGGTGATTATGTGGTTTATGATCACGGCTTGGCCACTGCGGTCCATAGCCATGGTCGGCTGGACAATTGCTTTCCGACTTCTCAGGATGTCACATGCCTGCAACTTTGTACACATCCATGCTCCCGTGAGGCGACCACTCCGATCCTGGCAACTGGTGGAGCCCTGTGAAATCGTGATTGTGATTGTGATAAAGCCTCTTCTTTTCTTGAATTAAAAAGTCCAGAGATGATTTCAGTATACATGACAATTTCTCTATGCTGCGGAAAAGGATCATCACGTGCGTGACGGTTGACAAGTCGACTTCTGCTCCGCCCAAACCAGTGGCCATGGTCCGCGCACGCAGCTCAAATGGCTGTTCTCGACTTCAGTGATATTTCGACGGTTTGGCCCGCTACCTCCCCCCAGTGATGCAACTTCAGTGCACAGGATTGCCGTGAAGACGGGTCAAATTTGCTCCAATTTAAGACGAGTTCATTGCTATCAAACAGGTAGCCGGTGAATTTTCTTTGTCACGGGTTATCGTTGACACAAGGTGGTTAGGTTTGCTTTCTGTCACCGTGTCACATATCTTTCTTTTTTTTATATATAATGCACCGTGTCACATATGCTAGCTGCTACTTTTATATGCGTCGTGCTGCACCATGAGGTGAACGATTTGATGATTTTAGTAACTTGAGCATGATGCAACTAGTCTTGGGTTTTATTTGGATCCTGATCGTCATGGATCTTTACAAGTGGCGAACAAGCGGTACATGACATCGGCTCGGCAAGTTCGTCCAGTCTGCAGTCTGCTTCACCCCACCACTGCATAGCCATGGAGCTCGGATAAATTTCTAGAAACAGCGCCGGCGCATTCTTCTTCCGTTATCGTTTCCACTTTCCAAGCGAAATCGGATAACTGAACACAGATTGTGGCGCACTTCAAGTTTGTTTTCGCGAGAAACCTTCCCGTTTCCTCTGGCTCCTGCGAGATGCTCGCCATGTTCTCTGGAGTCCAGAAACGCATGATGCAATCTCTGAAACATGGCAAAGCAAGAACAATGGCAGCCAAAAACTTAAAACGACACGGCGATAAGCGCCAAATATGCGTTCAGCAATCCGCACACGCTAAACTAGGCACTCCAAACGTGGGAGCGCGATTTGGACGGAAGGCATCCACGCGTCCCACCCTTCGTCCTGGTGAGGTATCTGAATCTCATCCTCAAATTAGCTCAAATCCAAACTGGATAGTAGCCAACATCTATTTTGTGGTCAGAGAGTTTCAGTGTACAGAGCATGTACACGTACTGACGGCTAATCTTAGCTCGCGCCAAGTGGAAACAATCACCTGTTACAGGTGTCACCTATTCTTCGCCATTTTGCAGCTTGTCCGTCCGAAACTAGGTATCATCTATTCTTCACCATTTATCAGCTCCCTTTCGTTTGACAATTGAAAGAAAAAGCTCCTTCACAGCTGGAGCAACGCGTTGTCGGATACTAGATGCCATTGTGCACTTGGAAGTATCATACAACGGAATCACAAATGACAGAAATTTCAAGCGATGGCTTCCATTCTACACGTTTCAGAAGACCATATCCCAACAAATTTAATACCATCTACATACCAACTGTAGATAACATAATACGCGACTCCTGTACTTCACGCCTCCAAAAGACTTGACATGAAATTTTCAACGCTCAATATTGAACGATTCGTGAAATTGAAGAAACCGCAGTTCACATGGATCATCATGCTAGAGATAAATACTAGACAAGTTCACTAAGACGAGGAAGGGTGACGGGATGGAATTAACAACAGCAAATCTTTAATGTTAACCAGTAACCACATAGGTTCCATGCTCAAGGCAACAAAACGAACTAACCAGTACCAAAATATTCAGACAAGCAGATGCTAATTGGCTTCTCTCCTCAAAACAAGCATCTAGTACCCGCCCTTGAGATCATTGACCACATCATACGGAATAGGAGTAACTGTCTCAAGTGTAGCACCCTCAACCATGAAGCCTGGCTTAGGTCCTTCTGGGTGCCTCTTGGTGCTGATCACCTCACCACGGGCCTTGGCATCAGCCTTCAGCTGGTCGTTCTTGGCTTTCCGCAGGCGAAACTCCTCGGTGCACCTGGAGGGCTGAACATGCTCCACACGGACATGGATTCTCTTGCGGATGATGCGGCCATTAACCTAAATGATCAGAGGGAAAAAGTTAAGAAATAAGCATAAAAAGGTTGTGTCCCCAGTTCAAGTAGCATGAAGATTGTGTCCAAGTAGCATGAAAAAATAACCAACACATATTCAACAACAAATGGATGCATCTAAACAGACAGCAAAATGGCAGAGCTACTTGTAATAATAGGTAATAAGTAGGCTGACTTGTTAGTAAACAGCAGCAAAACGGCAGCAAGAATTTAGATTTGTATCATCCAAACAGCCTCCCTTAACTGCATCTTACACAGAAGAGAAGCCAGAATGACAAATTTTGATGTATGCCCATCACACGTATAACGTGTGCCACAATACCCTCTCTCGTGGAATACCACGCCACCCCATGGCTGAAGGGGTAAGCGCTCGGCCTAGGGCAAACAAGGGATAGCATACCAAAAATACCATAAACCAGAACAAAGATGAATCTCCAAGGTTCCACATGAACTGGAAGATGACCAGGTATAAACTACAGAAGTCAATGGCTTCAATGCAAGAAGTCAAATGAGAGGCTTATGATGGTGATGATGGATGTATGCCATTTGCTCAGTAATGTTAGTCTCACTTAACATGGCTCAAGTTGTATAGCCAAATATACATAACAATGGAATGAGAACTCTCCCGAGCGCACAACAAAACACCTGAATATTTGTAAGCGCAGCTCAAAAAACATAGAAGCCATTTCAGAGGAAGAGCTCCTAAACAGTGTCTCTATCAGGCAAGAGTGCAAGACTGCCTATCTCAACAATTAGGAGGCGTATAAAATGATTTTTACAGAGCTGTTTACAGTAAAACAACATCGAACCAGGATTTAACAGGTATAACGATTCCTGAATCAGTTGCATCAAAATGGTTTCAGTTGCACAACTAGGCCTAAAGCTACACTACCTTATAACAATCAGATCTAGGCCACGTAACGAGAAGTAGAGAAAAGATGTCATGGCATCTGCTAGCCATACCTGCTTGTTGATCTCGACGCCGATGGCGCGCTTGGTGACGTTCCAGACGCGTCCGGTGCGGCCGTGGTAGAATTTGTGCGGCATGCCCTTGTGGACGGCGCCGTTCACCTTGACGTCGACGTAGTCGCCGATCTTGTAGGTGCGCAGGTACGTCGTCAGCGGGATGTACCCCTTCTTGCGGAACGGCCGCGAGAAGGTGTCGCGCGTGCGCGCCCGCAGACCGTGCCCCGCCGGCATCTTCCTCCTCCTGGTGCTCCTTCCTGCGGCTGGGCGGCGGCGGCGGGAGAGTGTGCGGCGCTAGGGTTCGGGAGGACTGCGAGGTGACTCTCACTTATAGGTAGATTTTGGGCTGGACTTTGAGAAGGTTGTGATGCTCGTTTCTATTTTGGGCCGTACTGGACTGAACTTTTCCGTTATTGGGCTAGACATTGAATAGGCCGGCAGTCGATAATCTGGGCTGTGAGCGCATCGTGTCTCAGTTGCTGACCCTGATGGATGGGCTCAAGGCACGCGCTCATGTCATTGTGATGGGCGCCACGAACCGCCCCAACAGCATCGACCCGGCTCTGCGACGCTTCGGCCGGTTCGACCGCGAGATCGACATTGGTGTGCCGGATGAGGTTGGCCGCCTCGAAGTATTGCGTATCCACACCAAGAACATGAAGCTTGCAGATGACGTCAACTTGGAGGTCGTGGCCAAGGACACGCACGGATACGTTGGCGCCGACCTTGCCGCGCTCTGCACCGAGGCGGCACTGCAATGCATCCGCGAGAAGATGGACGTGATCGACCTGGAGGACGAGACGATCGATGCCGAAATTCTCAACTCCATGTTCATCACCAACGATCACTTGAAGACTGCTCTTGTTGGCACGAATCCTTCTGCCCTTCGTGAGACGGTGGTCGAGGTGCCTAACGTCAGCTGGAACGATATTGGTGGACTCGAAGGCGTCAAGAGAGAGCTCCAAGAAACAGTGCAGTACCCAGTCGAGCATCCGGAAAAGTTCGACAAGTTTGGCATGTCACCTTCCAAGGGCGTGTTGTTCTACGGACCACCGGGGTGTGGCAAGACGTTACTGGCAAAGGCGATTGCCAATGAGTGTCAAGCAAACTTCATCAGCATTAAGGGTCCCGAGCTGCTCACGATGTGGTTCGGCGAGAGCGAGGCAAACGTTCGCGAGATCTTCGACAAGGCGCGCCAGTCAGCGCCGTGTGTCCTCTTCTTCGATGAGCTCGATTCAATTGCTACGCAGAGGGGCGGAAGCACGGGAGATGCCGGCGGTGCTGGAGACAGGGTCCTCAACCAGTTGCTAACCGAGATGGACGGCATGAACGCCAAGAAGACCGTCTTCATCATCGGCGCCACCAACCGGCCGGATATCATCGACTCGGCCCTGCTCCGTCCTGGCCGCCTCGATCAGCTGATCTACATCCCGTTGCCAGACGAAGCTTCCCGGCTTCAGATATTCAAGGCGTGCCTGAAAAAGTCCCCTATCGCCGGGAACGTTGATCTTGCCGCGCTCGCCAAGTTCACTGCTGGCTTCAGTGGCGCGGACATTACCGAGATCTGCCAAAGAGCGTGCAAGTACGCTATCCGTGAGGATATTGAGAAGGACATCGAGCGGCAGAGGAAGGCCAAGGAGAGCTCAGAAGCCATGGAAGTGGCGGACTGCGCAACGGAAGAACCGGCACAGATCAAGGCTGTTCACTTCGAAGAGTCCATGAAGTTTGCTAGGAGGAGTGTCAGCGATGCCGACATCAGGAAGTACACGGCGTTCGCGCAGACGTTGCAACAATCCAGAGGGTTCGGCAGTGAATTCCGCTTCCCTGCACAGACCCATGCGCCCGAACCTGCTGCGGCTGCCGCTGCCGAAGATGAGGATGATCTTTACGCTTGATTCAAGATCCGTGGCTGGCTAGCAAATTGTACATATTATTAAGATCTCCTTTTTTTTCATTTTTAGATTTGTACACTAAGAAGCTTTTTTAATTTCCTCTGTTGATTGTCTTACTGAAAAAGTTCAATACAGGATTCTGCATGTATGTCCTGTCTGCTTTGTGTTTTCGCTGCTGTGATCTGTAATTATAGTTCCCATGAAATCTACATATACAAAGCATGAAATTTCAAATGTTGACGCGGAAAAATTAGAAACAGAAATCATCAATCACTTAAGTACAGGTTCCGTCACATTTTTTTGGGTTTCTTAGTACAGTTGGTACAAAAATCTTCACATTATAGTGAGTTCAACTAAATATCAATTTCTTACACTTCAAAATACAATATCGAAAGTGTTGCATTCTGGAAAGCACTACAAACATCATTATCCTTGAACCAAGAACTAATAATGCCACTGCTCTCATGAACTCCATTTATCCATTTGTCCACGAGCCTGAAACCCTGGGCCATAGCATTAGAAAGTATAGAGTCTTCATCAACACGGCGCTGAATGTAACAAAGAATAAGAGCTGCCCCTGAATCCTCATTCCCTTTGTCAGAAATCAGTTCCCTGGCAGTCTTGAAAAGAGGAAGTATAGCATCAGGGTTGTAGGTAACATCAGTGCCTATTATGCAATCAAAACCTGCATCATTGGCAGAAAGATCTCTGACTGCCACAACATCCTCTTTATTGCCCCAAAATAACTTCCTTATTATAATTCTGTTAAGCAAATCGGGCTCCAAATTAGAAGTAATATTCTGTCGAAGGAGATTCAGTGATTCTACATCTCCATCAGTAGCTACAACAGATTGGGTGAAACTAGCGGCAACCATTGAGCATATGCCAGCTGAGCCACATCCCAGCTCAAGTACCCTTTTGCCGGCAACAATGGAAGGATTCTCTGCTAAAAGACTGCACATGAATTGAGCTGATTCCCAGAGCATTAGGCCGGTTAATTTGCAGGTGTGCTGGAATTCTTTCGCAAGCATTTTTATTTTGAAGTCGTGACCTTTTGCTTTGATCCCAATGGTTTGTACCTGCCAACCAAAAGATTAAGTGAATTAATATAGCAGTGTCCAAAGTTCCCAGTAGACATGAACAGACAAATATGGTAGATTTTATGACCGCAAACAAGAACAATTCAGAATGCTCATGGTATCGCACTTAATCAAGAAAAACTGAAAACATGGTGTAAGCAGAGTGACTGAAGATGAAGAAAGGACATAGATAGGCTGCAACCAGTCGCAGTTAAAATGCAGCCCAGTGCATACCATGTCACAAATTGACAGAAACATCAATTAACTTTGAGACCCTCATCCTTCAACCAAAGTAAAATTTACTGTTTATTGCACGTTCTCTAAAAAAACAAAGACGAACAGGGAAGAAAGTAACAACATATCTTTGTAACTTCTTGAACTGCTAGACCCAACTACCAAACTTATGAAACAATCATTCTTTTCAGGCCAATGTATTCCTTGTTACCTCATCAAGGTTGTGTGATGTCACAAACATATTGCATAAATCCTCGGAAAGGTCAATTTCTTCACTGTTTTCCTTCTGAGAAGCGTCAGAAGAAAGCTTATGCTCACGAGCACAGAGTTCATGTTGGCCATTTGGAACTTGAATACCAGTTGGGTTGAAGGTGAAGGTAGCTTGGATCCAGTTCCTAAGATGGTAAAATGCAGAAATCAAATTCAGGCACTGGTGGAGTACAAATGACATGCTATCTATTATTGAACAAAGTGCACTGAGTGAATTAAATGTAAGCAAGCTAGACTCCAATGCAAATGGTACAATGATATAAATATTTTCAGAGCATGCACAATAGATAACTTGAAATTCAAATATTGAAATGTAATATAGGAGTAAGGTTTAAGTACAGTTCCCTGTTGAACATCTGTATACCCGTGTCTGCAGTTAACAATATTATAAATTTACAATACAACTAAATGATTTATGTACAAGTCCAATAGCCAGAGATGATGATGCATTATAAAAGACCATCACCTGTTCATCACCAATTCTAGTGAGCGGTTCTCAACTTGTTTGTTGTGCACAAAAATTTCCTCAAGAGTAAATCCACACTTTGAGAATAGATCCACCAGATATTCATTCGAAAAGTAATATGCACGCTGCACAGAAAATACATAGCAATGATTCAGGTAATCACTTGAAAAGAAGCATCCACTGAATGAATATGTCAAAGTAGCTGAATTTATTAGTTTATAAAGTTGTGATATATGCAGTCCACTCACCGTACCATCACCTCTGACATAGAAGTTCTCACTTATTTGCTGGCCCTTAGACATAAGCCTTTCCTACAAAATATTTGTAAGAAAAAATGAGAAAGAATATCATGTGTTAACAGAACAGTAGATATAGTTTTATTTAAAGGAAGAAAAAGAAGAAACATTGTATTTTCAGACGTGATGAAATACAGAAATAGGAATTGAATTGAAATATAAGACACATAGCAGCAGGTTTAAATTTTTAAAAATAAATATAGCTTTTGTGTATTGAGAATGGTGCTAATAGGTCATGTCCTGAAATAACATAGGGTAAGAAGGGAGAGGCTCATATTTCAACGCATTGGTCTTATGAAAGATTTCACATGCTAAAAAATCTTGTACAACCAAGAACTGGAGATAGAAAGAATTCTAAAATTTATAGAATTTAAACAATCAGAAAATCAGGGCAAAACACAAGATAAGAAACTAAACCTGTGCAAGGTCACCAAAGGCGTAGTCCCGAAAGAGAACACGACCACCAGGCTGATACAGAAGATATAGTTCAGTTCCATTTATCAGGAAAACTTCATAAAAATGAAAGATTACAGTCTTGTAAAAGGTGTACTTACTTTTAGGATATTTCTAACATTCTGTAGAACTAAAGGCATTTTATCTGGGGCAACTGCAGAGAGCATGAAGATCTACTTAATATGTTAGTTCTTTGTACTTTGTACACTCATAAATTCAGAAAACAAGATGTGTAAAAAAAAGTCAGAGACATCAATTTTTTTTAACAAATACATAATGTTGTATTTACCATTGTTACAATGTCAACAGAGGAAGGTTCCACACAATCAGTTAATTGTTCTGATGTAGTATCACATACAAATGCATTTATCCACCCAGGTCTGAAGTCCTTGTGTTTCTACATAAAATTCAACCAATGGTGACATGATATCAATGGGAAGAAAACCTGAACACCAATCAATTATTCAAATATCAAAGGGAATCAGATAACTACCTTGACCAAGTCTACAGCTCGGGGAGAAAAATCACAGGCATGAATGAATATATCTGGGTATGTAGAAAGCAACGGGAAGATAGTATTTCCTGCTCCACAACCAATCTGCAGGTTTTAAACACAAATTCATACCAAAGAATATTCATGCTTAAACTTATTTCGTCTTACTAGAAAACAGTTATCATTTTTTTTCTTGTAGAGTTCGATTATCAGATACAGCCATAAAAAATGCAAATACAGAAAACAATCCTGACATTACCAAAAGAAATGCATCCATACCTCTAGAACCGCCAGTGTTTCTCCATCTTGGCCCTATGATCATCAGAATTGTATCAGATCCGTGTACTTCATGGCAAAACCATTATTTCTCATGTTTACCTCAAAGTATTTCCCCCATTCTTTATCCAAGTAGTGTCGATCCTTGAAAAACTACCCAAATGGAAGGATAGAAGTCAAATGCAAGAAAAAAGAAAAAATAAACAAGGACAAATTATGACATGGCAATACTTAAGTAGATAATAACACAACCGTTGCCACATATTGGGTTTGGAGGTTCAAAAAGAATTCGTACAGCTGTTCCATTTAGCATTTCGACAGTAAGCAATGGTATTTTGAAGTTTGGTTCGGTATTAGCAAAACGTCAATCAATTACACAGGGAGATGGGTGAGTTTCGTACTGTAGTGAAGCTGCATCGTTTTCAGTTTTCTTTCCAATATTTATAAAAGCGAAACAGATCAACTAGCTAATCAATGGTCATAGTGGACCTATTCTCTGTCATAGGCGACCAGCACAACATCGTGCTCAGCTAACTACCTAGGACCCTAACTGACTTATAGACTGAAACAAACCATCAGAACTTGCTGTCAACAATTGGATGAATAACAAAAAAATCGAAACAGGACTTGTACTACACTAAACTACTGAACACACAACACTATGCATACACGTAATGTTGCTGATAAACAAAGAATCGACTGAGATGATTTTCCACGCGTACATCTTCCCTAACACCTCGGCTCATCCTAACTGATAATACCATATGATCCAAATCCAAACTACTCTCCTCCACGAGCTTAGCTCTAGCTACTACAAGGAATTCAGAAACATGATGGAGAACAGTACCTTGTCCTCGTGGCGCTTGTAAAAGATGTCCCAGTACCTCCTCGCATCCCTCTCGTACTTCTCTGCATCGATAA
Source organism: Eleusine coracana subsp. coracana (assembly GCA_032690845.1). Classification (NCBI taxonomy): domain Eukaryota; kingdom Viridiplantae; phylum Streptophyta; class Magnoliopsida; order Poales; family Poaceae; genus Eleusine; species Eleusine coracana. The sequence goes on along the minus strand of CM064422.1, from coordinate 62,116,568 downwards.
ACAAACTGTAACGACGGCAAAACAGCATGGCAGAAGGGGAACAGGGGAATGTTTGAGCTCGAGGCGAACCTTTCCAGAAGGGCGTGACGAGCCTCCCAGAACCAGTGGACGACGAGGAGAAGCCGCTTTGCTGGCCCGCGGCCATGGCGTCGGCCTCGAATCGGGCGGCGGCTGCAGAGGGAGGGCGCGATGGCGGCGGCGGTCTGCCGGATCGGTTGGAGGCCTTGGCGAAACCTTTGCGACGAGCAAGGAGACTGAAACTGGAGCCCATCATCTAAACGTCAGATGGGTCGCGTGACTCGTGACTGCCCATAGGCCCATGCCACCAATGGTAATTTGGGCCTACATGGGCCATAATCTCTTCGAGTCTGGTGGGCTGGCTAGTTTGCGTTGTACTTTGTGCTTGCTTCTGCCGTTCAGCGTTGTGCTGTGCCTGTGCCTGTGCCTGTGCAGCTGTGCTTCTCCCGTTCTGTGCCCTACTACTTCGCTTCACATGTTTGAATTTTGACGGAAATTCGTACTTCTCTTTCGAATGATACTGAGAAGCTCTGTATGCCCATCCGTTACAATTCTTCTTCGAAAATTGATTTTAAACGGAAACAGCAACGTTGGCGCCACGTCGAACATTTTTGTACCACGTGACGTGAGTGAGTGGGTTTGAGGACAAGTTCACGAGTCGTCACAGAGGACAGACAAGACAACACAGAGCTTGATGGTCGTATGAAACACAAACCCATGGCCGGGGGAAGAGGCGCACGAGGCCGTAGCCACACTGGCGCCCCAGCACAACGCACAGTAGGTGACCACTTGAATCCAGGAGCATGCCTGTCCATGATAGAGGAGCAAAGCGAAATTTTGACATATACATGTTAAGCATATATTATTTAGATCATATATTTTATTTTGAGATTGGTGAAATCTTATTCTCATATATACTTCATCATGTGATCTTTAACATGTAGTATATATAACATGAATCTCAATACAATATGAATGATGTAGATAATACATATTAAACATGTACATGCTATAAGAAATTTCCTATACAGGAGAGGAGAAACGCTGCTCTTGTGACTGTGGCCGGCCAGACCGCGCATCATTCAATGAGCCGAGAGCATAGCACCCCATGCGCCCCGCGGCTTGCCTGCCTGGTTTCTCCTTCGTTGAGGCAGGCGCAGAGGAAACGGAAGGGAAGCATTCAAAGGATCGCATCAGTAATGGCATGACCAAAGAGCGGCAGGTAGTGTGCGATCCATGAGGGAGCACACGAGAAAGAGGACGATTCCCTGAGGGCCGGGCAGGGCCAGACTGCGTCTCGACGAGCAGAGGAGTGAGGCTACTTGCAGCACCGCAGTGGGGATGGATGAGAGTGGAGTCTTCTTTCCGCTTTGCGCGCTGGTTCTCAATTACTAGTACGGATACGCTCCCCACGTCTGTCTCTACCCGTGCACACGTAATTATGGAACTCAGAACGAACACGAGCTGGCAGCGCAACGGGAGGCAATTTACTCCGGCCAGTTTATCCCGTGTGACTGCGAGCCTCGTCCTCACGAGACATCCCACCGCGTCTCAAATTCCCGCCACGCTCCTGCGCCGCTTCAAATACCTGACACGCCAAATTCATCTCTCTCCCAGCCATTGCAATTCGCAAAACCAAACCAATATGGGTGGTGTCAAACTGCTTGTTTGCCACCTGGTGCTCTTGGTTCTAGTTCTTGGCGCTGCCGAGACCGAGACCCTGCAGACCTACATCGTGCAGCTGCACCCGCACGAAGGGGACAGCGAGGCCACCGTGTTCGCGTCGAAGCACCACTGGCACGTCTCCTTCCTCGAGAAATCCGTGTCACGGGACGAGCAAGAGACGCACCCCGCCTCGCGCCTGCTCTACTCGTACCACACCGTGTTCGACGGGTTCGCGGCGCAGCTCACGGACTCCGAGGCCGCGGCGCTGCGGTCTCTCCCCGGCGTCGCGTCGGTGCGCGCCGACCGCCGCGTGGAGCTGCACACCACCTACTCGCCCACGTTCCTGGGCCTCAACTTGTGCCCCACCGGCGCGTGGGCCCGGTCGGGGTACGGCCACGGCACCATCATCGGGGTCCTGGACACGGGCGTGTGGCCCGAGAGTCCCAGCTTCGACGACCGCGACATGCCTCCCGTCCCCACGCGGTGGACGGGCGCGTGCGAATCAGGCGAGCGGTTCGACCCCGGCAGAAGCTGCAACCGGAAGCTCATCGGCGCGCGGTTCTACGCCAAGGGCCACCGCGCCAACTACCCGACCAACCCGTCCGAGTCGTCCTCGCTGACCGAGTACGTCTCCCCACGCGACGCGCACGGACACGGCACCCACACGGCGTCGACGGCGGCGGGGTCCGCCGTGCCGGGTGCCAGCGTGCTGGGCGTCGGCGGTTTGGGCGAAGGCGAGGCGGCGCGCGGGGTGGCGCCGGGGGCCCACGTGGCGGCGTACAAGGTGTGCTGGTTCAACGGGTGCTACAGCTCCGACATTCTCGCCGGGATGGACGACGCGGTGCGCGACGGCGTCGACGTGCTCTCCCTCTCGTTGGGGGGGTTCCCCATCCCGCTCTTCGAGGACAGCATCGCCATCGGCAGCTTCCGCGCCACCGAGCGGGGAGTCTCCGTCGTCTGCGCCGCCGGGAACAGCGGGCCCGCGCCGGGATCCGTCGCCAACGAGGCGCCATGGGTCATCACCGTCGGAGCCGCCACCATGGACCGCCGATTCCCGGCGTATGTCCGCCTCGGCGACGGCCGTGTCCTGTACGGCGAATCCATGTACCACCCCGCTACCACCGCTACTACCCCAGGTTTGAAAAAGGAAAAAGGCGGGAATAAAGAGGAGCAGGAGCTGGAGATCGTTTATGGCGTCGGTGGGACCCGCGGGGCAGAGTACTGCCTCAAGGGGTCGCTCGACGCGGCCGCCGTCAAGGGGAAAATGGTGATATGCGACCGGGGGATCACCGGCCGCGCGGACAAGGGCGACGCGGTCAAGAAGGCCGGCGGCGCGGCCATGATCCTCGCCAACTCGGAGATCAACGGCCAGGACGACTCCGTCGACGTGCACGTCCTGCCCGCCACGCTCATCGGCTACCGCGAGGCCGTCGAGCTCAAGAAGTACATCGCCTCGACACGTAAACCAACGGCGCGGATCGTTTTCGGCGGCACGCGGATCGGGCGCGCCCGGGCGCCGACGGTGGCGCTGTTCTCCGCGCGCGGGCCGAGCGTCACGAACCCGTCCATCCTCAAGCCCGACGTGGTCGCCCCCGGCGTGAACATCATAGCGGCGTGGCCGGGAAACCTGGGCCCGTCGGGGCTCGACGACGACGCGCGCCGGTCCAACTTCAGCGTGCTGTCGGGGACGTCGATGGCGTGCCCGCACGTGAGCGGCGTCGCGGCGCTGGTCCGGGCGGCGCACCCGTCGTGGAGCCCGGCGATGGTGCGGTCGGCGATCATGACGTCGGCGGAGATCACCGACCGGCGCGGGAAGGCGGTGCTGGACGGGAACGGCGGGCGGGCCGGGGTGTTCGCGATGGGGGCCGGCCACGTCAGCCCCGCGCGGGCCGTGGACCCGGGCCTCGTCTACGACGTCCAGCCCGCCGACTACGTCACACACCTGTGCACCCTCGGGTACACGCGCAGGGAGGTGTTCAAGATCACCCACGCCGCCGCCGTCGACTGCGGCGCGCTGCTCCGAAAGAACAGAGGGTTCAGCCTCAACTACCCCTCCATCGCGGTGGCGTTCAAGAAGAAGAAGAAGAAGAATTTCGCCACGTCGGCCGTGCTGCAAAGGACGGTGACCAACGTCGGCGCGCCGAACTCGACTTACACCGTGCAGGTGGCCGCGCCGCCGGGTGTCAAGGTCAGCGTGGAGCCCACCAAGCTGACATTCCTCGATTTCGGCGAGAAGAGGAGCTTCCGGGTGACCGTTGACGCGCCATGGCCGGCGTCCAAGGACAGCGCCGAGGGGTACTTGGTGTGGAAGCAGAGCGGGGGACAAGGGAAGCACGTCGTCAGGAGCCCCATTGCCGTGACCTGGATGGCGGAGTAGAAGTATAACCACTGGCTCACCGCATACAGTAGCCGAACAAGCAGCTCGCTTGCTGATAGCTAGTGTAGTGTCAAGGGCTGGTCCATATTATTCGCAAACCCCAACCAAACACTGCTGCCCATATTAATCAAGTTGTCGTCAACATTAGAAATACGGAGGGAGTAATTGCGTCCATTCTTTTCGTAGAAGCATATGTCTTCCAAAAAGGTATAAAAATCCGTAGTTAGCAGTGCTCGGCCTTAGTCGACTAACCTGGACGACACTGTCTTTCTTTTAGATACGTTTGTAGAAAACCGTATAAGTTATAATATCGCTTTAATGGGCCGCGTGAAGTACGGCCCAGATATAAGGAGGTTCGGAGAACGGGCGACAGCGAAGAAACGAGCATGCCATGCGACTGCCGACTGCCGATTAAAAACTTCCCCCAATTCCCAATTGCAATTTCCGTCTTCGGGCCGGGTATCGGCATTTCGTCTTCGCCTCTACACCTCTTCCCCTCCCCAGTCCCCATCCACGAACCTGTCGTCTACTTGAAGGATTGGGGCAACAGCGTGAAAGGGGGCGACAGTGCCAATGGATCTACGGTAGGGATCTATCACGAAGCTTCCAGCCGAGATGCTTTTGAAGATTTTCCTCCGCCTCGCCCCCGACGAGTTTGTCCACTGCGGCTCCGTCAGCAAGGCATGGTACGCCATCACATCCATCAGGGACGGACTCATCACGAAGTTACCAGCTGACATGCTCTCGGAGATCTTCCTCCGCCTCACCCCGGACGAGTTTGTGCACTGCGGCTCCGTCAGCAAGGCATGGTACGCCATCACATCGGATAGGGCTGTCTTAGGGATGCACAATCTACGCCAGAAGCAACTTCCTCTCATCACGATGGTTCGCATCACCGGGTTTGAAGACTTGAAACTGGCCGATTTCCATGTTGAGACGCTCGACATGAAGACCAGCAAGCTAGACTACATCTGTAGCTTCTCGGGCTATTTGGCTGCTGATGAGATGGATATCCCATTCGGGGTGCTGGGATCCTGCAACGGATCACTCCTGATAGCTTACCGCGACGACTTGTTCCTGTGCAACTCAATCACGCGGCGCTGGGCTCCCCTTTCTCCCCTCCATAAGACTTCAAACATGCTGGGGCTCTACTATCACAATGATTCGGATGAGTACCGTGTGCTCTGCAAGCGGGATGATGCTGAGGTGTCCTCATCTTACTCCATCTATCACATTGGCTCTGGGGCAGAACGTACCATCCATGTTGAGGAGTTCACGTTCCATTTCTTAGCTGCGCCTGTTTTGGTAAGCACACGCCTGTACTAGGTGTCTGTACCAATGAACTCAGCTGCAATCTCTGTCTTCAACACCATCACAGAGGTCTTGGAGTCCATTCCTACTCCGCCTTTCGCAGACAACAAAAAGATGTATCGGATGCATGTTCTGGAAATGAATGGCGCACTTGCAGTCTCTGTCGCGTGGAGTGAGAACAAAGAAGTTATGGTAGAGGGGCCTACGTTTGTTGACCTCTGGACTTACCCAAATGAAAACTGGGAGCTCAATCTCCGAGTGGAACTGCCAGTAGGACTAGGACATATCAGTGTTCATATTGATGAAATGATTGAGGGACATTGGAATGCCTCTGTTTATTCTCTGGGTGGCGATGTACTTGTTGACCGATCAGGTGTATCAGTTATGCACTGCGATCGTCATGGCCGTATCTTGGTGACTCTCAGTGGTGGAATGAACCTCGTTGAGTGCACTCCTTTCACTCTGAAGGCAAACTTGGTTCCTCATCGTACTCTCCGTCTCAAGAATGCACGGCACGGGTTTGGTGCCCACCCTTCTTTCACATGCTGTAGAACTTAGTAGCATAATGTAGGCTGATCTTTTTAGCTTGCTGAGGATCGTGATGTTTGTAAGATCTTACGTTATCTGGCAGTTTTTGCACCTTGCTGAGGATTTTGATATTCATTCTGTTTAAGTGTATTTCTTAAAGATAATGTTCAGGTTTACAGTTCTCTCCAAACAATTTTTGTTTAGGCCTCTTAATGACTTGAAAATGGATATATTACCTCTAATTGTATCCTGTCAGCTCTATGGTATGATTCTAGAATAATATGTTTGTGAGACTTTAGAATCATATGTTTGGGAGCTCCTTTGTTTGTTGGCTGAACTGTGTGAACCTTGCTTGTTTTTTTGCTATACATGTACAGGGAATTCAGATTAGTTCTCTGGATAGCCATTTTTTGATACCACAGGCGTTCTTCATGTTTTTAGTGCATAAAGATGCCCAACTTTCTGGTTGTTGGCAATTTATGATATATCAGTTTTGGAGTTATCTGGGACTCCACTTGAAACAGTAGACTATATTCTTTCTGGCATTTCTATCTTGGTGTTTTTTATATCTGTTGCATGATTTAAGTCCATCTTCTGTTTCCATTTCCCATGTACCGTATTCTTTTTATTGGCGCATGTGATGCTTTTGGTATTAATGTTGTGAAATGGAATCCCCGTTTGAGGGGAAATAAAATTATTATGACCTAGCGTGTAATGAATTGTTCAATCCTATGAATTGATGATGTCCTTGCCAACTTCACATATAGCTAGTTTTATGAGTTGAGAGAGGAACATGTCAAATTGGCCTCATATACGGTAACCCGTTCATTTAGGGAAATGAAAAGGGCGTTTAGTTTTGATTTATAGCTAGCTTTCCTTTTTTTTAAGCTATTGACTTTTTTAGGCTATCCATATATATTTAGAGAGTTGAAAACTGAGCACGGTCCTACCTGACCACGTGTTCTCTTCGAGGTCATTGACACTATTCATGTTACTGATGAAGCCAAATCGTCTCGATGCATTTGCTCTGTGCTGACACACTTCGCTCTGAAGTTGCAACTTTTTAGTATTGTGTTGCCTTAAAAACATGATTTGTATTGATTTTTTTTTTGACAATCATGATTTGTATTGATTTATGGATGTGACGCATAACTACAGTTGCCTTTAGAAAATCTTTCCCTTTCTTTAGCTTACCATATAAGGAGATGTTCGTTTCTTTATGATGCTAAAATTTAGCAGCTAAAATTTAGCACATGTTAAATTTTAGTATCTAAAGTTTAGCACTTGGGTGTTTGTTTCTAGTGCTAAAGTTTAGCATACCTCCTAAATAATGATTCTTTTAGCCCTAATCATTATATAATCATTTTAATCATGCACTTTTAGCATGGGTGAGAGAGAGAAAGCAAGGGATATGTAGTGTCCAGATTTTTTTGACTCACTTTTAGCACACTTTAGGATCAAGTTTGATGCTAAAGTTTTGTTTACCTTTTAGCACCTTGTGCTAAATTTTAATACACATGTTCGATAGACTAGGTGCTAAATTTAACATTGAAGTTAACTTTTAGCACTTTAGCAGGGGGAAACGAACACCTCCTAACTCTATGCAACATTTCAATAAATATTCCTTGGTTTTTATTTATTTATTTCACTAATTATAATATAATATATGCCCTTTGCATGCTATCTCTATTTTTATGCATTTGTATTTTTAACACACGTTGCTTACAAGTTACAACATGGTTCAAACGCACGTTGGTTCAGATATGCTGACTAGACCATTTTGTACTAATTTAAATCCTATCCTACCGCTGTTGATTTTGGCTGTGTTTTTCTGTCACCTTATTTTTCAAATGCTCGTCTGTTACGCTCCTTCCAAGCTTGCGACACAGATGCTACACAATGAACCTTTTTTTTTTTTGGAAACTGAAGTGCTCGTTAGCCTCTCCTTTTGTCTTTTGTCAGTTGGTTGCTCTTTTTCAAAATAAAATTAATGAAAAAGCGATTGGAAAATTGGTAAAAGACGTCAATTTTGGTCCAGTGATTGACGCGAACCAATGTTTAGCACCGGACATATTAATCTTTAACAGTTTATAAGCAAATCTAAAACACGAGAGTTGCTTGGTGCGGTTGACTTTGTTTCGATGACATGCATGCATTGCAAGGGCGTGATTGGTTGCCCTGACTAGACTGCACATCAGAACCAGACGGAGCATGGCCAGCACTGCACGCTAATGCGACGCCTGTCCATACCTCTACGCACTCAAATGTAATTATTTGTAGACTTTGAGATATTATGCTTGATTATTTATTTTAATTAAAAATTTTATAAAATATTGTTTACTTTATAATAATATATTTTATTATTAGATATATCTTAATCATAATTTATTTATTTATATATTTTTATAAAATAAATTGAATAAGACAAATGATCAAACGTGAGTTCCATAATCAACAAATGCTTATATTTTGAGATATAAGAAGGTCGTGAAGAGATGGGTGATGGCGAAGAAAGGAGCCTGCCATGCCGAAGAAAGGAGCCTGTCGTGCTGATTGCCGATTAAAAACTTTCCCCAATCCCAATCACAATTTCCGTCTTCTGGTCGGGTACCACCCCCAATACCCAATCGGCATTTCGTCTTCGCCTCTACGCCTCTTCCCCTCCCCAGTCCCCATCCACGAATCTACCGTCTACTTAAAGGATTGGGGCAACATCGCAGAAGGGGGCGACAGTGCCAATGGATCTACGACAGGGATCTATCACGAAGCTTCCAACCGAGATGCTTTTGAAGATTTTCCTCCGCCTCGCCCCTGACGAGTTTGTCCGCTGCAGCTCCATCAGCAAGGCCTGGTATGCCATCACATCCATCAGGGACTCATCACGAAGTTACCAGCTGACATGCTCTCGGAGATCTTCCTCCGCCTCGCCCCGGACGAGTTTGTCCGCTGCAGCTCCGTCAACGAGGCCTGGTACGCCGTCACATCGGACAGGGTTGTCTTAGGGAAGCACAATATACGCCAAAAGCAACATCCTGTCATTACGATGGTCCGCATCGCCAGGTTTGAAGACCTGGAGCTGGCCGATTTCCATGTTGAGACGCTCAACATGAAGACCAGCAAGCTAGACTACATCTGTCGCTTCTCAGGCTATTTGGCTCAGTGGCGGAGCTACATATAAGTTCCTGGATGCGGTTGCAACCACAATTTCTAGAATATACACTACCATCAATCCATTTTCACCATGTATCTCTACAACTTATTATTTGTGGTGCCGTCGTCTACGGCCATGAAGTTTGGTCTTCACCTGTATATGAATCTTAAACGTGTTTTGCCACCGTAGGTAACCCGATCATTGTTCTGTTGATCAGATTGGGATTTTAGTTCTGTTGTACTACTCTTTTACCAATCTCCGCTCAGCAATCTCTGAAACCCAAAAATTCCATGCTGATCTGGTGGACCTTGACCATGGTCGTTTCATAGAGTCCATAGCCCAATCGATGAGATCCTCGTGACGTTCCCATAGGGAAAAACAAAAGGCACTCCATGTTACTGCCCATAGGGAGAGAAAAGAAAGGAGGCAGTGGCATCCGAGGGCGACGACGATCCTATCATGGTCGCCAGGGCAGAAGTACCCGTCGACGGTGAGGTTTCCTCCTTCTCCAACTCTCCCGCCTTGGCTTCTTTCCATTTGCATCTTTTTCATGTATGTAGGTCTGAGATTCGTTGTTTGATGGGCTGTCATGCCGTGAGTATGCCCCCTTCCCTCTATGACCACACAAACTCATCGGATCACCGTGACTGCCATGTTATTGGAGCATCAATTGCTTATCAGTGAACAAGGGCTATGGGCCTAGCTAGCATGAGGATATCGAAGATGCATGTGCATGACGATGGCATCAGTACGTTATTTGCTCCAAAGGCGTGATTCAGTTTTGATTTGTCCCCGATCTAGATATAGACACCACACTTATTAAGTGTTGTCTTCTCCACAACGCCTTGCAGATCCAACCCACCCATGATAGATCAGAATCATCGTTACATCGATGCCTCGCTCTAACTCACTAGATCCCTTGTTTCAGCTTGCCATGGAATTTGTATAGTGCGAATGATAATGGTGGTGCTATAGTTAAAGTATTTTCTTCTTTTTAACGTGAATGTCAGCACTCAGTAACAGCTATATTGTTTTACTAGACTGAACAGTGTGTCTTTCTAAAATGTATACTATTACAGACATGTATTGATCATGAGGTGACTTAGATATAGGCTATATAAATACATGTATCGAGAATGACCATGCGATGCAAGAAAGAGTATATGTTAAGTGAATGTTTATCGGCTTAATTCTGGCTAGCTGTCTTGATTGGTTTTTGCTTCCTCAATATACTATGTCTAAAGTTTGTGACATTTCTTTTAAAAACAATTAGTATTTTAATAGCCCTAGTATATTTACATGTCTTTTATTGAAAATAAAGGTTAGTGTGTGACCCGTCACCCTCTTGTGGCTAAGGACAATCTTGTTTATGATTTGTTGTTGTTTTGTAGAAACCTGTAGCAACGCACGAAACTCTTTGCTAGTTAGACTAATATCTTTGATTCTTCTTAAGAGCTGCACCCCCATAATTGTGCTCTAGCTCCGCCACTGATTTGGCTGCTGATGAGATGGATATCCCATTCGAGGTGCTGGGATCCTGCAATGGATCACTACTGATAGCTTACCGCGACGACTCGATACTTGTGCAACCCAATCACGCGGCGTTGGGCTCCCCTTTCTCCATCTATCACATTGGCTCTGGGGCAGAACGTACCATCCACGTTGAGGAGTTCACGTTCCATCTATCACATTGACGGGGAGAGAGAAAGAGAGAGAGAAAGAGAGAGAGAGAGAGAGAGTAAATTGAAGATTCATTGTTTGCAGCCGATTCCTCGAGTATTTGCAATCAGCGAGAAGGGAATGAAAATGAAAACAATACACTTTGTTTAACATCTAATCAGAGTCAGGGTCAACTGGTACGATTTTGCAACTTTGGTTATCATTTTAACTTGTTTCCAGCAGGGGCCAGCGCATCCATTGTACCTTTGATAGAGGACAATGGGAGCGATGGTGCAATGACGGATAGGAGCACCACTGTACAACAAAAATACCGATAAAAGATGTAGAAGGTGGGAAGCTGTATTAAAATTCTGCAATTTGATGGTGCCAGCCTGTCTTAGAAATCTGCAAAGGACAGTATAGAATTTTGATTCCTGATTTCTAGTTACTGCATGAATTGTAAGGGCTATGAAGTAAAGCTACGCAGATAAATAAATAAATGAATTGAAAAGAAAAAAACAATGCATAATCTAATTAGTGCCCACACATCATTTCACATGATAATATAATGATGAAGGTATTGGACAGATTTCTGAAGAAAGAAATATCATTTGCCAAACCTAGTAGGTTTGTCCAAAGAAAAGAAAAGAAATCAGACAATGAACCATATATGTCCGTAACTTTGGTAATTAAAGTAAATACCATGAGCCAGTCACGGCTGACATGAAGGAATATGGGATGTGTAAGCCCTCAGAATTTTTAAGACTTGCTAGTTAGCTGCAAAACGCACACATGTCCTGCTAGTTAGCTGCAAAACGCACATGTCCTGCTATTTAGCTGTAATCTTTAGTTTTGTTAGTATATTCAATGTGATACTGATTAGAAGAGATAAAGATCAAATCAACACCAACACAAAGCACAGAGAGCTTCAGTTGCCAGTATTTGGTTATTCTAGTGACTTATTGGCCATTCACTGTGAATACATTTCGTTTTCAGAATCTACAATATTAGCAAACTACCAAAAACTGCAACAAAAAAAAAAAAGGAAAACAGGAGAATGAAGTCATTTGTTCTCCAAGAGAAGAACACTTGTCGATTAAACATTAACATGAGCTGCTGTCCCAGAAAAAAAAACAGAAATGCATCCAAATGAAACATTATGTAAATTAGTTGCAAGAAAGTTAAGTGATAATTTCAAAGTTGATCTGAATAAGAACCTCAGTTGCTTCACTTAATCCTACTTGACATAGAACACATGGTCACATCAGACATGTGAACTTTTATCCATTGATTGATAAGAGATGTTTTGCTCTTCAGCAATACAAAAGAAGCAACATTTTGGCAAATCATAGAAGTGTCAATTTTGATATTGGACAATACAAGAAGCTACTTCAGGTAAAAAAAAGGCTTCTCATGTGTTGTTGAAAATGCAGCACCATACTGAGGGAGACAAATCAGTTTTAATTGGAAAACAACAAAATCTATGGGAGAAACTAAAGAGTGCCGTGTGGAAGAAGAAGGCGTACACATTTACCATTTATTTTCTTCCTCTAAAGCTCCACATCCTGAACTATGATGCCACAGATAACCAGATCCGAAGTATGGGAAGCTGAACCAGAAGCATTAGTCCATCCCAGTGGTGTCCTGCCATAGAAGTGGTTATAGGCCGCACTAGATGTATGTAATGTAAGCAGGAAACATAAAGGCAAACTAAAGGATTAATGATGTCACTTGTAACGGAGATCTTTAGAAATCCGACATCAAACCACATGATATGCAATGACAGCTAAAGAAACATGAGAATGCATGAAAAAATTTTAGGGGCTCCAATATAAGGAGAAGCTAACTAATGCTTAGGATCAGATATATACTATCAACTGTACAAAACAAAGCCACAACAGTGTTAAACTCGTATTAGATATGTTCAAGGTTGAGGATGCTGCATATAAATTCTGTTGACATATATCATATGGCTTAGGTACTGCATCTATGCTAGGATACTTGATTAAAATCCTTTTCTCTTGGTATATATACATAAAAAAACCCACAAATATGCTAGAAGCCAAAAACCATGAGTAATGCAGATAATACTGCCTGCACTATAACATAAAGCTCTGTGTCTTCCTTAGTTATATGGCTTAGGTACTGCATCTATGCTAGGATACTTGATTAAAAATCCTTTTCTCTTGGTATATATACATAAAAAACCCATAAACATGCTAGAAGCCTAAAACCATGAGTAATGCAGATTATACTGCCTGCACTATAACATAAAGCTTTGTGTCTTCCTTAGTTATATTTCTAATGTGCATTTATATGTTGATGAATAAGTTGACAATGCTTCTATATTAATAATACAGGACCTAACCTATGCTTAATCCCCCTAAAATCATAGAGCAGCAATGTAGAATCAATCACCTGTTTCAAACAGAGGGAGCAGAGCATCTGCACCCTTTGCCATATTCTTGCAGCCACACGCCACCATCCACTTCTTACACAGACATGTCAAAGCCTACGGCGAGGTTACTGCACCAACGGATTTGGCGTCCATGATGTCGGGCCAAGGTGGCTCCTCCTCTGCCCCGAAGCACCACCATCCCCAAGACATTCCATTTCCAGCCTTGGTAGCTTTCTCCTCATCAAACAGATCTGAGCTATCACCACACTCAGAAGGACAACCCGCTCATTTGAGCCCATTGTAAACTTCCCTATTGCCATTCCACTCCCAAAGATAGTAATCATTTGAAAGCCATAGCTCAGCAATTGACGAGTGGGGCAGGAGACTGGAGTATGGTATCGCCCAATTATATTAATCGATGAGGGATGGCTGGATGTGTCACTAGGTGTAACTGCAAGGCCGTCCTGGACAACATGCAGATCCAGCTAGCTTGAGATCACCATTATACCGATTATAATTTCAATGGCCAAAAACATATGAACCTGGGCCTCCACACAAAACCAAAGTAATCCAGCAACTTCATCCATGGCACTAAAAAGAGTGACATTCCTCAAAATGAAAGGTACCAAGATTTTGTTCAAACTAACTGCACAATGTCCCAAGTTCTCTCCCAAACAAAAGAAAAACGCATGGCTCCCCAAGATGCGCAGCCAGTGATTTTGGCCCAATCATTTGACTGAAAAATAATAGTATGAAATTAAGAGGGTGAGTGCGGCTCTAGAAACCTTCAAGTTACCCTTCAAATTAATGCAACCAAACGATTTTATGAAGAAAACTGTGCATGCCGAAGGATTCAGAGCAGTATCATGCATAAGAGTTCATCATTTATCTGATTAAAAACGATAACTTTACTGCAGACCGTCAATCAATACATAAAAGACATGTTCCAACATTCATAGCATGTCTGGAAGACACAGATAACTAAGCTTGAAATTTAGGGTACACATCAAATTAGTCGATACTACGTATTTGAGACGAAAGGATGTGCAAATCGAAGAACTTATTCTATGACACGCCTGGCGCCGGCGTCCACTGTGATGTCGGAATTATCCGGGTGGGTCCTGAAGGCGATCTCCGAGGAGCAGCGGCGGCACCCGAAGTAGTAGCGGAAGACCTTGACGGCACCTATGTACCTCTCGCCGGCGGTAAGATCCTCCTTCACGGCGATGAACGTGGAGCCCTTGACGATATGCACGTCGCAGGTAGAGCAGATGAGATGCGTCGGCAGACACACGCGAGCCCTTCGTCCGCGTCTATCCCGTGCCTTGGTCAATTCCATCTGGCCTTGTTGGATCGCGGCTGGTGGCGAATTATTGCTGCGGCGCGCGGTGTTTTGCGGCGTCGAGTCGCCTCCAGAGATCCTATCCTCGCCTATTTATCGTCCGCGAGGAAAGTTTTGGAGAACAATGACCTGTCACTTGCGTTACGATTGCGAGCCTGCTTGTTCCTTCTGGCTATTTGGCCCACCTTGAAGATTTATGGTCCCCATGTAAAAGAAAGTCAATGGCCCAGTTAATTTTTGGGCTACCAAATGGATCAATTAACAGGCCCGAAAGACAGTCTATCTCCCCTCCAACTATTCACAAAGTTTGATTCCCCCCCCCCCCCCCCCTCTAATTTCAAAACTAGATATTCAACCTCCCTAGACTACCAAAACCGTCTGTTTTATCTCCCTCATGCGATTTTTTCCTGGTGGTTTTGACCAAGTGAGTCTGTGAGACTCACATATCGATGATAGAAAATGTCACTGATATGTGGGACCCATATGTCAGACATGGTGGAGCATGAAGGGTGAGCATGCAGGGAGCTCCTCCGCCCAGGCCATGGGCGCACACGAGCTCACCCTCCTGCTTGTCCCTTCCGTCCTCGCCAAGCCGAACTCGCCCTCGTCCACAATCTAGACCTTCCGCCCTCTTGCTCATCGTCGCCCTCCTCCACCGGCAGGTCCTTGTTGATGGCCACCAAAATCTTCACACCCAGCAGCGGTCTAATGTCCAATCTCTTCTGCTGTTGCTACAACTACTGGTGGTGAAACGGTGTGAGGCAGAGCTCCTTTGCGCAACAGCAACGGTAGAGGGTAGCGGTGGCCTGGACAAGTGGGGGTGCGGTCTCCTTCCCCCTCAATTCGATGGAGGGAGGGCAGTAGGCTACGAGGGCTGGTGGGAGGTGAGGGCGGGCTTTGGGGGTGGCGATACCATGAAGGGTGGGCACTTCGAGGTGGAGCGGCGAGGCGGACGGGCGGTCGGTCAGCGCCGACGAGGCGATCGATGACGGACAGAGTCGGTGCCTCCTTCTCTGACGTGTGGATACCTCATGTGAGTGATATTTTCTGTCACTCACACGTGGGTTCCATAGCCTGACTCGGTTAAAAACCGTCGAGCAAGCTAAAATGGACGGTTTTGATAGTTTGAGGAGGTTGGATATCTAGTTTTGGAGTTGTAGGAGAAAAATCAGACTTTGCCAATAATTGGAGGAGAAAAAATAGACTTCTTTCAAGTGTCTTTTTAATTCTACCTCGACACATCATGATAGAAAAAAAAGATGATTTGGCAATTTAAAGTGATGATTTGACAACTTAAAGTGACAATTCGATATTTTTAAAAAATTTTGTAAATATTTTGTAGAAACTTTGGACATTTTATTAAGAAAGTTAGGAAGAGAGAAATTTAGAGAAGTGCCTCAACTACCCCTCCATCGCGGTGGCGTTCAAGAAGAAGAAGAAAAAAAAAGGGTGCCACGTCGGCCGTGCTGCAAAGGACGGTGACCGACGTCAACCGTGCAGGTGGCCGCGCTACCGGGTGTCAAGGTCAGCATGGAGCCCACCACGCTGGAATTCCTCAATTTGGGCGAGAAGAGGAGCTTCCGGGTGACCGTTGACGCGCCGTGACCGACGTCCAAGGACAGCGCGGAGGGGTACTTGGTGTGGAAGCAGAGCGGGGGACAAGGGAAGCACGTCGTCAGGAGCCCCATTACCGTGACCTGGATGGCAGAGTAGAAGTATAAAAGCACTGGCTCATCGCACACCACTGCAGCAGTAGCCGATCAAGCAGCTCGCTTGCTGGTAGCTAGTACTCCCTGTGTCATGAGAAAGTGTCGTTTTACGTTTTGAATTTCGTCCCGTAAAAGTGTCACCCTCGGCAACCGAGGCGCACTGCTTCTCTGCTAAAGGCACCGACAGGAGTCAAAAAAGAGAAAAACACAGACCTGCCCTCTCCAGCTCTCCTCCCCATCTCCACAGCGGACGACGAGGAGCTGCTCGACGGCGCAGAGCTCATGCGGACGATGGGTAGTCGCTCGACGGTGCGGAGCTCATGTAGATGGCGAGGAGGCTGCTCTACGGCGCAGAGCTCGCGTAGACGGCCATGAGCTGCTCAGTGACGTGGACGGCAGGGCGCGAACGTAGAAGATCTGCGCGGACGGCAAGGAGGTCCTGGCTAGCAGTAGCTGCACGGCGACGGTAATGGCCAGCAACACCTGCGTGGTGGTGGCCAGCGCTAGAGACGAAGACGGGAGACAAAGAAAGCTAGGAACGAAATAGAGATGGGGAGGAAACAGTAAATGAGAGTAGCAGCATAAATGACATTACGCTTTGGTCTCCGTGCATTTTCCTAGAGCGTCACTTTTCCGGAGACGAAGGTAATACTTTTATTAGCTAGTGTAGTGTCTTATCTCTGTATCAAGAGCGGGTCCACATTAGCAAGAACTGGGAAAGAAAGGAGATCTTGTTCTTATATAGGACACAATCAGCAGACGAAATACAGCTCTACGTTATGAAAAACATTGCTGGTAGAGAGAGAAAAGGAGAGAGAATGTAGAACGGGCTACTCCTCAAGCGTCGGCTCCAGCGAGCGAGGTAGAATTTTATGAGCCTCTCATTGGCTACCTTGCATACTGTAGCACGGAGAACAATAAATTTAAGTGGGGCGCCTCCACACTGGCGTTGTATTTCGCCGGCGGCCGACCCAACCATTAACCCTGCTCTAACAAGCCGTAAACCAGATTGTTTTTCGGCTTCATAATTCAGAGTTCGCTGGCTTCAGAACCTGAAGCAGACACAACACAATGATTCCGTTTTACGTGAATCTTTTTCGCCCGTCATTTTTTTTCCTCGAGACGTTCGCCCCTGTCATTTACGTACGTGAATATCCCTCTTTATTTCTTTAAGGATTTTTTTTTGACCCAAAGACACCAGGGGATATGATCCAAAGCTGCTCTGCTGCAACATGTACGCGGTGAAGCAAAACCAAGAACAATTGGGCCTTGCACAACTGGGTTAGTGGGCGGACCGGGCTAACCACCTGCTAGTTGGGCTCCAAGTTAACAAAAAAAATAACAATAGAGAAACTCAAGAAGCAGGAAGAAAAACAATGGAGCAATTCGGATAAGGATCAGACAAGTGGACATGATCCCGTGTGTCGATCATTGTAACCCACAGTTTACCACAGCGAAATTCCTGACGCTTCTTGTGCATCTGACACGAAGCTGCCTGAAAAGGGGCCTGTCAATAAAGCTTGTTGATTCGTCATGGAGTGGAGGGTCCCGATCCCTGGAGCGACGAAGGGACGGCATTACACTCAAGTTTAAGTAGGTTTAGGTCACTTAATGACGGAGACGTCCAACTAACCTTTCTTTCACCGACTCTTTCTAATTCAGTGATTCAGGGTTCATGTCTTGCGTTTCGTTTTCAGAGGAAGCCCGGCTTCTGGTGCTACCAAAGGTGAAAGAAAAACAGTACACTATTTAAGCTATACTTTTCCACATTGATGTTCACTCTTGTCCTGGAGATCCGAATGGCCTTGCTTTACCTCCTTTTTCTGTTCTCGAAAGGACAGCTCTATGAAGCTGACATATACTGGTTGCTCAAACTGACACACCAATGCATGCATTGCTTTTCCTTCAGAGACGACGACCCCCATTTGAAATCGGCAGGATATCAGAAACGGTCCCCGACGAGGCAGAGGGTTTTAGGGTTTTCAGACATGCTAAATGAGAAACAAATTGATTAACGGCAAAGATTTTTCAGTTTGATATTTCGTGGCATAGTAATTCACCAGTTGCTTGGGCTTTCTGCAGTGGGAATCAAATGATAACCTGCTTAACAGGCTCAAGAGTACCTAGTTCTCTGGACAGGCTCATCTGCTTTACCATTGTAATAGTCCATTCTTTTTGTAGACGCATATGTCTTCCAAACGATTACAAAATCCTAATTAGCAGTGCTCAGCCTTAGCCCACTAAGTCCACATTGTCCTTCTAATCGACACGTTGCAGAAAACCGTATAAGTTCAGCACTATAAGTTATATTTTATTCCAAAAAATCGTGGCAAAAAATGCTCTAAAAACACAAAATGCATGATGAAAGTATCAAGTTCCTTTACACCGAGATTCTGCAAGTGTCAGTTGATAATCGCGCAGTTGATCCGAACGACATCCTTTGCATGGAATCTTCCCTTTTCGGTGACCACTTGGGATAGTGCAGTATTACGTGAATTCGCTCATCTAATTCATGACTGTTCTTAAAATTTTATATTTCATATGTTGAAAAGTAACAAGCCAAATCGATAGTCAGGCCTTTTTCCACATGTGGAACCTTCCCTTTTTGCTGACCAAATGATTTTCCTAGTCACTGTTTTAGATGGGGGATAATCTTTGTCAGTGTTGTTAGGTAGTTAGCGACAGTTCTTGACCTATGAACAATTTCTTCAGAGGAGTTTACCATGCGAAGTACATTGCATAACTGTTAAGAAAATGTTCATAGGTCAAGATTTCAATTCATTGGCAGAGAACAAATCCACGAGCTGCCTACCTACTACTATGAGTACCCGAACCGTTGCTTTTAACTACTACTAGTAGTAATCAGTACTAAACAAGGACATGACAGAACATGAAATTTATCATTTCAGTAAGGGGCGCTGCAATTTAGGTTAGCACAGCCCGTTGTTTAAATATACTTCACTCTAGTGCCATCATCTCAGGAGTCAGGACCACTCTGTTGTCTAAAAACAGAGGATCCGACATTATTCTATTGATCGGCATTTGGAAAAGCAAAAGAAACTTCATTGAGTACCTCGAGCTTAAGAACAGTAGCTTTGACAATTCCAAAAGCTTGAGCTGGTGGAGAGGTTTGGTATCCTCTAACAATAACTTGCGTATTGACAGAAACGTCTGTGGCAAATACTTGATTCAGTTACAGTTTAGTGATGCGATGCGCGGCCCTTAAATTCCAGGACTGATGTGTACTAGCCTTCATCTGGTTCTCATCCTACCTCTCCCTCTCCACGTCCCTGTTGCTGGTCAATGAGAAGTGGATGTGGCCATCGTTACTGATACAGCAGAGCGACACTTGAAGAAATCAAGAAACCCCTGCCGTCTCTCAAGAGTCAAGACACTCTCTGTGACTGCTCGTTGCTTCATCTTAGTCGATGGCATCGTCCCCGTCAGCTCCGGCGCCGCTGGATAGGTGCCAAGATCATCGCTGGTGCCGCGAATTGTCTTGCGTGGAGGCCACCTCTCCAGAATCAGAAGATGGTGCAGTGAGTTACAAGAAAAACAAGAGCTAGCTGCTGTACTTTTCGATTTATAGGCAAGTCTACTTCTTGGCTGTTTGTATCAGATTTTCCTGGTCCCGTTCTTGGGATGATCTCACATCTGAAAGAACCGTGTCTTCTCTCTCACTCTCTCTGTCTCTGTGCCTCCATTCATTATCAAGAAAGAGATGCGTTTCAGGTTTGCTTTGATTTCAATAGTACGAGTGTCAAGTACTACCCTTTGTGTGATTGGTGTAAAACTGATATATGAGACTCTGAGTGTGCGTGTGTATCTGTGATTTGGTTTCTGATTGCAGAGGCCACGACGCTAAAGGCACCAATAAACGGTGGTCGTGGAGTCCCCCGGCCTCTGACGCTGATGAGCCAGGGCGCCGACGAGCCGGAGTTGTTTAACGGCGGCGAATTTTCCCCAGATTCCGGGCATACTTCCGGGAAACCAAGATCCGTTGAGTCTGGTGCAGAAGGCTACTGCCTGAAGAAAGAAGGACGGCAGCCGATGGCGGGCAGCATCGCGGCTCGCGCGGATGAGCGAGGCGCAGCCGCCGAGGAGGGGGATATGGTGCCGCGGTGGAGTGCGGTACACCTCGAATCTCTTTCTGGAGGAGCGGAAGTCCATTCCCGGCGACATGATGGCCGTCGCCGTCGCAGTCGCCGGACGGGAAAGGGGGAGAGCGAGGCCATGAGAAGCAGAAGCGCCGAGGGGTAAAATTGTAAATATGTACCAGTTTAGGGGGTTTATCGCAAAATATTAATAGTCGCGATCCAAATAGGGGTCTATTTGCATAATTTTGGATCGCGATTAATAACCGTGATCCAAAGTAGGGGTCTATTTGCATAAATTTGGATCGCGATCAGTGACCGCGATCCAAATTAGGGGTCTATTTGCATAATTGTTAATTAGGGGGCTTTCTGAAAACTGGTGGGATGACGCAGTTAACTGGCGAGTCGGGCAATCGTTTACCGTTGGATATCACGCGTGCGGCTTAGATGGAGTCAGGAGTCGGAACTGACCGACCGGCGACCGCCGCCGGGGATTTCAGCAACCAGCATCACGGTTGCGGCCTTCGGGCACCTCCATACCGGCCTCGGTGACAGACCGCCTCCATAGCCGCCGAGCAGTTCGCTCTCGTCCTCATCAAGGACCTTCCCATGCCCAAATTAAGAAATTAGGAAACGAGGGACTTCCACAGCGCGAGCTCCGGGCGCTGTACAGCGTCACCGCTTCCGTGCAAGCATGACAGAGAAACAAGGGACACCACCGCGTCTCTTGTTGATTCGTTGGTTCCCGCGCCGCCGCGCCCAATAGGCCGATACTCTCCAAGAGAGATGTACGGGGTCCGACAATGGCAGCGGCGGCGCCCATCTGAGACGAAGAGGCGTTCCCAGTGGTCGAGGTGGCGGCCTAGTGCTTGGAGACGGTCGGCAGTTGGCACATGGAGACAATCGGCGCCATCAGACCGTGAGGGATCAATGTCGAACTGACGTGCTGCCTGCTGCGCACATGGAGACGACGCGATTGCAGCTTCGCAAACTGGAATGGGCTACAAGAACTTCGTATCGGCACGACTGTTCTGTGGGCTTGGCTTGTGCTGCTAAGTTGTGCAGCTCTTCGCTTCCAGCCGGTAGCAAAATAGCAACAATACCGACCAATCTTTTATGAAAACTAGCAACAATAATCTATGGTTACAAGCAAGCACCCAAAAAAGTAAAGGCCCAAGTCAAAACATACATGGTATAAATTCTGTTGATTCAAATGGTTTCACGAAAAGTATTATCTAAATGGAGTATATATGGGGGCAATGCTTCTTACGTAACCAGAAACAATAGTAGCCCCTACAGAATACAACATCCAAAAACAGTACTGTGTTAATCTATGATTCTACATCAATGCAGAAGCGGTGCTTAATAAAATGTTTTGGTGTATACACCACTTGTCTTCTCAGCGACCGAATTAATCATAGATTCCTAAGATCGCTCTGGTTCGCATGGTCTCCACAGTGTAACTGTAGGCTCGTCCATTAGAGCAATGCCCAAAGCAGCAAGCTTTTTCCTAATTCCATCAGATACATCAAATTGTTTGTTCTTTCTTGCAGCCGTCCTCTGGTCAATGAGCTCTTGCAGCTGATCTACTGTATATCCTGCTCGCTTTAATGCTTTCTCCTTCAGTTGCTTTAGCACCTGAAGGATCAAAATTTTAAAAAATGAAACATGTTATCACCATAAACTGAAAACATGTCTACAGAGGTTTATTTTTTTGACAGGCCAAGTAGCTTTATTACCTCCGCCAGCGATGATGGTGGCATCAGGCCGAGTATAGATAATTTATCTTTCATTTCTGTCTCCAGTGCAATCAGAGCCTGTATATGATCTTCTGGCTGTTTCTGTGGTTGCTGCTGCTGCTTCTGTTGCTTCTTCTTCTGCTGCTGCTCAATCTTTTGTTGAAGCTTCTGAAAAGAAATAGTCAATGAGGCACAGGTCCAAATTCCAGAAGCTTGGAACTTGCAAGCACATGAGAGGGCACCGACATACCTTCAAATCAGTCAAATTGCTGTTTATGGCCTTCAGCAGGTCCATGAAGCCATCCAGAACATCTGTAGTTTTAAGATCATCTGACATATAATCCAAGAAATCTGAATGGTGACTGTCAATGAGCTTTTTTTCCTCTGCAGGGATGGGTACAGAGACAGCCTCTTCACGATATTTAGACAACACTTCTTCACAATCATATAAAGTCTACAAAATATTTACATTTGAGACAAGGATAATTAGTGCATAAATCATATTGGTTATATATTAACCCAACAACTAATTACTGAAGTTCAAACAAGCACCTGATAAATGTAGTACACGCGATCTGACGCAATCTCCATAGCACTATCAGAATGATTCACATCGGATCTATAATGTGTGCGCATCAGGAAAAATCTCAGAGCCATGGGATGGTATAGAGCAATAATCTGAAAGGAGACAGTCGTTAAGAAATCTCAAGAGAAACATAAAAGTTAACTCATCGAGCCAGGTGTTAGGACCTCCTTACATCTCTGATCGTGAAGAAGTTATTGTCTGATTTTGACATTTTTTGATCATCCTTGTTAACAAAGCCGTTGTGCATCCAGGTTTTAACCTCACTCTCTGGATAAGCTGCTCGGCTTTGTGCGAGTTCATTCTCATGGTGAGGGAATATCAGATCCTTCCCTCCACCATGAATATCAAACACATGTCCTAAATAATGAGCGCTCATTGCACTGCATTCAATATGCCATCCAGGCCTTCCACGGCCCCAAGGACTTTCCCAAAAGGGTTCCCCCTCCTTTGCTGCCTGAGCACAATGATCAGTTAAGGATGAGAAGAAAGTGAAAGCATAGAGTAAGCTAGAAATATCAATGCATTAAATTTACCTTCCACAGCGCAAAATCTGCAGGGTTACGTTTTCTTGTATCAACAGCAACCCTTACACCAGCAAGGTTATGATCGAGCTTTCTTCCAGATAAACAGAGATATTCATGGTAATTATCGACCGAGAAGTAAACATCCCCTTCCATAGCATAAGCCTTCCCATTATCCATTATCTGTCCAGGCACATACATAAGTGGGGGAAAATTTCAATCGTTGATAACATAATTCCCTGTATATAGGAAACAAAAGGGACCATAGCAAAATTTTGAAGAACCATTATTCTATATGGTAAGGTAAGTTCAACATGATTTCTCACCATGCTGGCATCAGAAATAATGCAAGAGTATGGGTTTGGTTGTACTTAATTTTTGTATTGACAAATATATATAATCATCAATTATGCTTAAAAATAATAGCTGCAAAGTATCATGAAAAGAAAAGATAGGCTGCCTAATTGGTGTTATTTATTGCAATGCCAGAACATACCTTAGTTATCAATTCTATAATATGTTCGATGTGCTCTGTTACACGTGGCTCACAAGTAGGAGGCAAGCACTGGAGCTCAGCCATATCAAGAAGAAATTCATTGATAAACCGGCTACTTAAACTTGTAACATTTTCACCGGCTTCATTGGCTCGCCTTATAATCTGGACAACCAAAGCAAGTTTTGAAATTATCACAGCCATAACTGCAAATAAAAGCCAAAACCTTTAAACAGAATGTGATAACAGTGCCATCTCAGTTCTAAAAACAAAGATAATAGCCACTTCCTAAACCTGAAATATCCTCAATGAAACATGCACCCATGCAGCCAAAAAATGATGCTATAGGTGATAGCGGCTTTAGCTACGCCACACTGTTGAGAGTCCTAATGGCTATAATTCACCTATAGACGATACTTTCAGCATAAATTCAATAATCCTTTCATATATTAATTGTCAAAGCACACTCCCAGAACAGGACATATTATTACCTTGTCATCAATGTCAGTGAAATTCCGCACATATTCAACTTCATAACCCAAATATTTAAGATACCTACATAGAATAGAAGGTAAATATATAAAGATGCAAGAAACAAATGTAGAGGTAGCAAAAGCTTCAGTTACATTTAACACAAGGTAATTGATTGTATTGAAATATTTCATTTAAAGAAAGCATTGTACTCCCTCCACCCCAAAATAATCGACACTTTAGACATCTTCAGTTTTCCCAAAATAATTGTCACTCCCTTCCCAATGTAACTTTCTCTCTTTCTAATACATCTCTTTCTCTTCTTCTCATTTTCTACACACCCACCTTTTTCACTTCTTAATTCCCATGATCACACCTAAAACATCAATCAAAAAGGAACGGAGGGGGTAGTTTAATTTGAACAAGAACAAAACTGCTGTAACAAACATCAGGCTAAGGTTAGCAGAACTCAGCATGTTTCAAGTTACGAGATTGCTTGTTGAATAATGAATATACCTATAAGTAATGCAACTCCAGAAGTCCAGATATCAAAGTTTAGTCTAATATATAAACCATAAGCAAAAAAGAAGAAATTAAATGCAACTAGCAGCTAATGCAATCGGACATAACCTATCTCTCCTGTCTGGTTCCGAGCACACAATCCGAGCATGAGCCATAAACCACCAAACCCCAACACTGCATTGGAGTCATTACAACTTGACCAATTGTGCGACAAAATTGAAGAATCCCAAGTAAAGCAGCGAGAGCAAATGAAGTCAAATCAATTGCTGAAGAGACTTAACCCATTACTCCTCACATACTGAAGGCACGAAATGCAGCAGAACAGCGCCTATGAAACGCATCACGCTCTAGTAACCGATCCAACCAATTGCGCATCTACGAATCCAAAGGGAGTGCCAGATCCGAGGGAGCTGTACCTGTAGAGCACATCAAAGGCGACGTAGGCGCGGGCGTGGCCGATGTGGCTGAAGTCGTAGGGCGTGACGCCGCAGACGTACATGCCGACCTTGCCCTCAACCCGTGGCTGGAAGGGCTCTTTCTTCTTCGTCATGGAATTGAAGAGCTCAAGCTGCGGGGGCGTCTTCCTCTCCGCCATGGTGAGAGAGGATGGAGCGGAGAGGGCTGGAGGCTCTAATCCAGGAGGCCGCGGCGGCGGGGCAGGAACGGAGTGGGGAGAGGAGAGGATTTTGCGGCGGGGTCCCTGTCTTTAATCTATGTGGAGGATTTTGCGAGTGGGATCCCGTATTCCTGAATATTAGAATTCTACTCCTGATTCATGGCGAAAAAAAATCCCCTGCAAGGGCCTGCATAATAACTTGGGAATATTTTCAACGTACTAACTACTAAGCACGGTTTCAAGATGTACTGTGTGAGGATTTAGGCAGAAAAACGTTATTTGTGTTGTCCTTGTCCTCCCATGGCTGGCAGGCTCGCAGCAAACTATCTTTGATAGCTTTACTGCACAAACCATACGGCTACATACGAACGATGGCCAATCAGAGCAATCAAATTGCATCCCTGATATTGACTAAGCATGGCCAGTTCTCCTCAGTCCACGCACTCTTAATTCTATCAATTGGGCATGGTGTAGCAGAATTCCACTGCTGAAAGGCGATGAGGACCACACCAACTGCGAACTTAAGAGCCAATCAAAGCCTGTTGACCTCGAGGGGGAGCGCACCTGTAGAGAACATCGAAGGCGACATAGACACGAGCGTTGCCGATGTGGCCGAAGCCGCAGACGTACATTCTGACCTTGCCTTCGACGATCGGTTGGAAGGGCTCCTTCCGCTTCGTCATCGAGTTGAAGAGATGGAGCTGCGGCAGGTTCGTCCTCTTCTCAGCCATGGTGGTGAAGACAGCTGGTCGCACTGACCTCGAAGCCAGCAGCAGCGAATGACATACAGTAGAGATTTTTTTTTAGCGGGGGCTCATCTGTGCCAAAGGAAAACCAAATTTCAAGTCATCACGGCAACACCTAGCATTCTTCTTCGAGCCAGTGACACAACGAGTGATGTAGCTTCACATTTTTATAAGGCACCAGACACGGGGACACTGGGGTATCATAACACAGTAAACCACCACTCCGTACGATCGAATCAGCTGACAGCATAAGTCCGTGCCAGTCTAAGGATTCTACTCATTCCAGCTTTCAACACTAACACTACTGCCGACAACCTCCTCATCAAACAGATAATGATGACAGCTTTCAACACTAACGCAACGCTACTTCCGACAAACTCCTCATCAAACAGATAATAGAATGTATTACAGACTGCAGAAGGAACCTAGTGTAAATGTTTCACATAATCACATGGCTTTCGCATGAGCCGACTTAAGTATGTCAGTATTCCATTCCACCCATGCCGCCCATTGCTGGTGCATTGCTCTCCTCTTTCGGGATCTCAACAATGATAGACTCTGTGGTTGTCATCAAGGACGACACACTACAATACAGAAAAGAAAGAGTAAAAGTATGTCAAGGTCTTGTTCATGAAAAATCATGAGAAAAACAGGTCATATTTTTTATGATAAGATTCAGGATATTCAACTTAAAAAACGGTGCAATACACACAAAGGTTGAAGGTTTTTTTTTTGGGGGCTGCAGTTCAGTCACAAGAGCTAAGAGAGTAGTATCAAACAACTTCACTATCTTTGTTATGCACTATACAGCTTTAACCACATCCAGCAAGCGGTTGGAGAAAAATAATTCAGGTTAGCAAATGAAAATTGAAAGCACCTTGCAGCATCCACTAGGGCTGTTCTGATCACTTTAAGTGGGTCAATGATACCAGCCTTCACCATGTCCACATATTCACCTAGGTTTGAAATACAAAATAGAATTTAGAAACATAATCAAAATTAAGTTCCTAAATCCCCGAAAAGTATGAATATAAGGCCAGTAATGCTCCAGATCTTCAGGAAAAAAAAAAGGATCCAAGGACAAAACATTACTCTGTAGCCTACCTTTAGCTGCATCATAGCCCAGATCTGTGTTTTCCTGTTCCAAAAGCTTGCCGACAATAACAGCACCCTCCACGCCTGCATTCGAGGCAATAGTGTGCACAGGGGTCTGCAAGATCATCCAAACATTAGATGATGGGCACATGAGGGGATCAACTTAAATAAGATAATTTCTTCAAACCTTCAAAGCATTTTGAATGATTTGGACACCGATCTTTTGGTCGAAGTTTGCAGTCTGCAGTTTATCAAGATCTTTTGACGCATATAGAAGGGCAACACCACCACCTAAGTGCATCATAAACAAATCAGAATTTCTGCCATGGTGATATACCCATACATGTTTACACCTAAAGCTCAACAGCGGACTCCAATACAGCACCTGGCACAATACCCTCCTCCACTGCAGCTTTCGTAGCATTTAGTGCATCAGTCACTCTGTCCTTCTTCTCACCAACTTCCGCTTCACTTGCTCCACCAATCTAAAAGAAATATTTTGAAATAAAGAACAATACTAGCAACCATGGACGGCCAAAAAAATCAATATGCTACAACACCATACCACTTCTTTTATCAGCACTACTGCAGCAACTAAATACATCATACATGTATGCTAATCTCAAAATTATTTGGAGGGGACTGAAGGCGATTAAATTTCTAAATCAATTGTCAATGATCTAATCCCTCACAATCCCCTTGGCAAGGGAATTAACCGAACAAGCCCTCTTCAAATCAGCTAAGACTAACATGGCATAAAATTTTTGGAGTTACAAATTTTTAACATGGATAAAAGTCCCACCTTTAGAACAGCAACACCACCAGAAAGTTTTGCCAACCGTTCTTGTATCTTTTCCTTATCATAGTCAGAAGTGCTTTGCTCGATTGCAGATCTCAGCTGTTAAAAATGTATGTTATAGGAGTAAGACCACAATGTCCAAAATCCAATGTCTTGTAGAAAACAAATGATATAATCAACCTGCTCAGCTCTCTCTTCAATTGCTTTCTTGTCCCCAGCTCCATCAAGGATGACAGTATCATCCTTAGATACTGTGACCTGCATTTGAACACTTCATTTAGTCGAATATAAGCTCTCTAAAGCATACTTGAGCTATTCAGATTTTGCATCAGACCGCCATGTGGGCAGACAGGTGTCTTCAGAAGAATACCTTAAGCAAGTGTGTTCGGTTTGAGGAATCAATGGTCCATCAGATGATTTTTACACGGAACTTACTCATTTTTAATAGAATTAGCTTGAGAGATCAGATGATGTTAGACCTGCTTCTCCATTCCCAAACAAGTTCTAGCTACTATCAATCTATCACCCTATCACCCTTTTCACAACAAAACCTCACCAGTGGAGAGAAGGTTCAGTCAAGTTTAGTCAGCTTAAAAAGGTTCATGTTCAAATTCAATCAATGAATAGCTGAAAAAGTATGTTTTTGATGTAAGTTGAACTGTGACTGAGGGGATACATGAACCCAAGTAAAAGATATACCCATGAATTTCAAGGCATTGTGGTGTCCTATATGGCGTTGGGACATAGATATGGCTTACCTAGAACCTTGTGGCGTTGGAAACACAGCTGGAAGTCTGTGATTGTACCAAGCACATCTAAAGACCTTTTTCTTATATAAATAAATATACAGCTTTTGAAGTTATAATTATTATGTACTGTAACAGCCGGGTTTGATAGGTTCAAACAAAGCTTAGTCATCAGCAAATGCATAAACCTTACCTTCTTGCAAGTGCCAAGCATCTGAGGCTCAAAGTTCTCAAGGTTCATCCCAAGTTCTTCAGTTATGACCTGTACAACAAAGGCGCAAAAACAAATAAGAATGAATCTAATGTTCTGAGAACCATGACACAGGCAAAAATAGAGTTATGACTTACTTGTGCCCCGGTAAGGACAGCAAGATCCTGTAAGTTAGCTTTTCTGTTCTCCCCAAAACCAGGAGCTTTGACAGCACAAACCTGCATTCATGTTGAATATTTCTTAAAAAAAACAAACGAAGCCCCAGCAAAAAGAGCATAAAGAAAGCTAGGTCCAACCTTAATGCTCGCACGAAGCCTGTTAATAATAAGGGTACCCAATGCTTCACTTTCTACATCTTCTGCGACAATAAGTATTGGTTTTTGTTTCTGTAGAAGCAGATGTATAGACCATTGTGTGTGAGGTATTGAAGTCAAAAGTAAGTCATGAGACTGAGAATATACAATTAAATAAATACCTTCAGGGCTAACTCCAAAACTTTGACCACCGCATGCGCATTAGATATTTTCTTGTCATGTATCAAGATCAATGGATCATTTAGTTCATATAATGAAATAAAATAGAAATATTAAATATATTGAAGTTTAATACAGCTTATAAAATAGATTAACGAGAAAACAAAGGAAACACATACACATTTCTGGTTCTTCTGGTTGGTAATGAAGTACGGAGAGATGTAACCTCTATCAAGCTTCATGCCTTCCACAACGTCAAGCTCATTATAGAGAGTATTGCCATCCTACCAAATTACCAAGTAAGTGAGGGATCATCATAAACAAAATATAGGATACCTGAAGGAAAACCCTAGACGAGAAAATCTAACAAAATATAGGATACTTATCACATCTTTTTTCCCATCACAACCAAAAAATTGATGATAAAAGTTCTTCCTAGTATATAGAAAATGCAACCGTGTGTCATATTGAACACCAAAAGAACCAGGGTACAAAGAGTTATGTGAGTGTTCATAATCAAAATTTAGAAACCCCATAAATAGTTCTAAGTAGGCAGAACTCTAAATAAGGAGATCAAAACACAAGTAGCGGAAGATTTCACCAAACACTTTCAAAACTGATTAAAAGAAGAAAAAAAATGTGATAAGATTGATGAAATTGCAATCCATAAAAGATGCAAGTTCTTCAGGGCATTTTACTTACCGCAATTGTGATAACTCCTTCTTTACCAACCTTCTCCATAGCCTTCGCGATCAAGTCACCGATCTCTCTTTCTCCGTTGGCTGATATAGTAGCCACCTTCAGAAATGAAAAAATGGCATGAATGTCTTAAAGAGATCAGAATAAATGCATATATAAGAGCTTTATAGTTTCTTGATTTGCTCAGTGTACCAGTTACCTGGGCTATTTCCTCAGATGTGCTGATCATTCTAGCCATGCCCTTTAGGTTTGTGACCACAGCATCAACTGCCATTGAGATACCACGTCTCAGATCCATGGCATTCATTCCAGCAGCTACAGACTTGCAACCCTCAGCAAATATAGCCTTTGTGAGAACAGTAGCACACGTAGTACCTGAAGGCATTTGAAAAGGCAAGAACAGTCAAGATGGCACACTTACAACATGTTTAAAAATTTGGTTCATTTTAATTCAGAGCAGTAAATTGTAAATCTATAAAATATATTGATTAAGGGATTTTTTTGCAGGAAGACTAAAAAAATATTGAAATACATAAATAGTGTGCCTCAACTGGAAGAACATTGACATATTAGTACATACTACTTCTGTTTGTAACATCGCTTACACTATGTTGTCAGAAAAGTGAAATAGAAAATTCTGAACAGTGGTGAGCTTGAAAGGCACATGCACAGAACTAAGCCATACCATCCCCAGCCGTATCATTAGTAGCATTAGCGACCTGCTTTACAAGGCTTGCACCAACATTCTTTATTTTGTCACTGAATTCAATGCTCTTGGCAACAGTTACTCCATCCTTTGTAACCTTGGGAGCACCAAAGCTTTGCTCAATAACAACAGTGCGCCCCTGTTGCATAAATATATTGAGCTCAGCAATTTTAGCATGATAATTTTCATAGCTTACTGTTAAAAAATCAATCAAGAACAGAAGGCTTGCACAATCAAATGTATAACTCAAAAAGAAATAAATATGAAAATAATACTAATTGGGGTGGCCATGCTCATCAAATTGTAATTAAGCAATTTATATCTCCTATTTAACTTAAGTAGAAAGAGGCTTGTCTCTAATCAAACATGTCCAATGGTCATTGTGCGTTGTGTTATTATCACTGAGGCCAATTATAGTACACAACACTTCTTTTTTCAAATTATGTATTTTCTTTGGAATGTTTCGCAACCACTAATTCAATCTCCGTGGCAACACCTGCCTTTCAACAGTCCTTCCACAATGAGAAATGTCTGGTTTGTCTTATCTAGATGTGCATGCATACATATCACACCGATTAATTAACATTGTCTTAAATGTTCATTTTCACATCCAGTTAGGAGTCAGGAGGTTAATTGCAGTGCATCTAGGAGCTTGCCATTGGTATTTCTGTACGAAATAATGCAAGTAGCCTCTTTGTTCAGTTTACCAATGGTAGGCGTAGACCCTTTCTGAAACCTCAAGATATAAAATATTATTATCCTTTTAAATTTAATAATGAATCAAGGGATGACTAATCACTTTACATATTTCCAGATTACGTTTGCCTTGAAAGTGAAATAACAAAAACATGAGAACTCATGACACACAACAGTGATATCAACACTGCTGCAAACTTGTTGCACAACCAAAGCGCATAACTTTCTCACGGCCAGCTTAGTATGCTCGTGCTACCTTAAAAAATACCAGCATAGGCCTAACATGGGAGCAGGATATGCATAAACTCTAAATGTAAAGATTTGTTCAGGTATGATGACTGCTTACAATAGCATCATCAGTGTTATTTAAAGAAAAAAAAAGTGTGTACTACCATGATAGCTTCAACATTAGGCGCAGCATAAATGTGGTATTGAGCAATTATAAGATTCAAAATTACAGGATTTCAGACAAACCACATTAATACAAGTCTTATCTCCAGTACAATCAAATATCGGACCCATGAAATTTGCATGTGATTAAGTATATACCTTAGGACCCATTGTCACTTTGACTGCATCAGCCAGTTCCTCAACACCCCTCAACATCAAGGCCCGGGCCTCAACACCAAACCTGATGTCTTTGGCAGCATAGTTCCTGCTCCAGGCCAGCCTGCTTCCCACCTGCTCAATCGCATCACATGAAAATCAACCGAGAATACAAGCACATAAAGTCAGTAATAAACCAAATTCACAATACGTTGGAGACGCTCAAATAAGAATGCCCAATCCATCAGATTAGTATAGTCTGATCAGTCATCTGCTCAGAACCAGGGCAATCCAAACCCAAGACGTTAGAGCCAACAGACCCCACGCTAAACCATTATCTCAGAAATTCTCACCTGTGAAACGCTGCTCCGGGCTTGCCTGCACAAAATTAAGCGCACATTTTAGCGACACAATTACTTACTCCAAACCCCAGTGCGGCGCGAGAAAAAGCGCGCGCACGGGTAGCACGAGCGGCTAGCTCACCGGGCCTTGGAGGCGAGGTTTAAGGCTGCGCGGTACATGGCGACGGAGAACGGCTTCGACTTCGAGCAATCTGCGGGGTTCTGAAGGCGCGAGGTGACGAACCGGAGAGCAACTTGCGGAGGAGGAAAGAAAGGGGGAGAGGAATGAATGAAGCAGCATCCCCGTGCAGGGGTTTAGGGTTTTAAGTGATGGTCCCATCGTTCATGGGCTACCAAGCGGTCGCGATGGGCCACACACCATGGGCCACTTCAGTGTTGATCCATGGGGTTAGAAGGCCACATGGGCTCGGAAAAAGGCCCCCAAGCAGAAATGGTAAATTACTTTCCTCGTGGGGGGGCTGTTCTAAAAAAAAACTTTTCTCGTGGGGGGCGTATATGCAAAAGGAGATATCCTCCACCATCTGCCACGCCGGCCGGCGAGCCCCTTCTTTCCTCCGGTATTTCCCCTCCTCGCGACTGAAGGCCGGCGAGCCACTTCAGTGTTGATCCTCCACCACCTCACATCGCGACTCGATTCTCTCTGGGTGTAGCTGAGAAAGGACGGCGAGAGGGTGAGTGAGGTCGGTAAGATCTGCGCTGCGGCAAGCGATCCCCACGCCATGGGGTTCCTCGAGGACTTCCAAGCCAGTGAGTTCTCTCCCTCTCCCTAGGGCACGCGCCTGCCTAGGTCGCTTCCTCACCAAACGGCGTCTAAGTTTCTCGTTCCCTTGTGGAATTAGTCCAGAAAGTTCGGTGATTGGATATAGCAGGCTATTTTAGGGTTTCATGATTACATGTTCTTGCAGTGAATCTGCTTGAGACGTTTCCAAAAACTAGGCTGCCTGTAGCAGAGTGATTATTCAATCTGTATATTGATTTATGTACTGGTGATGACCATTTTTAGGTTGTAATTTGTATAATCATTAGCTCTTCTTTGTGCGAACTAGAGCTAACCAACGTCAATAAAATAAGATCGGACATAGTACAAGCTAATACAAACAAATAGCTTCATTACTTGACAATTATGATTTTCTATTTTGATTAAAATATCTGAAACTGTCATAAGTCGCTTGCTTTATTGTACCATGGCCTTTAAGTAATTTTGATTCTTTTTTTATTTTTTTAAAAAATGAATACTTCTATATTTCCTTTTAGCTATTAATAAAATTGAAGCTACAAGGTTATAGTTGGTGCGTATGTATGAGGTTGTTTTGTTTCCGTGTATGAACAAACATAAGAATCCTTATTGCATTAAACCTGGAATCTCTCGCATTCATCACTTAGGTGTTGTTCTATACTTTAATGTTATCCACATATAACACTATTTGATTGCTCTCAGGTGTTGAGGCATTGCCAGCTATGCTGCACAAGAACTATTCGTTAATGCGAGAGCTAGATAAAAGCTTGCAAGGTACACAGAATTATGAATACAGAATACTATGTTAGTTACCGGCTCTGTATGTTATCTATTAAAATGTGTGTAGATTTTCTAAATCTGAACACAACAGAGGTTGAGTGTCCCAGAGGCATCATAAGAGGCTACATTTAAATTTCTAACACTGATACATATGCTTGTAAAGTTATAGCACTTCTGGTTTTTTTTTTCTTTTTCTTGAAGAGGCCTAGTGGGTGGTTTTATTTATAATTACTTTTATGATCTTTCTTTCAAATGGATAGATTTCTGCACAAAAATTAGATAGGATTCTGGGTGCCTCTGCATAATACCAATATCTTACCACTTGAAATGCTTGTCCATTACATATCAAGTTAGCTTGCTATAATTTTAAGATTAGCTTCCCAGATGATAGAATGCCAGATTTTATATGGACTGTGGCAAGGCATGTCAATATAAAATTGTTGTCAAATAATTTTCTGTAAGATAGCCTAATAATTGGATGCACATAGCGCCTAGTTCGATAATTGTTTATGTTGCTGCAATTAGTTAAATATCAACTAATTTTATTTTTCTGAACAGGAACTGCAATCTTTGTTAAACTTAAGTTCCTACATTTTGCCCTGAAAAATGGCCCCCTTTTGTGATTCTCAATTCTCATTAGGTGTGCAACTAGAAAATGAACAGCGCTGTCAGCAAGAAATTGAGGACATTAAGCATGGACTTGAATCCGGAAGTATTACATTTGACCCAGCAAAACTGAATTTTTCTGATGAAGCAATTGAGGAGCAGAAGCATTGTATTAGAATTGCTGATGAGAAGGTGGCTTTAGCCACTCAAACTTATGACCTGGTAAGTGTCTCAGTTACATAATTGTGCGTCCTCCATATTTTTGTGGAGGAAAGGGAGGGATCATGAAGAAAATTAGTTATATCTCAATTCTGTGTAGAAGAAATGGAAAAATGCATAAAATTGTTATGAGCTTCGCTACGTCTTTCTCCTATTCATCAATTTGTGCTTGTGAATTCTTTATCGACCCAAATGGAAAGAAAGGCTATCAGACTTTGTTCATTGCCATTATTTATATAATTTCCTTTCAGTTCATCCAGATAAAGCATATGATTTGTCTTACCAGCAATAGTGTTTCAGGCTCCAAGTAACAGAACACACCATCTTATTGATGTATTCATGATGTTACACTAATAATTTATGCTTTGCTAGGTTCTGTGGCATAGGCATTTCTCATGACATCGCAGTCAGTTTCCTGCATTGTGAATATGCATGTTTTGGAATATTCTGATCTACATTTGTGATAGGTTGATGCTCATATCCAGCAGCTTGATCAGTTTATGAGGAAGCTTGAAGAATTTCGACAAGGTATGGAAGTACCAGCTGAATAACACTGGGATTTTTTTTTCCAATTGTGTATAATTTACTTTCCATTTGAGTTGCATGCCTTACGCCCTTACTGATTTCCTTTTTTAAGGCCTAAGCAAGGTGAAATTACTGAATTACTGACTCTTTGTATACATGTATTCTGATGAACAGAAAAGGAGGCGGCTGCATCTGTTGCTGCAGGCACGGCTGTTGCTGCTGCTGCTACTGTAACTGCAAACGCAAATGTAGGAGTGTCAACTGCTGATGCTACTCCAAAAGGTGGAAGGTCTGGTGAAAGAGGCCGAGGGGGTCGGAAGAAGTACGTTTTGCATCCAGAGTAAGCTTAATCCAGTCCTTTTTTTTTGTTGGGGTGTAACATATTAACTCGGATTTGCAGGGCCAAGGTTCAACCTGAGCTTCCAGCGCCAGCTATTGATTTAGAATTGCCTGTGGATCCTAATGAGCCAACGTATTGCCTTTGCAACCAAGTCAGCTATGGTGAGATGGTCGCATGCGACAATTCTGATGTGCGTAACATTTCTTTTCTCCCCTGTATTTCAGTTTGATGTTTTTATAAAGCTTGGTTTCTGATCACTATGGCATTCATTTGACAGTGCAAGATCGAATGGTTTCACTTCGGATGTGTGGGCTTGAAAGAACAACCCAAGGGAAAGTGGTATTGCCCAAATTGCATCGGGTTCCAGAAGAAGCGAAAAGGCAAATGATTCTTGATCTTTATGCATGTTAGGAGGTAGGGTTTGGTTGTTGAATGTTGTTGATGATGGCCGTGCATGCCGCGGGTAACAAACGTTATTACTCTCAGTTCTTTAGTGACAGTGCGTGCCATTGTAGTTCCAGTGATCGTGTAGTGTACATGTTACCTCTATGTTGCTGTGGTGTGCCGTAGCCCATGGACCTCTTAGAGTTAGGACCTTGCAATTATGCGGTGCAGGTCAGCGTTGAGTACCTTGCCTTTTGAGATTAGATCGATTGGGTTCGTAATGAATCCTGCATGTGTTTCAGTCAAGCCATGTACAATTTCAGATCTCTTTACTGTTATAACGAGAGATAGATTGAATCATGGAGGTGATTGAGCATTTCATAGATTTTATTTGGTTTTTAAGGCTGTTCCAAGTACCGGTGCCGGAGTGCATGGTCTGTTTGGAGATGTTCTGATAAAACTGTGGAGATGTTCTGATAAAACTGGGACGATGATATGCATAATACGCATGATGTGGACGAATTTCTGCTCTGGCGATCATTGACGAGGCTCCAGCGTTTATTTAATACTATTAAAGTTAACTTGCTATGAAACCAGATGCCCCACCTTTCAAATTGTAAGATTCCGTGGGCATGCAGCAGTTGATTGGAATTTTCTACAGAGAATTTGAATTGCAGGTGGAAAAAGGTCAGCCATTTTCCTGTCGTCTCGGGAGCGAAGGAGGCTGCAAAAAGGCGATCTCTCATCAGTGGGGGCATGCCCTGCAAAAAGATGTCTCCCGTGGCTCTACCACCGGACCGCTGCAAACGAAACCACGGCGGAAAACAGAAAAGGCCCAGCGGTAGTCGGCACTGGCAAAAAGGCACACTGTTCAGCGGGCAGGCCAACGCAGACAGACAACGCCTGCACAGCAGCAGCAGATGCAGCGGGAGCCGCAGCTGCGAATTCGAGCGCCTCGGTTCCTGCGCTCGCTGGCTCGTGTCCGTGTACAGTGTACTGCACTGCAACAGTGAAACACGCAGCAAAAGGTGCATGCGTGCAGTGGACGACTGCAACATTGCTCCCCGTCTCTCTTCATGAAGCTACTGTATCATTCATTCGTTTGTGCGGTGAGCTTTTTCAATTGCATTGGGGAGGTTCTGTTTATCACAAGGAGCGCAGTGTTAAGTCGCCGTCAAATATTCTCTCTTTTTTTTCAAGAAAAACATTAAATAACCGGATCTGCCGTGATCGCTGGCTCTACGTGGTTGTTTTAGTTCTTCGCTCCCTTTACCGTGTCTTACATGTAAGGTCAAGGGCAAAGCAGCTTACTATTTATTTGAGAGTGGCATGATAGTTGTTGAGAGCGGTGAGCGATTTACAACCAAATCTGGGCCATGCTTACACTAGCAAATCGATAACACGCCAATTGCGTTTGTAGTATATGAATACTCCTATATGATATTGGAATCTCTCGTATGACGAGTGCAAATTGACAAGTGACACAAAATGCCTGGCCATCACACGTTTCCAATGACATGTCCGTACCGACCTACGCCACCGCTCACATGAACCTAAAGAAGAATCGATCGTTGCGATAGTTTGTGAAGTTGATGCAAAACGAAATGTCTATCACACCAGTCCAGTTAAAACACATCTCATTACCAATCTAGCTAGCTAGTCCCTTTTTCACAAGAACTTAATTCAGAGAAGAAAAAACTTTCACCGGAATCCTACAAAGTCACCTGTTCCGAAAAAGAACGGTTATCATGTTATGGGCTTAACAATGATTAGGAATTCAGTTTTGTTGTTGTTGTCTGCAAGTACATTTCTCGCTGCTGCCCGATGGCCTTGAATCAGATGAATGGCCTCGCTCAACAGTCACCGTCACATGTGCTCGAGATCACAACGTTGCTTGGACTGTTCAGCTAAGCTACAACGACGCCATTTAATAACGTTTCCACGCTTGAAAATTACTAACCATCAAACGGCCACCTACTGTACACATGATCACGAATGAGGGATGATTTCATTAAAATTTCCGTGCAATTTATTTTAACTCTAATTTAACCCCCATCCGCACCGTTAATCCAAGCAACCAACCTCGCGCTCTCCCTCGCCACGCCAGGCGGCATCCACTACAATACAAAAGCTCAAGAACTCACGCACGCGCGCACCCACCCACCCCACGTCGCCTCGCTCTCCCCACCCCACCTCCCGCTACAGCGCCGGTGGGGGCCCCCACGGTTGCCGGCGACCGGACGGAGCCGCGGCCTCCACCTCCGCCGGCGTCCTCGCCGCTCCGTCATTCTCACACTGGTCCGTTCCTTGTCCGCCGTTTGCCTCTTTTTTCCTTCTCGTGTCCTTTCTGTTCGAACGCGAGACGCTTGAATGATTGATCCGGTTTCGTTGCTCGTTGTTCGTCGAGCTGTGCTGCCTTCGCTTTGGGATTGTAGTTTGGGACTCTCCCACGCAGAATTGGGGCGAATTGACGCGAGAAGGAATGGGATCTTGCCATGTCCGCCCCTTTTTTTGCGGTTAAAATGCTCTACTTTTTTCGCTTTTGTTGGGGCCGCTTCACGGGCGTCTTCGCTTTTCAAATTCTCTATACCTTCACTCTGCTCAGCTCGGTTCGGCTCAATTTGACCCTATGTGTCGATGGCCGTTGCAATCCAACTGAAAACCTTCTTCGAGTCGTATTTGTTTCTCTGATGGTTTGCTCTGGTTGTCAGTGTTTGGTTAATTCTTTCTTAGCCTGGTTACCGCTTTTTTACGCAGGCATTTAGCCATGATTTAGCGGAGGAAATTTTCGTTGCAGCTGTTTCCGGGGTGGTGGATTGAAGGAATAAAGAATGATCAACCTGTTTGATTTGGGCGCTGGAGCCAGCGCCAAGGTCGCCTCAAGAGATGGTATTATTATGCAACTGCTAAACGAGTGATAATGATTTTGCTTCCAGTAGTTGCCCATATGATTAGCTTCCTGAGGATTCTTCAGTTACAACGATATGGAATACCCTAATCATGGATCCTGTCTTACAGGCTCTCCAGTAAGAGGAACTCAATCGGAACGGAAGGATTACATTGGTTCAAAGGCAGTAAGTGCTCTTTTTTACAGCTAGTGATTTCTATGGACCATGTGCCTGTCTACCTGCAGTGAAATGTTTGCCACCGCCTGATCATTGCATGATCCTTGTCGGCAGGTGGCTGGCTGCACAAGGAGCTCATCAGATAGATCAGGAGGTACGCCCATGAAAATGCTGATAGCGCAGGAGATAGCGAGGGAAGGGGACATAAATCAGAAGACCACTAATGTTGTTGCAAGGCTGATGGGCCTTGACAGTGATGTGGGTCTTCCTAAGCCTTCAAACAGGAGGAGCTTCCCGGATGGCCATTTATCTGCCACATTGGCAAGAGTTAACAACCAAATGTCATTCGAGAAGCACACAAGATCAGTTGAAGATGTGGAGTACAAGGATGTCTATGAAGTTGGATATCAGCCGCCAAGAGGTGAATTTTTTAGCAAGGGATGTCCTCAAAGGAGGAGGCCAAATGAGGATCATGACAACAGAAGAATGGATCTTGTTCGTCAGAAGTTTGTTGAAGCAAAGCGGCTAGCATCACATGATAATCTCCTCCAATCAAAAGAATTCCATGATGCTCTTGAAGTTCTGAATTCAAATAAAGACTTGTTTCTCAAATTTCTTGAAGAGCCTAACTCGCTCTTTGCAAGTCGATCTGGAGAGCTTCATTCTGTAACAACATCACCTCCAAGAAAGCGCATTACTGTGTTAAAGCCCTCTAAATCACTGGAGATGAAGGGTGATAAAGCAATTAAAAGGCAGAAAAATCACACAGCTGATGGAAATAGATTAGAGAGGAGCAACATTCAAAAGTCTGATGCTGGTCCAGCCAAAGAAGAAAAGTTTCCGAAGCACACCCGGATAGTGGTCTTGAAACCAAGCTCAGCCATTACATCTGTGGAGCAATTTGAGCAAAATTATCACGCTGATCTGGATGATTCTGAAGCTCCTGTTATATCAAGGCATTTGAGTGATGAAATAGATTGGTCACTCTATCGCATGTGTCGACAGCATGATGAATCTTTGTCTGGTTGCATACAATCAAATTTGTTCAGCACAGATAGATCTTATCATCAGTACGCTGAAGAAGAGGGCACTAGCTTGAGTGATTCGGATATTGGAACTCCAACATCACGTCATTCTTGGGATTACATCTACCGCTTTAGCAATCCTTACTTCAGCTCATCTTTGAGTCATGCTTCTTGTTCTCCTGAGGCACTTGTTACCAGGGAGGCTAAGAAACATACCTCTGACAGATGGGCGGCTGTTCCATCCAATGAGCTGGGCCGAGAAAAGGTGCCAGTGCGTAGAAGCTTGAGCACACTTGGTGAAATGCTTGCCATGTCTGATATGAAGAAAGAAGAGGTTGCCGATCAAATATCCCCTGAGGCTACCAACCGGTTGTGCAGCAATGAACCAACAGCCAGGGTACAATCTAGTTGTGTTGTTGATGATGGTGAGGGAGAAAGTTCGCCAAGGAAAATATCAAGGTCTAGATCTGTCCCGGTTTCTTCATCAACTTTTGACAACTTGCAGTTAGATGATGGATTTTCGAATGCTCAACACAAGGAACCCATAACGGATGCCAAACCTAAGAATGGGAAGTCATCTTTGAAGGGAAAGATCTCAAGTTTCTTCTCAAAACGGAAGAAAGCAGATAAAGAGAAGGTTATCCCATCTCCCTTTGGAACCCCAAATAGTCGAATTTCATCAGCCAGCATGCAACCTGTTTGTACTAGCGTACAAGATGATAATGCTTTCAAAAATTTTGAAGAGCAATCTTATATTGAACCAACTTTAGTTCCGGTTGATGAACCTGAAGCGCCACCATCTTCTAAGGTACGTGGCTTACCTACATACTACAAGTCTAGCTTTCTCAGACATGAATGCAAATAAAATTATTGTTGACTTTGATTATTGCATTTGCAGTCTCCAGTTTCCCTAGAGAAAGCACTATCATTTGAGATTCGAAATTCCCACTTTGATCAACCCAGCCCTACATCGGTTCTTGATGCACAATTTGACGAAATTAATGAGAAGTCTCCTGGTTCATCAGAGAGTGTGGTTACTTGCAAACAAGGTAAGGCATCACAATAGCTTTCTCGTGATAAATATTTGTTAATTGTTGAACCGCATGATTAACCATATTGGCATGACTATGAGTTATTTAGCGTCAATATTGTGTGCTTAAGAACTGTTGGCTAGGTGTTGTTATGTGTCACTAAGTGCAACTATCTTGCTTGCAGAACCTCTGTCAAGGTCTCTTCCGATTGGGTCAGTTGCGAGGACCTTGTCATGGGATGATGTTTCCCAAGAGGCCCCATTGTGTTCAACCAGCGAAGATAGCCATGAGCAAGAACAGTATGAGTTCATTGAGAAGATCCTCTCATCTGCCGGCTTCTGTAATGAGAAGACCCAAGATATCTTTGTCGGGTGGCATTCACTTGATTGCCCTTTGAACCCAGCTGTGCTTGACGAATTGTTGGAGCGCAAAGTGGAGGATGCCAAATGCAGAGAGAGGCGTTCAAACCAGAGGCTTCTCATTGATTCTGTCAATGCTGCCCTACTGGACATCGGCCAAAGTAAACTTTGGGGTGCATACCCTTGCACTGGACGGCATGCCAATGCACAGAGAGTTGCTACATGTGATGTGCTACTAACCGATGAAGCATGGAGGTTAGTAAAAGGCTGGCTCTTCGATGACGAGAAGCACAACGTCAGTGGTGGAGACAATGCAGGCCTTGCAGCAGATCGGGTTGTCGGTAAGGAGATTCATGGCAAAGGGTGGTCGGAAATGCTGCGGTTGGAGATGGATGAAATGAGCAAGGAGATATGCGGGGAGGTCCTGAACGAGTTAGTTGGGGAGGCATTTTCAGGGCTTGTTGGGTGTCATTGATGTTGCTTTATTTTCTCTGCTTGTGGCCTCCACTCCACCTATGGCTTTTATTTCCAATCTGGGTGGAGACTATTCGTGAGGCTCATTTGCACTCCCCAGAATTGTTCTTGTGTGTATATTGCTCTCATAACTGTTCCCTATGATAGTCAAATGTGCCCACTTCATCTCTGTAACTTGCCATCAGCATTGATACATTCACAGCAATAACTTCTATGAATACAGCTGCGTTTCAAATTATTTTTGGCCACATGTTCTTTTCTCCAAGAGCTGACAAATGATAAAACTGGTGGTAAGGCTGAAGGAAGCCTGAAGACATGTGTTGTGCTGCCTACTGCTAACTGCAGGTTCCTAGAGGATATTTTACCTGTTTATCACTTCAAAGCAAGTATCATTAGAGGCCATGTGCTTCCTTCCTTCGAAGCACGCAGGAGTCCAATGCACCGGCTTTCAGTGCACTTTTTTATTGATTATTTAGTCCTCCTCTGCCTTCTTCCCCTTTGTTCAATTTGCAGCAAGGCTACATGCAGAGGAGGTGAATTGAAAATGGTCAAGCCAGCAGCAAAATCCATTGACATTCT
Organism: Eleusine coracana subsp. coracana; assembly: GCA_032690845.1. Lineage (NCBI taxonomy): Eukaryota > Viridiplantae > Streptophyta > Magnoliopsida > Poales > Poaceae > Eleusine > Eleusine coracana. The sequence continues at coordinate 62,074,166 of CM064422.1, read as the reverse complement.
GGGGAATAACAGCCTTTTTGTGAGGGAATCCCATGCGTTCTTTTTGTAGATCCAAGGCTAACCTCCTAGTTATGCTTTTAAAATGCGTTTTGGCTTTGCTTAAGAGTACTACTGATAGTATATTATCGGCTAGTGTTTGCCTTCTTCGAAGTGCTGTCCCTTGTGTGCCAGCTCGGCGCCATTGCATGCTGTGGTCCCTTAACGCGAAACTGGACTGTCGTGATCTGTGGAGCGCTAGTCGCTGGACCTTGCGGTCGATCGCGGTCCATGGAAGATGCAGGGCTTCTTTTCATTCCGCCCCAAAAAAATGCTGGACTTATCTGCTAAGTGGTCAACTTTCTGAATCTTTTAGTTGCGGCAGCGGCAACTAACCATGAGATTCATAGCATCTTAATGATCTATATGTGCTGGATAAGTTCCTTGTCCCTTCGAAACAGAATTATTTCAGAAAAAAAGATGGGGGTTACCATACTTGGTGGTTCGATTTTGAACGCTTGGAGACATTTGTCTAAATCGGCTTCAAGTTCGCTGAAACTTTTGGCTGCTCATTTGGAGTTCTATTCTGACATTATTTTTCGATAGCAACCGTTCCACTCGTCTGACCAAGCAACGTTTTCTTGGTTGCAGGTCGACCGGGAAGAGACCTGTTCTTCGAAATGGAAAACCTGTTATTCATCACCAGCTTGACATAGTTCCACTGTGAAACTGTTAACCGGATTATGTACGCTGACTACGCAGGGGCTATGTGTTCTTTCAGTAGTGACTTGGGAAGCAACTAATAAAGAGCTACTGTACATGTAAGATTGCTGTAGCTGCGAGCACAGAGTTGTGGATGGTGGTTGTGTTTCCGTTGGACCCATGCTGCTTGTGTGAAGCAATTTAGGGGTCACTAAATGCATGTTTCGTAGAAGCATCCGGGAAACGAAAACGACACCAAGCAGCAGGTCAGGGATGTTTATCTTTCCGATCTTACGGTGTTACTGCAAATGAACGACTGATCTTTCTTTGGTTTTGATTGCAGGTTATGTCAATGGTGGTCATAAAAACGAGAAAAAGGCCTTTATCTGAACGATCTGCATTTAGCAGAGCGATGGCTCCCTGCAGTAATTAGCATACAAAACTTGTGCTATATTCATGCTGCTGCTGCTTTTCTTTCCAGGATTGTGTGCCATGAGCTAATCTGCTCGTTCGATAATAAACATATCATCTTCCAGGCCGATCGTTCTCCGGGTACGCTTTTTGTTTCATTACAACGTCCCCTTCGTCCATCCGTTGGTTTGTCGCACCCTTTGTTGGCATGCCGTTGAAGATTCCACTTCGTGACCTGTCTGTCGTTGTGCAGCGGATTCGTCAGGACGCGCAACAGCAACCAACAGTCTTGATGGGCAACCGTACCGGTGAGAATGGTCTTCGGAACGATCGACTGCGTCGTCACCGGTTTTGTACTGTCGCTGTAAAACCGGGTGGACAATCGATCTTCAGGTGCTCGACCGCATCACCTGCTCCTTGGACGAGGAGGAGAAAGGGATAAAATGACTGTAAAATGAAATGCTGTGCGTGGTGCTCTTCTGAACCCGTTACAGCTTCGGTACTGACAAAGGATAAATGAGGAATCAGTACAAGGTTTTATATATTCGCCTGATCCAGCGATGAGGAGAACATGGGCCAACGGTAATGCCTGGATGGACAATTGTTACTCCAGTACTACCATGTCGTATGTCGTGTCGAGACTCGAGATAAGCCATGAGAGACCTCAGACCTGGACCACGTATTTCGAAAGAAAAAAAAGAGAGAGAGAGAGACCTGCACTGGACCATGCAGAGGCCGCGCCGGCGGCGAGCCCGTGTTATTTTAGATCGTTGAATACTTGAATGCCCTGGCCGTGCATGCGGCGATCGGAGCCCACCGCGGCATCGATCGATCGATAAATCATGGCCCGGACGGGACGCGGGACGGGCTTGAACATGCTTTTACAGGTAACTGGTACTACGGGTCCCCTGTGCTGCCCAACAGCAGGGCGAAGCACCAATAGTGCCACATGCATCGCAGCTGCGACTGTTGCCGCCCCCACAGGCCGAAGAACAGGACTGGCCGGCGTCACTGCGCATCAACAGACCACAGCCCACAGGACAGGGACGCGACGACGACATCAAGTGACGCAGCGAGTGTGGCCCGGGCAGACAGGGTGGGAGACGACGGTACCGTGCAACAGTATGTCAGTATGTGGACGCAGTGTGCCAGCTGTCATGTGGTATATTTCAAAATTGTTATTATTATTGATCTTTTTTCTTACTTTTGATCATTTATCTTATTTAAAATATTTATTCGAATATGAAAAGTTATAAGTTATATTTAAATTTTATCTAGTAATAAAATAAATTATTAAAAATATATAATATTTTTTATTTTTTTTAAATAAGACGAATGATCAAAGTTAATAAAAAAAGTTAATAACGATAACAATTTTGGTACGGAGAGAGTAGATCCAAATGGAGATGGAATGACAAGGTTTGGGAAGCTCCTTGGCCACGACGTACACACAGTTCTGCCCGTTGTCGATGTCCGAGTAAGGAACAAAAACATGTTTCCAATGCAACGGGAAATCGAAATCGAGTCCGAGGAGAGGCCGGGTAGAATAGAAACGTGGCGATAAATAAAAACACTGGCGGGTCGGAAGCAACGGCAGCGCGCTGCGGGAGATGACGACGACGGCGACGCGGGCCATGGAGGTGGACACGACGAACGCCATCGGCGACGGCAATAAGAGAAGCGCGATGGAGGTCGCCGACGGGTGGGACCAGGTCAGGGAGGTCGCGGACAGGGCCAGAGCCGGGCGGAAAGCCAAGGGCAACGACGGGCTGTTGGACAGGCAGCGCGCTCGTCCGGAGCTGGTCGAGCTGTTCGCGAGATGCAGCGCTAGCCAAGCCCGGCTTTGCCGTCGTCATGGCGCAGGTCGCTCGGAGCGGCGAGGAGTGCAATGAGAAGCTACGCAGACTCGGATTGTTCCATTGTATAGTGGATTTATAACCTGCCCCAAGAACGATGCAGGTGTGTATGCGCGCGTATGCCTAGCTAATCTGCCAGAAGTTTCATGGAATCAAGCATCAGCTCCGAGAACCGAGATACATGGTACTGCACCGAACGATCTGTCATCTTCAGTGGGGATTATGAACCCAGCGAGACGAGGACCATTACATCCATCCATATGCTAGCAAGTGTACCATGAACGGCCGTCCATATCCTTAACTATTGTCAGTCAAGTGATTTTTTCAGACGATATCTATGCTAGCAAGTACGTACTTGAATGAAACAATGGATGAGATTATATTGACTACGTACTCAGAAATCGAGCAAAGAGTTTGTTTTTATGTAACCAACCCAAACGATTTCCCTGTAATTTTTAAAACTATTACTACCATGTGTCATGCGTGGAAGACGAAATACTGCCAACTAAAGTTTCATTAAAGCTCCAGGACTTTATGATAACCTTCAGAAACCAAAAATGATCCCAAATCTGATCTAGCTGATTGCCTCTAACGAAATTAGCCCACGGTCGCAAAAGAAAAAACGAAGTTGGCCCACTGTTATGAGGCCTTGCACGACACCGGCTCTAAAAGTTGGCCCACTCCACGATATACTAAAACGGCCCGGAATCATTTGGTAACTTTTCTCTTTCTTTCCTTTCACTTCGAGTACACTTCACGTCTTCTTCAGTCTTCACCCCTCCACTCTGGCCCACTGGTCCCACAGCCTCGCCACAGTTCACGGGGCAGTACTACGAGTTGGTGCATCTGCGTCCCTCCCCTCTGCACGACGACGAGCTCGGGGTCTCGTCGTCTTGCTCCACCACCACCTCGCTCCCACTCCCATCCGAACAACTTCGCCACTACAGCCTTGGCCCTCACCTCCTTCTCCTTGGCTGCCGCGGCGCCGGCGCCGGTACCGCCGACATGGCCATCCCCGTCGAGGAGGCCATCGCCGCCCTCTCCACCTTCTCCCTCGAGGTAGGCAATTCTGACTCACATCCCACCCTCAATTCCCGCGCCCGTCCCTATTTCGCGCCTGATCTGGGCGCCCTCGGAAACACTACGCGGAATGCGGTCGCATTTTTCACCAACCGTATGGAGGTTGCTTCCCACGCTTCTCGAGCAGCGACGCGAATTGGTGTGGCTACTTTAAGCGTTTGTCCGTGTACTGTTGTTTAACCTTCAAAATGCTTGGTGAACTCCGAATCTGGGGATTAAGGCGTCGAATTGGTTTAGTCCTAAGTCTCTGCTGAGGAGTAGCTGGGATTGCTCATGTGGATATATGGGGATAGTTGAATCCGTATTGATAATTCTGGCTGATATCAACCCCTAGTTCAAATGTCGGATGTGCTGTTTAGTTCAAATATAGAAGGATGCTACTATAGATGTATGCGTTAGTACCTTGGGTGTATGCGTTAGTACCATGTGCCACCAACTCTAGCTCATTTTCAACCCAAACAGCTCTTAGGTGTATGCGTTAGTACCTTGGTGTGTGCTTACTTTGTACGAAATATGGACCCTCAGGTTTAGATGGTTTAAATTGTGTGGCGTTTGATTTGATGGCTTTTCTGGACTGATTGGGAGTGTGCTAAACATTCTCACTTGTAGTTTGTGTTTGCTCAGTCATTTCATGACTTCCAGAGAATGGTAGGTATCCTGCAGTATATGTCATGCACTTTTCTCCGCATCAGTTTGAATGATGTGCGCTTACTGGATTCAGATTTCAAATTACCCATATTTCGAATTTCAGGATGAGCAACCGGATGTGCAGGGGTTAGCTGTGCTCCTGTCAAGTGAAAGTTATGCAACTAACAGCCCTATTGGTATGTGACAAAAACATAGTAACACCTTTTATATTGTTGCTTTTAAGTTACAATACTCTGCATAGTTGTCATGGTGATCCCTGATTAGCAGATGGCACCAAACAGCACATTACCAAACTCTTCTAGTACTCATCATTGCACCATGTAAATCTTGATTTATTTTCATTTATGCATTACATAAATGCTAACTGTCAAGGAAAATTTTTGGTATTTGCGTTCATATTGAGTTTTGCCACAGTTTCTTATTGTGCCATTGTCGACTGAAAATTTGTGATCTTGTATACAGAATACAGTGATGTTGCAGCTTATCGTCTATCATTAGGAGAAGATACAAAAGCAATCAATCAGCTGGTATGTTTCTCTGTGATTGCAATGCACTCTTTTTTTTTTTTGCTTTTTATTTATAACTCTTTTGGTCCTGTTTGCAAACTGAAATCTTTGAGATAATATGTCCTTGTGAACTGATACTTGTGACACTGTTAAGCAAGGACAAGTTTCGTTTATTGACTTGATGTAGTCTCTGCTCGTGCTGTGCACCCAAGACACGTGTGGATGGCCCTTTCTGGGTATAAACCACTTTAATTTCCATTTTGGACTGCTTCCTTTCCTCTCTGGATCACGTACTGAGACACATTCACCTAAGCACACAGACTTCTTTGTTCTTTCCATGATGACTATCATTACCAGCAATATCCAATTAAGGGATTCCATTGAAGGAATGAGTTAATAGTATAACTACTCTCAATTATAGTAGTTTTTGACAATGTTCTGTCATTCTGCTTCCTATCACCACTATAGACCGATAGTCCAGCAGGATGCCACTACAGTTCCACAAGTTTGATGCTGCTATTAGGAACCTTGGTTGAGTCTTTTTTATCATCAATTTTAAGTTTATCTAGGTCTTGGATCTATGCTAAATTGTTGGAGATGTGCTGAAAAATTGTTAGGGAATGCATTTTTTGAAATATGGAATATGTGAATTTTTTTCCATTCCAACAGGAATCAAACTCTCGTCTGCAAAATTCCTGCGTGGTCCCTATTATATGGGTGAAAAGTTATAGTTTGAATGACAATAAATTTCCTGGAAAGGATTTTTCTTTTTTGATTTTGTGAACACAGAATGCTTTACTCATTTTGTAAACCCTGTTATGGCATATCCACTGCCCATTTTCTCTCTTTTAATCATTATTATCTTATCATCTTTGTGTAATAACACTTCTTCATCTTTTTTTAGTATAATACTTGGACTTATCTATAAAATTTTCTTGCATTGTATGGAAATAAACTGCAGAATGCACTGATCCAAGAAGGAAAAGAAATGGCATCTTTGCTATACACATACCGTAGCTGTGTAAAAGCGCTACCTCAGGTTAGCTTCAATTAACTTTGCCTGGTCATTGATTGTGTTTAAAGTTTAAACTATTGTTCCATTATGCAATTATGTTGTAGATTTGTTAAAAATACTTTGCCGCATACCTTATTTTGCTCCAGTTAGCAGCATATTGATATGGCAGATAACACTTGTATGACATCCAATATTTCTGGTAACGGAAGTAAAGATTAATTTTTCAATTCTTTATTACTAGCCTCCACAAATTGAAGACAAACATTAGATCTACTAGTTACATAGGCGAGTAGAGAACATCTTTTATTTAATCTACTCGCATTTTACACATTCCATGCCAATGAATTGAGCTCTGGTTCACCTATCAGTTTGTTATTTGTTGATCAAACATGGTTCTGATCTGAATTCGGAATTTGTCAGTTCCCCAAATTGTCATCTTGTTGGGCTTGGTTCCTCTTTGTAACTAAGCTTATTTCAGAACACCTGGTACTTTGTTATCCATGAAATGCCCAAATTATCCAATATGTTTCCTTTCACTTCTTTTTAACTTATCTTCCCCACTTTTGCTTCCCTCTCGTTGAGTCTTGTGTGTTTCATCTCTAGCCTACACCAGCCTGCTTGGGACTAAAAGGCTTTGTTGTTGTTGTTGAAGCACATAATCTCCTATAGGTTGTCCACTGTCTTGAGAATAATAAGTACATAACCTTAAATGCAGCTACCTGACTCAATGAAGCATAACCAAGCAGACTTGTATCTGGAAACCTATCAAGTTCTTGACTTGGAAATGAGCCGTTTACGTGAAATTCAGAGATGGCAAGCATCTGCTGCTTCTAAGGTAATAGCTTCACAGTGTTAGATTTAAATGCTTCATGCAGTATCTCTTTTTAAGTTTCACACCTTTTTCTGATGGTGCAGTTGGCAGCCGACATGCAGAGATTTTCTAGGCCAGAGAGACTTGTTAATGGACCCACAATCACTCATTTTTGGTATGTTCTTTTGATTTTCACTGTTACTTAGTTTGTTGAAATATTTCCTAAGCTAACCCTTGTTCATTATATATTATCACACCTTCTCTATTCTAATTTAGCATGTAGCCTTTTTCTTTTTTCTTTTTCCATTGAGAATGAAATGCTTGATTTTATCTTCATATCGCTTATGTAATAATGATGCAGGTCTATGCTGAAGTTGCTTGATGTTCTACTGCAGCTTGATCATCTTAAGAATGCAAAAGCAAGTATACCTAATGATTTTTCATGGTACAAAAGGTACACATGGTCATGCTTTGACTTTTAGAGAACCTAGAGATTGACAGAACTGAGTTGATGATCTAAACCACCAATGACTTTCTCATCATTCAATACCTGAAGTTTATTTCCAGTTTTTAAAGCCGTGTTTAGTTGTACCTATAAGTACACTTGGATTCTACATTACCCTTTATTTGGATCATAAATTATGTCCTTGTTTTTGTGCCTATCAATGCACTGTTTGGATGCATTAGTTTTCAATATACTGCTCAAGTTGCGATGAGTTAATACTCTAGATGAGTGACAATATTTGCTCAACACTGAAGAACTTCAAAAACTTGTACCCTATGGGTTATAGGGGAGTAGAATAACCCTTGCTACTTTCATTGTATTGGATTTATTGTAGATGTCATAATATTACTATTCTTTTGCAACATAATTTGAACATGCTATACTTCCAAATAATAGTTTACCACTTCAAATTACCATTCTATACTACTTACATGTTAGATTTAGATACCTTGATGGTAAATCTTATTTTATTTTAATTTATGAATTTTAGAGTACACCCATGTGTGATTGTTAGTTCATCTCGTAAATGCAACAATTATTGATTTTTTTTCTTAAATTATTATGCAGAACATTTACTCAAGTGAGCTCTCAGTGGCAGGATACTGACACCATGCGCGAAGAGCTGGATGACCTTCAGGTTAATTGTTATTTATTTATTATTATTATGGCTTCTTGTTATTTTTGGAACATAAGATCCCAATCCCCCATTGAATCGTTTGCATGTGTAGGTTTTAACATCTTACTTTGTATCTGTGCATTTTGAAATAGATTTCTTGCTTGCACTTGCAGATTTTTCTGAGCACCAGATGGGCCATCTTACTAAATTTGCATGCTGAGATGTTCCGGACAAATACGTATCCTGCTTTCTGTTTCAATATCACAAATGTTTGCTTATTATAAACAGTCTTTATGAATTCTTTGAGACAATTTTGTTGGACAAAAGATTAAAAATTAATACATTTTGATACGTCTACAACAAAGATTTTGTATCCTGTAACCTGCTGTAGGTGAGACAGAGTGTTATCTACTTTATATCATAGACTGAAGATCCAGTAAAAAAAAGGAGATTAGTATGCCGCTTCTTTTAGGGATATAGGATAGCAAATATGCAGCAACACAAGACTGCATGTGAAATCGCTGTTGAAAGGTTACTTATTTTAACACCATTGACATAGATTGCATGCTTGCAATTGCTCAGTCGACTAACTTGGTGTAAAATTTCAGATGACTATTGAATATGTATGTTTATTTGCACATGTTATTCTGGAACAATTTAATGCTCTAATCTGTGGTTGCTTCACTTTAGTTACCCATTTGGTATTGATTTTCTTAACTAAAACAATAGCGTTGAAGATATTCTACAAGTCCTTATAGTATTTTGTGTGGAGTCATTGGAGTTGGACTTTGCTCTTCTCTTTCCTGAGCGTCATACCCTACTTCGTGTTCTCCCAGTTTTGGTTGTTCTAGCGACCTCATCAGAGAAGGAGAGCGAGTCGCTTTATAAGAGGGTGAAGATAAATCGTCTTCTCAACATTTTTAAGGTTCGATTATCTTGTTATGCTTCATACTTTAACCTGTGGTTATGCTTTATGTCATATTTCTCGCTTTGGACTTACTATTGCTCCTACATACTTCCTGCAGAATGACCCAGTTATTCCGGCATTTCCAGATCTGCATCTTTCTCCTGCTGCGATTTTGAAGGAGTTGTCTTCATATTTTCAAAACTTTTCCAGTCAAACTCGTCTCCTTACTCTTCAGGCTCCTCATGAAATCCCTCCTCGAGAGCTACAAGAATATCCTTTGTTCTAAATGTTTCTTTTTGTGGGAATTTCTTTCTGCAAAGTTTGCTAAGCACATTTCTATTAATTTGCTCGAACAAGTGTGTGATTTCACCTTATCTAAAGTCACTATAATCTACAGAAAGAACATTTCCATGATTTATTCCATGTTATATGTGGCGACGAAAATCAAAGGAAATTTGTGGGAGCATGATAAATAACATAAAAGGAACGAACTAAATTTGCATACAGAAGGCCAGGGCCCAGGGCATGCATGGATTTCCTTAATTAAACCACTTATCAGAGACATTACTTGATTCTAAATCACATGGGAACTATTCGAGCTGAGCATGATGACTTCTCTATACGTTTTGCTTCTGCTATGAATCAGGTGAAATTTAGCATGTAATTTTTTTTCCTGTTACTTCAATACTCATTTCTGGAATAACTGTGAAATTGATACTTTATGAGCTATCATGATCACTGTCCTGATAAATTGTAATCACTGTCAGAACATTGTTTTGATTTTTCCTTTCTACCGAATTCTCTACCTTATAGTTTATGAAATGTATATCTGCAAGTTCCCCAAAGGAGAGAAACTTCAAAATTTTCATTTGCCTCTGCTATAATGACATTTATATTTCTTCGAGTCTCTGTTGTACACATTAACATTGATTTGTTCTTTCAGATGATAACATTAAAGTCATCAGATGGTGTAGATAATGACTGGTCTAGGGATATCAAAGGAAACATGTATGATATTGTTGTTGAAGGCTTCCAGCTTCTCAGCCGCTGGACTGGCAGGATATGGGAACAGTGTGCTTGGAAATTCTCTCGCCCTTGTAAAGAACCACCTGTTTCAGATTCTCAACAAAACTCAACAACATTTTTTGATTATGAAAAGGTCTTCCTCACTTCTCCACGAGCAGTTATCATTTTACTTTTACAAATATTTGTGATTGTTTATATATCATTCCTCTATTTCTGGAATGATTATGGATATTCTTCTTAGAAGCACTTCCATCTATTTTCCTAACTTTATAGATAGCTCAACTACTCAAGGTCAACTCAATACCCCCATGTAAACTGATATTTCAGTTATAAAGAATGAAATATTTCTATTTGCTATTTCTCAGTCTTCCTAGATCTTTCTCTCAATCGATATTTCTCTCCCTCTTTCAATAACCTAAGGGAAAAGATTGATCAACTAGTTTCTAGTGGTGCACACCACCATCTTCCACCATAGCCCCGGGGAGACAAGATTTACAAACATCGTCCTCCTGTTGAGCACCAGTACAAGTTACAACATGCGCAATCACCGCAAAATCCAAGCAACAACATCTCAGCACCAGCTTCTTGCAATCCTGTACCCTCCACTGCTGCCATGCCAGTGATTAATTATGTCATTGTGAACCTAACACTGGAACGTGTTTGAGGCCTCAACAAATTTTGATGAACTTTGGAAGTTCTGTGGATGAAATAATTTTTCTTTAAATTTGATGGTCCCCCAGTAGCATCTTAAATGCTCTGCCATTCTGTTGCTTATAGCTTACTCCATTTTGGTGTAGGCTGGGTATTCAGATCACGCATCTTGAAGCAGCAATTGTTATGTTAGAAATCCTTAAATGCTCCCTCCTCCCCTCCCGGCTTTGTTTGTTGTCTTGTAAAAAAAATTCATCACATCACAACCTGTATTTATTGCTTATCTAGTTATCTATCACTTTTTCCCTTCACTTTTTTTTTGTATTGTCGTGCAGGTAGTACGGTGGAACTATACTGCAGAAGAACGAAGGGCTCTGCTTGAACTGATTGGTTACATAAAGAGCATTGGATTGATGATGCAGCATTGTGATACCTTAGTATCTGAAGCTTTATGGGAAACAATACATATGGAGGTCCAGGATTTTGTTCAGGATAAACTAGATACTATGCTTCGGACAACTTTTAGAAAGAAGAAGGACCTTTCTCGGTAAATTATTATCTTTCTCAACCAACCTTTTATTCACCTGACAGTTGACATTACATATTATCAACAGTTCTAGTAGGCTGAGATGTTTTAATTGTCTGTTTATTTTGGGTGTTGATAGACTCTGAACTGGATATGTATGACATTGAGCTACTAACAATTGAGAATGGATTTGGAAAGATTTTAAGTCTTGCTTTTTTTTCACTGTTATTCTTTCAGGATTCTCTCTGATATGCGAACCCTCTCGGCAGATTGGATGGCTAACTCTAGCAAGGTGGATCCTGAACAGCACTCGCTGCACCAAGATACAGAGGAAATGAGACAAAACACGTTTTACCCAAGACCAGTTGCACCAACTGCCGCACAGGTTTTGTTAATGTTTCCAAATATTCACTGAACTATGATTTATGTTCTTATTAGCCCCTGTACTGCCTGCAAATTTTGTATGCTGACATGTTCAAATGATGGCTATTCTGGAGTTCAAGCTTGTAGGGTCCTAGGTATTGGTGATTTCTGTGAATACTGAATAGTATTATTGTTGTATCGATTTGTGCACTCTATTTTTTTTTTAAAAAAAACAAACTACTGAAAGATGTAATGGCAGCTAGACTTGATTGACTCATTTCAGAATATATGACTTGGTTTTGGAAACTCTCTTTACTTAACTATCAAAATCTATCGATGTACAGCCTTTTCCGCACTCACTAAAAATATAATGAAAACTAGTGCATTTTAGCAGTTAACTGGATTAAGAGTTGTTGAGAATCCAACGAGTATAAGACATAATATTTTTCGTCTAGTCACTTTATCTTGACAATACATTTTTTTACTTTCATCATCCGTATTCTAGTTACTATCCCCAAACTCATTTGGACAAGATGCTTAGTTCTAACTTGAACTAAGCAACCTTGTCTTTTCATTTTTTATCTGTGCTGTAAAAGTGAAGGCTTTGTTGTATTAGTACTTAGTAGAATGTATTGTATTCACTGTACTTCTAATTTAACTTTTACTGTTGTAACAAATGTTTTTACAGATTCATTGTTTGCAATATCTTATCTGCGAGCTTGTATCTGGTGGTAATTTGAGAAAACCTGGAGGACTATTTGGGAATAGTGGATCTGGCATACCTGTGGAAGATCTTAAACAACTAGAGACATTTTTCTACAAGCTCAGTTTTTTCTTACATATTCTGGACTACACAGGTGCCTGCCTCTACCTTTTTTCCTATGTCAAACTTAGAAATGCAATTCACATATGCTTGGAGTTTCCCTTCCTATGTCCTCATATTTACTCTTGGGGGAGTGTCAAACCAACAAGTCATTTCATTAACTCAAGAATTATCAATCGGAATCTCAAGTCTGTACTTACTATTTTTCTTTATCCCTGTTCCATTAGAGAATCCAATTAACTTTTAGTGTTTTTGGGCACATGCAGCCACCATTGGGACGCTAACTGATCTTGGATTTCTTTGGTTCAGAGAATTTTACCTTGAATCTTCTCGTGTTATTCAGGTGAAGCACTGTTGTATTTATTAGAAATGTGTAATGAAATTTTAGATCAGAGAAATTATTAATTAAAATTTGAATGCAATTTTAGGTTCAAATTTTCTGAATTACCTGATGGCAAAATTTATTTCTGACTAGTAAACCTTCTTTTTTGTTGTTCAACCTAAAGAAATTTTTTTCAATTCATATTTGTTCTGTCCTTGGTCCATATCGTTTCAGAGTGCCAAAATGATGCTATGTCAGGCGTCACACTGGGCAGGTAGGGTCTAGTTGGCATGTGACATCAAGCGTCCCTCTCTCCGCTCCCTTCTATAATTGTTCTTGTAAAAAGGTTAATTAGAAATGAGAGTCAAAGTTGTGTTTATTTCTCCTTTTCAGTATAACCTAGGTCGTAACCGAGACAAGAAATGCTTTTTGATAGTCATACAGTCAAAGCTCGATCTTGCTCATCTGGTCATTGCAACTCATCAAGTCTTCAGTCAAAGTTTTTCTTGTTTGTTTCTTTGTGCTGCTTACTTCAAATACATGCTAATAATATATGTCTTGGTGACAGTTTCCAATTGAATGCTCCCTTCCCTGGATGCTGGTGGACTATGTCATTGAATCACAAGATGCTGGTCTTCTTGAAAGTATTTTAATACCATTTGACCTTTACAATGACTCTGCTCAACACGCATTAACTTGTCTGAAACAAAGATTTCTTTATGATGAAATTGAAGCTGAGGTAGGAAATTTCTTTTGTCACACCTACCCTTTCCTAGTCAATTTTAGGTTCTGGACATGCTTCTGATCTTAGTCATAGTTATCTTTTTGAACATGTGCAATTATTTTTAAACAATACCTGTACATTTGGCTATATAGTGTCTAGAACCCAAGTAGTCCATGTTGGGACTATTAGTGGCACTTAAGTGCCACATGGCTAGTCCATTTGCATATAAATCACCAGTTGGGTGAATCCTTTTAAGCTAAGAAAACCAGTTGTTGCCGTGTTGGTTTGGCTTGGAGTACCTGTGGTCATAGATTTTTTTTTTCTTTTTAAAAATGACATTTGTAAACATCTGATCCATTTTACTGTGCGCTGATTTGTAGGTTGATCTTTGTTTTGATCTTCTTGCTCAGAAGCTCAATGAGATCATCTTTACGTATTACAAGAGTTGTGCAGCAAGGTATCAAATTTTTGCCTGTTTTGCCCATTTGTATAAACAGAAATGAGTTGTGCTTGCACCACAAATAGATTCTCTGAATGCCTTTTGTACTGATATTTTCCCTCATATGTAGTACTCTTCTTGATAGCTCATTTACATATGCATGTGACGATGGTGAGAAGTACTTCATCAAACCTTTGCGATTTGATGCAATTTTCAAGTTGAGAAGAGTAATGGTAAAGGCTCAGTTCATATGTTATAGTTTTTCTGTAATTTTTAAGTTAAATACTATTTAGCACATATTTTATCGTGTCATCAAGTTGACCTCTAATTACTAGGAACATCAATATTGTTCTTTATTTTATCGAATCATTACTGAACAATTTCATTCGACATCTTAGGTTTTAGGGAGAACCATTGATCTGAGAAGCCTAATTACTCAGAGAATGAACAAATTGTTCAGAGAGAATATTGATTTTCTACTGGAGCGCTTTGAAAATGGTGATCTATGTGGTGTTGTGGTAAATTTTTTTTTCTATTTTACTTCTGGACCGTAATTTACTTAAAGCAATCTACACACTGACTCTGGTCCTCGTTTTGCATTCCTACATCAGGAACTGCAGCAGCTGTTGGATATTCTGGAGCTTACTCACCAATTAATATCACAATTTCTTGAATTGGATTCTTACTCTCTTATGCTTAGCGAGATGCAAGAGAACCTATCCCTTGTTTCTTATTCAAGCCGCATCTCTTCTCAGGTAAAGAACTTTACCATGTTACTTCCTACTTATGACTTATGATCAGATGCATAATACATAAAAATTGTTTGATTAATGGTTGCTCAATTCTTGGATTGTGCAATTAGTAAGTGATGTATTGCTTGTTGGCAATCAGTTGTGAATGATAAACAACTCTATAACAAAATCCTTCTAGGAATATCATTACCTGTAATCATGTTGCGCTGTGAAATGCATTTTTGTTTTATCCAATTAAAATCTTATACTAATCAGATATGTTTTGGAATCTATCCAGATATGGAGTGAGATGCAGACAGATTTCTTGCCTAGTTTCATCCTATGTAATACCACACAACGATTTGTGCGATCTGTAAAAGGAACTCACTCGTCTCAGAGATCAAGTGTTTCCACTGGGAAGCCTTACTTCTTTTGCGGATCACATGTAAGGGTTTTGTATCAAATTGGCACCTTGCCAGTAGTAGTTTATTTCAACCTGTGAATTTGTCAAGTAATAACAAACTTGCGCTACCATGTGCTCTCATTTTCTCTGTAGGATTTGAACATGGCATACCAGGGTCTTGCTGGGTTGTACCGTGACTTTTTTGGAATCCCTCATATGTTTGCAGTTGTTAAACTTCTTGGTTCCAGATCATTACCTGCTATGATCCGTGCTTTATTGGATCATATATCAAGTAAGGTGAGTGGTTAGAAGCATTGTATTGTATTACACATCTGAAGGCACAGTACCCCAACACCCTAAACACAAATTAATGGATAAAGAAGCTTGATGTCTTGTCATTTGATAGCAAAATTGATGAAGTTATACTGGGTAAATGATCAATACTGAGGAACTAATTATTGTTCTTCCTTTTCAGATTACGGGCATGGTACCAAAAATAACTGCACTGCAAGAAGCATTGCCAAAATCTATTGGGCTTCTTTCATTTGATGGTGGTATAGCAGGTAAACATGTTATGTCTCATTTTGGCTCCTGCTAATGTTTGACTAACCTGCCATCTCTACGACGCTATCATTTTTGTACAATCGACCCCTTTATAGTTTCATTTATTATTACAAGGGAGCTATGTTGGTACAGAAGTTCCAGTTTGTATCATGTACTGTATCCTCCAGAACAGGGCTATCTAAAATTAGCCATTATGCATAGCATGGGTTAGCCAGCACGGCTGTATAGCCAAGTATACTTACACTAAAGTGGTCTCTTATTTTAGTTTTAAAAGTAATTGTATGCTGGTTTCATTGTAGGTTGCCAAAAGATAATTCATGAAATATTGACATGGGAAGCGAAATCAGAAGTGAAGACTGAAGTTCTTCATGACCTTAAGGAAATTGGAAGTGCTTTGTATTGGATGAGCATTATGGATATTGTTTTGGTATAAGCATATGTATACTCATACTATACTTTTCTAGCGAAAGGGCCTTCAGTGTAGTGGTTGGGGCTTCCGAGTAGCACCTCTCAGGTCCCAGGTTCGATCCCGAGAGGGGACAAATTATGATCTGAGTTAAAAAAATCCCCTCGTCTCTCCGTAATCTCAAAGCATGAGTTAAGGCCTGGTCCGGTCACGGGTAACGGTGCTAAGCGCCGGCCCGGCTCTCACAGGGATCACGTGGCCCTCGTGTAAGGGACGGAGAGGGGTTCGGGGGTTTTCTCGGCCTGCGTGAAAAGATCTTCTTCTTAATGCAATGCCTCGGGGTTGGTCTTACCCTCCGTGGGTCGAGTTTTTTTTATACTGTACTTTTCTGATTTTTACCCCTGATCTCAGCCACTTTTCTGCTCTTCTTATACTGCTGTTTGTTTCCCTGTCAGAGACAAATTGACACCACACAGTTCATGCAATCAGCTCCATGGCTAGGACTGGTTCCAGGAAATGATGGCCAAGTGAAGCATGCCTACTCTGATAATACTCCATTTACGACGCTGTTAAGCGCTGCTACCAATGCAGTCGCATCAACTCCTGCGTGCTCAAATCCATCGACGTTCCTTGTCATGTCGAAGCAAGCTGAAGCTGCTAGTGAGTACAGAGATAACTTACTGGGTTTTGTTTTCGAGTGTTATTTACATGTTGACATTAACTTTCAGAAAAAAATGATTATTATTATGGGCTTTTGTCCTCCGGTTTTTAGATTTTGTAGGGAAAATGGCCATCTAACTTTTAATTAAATCAGTTATGCTTAATTTAGGCCTCATTTGATTGTGTTCAGAAAGGATGGGACTCCAGCTTAGCCCCACAGAGACTGAGCTGAAGTCCTCACCATCCTGGCCCATCCATTGGAAACCTTAAAGTGTGCTTATGATTTCCTTTACTGTTTTACTCTATTATCAGTTTGCATAAAACAAACGATTTCAACAGGTCTACTATACAAATCAAATCTCAACTCTGGGAGTGTACTGGAGTATGCTCTTGCTTTCACAAGTGCTGCACTTGATAGGCACTACAGCAAATGGAGCGCGACTCCAAAGACAGGTTTTATCGACATCACCACTTCAAAGGATTTCTATCGCATTTTTAGTGGTCTTCAGTATGTAAGTATACTCCACAAAATTTTGTTCCATTATGTAATGTTAGCTACTTACAGTGTATACCATTCAAGGAAAAGGAGTCCTTGTTATTGTTTGCAATATAGATTAGTTAACTGTTGATATTCTGTGTTTTAGAAGTAGGACCTTGCCATGGTGTTATTCATTCGAATCATATATTTGTTAATTGTTGAAGTTTAGTATTTTAAAAAGTTGGACCTTAAAATCTGATGTATCTATTTGTTAATTGTTGAAGTTTAGTATTTTGAAAAGTTGGACCTTGAAATCTGATGTATCATTGCATTAATATATTTTAACAACCTAAAAATCTAGGTCAATTCTTCCACAATTCCACCTTCTACGGCTGTTTTAGATTGGGAAGTATAATTCTTGCTACTGAAGGCCAAACAATTGGTGGGCAAGCTGGCTGGGTGGGGGCCTGCCAGGATATCTTCAGGATATTTACAGAGTCACCTGGGCCATCCAGATCAACCTTGTTTTCTATTTAGGGCATGAATTGTAGCTTCTAGACTACTTGTGCTTCTTTATCCAGCTACTAGTGAGTGTTAAAATATATGATCGTGATGTGAGTAAACTGTTCCTCTATTCCTCTTTCCAGAGTTACTTAGAAGAGAGTATTAACAATCCTTCAAAGAAGCATGAAATGCTGGGTGATTCTGTGGCATGGGCTGGTTGTACGATCATGTACTTGCTGGGACAGCAGCAGCACTTTGAGCTTTTTGATTTCTCCTACCAATTTCTCAATGTGGCAGAAGTGGAAAGTGCGACAGTTTCACATTATCAATCTTCAGATAGGACCAGAAGTCCAAATTTCTTACAAGTGAGATCATTTCTTATTGTATCTTTTTAGAATTTAATTTTATTCCTAGTGGTGTTCATTCCTTCTACTATGCAGTAGCTATTCAACTTTAATTTTCTTTTTCAGTTTTTTTATAATTTTCTTTTCAGTTTTTTTATTCATGAGATACAGATCCTTTCTGAAAATCCAGTGTGGGTATTAAAAACTCTATTACTAAATCACAAGATGTCAGGGTGAGCGACATATAGCCATGTAGGTGAATTCAACTGCATTCGCAAGATAGGAGAAGTACAAAATGTGCATGGATATTTCTTTTTCATACCTTCCAAATGTTGTTGAGTTTCACTTGAGATTTATGACACTACTCCCTCCATTTTTCTCTTGACATTAAGTCATATTTGTTAGTTCCAATTTGCAGTGATTGAGCTGTCCTAGTGTCAATAAAAAGAAAACATATGTAGTATTAATTTATCTGCTATCCTTTTGTCTCTGGCCTGAAATAGAAATTTTATTACACATTTATTTCATTTTGACTTGGAAATTGATTACTTGGAATATGATATGTGTGAGAAGGGCTATGAGGGCATCCTTGAAGCGATGAGGAAGGCTAGGAGGCTCAATAACCACGTTTTCTCCATGTTGAGGGCACGCTGCCCTCTGGAGGACAAGATCGCGTGTGCTATCAAGCCAAGTGGGGCACCTCTTCACCGAATGAAGTTCTTGAACACTGTTTCGGCATTTGAGACGCTACCACAAAGAGCCACCTAACAAGCTTCCAGATGGATGTGTTCCTCTTTTGTAGGTGATGTCATATATTATGTTGTTGTAAGTTGTCTGTATATTATGTAGTTGCAATTATAAACACTCAACCCAAAGACTTGAATAAATTAATGTACCTATATTATATCCAAATTAGGGTCTGAATTTGTTTTCATGAAAACTCGATCTTGAATTTGCAGTTTTAATTCAAATTTGAGATCTTACCTCAGTGAACCAAACCAACATAGTAGAGGGGCACTTGTTCATGGTCATTTCTATGTGCATATTTCCTCTAGTTTATGTCAAAATGTAGTTAACATTCGAGGACTTTGAGGTTACTTTGTGCATAATTGTTGTTTGCTTCAAAATTTTAGGTAGTTATGACAATAGTTTGCACGTTTAGAGCAAATTTTGCATAAGCGGCAACGATGCTCATTGTCGTAGTGGCATGCGCCAGATAGATCTTAGTCAAGGGTATGTCAAATTCCGTTTGTAATCTCCTTCATGTAACTTTTTTTATAACTAGATGTATATCTTGTTACCGGTGCAATAAAGTTCAGGCAATCTCCAAAGGAATTGCCATAGTTTCCTTAAAATCAAAATTCCCTTCGTGAGGAAGTTCTGGCTCACAAATTGAAAGGTGCAGAGCCATATGCCTGCATGGAAAGGCATATCGATTGGCATATAGCCACGAATCACGGCAGCCTTTTAAGTGCGGATAGCATTACAGATTTCCACTTTCAGCCCTATCTTAGTAAGATGACTCGAGCGAAAATCATGGTCACTGACAAAGTGGAAACCTTCACGTCATGTTTGGTTCAGAGCTTATATTCAGGGTGTATGTTTCCTTTTCTAGACGAGCCCAGCCTATTTTAGGGTGTTGGTTTTGGTATAACCACTTCAGGTCTTTATAACTGCTTCACTCTTCCTTCCAGATGTTCGGGGGTCAGAACACTCAACTGCTTCACTCACTCTTGCCTTGAGAGTTGAGACATATTTGCATGCCAATATTCTTCAATGTATATAAAACCCTGCTCCGGCCAATGGTTTAATCACCCCAAAACACAAAGAAACAAACACCACCGTTGAGCTCCATAAACAAGCAAATTCAACCAACCCATACCCAAAATGTTCAGTCTCCCATCACCAGCCGTTCCTGTCACCATTCTTCTCATCGCCACGCTCCACGTAGCCGCCGTCCATGCACAGATACCCGCTTCGGCAACAACAGGCGCAGCTGTCGCCGCGACAAACCCGCAATCAGGCAGCAGCAGTAGTGGCAGTGGCAGCGGCAGCGGCAGCGGCATGGGTGCCGGCGGCCCGGACGGGCCTCTAGAGCTCTACATGCACGACATCCTCGGCGGCTCGAACCCGACGGCACGGCCCATCACCGGCTTGCTCGGCAACATCTACAACGGCCAGGTCCCCTTCGCGCGGCCCATCGGCTTCAACGCGCCCAGGAACGGCGTGGCGATCCCCAACGCCAACGGCCAGGTCCCCACGATAAACGGCAACAACGGCATCCCGCTGGACACCGGGCTCTCCGGCGCCGGCTTCCTGCAGCCGGGGAAAGGCGGCGCAGGTGCAGCTCGGCCCCGACGGCCTCAGCCTCGGTTTCGGCACCATCACGGTCATCGACGACGTGCTGACGAGCGGGCCCGACCTCGGCGCGCAGCCGCTCGGGCGCGCGCAAGGCGTGTACGTGGCGAGCTCGGCTGACGGGTCGTCGCAGATGATGGCGTTCACGGCCATGATGGAGGGCGGCGAGTACGGAGACACGCTCAACTTGTTCGGGGTGTACAAGGTGGGCACCCAGTTGTGCCGGCTGTCCATCACCGGTGGCACCGGCAAGTTCAAGGGCGCATACGGGTTCGCCGAGGTGCGCCCGCTCATTGCCTCCGGCCAGCACGTCACCGATGGCGCAGAGACGCTGCTGAGGATCACCGTTCATCTCGCTTAAGTAGCAGCCCTGAGCTTCTGGTGGTTTCACGTCCTCGGGTGGTTCTCTGGTTCTTATCGTGCTTGTTCTGTATTTGCCTCTCATGAACAATGGCAGGTAACTGTATATGTGCTTCAGCAGGAAGTATAAATTGTGAAAGCAATGAAACATTATGGTTATCACCCATTTGTACATCTATTTCCAACTTAAATCACCACCACGAGTGATGATGTCTCCTCAAGTTGATCTAGACTCTGCAGGATCAGAGTCATACAGAATTCTATCGTTTATGCAGAGGTGGAAACTGTTAGTTTAAGGCGGAGGACTGGAAAAAATCCAATATAAGATTAAAAAAAAAAAAAGCAACTCGATGGGATGCAACAAGCATAGCAAGCTGGAAGCATGGGGATCCTCTAGGCTCTAGCTGCGTTTCTTTTTCTTTCTCTGCCAAGACACTCACAGCCTGGTGGTAAAGGGCAACCGGTTGGAGAGCACACGCCTAGGTTCGAACCCTGGAGTGTGCCCACCTTTCTAGCTATGGTGTGGTGACCCTTATGTCGACTGCTAGCTGAGATCATGATACATACCATATATAGGAGGACCGCTGAAAATGCCATTTCTTCCTCTTCTTCTTCCTCCATAATGTGATTCATCCACTGCTGCAAAGATGATTCCTCATCCTGCAACACAAGAATGAATTAGAAGCAAGAATTCAGCAAACCCTTGATTAAAAAAAAATATGAGTTCTCATGCCGTCCAAGGCGATTCCTTCTCATGCCGTACTTGCAAAAAAGTTGGACCATGTGGTCCTCAAAATCACACCATATTCGACCTTGAAAATTGTAGAGCGGTGGAGAGAACGAGCACGGGGGCATTTTTGATTTTGGCGGTTCAAAAATCGAACAAGGTTTCTACAATGTGTGATTTCGATTTGGATGAGATGAGAGAGATAGGATGGGATTTGGGGGAAGAGCAAAGCGTACATTCCTGAAATTTTTATTTTATTTTATTTTATGGAAACGGGGAAGAGCATCCCCACCTCATATATTCATTTTCCATTTGAGTATGACACAGCAATTAATCAACATTTGAAAGGCGCCAAGCGCCAGGGTTACAATGTACATCAGCAAGGAGGGGTTGAGGGGAGTTTAATTTAACTTGGCATTGCAACAGAGGCACCATGTATCGATGCAGTGACGGTTGTTGGCTGCGCGCTGCATGTGGTCACGCGGGCGTCGTCGCCCCACAATTTAGATGAAACTACAGTTTCCAAACTGCAGGATCAGTCGCAATTGAAGAGAGTGAGCCAGTGAATACTACTCCCGCGTGATCTCGAGCCAGCTCTCCACGCCTTAACGGGGGCAGGTGGGACACACCCTGCGCGGTTTTTGAACTTTCTACACGTACGCTCCAGTGCCATCATATACTTGTTCTGCAGGTGGCATGTGGGACGAGATGATCAGACTCTCGCGGCGGGTCGGGTCGCATAGATCGGTCGGCGGCGACGCCTCGCGTCCAGCTACCGGTGCTTCACACAAAGGTGTCAATGGACCACGGCAACACAAAGGTGTCAAAGGACCACGGCAACATGGCAACGGATGGACGGATACTTCCCACACGCTGCGCAGGTGATCGGCGGATGACCAGGTGGAAAGAAATTTCGTCAGCCGCGTCGCGTACTCGTGCCACCGTAAAGGCGCAGCCGTGCCGTGCGAACCCACTCCAGATCGTGGCCACGTGGACGCTGCCTCCATCAAACGCTGCCCGTTGCGCAGCTCCGTATGAGTCCGCGATGCCACGGCTCGGCTCAGTCCCCTGTTGTAGCTTGCGCTAGCTCGGCCCTCTGTTTTTCACCATCCGACAGACAAGGCGGATCCTTAGCGGCTTAGCCATGGTCGCCACGGGTCTTGAAGGTTTGAACCTTGGCTCGAAGAGTGATCTTGACGGAATTGCGCTCGAGTGATTTGATGAGACCCTGAGCATCCTCGTGACTGGAGATCGTGACCATCATCGCACCACGTCGTTGTCGGCCTTGTGTGTGCAGACCGTCGCTGCCGGCGATGTTGGAGAAATTGCTGCTCCAGCGGGCGGCGGAGCGAGCTAGGCGGCCTTGAACTGAAGAACTCGTGTGCATCACAGCGTCAGTTCCACGAACTCGTTCACACTTCAGAGTCAGACCCAGCAAATAGGGACTCATCAACTTCTTGTTGATCTCATCGATGTGCTTCAGGACGTCAGTCTCCTCGATCCAATGCATCCATCTCTAAGTCCGAATGTCTGGTCTGGAGCCGAACGCCGGCGCGAGTTGCAACGTACACGAGTCGTGGAATCGCCTTAACCGAACACTACGTCAAACTCATGCGGAGCCGCGTGACTGGCAGCCGTCCGATGTTCGCACAGCTGCGCCTTTACGGTGGCACGAGTACGCGACGCGGCTGACGAGGTCGAAAAGCAGGTCATCAGCATCAAGTTTGAGAAAGGATGACACTGGACAGTCTTCAGCTTCTGCCTCACATTCATGTGGGACATCACGAGGTGGGACTGCATTGTCAGAGAGCACCTAAGTAGCGATGGGGAATCACGAGCGCCGGCGCCGTAGCAGGCAGCAATACCAGCACAAGGTAGAGTTGAGATCGAGTGATAATAGTGTCACTGACCACATGTCGGCGACGACAGTTTATTGATCATCAGCAGCTTGAAGAAATACTGACGTGGCTTGAGGAGATGCCCGTGTCGCTCTCTACGCCTTGTAATATATCAGATCCCTCCATCATCAACCAAGTAATTCCATTGTCGTGGCATCAAGGCAGCATAGACGGGTAGGCGACAGACCCAGGGTCTAGCATCCTCGCGGCAGGCGAGCATGAGGCGATGCAGTGACGGTTGTTGCCTGCGCGCTGCATGTGGCCTTCAAGTCACATGCGGGCGTCGCCCCAAAATTTACTACAGTTTCCAAAATTTCCAAGCTGCAAGATCCCTCCCAATTGAAGAGAGTGAGCCAGTGTGATCAAATAAAAAAAGAGAGAGAGAGTGAGCCAGTGAATATGGTACATCTTGTGATTCCCCGTCGATACTGTAAGCGTGCTCTCTGACAATGTGGTTCCACCGCGTCATGTCCCACGTTAATGTGAGGCAGAAGGTGAAGGCTATCCAGTGTCATTGTTTCTCAAAGCTGATGCTGATGACATGCGTTTCGACCTCGTCAGCCGCGTCGTGGTAGACTCGTGCCACCTGGTCATCCGCCGATCACCTGCGCAGCGTGCGGGAAGTATCCTGATTCCTGACCGTGAGAGCGTCTCCAGCCCAAAGACCTATACATTGTTTTACGAGCCGACTTTTAAATTTTTTAGGTCCAAATTAATATTTCTCTCCAACCCAACTGAGTAAACTGAAACCCTATTCTCTGACCGTGGACCCCACTACCTCTGTCTCCCTCCCCTGCTCGCGTCGCTGCCGCCTCCTGTCCTTTGCTCGAGCCATCGCCGCCTCTCGTCCTCTGCTCAAGACACCGCCACGCTCGTGCCTCCTCTCACTCCCCTACGTGTGTGCTGGTGCCTCTCCCTCTTCTCCCGCCTCCCTCCGACCCTCCCTGCTCGCTCTGCCCTCCTCTCGACCCCTGCTCGTGCCGGCGCCTCCCGTCACAAGCTCGCGTCGCATCGTCCGACACCTCCAATGGCTACGTCATGTCGATGATCGCTGCCATCTTCACCACGGCCACGCTGCTGGTGCAGCGCGTGCTAGAGAGGAAGAAGCCGGCGCCACGGCTCACCCTGCTCTTCGCGTGGTCGCTCGCGCTCTGCACCTGGGCCTGCATCACCGTCTTCTTCCTCGGCTACCTGCTCCGGCATCGAGCACGGGAATAATCTGGAGTGCTCTTCCTCTTGGGCATCTTCGGATTCATCAATAGATTCGACAGACCATAGAAGATGCTTTCGACACCACAAGCTGGCCTGGTATAGATAAACTAACAATAAATTTTGCTTGAATTGCTAGAGCAAGATAAAATATAGTCAACTATAATTGACAGGCATCTTGCGAAAAGAGAAGGTAACTAAGTTGAAGTAGAACTTCACTTCAAAACGTAAGATGTACCTTTGCACCAAGAGTAAGAAATTGTCCCAGATAATCAGTTATATCTATATGTGAGCGTTTCAGAGCAACCTGTAAGACAGACTTGTGTAGCATGAAGTGTGATATACCTGAACAGCCAGTGTCATCCCAAGATACCTACAATGTGGTGAAGGTAACATACCAAAACCCAGTAACAGCAACTAGTCAGAGCATTAACTAGCAAAAATGAATCAGCAACTTCTTTCTTTAAGTGTCAGGACTACCATCACATCTCTTATGTCATAACAAAAGGATGCATATTGAAATGATTAAATTAAAACAATGTTGACGGAAGCAAAAGGATACAATAACACTGTCGAGTACTGGGCGCAGGTCATCAGCAGAATAGCTAAAGGAATGCTCAAGTCGGTTGATAAGGGCAGTTCTATGCTCCAACACCTGTTATAGATCACTGTAAAGTTAGGACATTACTTTTGACTTCGTCATATCATCACGAACTCACGGATAATTGCAGTACCAGAGTAAAATCCAATGTCTGGAAGAAATTAAAATGAACAAGTCAACAAATCGCTGCTAGCATTAGAGTTCCAAAAAAAAAAGAAAATAACACAAAACTCCGTCCTCAGCTTACTGCTCCACGCCTCCACCAGTCCGGCATGCAATTCTAACTCTCCGAGACCAAGGCTAGTTTGGATGGTACTCTCGCTCAGGCAGCCTGACTCAGGCACGCGCGAGAGCCGCAGGCGTAAATCTCAGGTCTTCATCCAAACTAGCCCCAAGTGCGGAGGGTGTGAGCCAAAACTCTTGTCCCGAGCACGGCTGCACGGGAGCAGAGGCGGCGCCCAGCCCGACGAAGATGAGCGGGTGCGCCTATGTTATCACCGCTTTGCTCTCAGAGAACCTTTTGGCCGTGTTCTGATGATGATATCGATCCAGGAGCCGATTTGTTTGGTCGGTGTTCCAGCCATTGCTCCGGACCTCTCAGAACGCACTGGGAGCGGAGATGGCGAGTGGCCTGACTCTGCTGCCCCCACTTGCGGGTTGTATGTGGGGATCACGAAAAACCAAGGTAAGTAGAGCGGAGACACAGGTTACGTAGGCTCGATTATGCTCCATAATTCTCACCCAGCATCCTCTACTGGCGGCGAACGGCGGCGGGAAGCGAATTGGCCGGCGGCCGCGGCGAGGGAGTGGTCGGTGTTCGATTCCCCGACCGGGGGTGGTCGTTACTTCATTTACCGACCACCCCTGGGGTCATAACAGCCGTTGGATCGTAAACATGCGGTCCAATCTGAAGCGGAAACGCCATGTGGGCCAGTATCGCGGCCCAACACAAAAGAAGGCCGGCGAATCGCAAGGACGGTACGGTCCAGCAGGAGGCCCTCTCTCTCTTCTCTCTGCAACTCCGTCGTAACACCTCGACGAAATCCAACAATCCACCACCCTCGCTGGCGAGGCGGCGACAGCATGTCGGCGACGGAGAACAGCCTATTCTTCGCCGCCTCCTCCTTCGACCCGCCCGACATGCCGGAGGACCCAGGCGCCACCGCCTCTCGGTGGCGCTCCCGCTACGTCCTCCTCGACAGAGTGGCGTATATAGCCAACCGCCGGAACGGGACCACCGCCGAAGGCTACGGTCGCACGGGCCAAGCCGTGGAGGTCTCCTTCTGGCTCGCCGACCCGCCGGGCCTCTCCCACCTGTGCGTCCACTGTCCCGGCCTGACCAAAACCGACTTCGCCGAGGAGCCCCTCGTCGTCTGCGCGGAGAAGGACATCGCCGTGCTCCAAGTCTGCTTCACCTTCGGCCCCCGAGATGACCCCTACGACAAGGGGGTCCGCGATTACTTCGTGTACCGGGCCCACCACGAGCACCCGTCGCTCGACCTTATCCACGCCCCGTCTCCGTTTTACGCCTTCCAACCGCAGGAGTTCGGCCTCTTGTCCTACGTCGGCGGCGGCAAAGGACGAGTTCATCATCGCCGTTCTCCGCCCGCTGGTGGTGATCTCCAACGAGTACGAGCTCCACGTCTTCTCGTCCAAGACGCGGACTTGGAGCACCAAGCAGGCGATACTGGATCCAGAGGAGGATAAGACCAGGGACAAGTTCCTGATCCATAGAACTGACAAGGTGATCACTCTCGCCGAGGACACCCTGGGCTTTGTTGATTCCCGGCATGGTATCCTGCTCTGTCGAGTGCACCACGACGAAGGCACTCCAGACCTGTGGCAGGTCAAGTTCCCAGAGACAGAGGAAAACAGAACGAACAGGGAAAATTATTACTGCTCTGTTATCCGCGATGTCAGTTTCAGCAACGGTGTGGTCAAGTTCATCGAAATAGCAGCATGGAAAAGGCAGGTCCTCAGCGAAAGCAGTGTCGTCGCACCCAAGTGCAGTACCTGTGGCACACTACAGCAGGACTCAGACTTGGAGTTGGTCAGCGATGGTTGGAATGCGGTAACATGGAACAGGTCATCGACCACCTCTGATGGTTGGTGGATCAAGGACTATGAGGTCTGCGACGATGACACTACAATCGAGAACCCAAGGCATTTTGACTTGCTGCCTGACTTTAGGGGCGTCGACGAATCTCGAAAATCAACACTCAACAAGAATCTCATAATATCTACAGCCACCCTGAGCATGCTTGATAATTAAGGACGTGTTTCATCTGGTGTGCAAGGCGAGTGACACGGACAAAACTGCATGGATACTCTCGGTCAACATGAGAAACAAAAGTTTGGAAGATGTCGCCCCGTTTTGTGCCGACAGATTCCACATCTTCTGTCCGCCCTACCACCCCTGTGCACTCTCAGAAAATTTCAACATGGCCCCGCGTAACTGTGGAGGTACTTACTTTTTTCGTTTGATTATTAGCATAATCGCATTTCCTTCTCTATGTTGTTAGTGTTACATCATCCTTCTGGAGTATTTCATCATCAACACTTTGACAGTTTGATTGATGGGTTAACCAGCGATGAAAATTGAGTATTTCTTCTTGTGTTCTGATGCATTCATGATACCATCAACACTGTTATGCATTCAGCAGTTACTGAATACTACACATGTTGGTGCTGACACACAGTCAAATCTTTAGGATTAATTAAAGACTGATATCTACTCCTGATGTGTTCCTCCCCGTGCTTTTTTTTTTTTTGAGAGAGAGAGGGTTCCTCCCCATACTTTGGTAGGATACTTGTTAAGAATTTTTTCTTTTGGGAAAATGTTCTAACTATGTTATGCCAATGCATTATAATCGATCCTTGTCGGACATGATGGGGTTATGAGCTGACACACATATTTGAAATCATTGTTGCAGTTGGTTGCTAAAGAAAAAGAAGAGATGCTGAAAATGTTCCGGTTGACACAACAGTAAGTGATTAATTTGTGCCTTCTTTAATTTATTCGATATATGGGTCGCTGCTGCCTAATCCTCCTTTTATTGTTGTGGTAGATCCTTATGAGGTTAGATTCTTATATTACCAGAGACCAGCTAAGGAGCATCTTCTCCATGTTTGGAGATCTTCATGACTTGAACAATGCTGAAACTGCAAACCAGAAATACGCGTCAGTCCAATTTGTTAGCAGGTTTTTAAATCTTAAGCCCTTCACCTGTTAATTTGTATTATGTCTCAAATTCTCAATATCTTTCTTCTCACAGTATCGATGTACTTCAGGTATTGTGCTGAGAATGTCATGCGTATGTTAAATGGTGCTGAAGGTGGTGAGATGAAGTTT
This sequence comes from Eleusine coracana subsp. coracana, assembly GCA_032690845.1. Lineage (NCBI taxonomy): Eukaryota > Viridiplantae > Streptophyta > Magnoliopsida > Poales > Poaceae > Eleusine > Eleusine coracana. The sequence continues at coordinate 62,045,664 of CM064422.1, read as the reverse complement.
AATTTATCCTGGGGAAGTAACAATCCAAACAAACAAGTAAGAATTCCCTCCACATGATGATAACATGAATGCCATTTTATGACGATAGTGCACCGCAGACAGATTAACTCAGAGTTGTATTTCCAGCCATCCCTGCCGAACGTCAACAAAAATGGGCCAAACAGCTAACCTCAGTAGCCAGAGAGTCCACCTACAGCGCAAGGTTCGGATGGGATATTCTCAAGCTATGGTTGCAGGCTTGCAGCCCAGTTCAACTGAACCGGCCACTCCAGCAGTAGAACATCACTGGCACTGGCAGCACCTCGCTCTTTGAATATCAGGTATCAAGCTTTAGGAAACAATGCAAATTCCTCGCGAAACCTTGCTTATGAAGCCTTTTCGTGGGGAATATTTAGCGTAAATAGATGCATGATGCATTGATCTTGAAGACTTTGTCTGTAATGTATATGACGCTTCGTACAAATATTAACTTTGTGTAAAAGAAGTAGTGCGTTGTTGCTCACTCATTTACTAGATCTGGAGAGAATACTTCCGTGCGGCGGTAGGAATTAAGTTCTCTCGCCGCACCTCTCCAAAAGCCGGCAGCGAGGGGTGGTCGTCATTTGATTTCCCGACCGGGGTGGTCGTTATTTGATTTACCGACCGTTGGATCGAGAACAAGCAGTTGGGTGTTGCTGTGTTGGGTCTAAGCCGGCGCATGCGTGTAGGCCGTTGGAGGCCCATCTCCTCAGCCCACTTGTTACTAAGGCCCATATGGAATAACGAGAGTCGAGAGTGCCCGCGAATCGCGACGACGGGAACGGCACCGTCGACGAGGTACGCTTCTGTGCAACTTCGGTGGCCTCCTAGACTTGGCCGGCTCCTTCTTTCTCCGTCGACCGTCGCCCGCCTCAACACAGTTAATGTCCTGCGGACGCATTGTTCAGACCAGTCTTCTCGGCTGTCAGGCGAGCTGCTGTGCCTCTCTTGTTAGTATCAGTCTAGATGATTTTGCAACATGACCAATTGACAGGTCCATGTTTATAGGCTTTGCCACAGTCAAATGAGCTAGGCTTTGCCACTAGCTGCCGCTAGATACATATCTCGGACCGGATTAAATAAAAGGATGAACTCTGAAAACAAGTCTAGACCAGGGACAAACCTTCTTCTAACTTGGGTAGAAAACCAAAATTTAGTTTTAGAAAACTCTGAAGACAATTCAGATGTTGTGTAATAATAAATGACAGTAAAGATCGTGATATTTATTCTCAAGATCGTGAAGGATTGACTATTCCCCTTTTTAACAAAAAAAAAAGATTGACTCTTCTTTTCAGAAGGTCAAATAGCGGTGAACCATTAGTTCCTCTTCATTCAAAAATTGTGTTCACTTTACAAACAACAGTATGATTACAGTACAGAATATCAGATCTCGTCGGACAAACTAGCGATCTGAGAAACCGTCTCCTCTAGGCGAGACAAGTGTGCAGCAAACTGATCCTTCAGCACTGCAAACTCTGCCTCATCAAAGGCGGTTCGCATGACCTTGAGACCATTCTGCAGTAACACCATCCCTTCGCAGATTCCATCTGGCATCTTCCTCTTCTTTGTGCCGACATCCGTAGTGATTACTGCTTTCTCAGGCTCTACTACTGGAATTTCAGAGTATGCTTCGACCAGTTTCTTCAGTGCCCTCCCCTCTGAAACTAGAAAACAGATTTGTTCCTCAGCAGACCATCTGTCAGTGTGCAAGGCAACCTCCTTCTGAAGATAAGCTCTCAACTCCAGCATGAATCCATTTTCATCGATACTTGTCCCTGTGCTTGCGTTATATGAAAGGGCAGCATCTCCGGGAACAAATTTCCAGAGCTGTGTAAAAGATGTGCGGGCGGCAAAGTACCCAAAAGAATCCATTGCAAGGTGAATGAGTGGCCAATGCCGTTCCTTCAGCAAGGAATGGTACAGATCCCACATTGCTGAACAGAGTGCATTGGCATCATCTTCAGTAACATTCAAGTGACCAAGAATTGCCATAAAAGAGGCCATAGATGGTTTGCACTGAGACAGCACTGCATTTTGATTGTCAGAAGTGGACAAAAATAGAGTGTGCAACTCCAAAGTTAACTTCTCCAGTTCATTTAACGCACATAGATGTCTCGTGTTTGAGATAATATCCAACATGGAGCTAATATTCTTGGCGAGGTGGTACTTAGTGTTATCGGATGCAGTTCCATACATATTTATGAGAGAGATGGTGAACTTAAACATAGTGGTAATGCTCTTTTCATCTATGATACAATCAGCCTTTATTTCACTGCATATAAAAAAAAAGTAAGTGTAAAAGACAACCATCTAGCATAAGACTGAATAAATACAGCAAGTACAAGACAACTGGCTGGCTTACCAACGCTGCAATGCAGAGGCTACAGCATGTACAGGAAGTCCTGCTACACCCCAACTGGAAGTTGGCAAACTGATTACCCGATGGTTCTTGGAGTAGCCCTCAAGATGGCCAGCAAAACAAGTACGCATTTTCTTCACAGCAAGCTCTTTTATACCATCAGATAATGAACTGAAAGGAAATCCTTCCATCAAGAGTCCTAAGTGCAAGATCGATGACTTGGAAGAGCTCCCGTCATTCAGCAAACAAGTATATATTTGATCAACGGTTGCAGAAGATGCATAGCTCAAGATGATACAGATTGCATGTGCAACCTTCCGGAAAGCACTGAGGGGTGTAAGAACATTTTCTGGTGAGGCCACACTCTTTAAAAGAAGCAGTAGTTGATTAATCAGATAATTTGATGTTTCAGGATCAGCATAACGCACAAAGAAACACCATAGCTCTGTAATAATTTCCAAGCAAAGGAAATGGGGATGGAAAAGGTTTTCAAGCAAGAAAAATTCCAACTCGTTCCAAGCAACACTTGAAGCAGAAGCACTAATCATAAAAGTCTTGAAGGCTTGTATGAGAGAAGTATACACAGGTTGCCACACAACTGCTGGAGAATGGTCCGCACCATAGAAGGCAGGCATTTGACAGCCGAGTATATATGAGTAGATATCTTCTGATATTAAGATATTAAGAAGAGCTTGCAGCTTTTTAGATAATTCAGTTACCACTTCTTCTCTCAACCATGAGGAACTATTGAGAAAGTGCAAAAACACAATTATCTCAGCAGGTAGAAGTGATCTGTTTCTATGGTCAACATCAGACACTGTAGGAAAAATGCAATCCAATGAAGCCAAAATAATATTTGTCTGATCAGCTTGTTCCATGTGGGCTGGATTATTAGCTTCTTCATTTTCTAAAAAATAATGTACAAGCTGGCATTTGGACTCTGGGGTTACTTCAGGTGACTTCATAAGTGTATCTAGTAAAAGAAAGGACGTAGGCTCCAATAATTCAACAAGTGCCTCATTTGCTGCTTTCAACCGTGGCTCTTTGCTGAATAAAATGCTTGAGGATGTGATCATCAGTGCACACCTGATTATGTTTTTGTATATACTCATCGCTTCAGATGGATATACAGAGCAAATCCGTACAGCATTTATTAAGAAAAACTTGATTGGTAGAAATGCCCTTCTAGCTTCAGAGGTACCAGGGGTTTCTAGTGACGGTGTGCACCATGTCTCAGCTGCAACTCTCAGAGATTCTATGGACAAGGAGACAAGGGTTAAGATGATATCCCCAATACTTATTTTTTCTTCTATCATTCCTTTACCAATCTGCAGTAAGGAAACAGCGCCCTTCCATGATGCATTTAGTAAAGTCACCTGGCTTCCACCGCTGGATGCTGCATGGATTCCCATTTTACACAAATTTTGAATAACTGACGTTGTAATCCTTGTCACATCACTAGTAATATCTGCCTTGATATGTTCCACAGCCACTCCTTCAAGGATATTCACTCTGCAGTTGTTTGCTTTTGCAGCCTCAAAGTATGCCTTGCTCAGTTTAATGGTTTCATCAATAAAAACAGGTACAGACCTAGCAATTTCTGGCACAGCTACATGAAATTTCTGTGACCAGATAAATAGATATCCATTAGAAAGAAATATATAATATGACACAATTTCTGCAAGATTAACATTTCAAGAGTTTGAAAAGAACGCTGGCATCTCTTATTGATATGATCAGTTTTAAAATAAAAAACCAAGTTCATGATATATTTCCAAAACTTTGTGAAACGTCCCATTTAAAGTAGCTAAAAGCCTAAAAAATGTGAATGATTTAAATATGGGCATCATATGGAAACTGGCGACTAACAAATACATATATGGTATGGGGGTAACTAGACATGGGAGTAGAAAGTATTTCCCCTATATTATATATGAACGAATATATATATATATATATGCCATGCTGCTGAAGGAGCTAAGCAGGAAAAGAGTTATAACCAATCCTTATCAGTAACTTTCTCGAATATGAAACAAATGCAAAGCTCTTGGCCTTGCGAGTTAAACAAGCAGATCTACCACAGAATGATGTAAAAGTTTACCTTGTCAATTATTGAACTTTCCATCAGAGATAAAATATCTGAAATAAAATCTCCAATAGTACAAACCATATCGACAGTAATGCATTTCGCCGCAGAGGGAAGGAGCTTGATTGTGATATTTAAGGTCAGTGAAACTATCTGGAGTTATGAAGTTGAACTTCTATAAGATTTCTCTTGAAAGAATCACTACCAGAAATGGATATAGGATATAATGACAAGCCAGATGCAGTAACATGAAATATAAATTCAATCAAAACAAACAAGTTAATGGAAATATGCAAATATATGTTACTATACTACTGCTATGCTATTTGCTTATGAATGAAACTTCTGCCAAAAACGAATATTTCTGCAGTTCTGCAATTTGTTCTGTTATAATAACTATATTCATGCCATAAAACAGTTTTATGTCAATAGTTTATGCAATATCTACTGTGTAAGTCACAAGTAATAGCTACAAAGAACTTGGCACATGCTGACTGCAAGGTTATCTACCACCTCTGTACTTACAATAAAATGTCCGCGGGGATAAAGTGAAATCACTAACAGGACAAGAACAATGGTATAATTGGCTCGTTGGATCTTTGGTCTGCTTTACAGTTTACATTATAGGCTTACTAAACAATTTATCAAATCCAAAGGCATAGTTCTGGTGAACCTCTGGGAGTAATCTGGAGTGCTCTTCCTCTTGGGCATCTTCAGATTCATCAATAGATTCAACAGACCACAGAAGATGCTTTCGACACCACAAGCTGGCCTGGTATAGATAAACTAGCAATAAATTTTGCTTGAATTGCTAGAGCAAGATAAAAGATAGCCAACTATAATTGACAGACACCTTCCCAAGAGAGAAGGTAACTAAGTTGAAGTCAGAACTTCACTTCAAAACATAAGATGTACCTTTGCACCAAGAGTAAGAAATTGTCCCAGACAATCAGTTGTATCTATATGTGAGCATTTCAGAGCAACCTGCAAGATAGACTTGTGTAGCATGCAGTGTGATATGCCTGAACAGCCAGAGTCATCCCAAGATACCTAAAATGTGGTGAAGGTAACATACCAAAACCCAATAGCAACAACTAGTCAGAGCATTCACTACCAAAAAATGAATCAGCAACTTCTTTCTTTAAGTGTCAGGACTACCATCACATCTCTTATGTCATAACAGAAGGATGCATATTGAAATGATTAAATTAAAACAATGTTGACGGAAGCAAAAGGATACAATAACACTGTCGAGTACTGGGCGCAGGTCATCCGCAGAATAGCTAAAGGAATGCTCAAGTTGGTTGATAAGGGAAGTTCTATGCTCCAACACCTGTTATAGATCAGTGTAAAGTCAGCACATTACATTTGACTTCGTCATATGATCACGAACTCACGTATAATTGCAGTAGCTGGGTAAAATCCAATGTCTGGAAGAAATTAAAATGAACAGGTCAACAAATCGCTGCTAGCATCAGAATTCCAAAAGGAAAATAAAATAACACAAAACTTCAAAGCCAACCGGGAGCTTACCAATGAGCATGGGGAACACTAAATCCCAACCCCACAGCACCGTTTATTAACATCTGCCATCTAGTAACTAGCAACCTGACCTAACCATCATACAAACACGCACATCCAATCAGACCGGAGCTGCCAAATACACGGAGCCCCGAACCAAATCAAACCCTAGGGAAAGGGGAACGGTCGAGGCGTCGAGCACAACGGAGGAATCAAACGGAACGGCGAAATCGACGAACCGTGCGGAGATGATGGATGATGTATGTACCTCGGAGGATTTGATCGCTTCTAGGACGGACTCCAGCTTCCCATCCAGTCCCTCCGCGCCGCCGCCGCCGTCGACCTCCATTCCACTCATTCTGGCTGTCGGGTGGCGCGTGCTATCTCGCCGTTTCCCGCCTCTTCTTTCCGGCGGCGCGGGCCGTTCTGACGCAGTCCCACTGCGCTCCAATACTTGGGCCGTTCTCTGGTTGGGCTTGTTGTGGCAGTCAGGCGGACAGGGCCGTCGGCGGTCCAGCCCGTTGGGCACTTGGGCACATCCACGTGTCGTTGTTTGGAAGGGCGACTAGACCTGATAGGAGATTTTTGGTATTATAGTCACCAAACCCATGGGTTTCTGCAGAATGATCATGAAACTATGGGCTTCTTTAAAATGGCCACAAAACCGTTACCTCTTCCTCTTCGATAAAATGGTCTCGAGCAATTTTTTTTGACAAAAATACCCTCAACTTTCTTCTTACTCTCTCCCTCTCTCTCTCTTCTCTCTCTTCTCCTCTCTCCCGAACGGCACCGCTTGCCAACAGCGGCGCATAGGAGGTGGATCGGCCGGCAGGGGCGACGCAGCCGACGATGGCGGGCGGGCACGACACGTGGGGAGGCGGAGCAGCCGGCCCGCGGTGGACACGGCGCGCGGGAAGGCGAGCGCCCCACGGGGGAGGGGGAGGCGGCGCGGCCGGCGGTGACGGGCGGGCGCGGCGCATGGGGGAGGCGGAGCGGCCGACCCGCGGTGGATGCGGCGTGTGAGGGAGGCTGCGCAGCCGGCGGCGGCGGGCAGGGGCAGCGCAGCATCCCGCGGGGGAGGTGGCGGGCAGGGGCCGTGCGACCGACGGTAGTGGGCAGGGGCGGCGCAGTTGTCAGCAATGGCGCGTTCGGGAGAGAGGAGGAGAGAGAGAGGAGAGAGAAAGAAGAAAGTTGAGGGTATTTTTATCCAGAAATTTGCTCAGCCATTTTATCGGAGAGTCTATTGTTTCGTGGCCATTTTACAGAAGCCCACGGGTTTTATGGCTATAATACTAAAAATCTTGTTGGATAGGCGACCAGTTTCGCAAATTTGAAAAATAGTTCATTATTAATATTAAATAATTGAATTTTTATTACAAAAAACAAATCCAGCCTAAAAGCTCAACATCGTGGGAAATTAGAATTGGCCAATAGTCAACAGTTATATAAACAAAAAAAATATGTGCTTTCTTTTTTTTTCCAAATCAATGAGATTGCATCAATCTAAAAATTAGAGGGGGAGGAAACCAACACACCCGTCCTTTCTTTTAGTGAGCATTGTGCATAGTACACCTTTATGCATGTCCTTCCTTCTATTGTGCAGGTCAAAAAAAAATTGGTTTGACGATATCAAATTGTTTTTGTTTCCTACTCTCTCCAAATTTAAATTATTGATGTAGTTGATTTTATTAGTTACGTTTGACCATTTATTTATTTAAAATTTTTAAAAATTATCAAATTTGTTGTTACGATTTGTTTTATCATTGAAAGATATTTTAGCCTACTTCATAATTTTTGATATATAAATAAATATTTTAAATAAGATGAATAGTCAAATGTAGCTAAAAAGAGTCAAGTTAACAATTAAAATCCGGAGAGAGTATTATTTCTTGAATGAGTGTATAGGGCAAAATGTTTCTGTTATCTGGTAACTACAGGTAGTACTATGTCTCCTTCGCAAAAAAAAAAAAAGAGGTAGTACTATGTCATTCATACTTTGACTAGTAACTGCATCCGAGTCTTGGGACGAATTAATCCGAGACGACACCCTTTCCCACGCTCTAGTGCTTGATGTTGCGTGATTAGTAAGTTGTTATCAGTATATACATAGATAGCAGTGCTCACCATGAGTCCATGACACGCACTTTGTTTACGGAAACGATCGTGTGAGCCCCGTGGAGGATTAAGATCGTAGGAGATAGCAGCTGTGAAAATATGTGCTACTAACGTATTCTTGTTAACATATTTAGCATTGTTGTTAAGCAAGCTCATGCTGTTCCTTGGGTGTTCCTGCATCATCGTCCGATGCTGAAATCGCGTGTGACTGATATGGGATTTGCATGTGGTGAAGAGTTCCATTGTGCTATTGTACTAGTCAATGTCCATACGCAGTAGTACTACTAGATACTAGTGTTTGGAGATCTCCACTGACCAATTGCAATATCAGAAGAGTTACCTAATGCCAACATAAACAACTGTAGAAATGAAAAAAAAATGCCGATCTTGTAGGTGTAGGGTGCTACAGCGTCAACGCTGTGCTGAAGCGCGGGCTCTAAACTGAATCAGAAGATTATTAGTTTTAGTGAGTTAGCTTTGGTGTTCGCAACAAAGCTCTAGAACAGTGTGAGCGCAGCTCGTGGCGTGTAACTTCATCACTCCTCGGCAGCCTCTCTGCACACAGATCGCAGCCTCCGTACGCATTACTCCTCTCAGAAAAATCTTTTTTGTCCAGCGCTATATATGCTGTGCATTGTACCAGCTACACTCCAGCATGCAATTTAGAGTGGCGAAGTCGATCGCACAGGTGGTGAGTGCGGCTGATACCCATTTTTTCTACCGTGTACCAGTATATATCTATTTGTGTGCAGCGTACTTCATCTGCACAATAAGCTTCTTTTTTCTCTTTTGTTTGGTCTACAGATTCGCTTCCTGTAGGGAGTAGTAAAACCTTTCTGATGTTCTTCTCATGGTTCTTGATTCACCAGCTGATCAAATCCCCATCGAAAGCAGGCGGCGGTGCACGGGCCCGCCGGGCCGTCGGTGTGAAGGGAAGAATAATGGAGAAGGCGGCGGCCAACGCGTTGCCGCCGCTGCGGTTCCTGGCCGTCCTCGCCGTGATAGCGTGGACCTTCTTCCTCTACTTCCACTTCTCCATGCTGAGCGGCACGACGGTGGAGGTGAGCCACGGGGGGGAAGATGACGGCAGCGCCGACGACGACCCGTGCCGGGGGCGGTACATCTACGTGCACGACCTTCCGCCGCGCTTCAACGCCGACATCATCCGCGACTGCCGCAAGATCAACGACCACTGGGGCGGCATGTGCGAGTTCGTGAGCAACGCCGGTCTGGGCCGCCCGCTCGCCGACCGCACGGAGGGCGTGCTCACGGAGCAGGCCGGGTGGTACAACACCCACCAGTTCGCGCTGGACTACATCTTCCACAACCGGATGAAGCGGTACGAGTGCCTGACCAACCATTCCGCGGTCGCCGCCGCCGTGTTCGTCCCCTTCTACGCCGGCTTCGACTTCGTGCGCTACCACTGGGGCTACGACAACCACACCCGGGACGCCGCGTCGGTGGACCTGGTGGAGTGGCTCACGGCGCGGCCCGAGTGGCGGCGCATGGGCGGGCGCGACCACTTCCTCGTCGCGGGCCGAACAGGGTGGGACTTCCGGCGGAGCAACAACCTCAACCCGGAGTGGGGCACCGACCTCCTGGCCATGCCGGGCGGGCGGAACATGACCGTGCTGGTGATGGAGTCCACGCTGCTGCACGGCGGCGACTACCCGGTGCCGTACCCGACCTACTTCCACCCGAAGACGGACGCCGACGTGGTGCGGTGGCAGGGCCGCGTGCGCGGCGCGAACCGGACGTGGCTCATGGCCTTCATCGGCGCGCCGCGCCCGGACGTGCCCATGAACATCCGGGTCCGGGACCACGTCATCGCGCAGTGCAAGGCGTCGGCGGCGTGCACGCTGCTGGGGTGCCCGCGCAACCTCGGCAGCACGCAGTGCCACACCCCGCTCAACATCATGCGCCTGTTCCAGAAGACGGTGTTCTGCCTGCAGCCGCCCGGGGACTCGTGCACGCGCCGATCCGTGTTCGACTCCATGGTGGCCGGGTGCATCCCGGTGTTCTTCCACCCCGGGTCCGCGTACAAGCAGTACCGGTGGCATTTCCCCGAGGACCACCTCAGGTACTCGGTGTTCATCCCAGACGGGGACGTGCGGCAGCACAACGTGAGCATCGAGGACGTGCTCCGGGCGATCCCGCAGGCCACGGTGGAGAGGATGAGGGAGCAGGTGATCAGGCTCATCCCCAGGCTGCTGTACGCGGATCCCAGGGCGGCCAAGCTGGAGACTCTCAAGGACGCGTTCGACGTCGCGGTCGAGGGAATTCTCGGAAGGGTGGCGCGGATCAGGAACGGAGAGGAGGTCAACAGTGGAGGCCCGGTCGACGAGGACCTTCCGTACCTGTTCGCGTCGACGGACTCCAAGTTCCGGCCGCGACAGTGGAAGCAGCGTGTAGCTGCTACGCCCCCTGTCGTGCGCAAAAAGAAGAAAATTGCGGTGCAGACATAGTCGAATCATCGGTTCACAAAAAAAAAATAGAGAATGGTTTAGCCGATATACTTACTCATATTAGTTTCTCTAGCGTCTCTCGCTTGTTCTACACGTAATCTGACTTAAATTCGTTTGCACTATTGGCGCCTGCACAGTCGTCCTCGTAGCAGTGACTGTAAATTTTGATCTGCCGTTGTGCATATTCACTTTTAAATGTTTTATTTACTGTGTCCAGCAGAGTTTTCACTCAAAAATGTACATTTTCAGAAGCTCGGAATTTGCAGTGGTTGGATCAACGTTTCGGGCCTATGGAATCTCTCTCAGGAGAACACTCCACTACGCATGTAATCTAATCACTGCCAAGATCTCAACAGTGCGGGCGGCTTCAGAATCGTGGTGCGTGGCTTCACTCCATTCCCTCGCTTCGGCATCACGCAGCCGGCGCCCCGCGCGCCGGTGAGATCCCGGCGCCCCTGCTGATCTCGGTCGTCCCCCACATGACTGGTCCGTGCGGTTGCTAGTTGCGAAGGGCGTCTCGCGCCGCGAAGACCGAGGAGGTTGATTAATGCCCAGCCATTAATTACCATTAATTGGTCCAAGATCCGCTAAATGAAAGTTTTTTTAGCCGGCGTCAACTCCTCAAGCGACGAGACTGTCTGCAACCCGCATGTGGCGTTCCCGTTCGAAGCTGGTCGATCAACCCAACGCGGCTTCGACGCGCGCATCTTGTCTGGTCAAATTCTCCACGTCGTACATCGTTCCTGAAGCAGCCCACGTCTAGTCGGCAGACAATATAGAAGACGATTTTTTTTTTCTGTTTTGATTGATGATCGGGGGATCCAATGGTTCGTAGCAAGTGCAGTCTTCGATTCCTGAGGCACACGCGCATTCGATTTTGGCAACTGGAATCTCTGAGCGCAATTACTAAGTCAGCTCCGGTTTTGTTTAGTCGAAGCTTAGCCCACCACGTAGTATCACTTTCCATTGCCATTTCGGCCTTCCCGGCCGCATGCTTCCACTTCACTGTAAAGTGTGAAAGTCACGACGGCACGGCGCCGTGCTGCCATGGAGAGGCCAGGCGTCCACAGCGGCAAGCGGTGGCTGCCCCGTCTCCTCTTCATCATCGCCCTGTCCGCCACGCCCTGGCTCCTCGTCGTCTACTGCCATCTCTTGGTGTTCCACGGCGCGCCGGTCAGCGCACCGGTCACCATCGCCGGCACCGATGGCCAGGAGGCGCAGCGTTTCCTCCTCCAACAAGAGCAGCAGCTGAGCCAGCTGCCTTCCGCCAGCGGCGGAACTACGCTCCCGGCAACAGAGGAGGAGCATCACCCACAAAAGGATGGTGAAGACGCCGACGCGTGCCTGGGACGGTACGTGTACATCCACGACCTTCCTCCGCGGTTCAACGCCGACATCCTGGCGCAGTGCCGCGTGTGGTACCCGTGGATCAACATGTGCGTGTACCTGGCGAACGCCGGTCTGGGCCAGCCGGTGAACAACTCGGACGGCGTGTTCGCGGACCGGGGCTGGTACGCCACGGACCACTTCGGGCTGGACCTCATCTTCCACCTCCGCGTGAAGCAGTACGACTGCCTCACCAACGACTCCTCCCGCGCCGCCGCGCTCTTCGTCCCCTTCTACGCCGGCTTCGACGTCGTGCAGCACCTGTGGGGCCACAACGCGTCCACCAAGGACGCCCTGTCGCTCGACCTCGCCGACTGGCTCACGCGCCGCCCCGAGTGGCGCGCCATGGCCGGCCGCGACCACTTCGTGCTGTCGGGGAGGACGGCGTACGACCACCAGCGAGAGTCCGACAGCGACTCGGAGTGGGGGAACAAGTTCCTCCGCCTCCCCGCCGTGCAGAACATGACGGTGCTGGTGATGGAGAAGACCCCGTGGCTGGACTACCCGTCCCCGATCCCCTACACCACCTACTTCCACCCGGCCAGGGACGCCGAGATCTTCGACTGGCAGCGGCGGATGCGGGCCACGAAGCGCGACTGGCTCTTCACCTTCGCCGGCGGCGAGCGGCCCGACGACCCGACCTCCATCCGGAACCACCTCATCAGGCAGTGCAACGCGTCCGCCAGATTCTGCAAGCTGGTCCAGTGCAAGAAAGGGTCCAGGCAGTGCCTCAACCCGAGCACGTTCTTCGGCGTGTTCCAGCGCACGCGCTTCTGCCTGCAACCCGCCGGGGACACGTACACGCGCCGGTCCGCGTTCGACGCCATCCTCGCCGGCTGCGTGCCCGTCTTCTTCCACTCGCTCTCCGCGTACGACCAGTACAAGTGGCACCTGCCCGAGGACCACCACACGTACTCGGTGCTCATCCCTGAGGAGAAGGTGCGCGCCGGAAACGTCAGCGTCGAGGAGACGCTACGCAGGATCCCGCTGGACGTGGCGGAGAGGATGACGCAGACTGCCATCGGGCTCATACCCAGGCTCGTGTACGCGGACCCGAGGTCCAAGCTGGAGACGGTCAAGGACGCCGTCGACGTCACATTGCGGGCGATCATCGATAAGGTCAACAAGCTGAAGAAGGCGGAAGAGACGAGAGGAGAGCAACGGCATCATCTGCAGGTGCAGACGACCACCGGCGACGGAGGTGTTCATCAGCAAAGTTATTAGCACGGATAATTAGGAAGATACTATACTTCTACAAGAAGCCAATAGCATTGCAACACAGTCTGAGAAAAGAAGTAGGGAGTCTGTTAAGCGTGCAAAATGTAATGCTAGTCTCTGGTAGGAATTAGCATTCAGCATTACACATTTGATTCGATCGAAACACATTTCAAGCTTGGATCCTGTGTGTTCTATATGATGATATTACGTAGTTCTCATACCTTTTTGCTCAATTATCTTGAAGTTGAATATGGATGAGAGTTACGTACCATTTCATTAAGGAGAAAAGGGTCAATGACCCTACACATCGCAAACCGTACGACATGGTTGCTAGGTAGCCTTACAATTGAGAAGAACAAGAAAATCAGTAGACTATCTTACTACCAGGTGATTATCTCCTAAGCCTACTCTCACACTAGCAAACAACTCGGTGCTTCACACGAGCAGCCACCCAAGCTTTTTGCCTCCTGGAGAATGTCTTCACCAATGTGCTAAGTTTGAATTGTTGTCTGATTAAGACCAGTGAAGAACATGAAGACGGAATCAATATTACATAATCTTTTTTTTCCCGAGCACTACATGTTGTTTGCCAACCTATGATGATATCTTGTTGTTGTGCAGTGGACCTGTGAGATACTTGCTTTATGGTTATCCTCATACAAGGCTAAAGTCGGTGGCCGACCGGATACTTCATCAACAAGGAAGCCGACCGACTCGGCTTGAAGTGCAAAACAAGAAAGATTAGACTTGCTATATAGAACCATTGTAGAGTACGACTAGGGTACGACTAGGACTCTGCTTGTACCCCCCTGCCGACCGGATATATAAGGCGGTAGGGTACCCCCCATGGAGGGGGGGAGAGGGTTAGAGGCAATTTAGGCTTAACATCTCATGATAATCAATACAATATAGAACATAGGATGTAAGGTTTTTACTCTCATTGAGAGAGCCCGAACCTGTATAATTCGGCGTCTTGTGTAACTATCGTAGTTCTTGGTCTCGACGTTGCCCTATATATTTACTGCTGGTCTTGAGCATCGACAGTTGGCGTGCCAGGAAGTGGACAAGGCTCATCGGGATTCTCCGTCGACTACAATGGCCGAACTTCCCATCATCCAATACTCTCCGGACTTTAAGATCTCCTTTGGATCGCTCGACTTCACGGTCGGCGACAATGGAGCCCTAGGTCTGAACAACTACAGATCAGACTCGACCGCAGCCAGCCCCATGGCGATCACCGAGTCCGTCTGACATTATCTCTACATTGATCCCACTCGGATCCGAGCAGGAAGACTCCGCCTTCAGATACGACTCGACGTCAGATCGATCTTTTGATGAGAACACGGTCGGATCGACCTACTCGTATCCCCATACAGTCAACATGGTGGATATAGTAGATCCTACTGCTGGAAACCAGGATGAGGATCCAGATGCCAAAGAAGAAGGGAATCCAGCCGGTGATCTCCAAAACCAGCCGGTCAAAGGAGGCCGACAGGATCATAACCCGCCAGCTGATGAATTATCGGTCGGTCACCGCCGTCGACGAAGAGGGTCATGCGGATCGCGTAACGCACGCCGACTGGATCTTGGCCCTGACCTTGAAGTGGATGGTGTTAAGGTCTACCACACTTCACACAACAACATCACCGGGGCCAAGACATTGCTTGGCACCTTAATGGTTGATGCCCACTATCAAACTCCTGCTATGCAGAAGGCGGTGGCTATGCTCAAAGCCGCGGCAGCACAAGATGCTGCAAAGTCTCAGTCGGTCGCAAGTTCCAGCCATGTATCTCCTCAGGGTCGGTGAAGGCGCAAAGATCTGAGAAATTCTCTCAGCCTCCGTGATGGACGAGACACCATCAACTCTCACCACGAGGAGCGCGCTCGGGACAACTGACGCTATGAGGAAGAGCGGCGTGAATGAAGAATGGACGCCCAACGGGAAGACCGGTGGGATGACCGACGGAAGACCGACATGACAACCAACGGGATGATCGTCAGAACCCTCCTCCAAGAGACAACCGCGACGACCGACGTCGACATGACGATCGGGATTGGCACGATAATGATGGTAATTGACGACGTCATCATGATGAGGATGTTGGCCCACGCCACCGTCGTAGCCCAACCACGTCCCCAGACCGACAAAGGCGGTTACCAACACTGATTGATGACGAGATCGATGGCATCAAGGCTAACGTCCCTCGGCTTCGCATTGCTCGATGGCCGAAAGGATTCAAGCCGGTTCCCATCGAAAAATATGATGGACAAACCAATCTCCGAGAGTGGTTACAACTCTATAGCACGGTGATCCGGTCGGTTGAAGGTGATTTCTACGTAATGGCTAATTACCTTCCAGTCTGCTTAGATCCTGTCGTTCGGATATGGCTCACATCTCTATCTAAGGACTCAGTCACATCCTGGGGAGACCTCAACCGGAAACTCATAGAAAGTTTCTAAGCAACTTGCAACCGACCGGGCAACCACTTTGACCTCACTCGGATCAAGCAGAAAGGAGACGAGCCTCTTCGTGACTACATCAAGCGGTTTTGCGCTAAGAAGACTGAGATCCCCAATGTCCCCAATCAGCAAATCATTACTACCTTCCTGGGTGGAATTCGTAGTGACGATCTGGTCCGAGAAATCGATTGGAGGAACCATAATCTCAAGCTCACCGCTCAAGAGTGCTTCAAGATTGCTGATAAGTATGCATCAGGGGAGTCTGCACTTGATGATATCCGAGGAAAGGGCAAGGAGAAACGGTCGGACAAGCCTGAGTCCTCCAAGAAGGACAAGAAGAGAAAACCTGACAATACTGTCAACACAGTGGACCGGTTTTGGAAGAATCCTCGAACGAACCAGCCGTCTACTGATGAGTTGCTGAGTGGCATTTGCCCTTGGCATCCCAATGGAAACCACAAAGCAAAGAATTGCTATTATCTGAAGGGTTTTGCAACAGCTGCGCTCAAGGTCGCCAAAGATCCCCTGAGGCGCAACAACAGCAACAAAGACAAGCCTAAGGATGATGATGACAAGAATGATTCAGGAGAGTTCCAGGAGCCCCGCAAAGAAGTAAACTTTATCTTCGGAGGCCCGGATGCCTATACATCCAGGCGCAAGCAAAAGTTAGAGCTTTGAGAGATTAACTCAGTGGAGCCAGCTACACCTCAGTACATGAGGTGGTCTGAGATGCCAATCACCTTTGATCGGTCGGACCATCCAAAACATCTACCAAAACCAGGTCGCTACCCATTGGTGCTTGCTGCGACTATGAAGGAGGTAAAGTTCAACAGAGTACTCATCGATGGAGGAAGCAGTTTGGACTTAATCTTCACTAGGACCCTTCAAGAGCTCGGTCTGTCAATCAATGACCTCCAACTGAGTTCTTCACCCTTCCATGGGATTGTGCCTGGCAAGACTTCAGTCCCAATTGGACAAATCACTCTGCCAGTCACCTTTGACACCCGTGATAATTTTAGGACAGAGCGTATCCTCTTCCAGGTGGCAGATTTTGAGTTAGCATACCATGCTATCATCGGTCGACCGGCGATGGCCAGGTTTATGGCTGTTCCGCACTATCCGTATCTCACCCTCAAGATGCCAGGCCCGAATGGAATAATCTCCCTCCACTCTGATCTTCGGAATTCTTTTGATTACGATATACAGAGTTATGAGATGGCTACCAAACAGTTGATGCTGTCAGACCAAAAGGAGATCCAGAAGGCGGTCGGTATAGAGGAGCAGACTGGAATGGAGGTTCCCACAAAGAAACCTACCAAGGACAAGATCCAGACCGATGACATCCAAACCAAGGAGATTTCGCTCGATCCTGAGGACCCTGATAAGGTGACTTATGCTGGGATCAACTTTGATGAAAAATAGGAACTCGCACTCACTCTTTTCCTCTAGGAAAATAGGGATATCTTTGCATGGAAACCATCTGATATGCCGGAAGTTCCTAGGGAAAAGATTGAGCACGTGTTAAGGGTACCTCTAGGGGCTACCCCCGTTCGCCAAAGGCTTAGAAGATTTGTGCAAGATCGCAAGGACGCTATGAAGAAGGAGATAGTTAGATTGTTAGAAGCTAAGTTTATAAAGGAAGTGTATCATCCCGACTGGTTAGCAAATCCAGTCCTTGTACCTAAAAAGAATAAAGAGTGGAGGATGTGTGTTGATTATACCGATCTCAACAAGGTCTGCCCAAAAGACTCTTTCGCTCTTCCTCGTATTGATCATATTGTAGATTCGACAGTCGGGTGTGAGCTTTTAAGCTTTCTGGATGCCTATTCAGGTTATCACCAGATCCCACTGAGAGTCAAAGATCAGATCAAGACTTCCTTTATAAAATCCTTCGGCACCTATTGCTATATCATTATGTTGTTCGGTCTGAAAAATACTGGCGTGACTTACCAACGAGGTATTCAACGCTGGCTTGCCACTCAGATCGGTCGGAACGCTGAAGCGTATGTTGACGACATCGTTGTCAAGACTCGGAAAGTTGAAGGACTTCTCTCTGACCTGGCAGAAACCTTTGACAATCTGAGACATTATTCAATGAAGCTAAATCCTAAAAAGTGTGCTTTTGGGGTTCCATCGAGAAAGTTACTCGGTTACATCATTTCAAAACGAGGTATAGAGGCTAACCCAGATAAAATAAAGGCAATCCTTGATATGAAGCCGCCTAATTCTCAAAGGGACGTTCAGAAGCTGACCGGATGCATGGCATTTTTGAGTCGCTTTATTTCCCGATTGGGGGTTAGGGGGTTACTACTCTTCCGGTTGCTTAAAAAGCAGGACGACTTTGTTTGGACAGAGGAGGCGCAGTCGGCACTGGACGAATTAAAGATTCATCTCAGCAGTATTCCAGTGTTGGTGCCTCCGGAGCCAGGAGAAAAACTTCAGCTTTACATCTCGGCCACAACCTAGGTTGTGAGTACTGTTTTGACAGTCGACCGAGAAGAGGAGGGACATGTGCAAAAAGTACAGCATCCGGTCTACTTTGTGAGCGAGGTTCATAGCGCCTCTAAGATAAGGTATCAATAGATCTTGAAGTTGTTATATGCATTATTGATCACCTCGAGGAAGTTAAAGCACTATTTCCAAACTCATCCAATTGAAGTTCAAACTTCTTTTGCACTTGGGACGGTATTACATAACTGAGAAGCTGAAGGAAAAATAGCCAAGTGGGTAGTCGAGCTTGGTCAGTATACTATTACGTTCGCGCCTCGATCGGCTATAAAGGGACAAGCGTTTGCTAAATTCGTTGCCGAGTGGACAGAGATTTAAAATCCTCCTACTAACCAAGATATCGAGTACTGGAAAATGTACTTTGATGGTTCCCTTTAATTACAAGGGGTAGGTGCGGGAGTTGTATTTGTCTCGCCAACTGGAGAAAAGCTTTGATACGTCCTTCAAATCATGTTTCACGTGTCTAATAATGTTGTGGAATATGAAGCTCTTCTACACGGTCTGCGCATTGCTATGTCACTCGACATTAAGCGCATGGACATATTTGGTGATTCGGCCTTGGTCATCAATCAGGTTACCAAGGATTTGAATTATGTAGATGATAACATGAGTACTTATTGCCAAGAAGTGCGAAAACACGAAGACAAGTTTGATGGATTGAAGTTCACAGGTGTTCTCTGAGATAATAACCAGGCGGCTGATGAGTTAGCCAAGATAGGATCATCTCGGTCTACAGTACCGCCGGGTGTTTTCCTACATGTTCTGGATTCCCCAATGATTTCTTCCCGGTTGGACATGTTGATGAGTATTGTTTCTGATCTTGTTGACGATGACATCTCCGAGACCGACTGGCGCGACCCACTCATTAAGTATTTGGATAAGGGAACGCTGCTCTCGGATCCTGATGAGCAGCAAAGATTGGAGATCCGATCTCGAGGATACTTGTTGGTGGGGGACCAAATTTACAAAAGGGGTGATTCTAACATTTTGATACGACGCATCTCAATTCCTGAAGGCCAGAAGCTGGTAGAAGAGATTCATTCAGGAATATGCGGCAATCATGCGGCTTTCAGGACTTTGGTTGGCAAGGCTTTCCGGCAAGGGTTTTATTGGCCCACGGCGGTCGAAGATGCACACCAAGTTATTCGGAAGTGTGAGGGTTGTCAATTCTTCGCTCAACAAACACATGTGCCTTCATAGCAACTTCACATGATACCTTTGACTTGGCATTTTTCTGTTTGAGAGCTTGAGATTGTCGGTCCTTTCA
Organism: Eleusine coracana subsp. coracana; assembly: GCA_032690845.1. Classification (NCBI taxonomy): domain Eukaryota; kingdom Viridiplantae; phylum Streptophyta; class Magnoliopsida; order Poales; family Poaceae; genus Eleusine; species Eleusine coracana. The sequence goes on along the minus strand of CM064422.1, from coordinate 62,026,261 downwards.
AGAAAGCGACAGACAGGTTCACTCATTTGTTTGTTGCTATCGACAAATTCTCCAAATTGATTGAAGTAAAGCCGGTTGGCAAGATTACATCCAAGAAGGAAATCGAGTTTGTCAAAGATATATTCACTCGGTTTGGAGTTCCTCATGATATCATTACCGATAATGGTACTCAATTCACTTCAGTGGAGTTCCGAGACTTTATTGATGAGATGGGAATAAAGACCCACTTTGTATCAGTGGCTCATCCAAAAAGCAATGGGCAGGTCGAACGGGTCAATGGTATGATTCTTCAAGGATTAAAGCCGCGGATATTTGACAGACTCAAACCTTATACCGGTTGGTGGGTCAAAGAGTTGTCTTCAATCCTTTAGGGGCTTCGGACAAACACCAGTCGGGCTACTGGATAATCACCTTTTTTATTGGTCTATGGCTCAGAAGCTATGTCGCCAACTGAGGTCAGTCTTGTCTCGACACGAGTTCAAGCGTACGATGAAAAGCTTTCTGAGGAGAACCGAGTGATTGATTTGATTGCGGCAGAGGAGTTGCGTGATCGTGCTCTGTTTCGGTCGGTACTCTACCAACAAGGCTTGCGTCGTTATTATGATAAGAACGTCCGCAGTCGTCGTTTTCAAGTTGGAGACCTAGTGCTTCGTCGAGTGCAATCGACAAAGAATCAGCATAAGCTCTCGCCGAAGTGGGAAGGACCGTACGTAGTGAAGGAAGTCACACGTCCGAGGACTTACCGACTGATGTACGAAGACGACGATAATATTCCAAACTCCTGGAACATAAATCAGCTACGTCGTTTCTATACTTAGCTATTATTTTGTGTATTTATACATTATTTATGAATAAAACTTCGATCTTTTTTAATGAAAGGTTTTCTGATGATTTTCATTCTATATCTATCTCGATTCCTTAATTTATACTATTAAACAATCGAGCCAGGGGGCTAGCAATAATGTCCCATCTTGGTCTAACCATATTTTGGTTTTGGCCTATTTTTTGACCGACTTATTATCATAAGATCTTGAGATCTTGAGTTTTTGAACGTCTTACGTTTATATATCATGGTTAAATACTTTGTGCTGCACATCACACTACCATTACACTAAACTTAGAGCCAAAAGTGTGAGAGGTCATGTGTCGATTGGTTGATTCTGTTTGTTACATGGTTACGGGTTATAATCTAATATGTTATGACAGACCGATGCAATCTTTGTTTCTCTTGATAGAAACATATCAATGATATCTTTGTCAAACTTCTAAGGCTATAAAAGCATAAAATTAGTTTATACACAAGTATCATTATAAAAATACTACTAATATTTTACAATATCACAGGATTATATCTCATTTGAAGGAGAAGAAGAGTCAGCCCGAAGTTCGACCTCTGGAGTTGCTGGGGGAATTGGCACGGTCGGATTGATTTCTATATTTTCGACCAAGGCCTGGGAAGTCTCTAGCATAGAATTCAGGAGTAGCTGACATTGGTCGTCGGTCAGGTCGGGGTTAAATCCTTCTTTGATCTTATCCAATGATAGAGCAGGAGACCAGGATTGACAAATCGTCAGCACTTGACTCCCGGCTTCGGTCGCCACTCGCCGAGTGTTATGAGCAATGGCTTCCGAAGCATGCTCTAACAAGTAGTCCAGAGAGTGACCGGTTTGCTCTACTCGGTTAGCATGAACATAGTTCATTGCTTTCTGAGCGGCGTAAGATAGAGTTGCAAATAATAATTATTGGTCAGTATGATCAACAGAAAGATTAAGCAGAAGGAAGAAGTCGAAGGCATACTGGCAAGTTTACATTTGAAAGATTTGGAGACAGTCTTAGCCTCCTCTATCTTCGTGTCAGACCCCTTTAGCTCCTCCTGCAGCCGAGTGATCTCGGTCTTCTGGTCTTCAGCCAATTTGGAGAGGCTTTCCTTCTCAACCTTCCTGGCGTCAACGAACCTCTGTTGGTTAGAAATCAACTTCTCCAAATCGGTGATTTTTTTATTGTGAACTAAAAGTAAAGCTTTTAGTGTTAGAGTGGTCAGCAGATTGCTTAAATATAGATGAAAGGAAAACTTACCAGTCAGATCTGCACGAACTTGGTCTAAGACCTTGTTTATCTCTTGTCGGTCGGCCAACAGCTTCTTGTTTTCCTCTAGGGCCTTGGAGAGCTGCTGACCGGTGACTAGCAAGACAAATAAGAAGTTAGTCTAAAACATAAAGACAAGAAGATTAGGTGACTAAGGACATACCGAAAGTTTCGGCTTCAAGATATTCCACTCTACCCTGCTTTCGCTCCACAAGAGCATACACTTTATGATATGCAGAAGGTAAATGAGCTAAAAGATGAGAACGAAGCAAGGTAAAAGCATAATGTTGAGTTACCTTGCTGGACTCCCGGTGTTGGTGCAAAATCTCCGCATCCTCTACCTCAGGCCGACCAAGCATATCTGCAGGAAGAGTTCTTTTACCTTTGTCAAGAGGCAAATAGATATTAGTCGGAGTGGTCTAAGACAGAGGCTTGGGAGTGGAGGCAGGAATCGTCTGTTCAAACAGTTTATCCACTTCGGTCGGTGTGTTTGAAGACTTGCCAACCGAATGGGACACACCAGTCAGACGAAGTGGGAGCGCAGACCGAGTATCCTCAGATCCCTGAGCACTCTAAGAATCACTTGTCCGACTACCAAGAATAAATAAATAAATAAATAAATAAATAAATAAAAGAGATTAGGAGATGTTGAGATCAACAATAAGAGACAAGGAGTATAGGGTTAGATTAAACCTGGGAGCCTTCTTGAGCTTGATCTGGCATAGCCTCTTCTTTGAAGAAGTTGACTGAAAGTCAGTCTCCTTCCTCTTTGGAGAGGGTTGATCAGTCTTGGCAGTCTGCACTACCTCTTCCGTTGACCTCTGAGTTTGGCTCGGGGGCTCCGGTCAGTCTGAAGGTCGGCTGGAGGTTGCAGGAGCAGGTTGACCAGCATCTGCGGCAGTTATTTCTTCATCGTCGTCCTGATCCCCCACATATTGGCGACGGCGCGCGATAGTCCACTTCTGGAGCTTGTCAGGGGAGGACAGAGTAACGACGGGAGTGACGCTGACTGGCCGAGCGCCTGCGGAGGAACTTGAACCCCCAGCGCCGGTCAGCGGTGTCTTCTTGATATAATCAGGTCCCTCGGTATCGGTCTGAGGGAGTGGGGATGAGATACATAAGTATCCAGCACCTGCATAAGGATCAAAACAATGAGTACAATCTCAAGATAGGATAACAAGGGCTAGCTAAAGGTAGACTAAGGCTTACTCGGGCTCACATTGTACCCTTGTTATACGCCTTTGAGACCAAAGAATGGTCTTGAAGGATTTCCCCTTCAAACATCTTCACCAAGCGTCTTCGGCGGAGTTCGCCATTTGGTGGATCCGGCACCTCCCTGGTCTCATCCTCATTAACATAGTCCCATACCGGGTGACATTAAACCTTCAGGGGCTGAACTCGTCGGATGATAAAGCTTTTGGCCACTGTGATGCCATCGATGCCTTCAGGATTCAGATCGGCAATTTTCTTGAGCAGGGCGACCACTTCAGGATCGGTCGGATCAGGCCTCTCTATCTAATGCGCTTGGGGAATAGCCTTTGCACCAGTGAAGTTGGCAAGAACAGGGGGAGGGTTGTCACAATAGAACCACTCGTCCTTCCAATTCTTGTTTCCGGTCTTCAATGGGACATTGATGTAGGCCTCCTTTTTGCGTAACTGGACGCCAACGCCACCTATGGCCACTTGGTTTTCCTTGGTGGGCAGCGGTCGGAGGACAAACAGATGGCGGAAGAGATCGAAATGGGGGAGAACGCCAAGAAAAGCTTCGCACAAATGTACGAAGATGGTAATATGAAGAATGGAGTTGGGATTGAGGTTGACAAGCTCAATCCCAAAGAAAAAAAGGAGCCCACGCAAAAAACTGCAGCAGGGAACTCCAAAGCCATGCTTAGAGAATGAGCGAAATACTACGATCTGCTGGTGAATGGGAATGGGGCAGGATTCGCGGGGTACCTTCCAGTCGATCCGAGCCTGCTCTGGAAGGACGCCATCCAACACCATCTTGTTCATGTCAGCCTATGAAAGGCTGCTCTTTGAGAACTCCCAAAGTTGCTCCGGGATGTCGATCTTTGACGAGGACGACGCGGCGACGGCGGCGGAAGAAGCTGAGATTGAAATGGAAGTCCTCTTACGACCCATCGCGAACAGGATTGAACGTGGTGAAGGAGTTCGAAAAACTTCACCAAAGCTCGGGGGCTAAACGCGACGGGATCTGTGGCGGCCGGAAACGAGAAAGCTAACCCTAGCCGAGAAAACAGAGGAGTCGCGAGAGCAGAGAAGGCGCAAGGAAGACGAAGAGTTCGCGGGAAAATACGGCATGGACTAAAGGTCAACCTGGTGCAGCCTTTTATACCCTTGCCTTTTTGACCTAAGGGTCCCATGGACCGGGATGGGCCGTACTGTAGTGCGACCCTAATATTAACTTAGAGGTTAATTAAGGCCTTAAGCCCATTAGGGTTACAAACTCAGAAAAATAAGACTCGGGGGCTTCTTTGATGAGAAGTACCTGAGAATTATTTCGCCATATCTATGTGATTTAATGATCATGTGGCAAAGGACTTGATGGTCATATGGTACAAGTTCAAAGATTATGGTATTGACTAAAGTCAAATAACCAGAATTACCAAATTTGGACTTGAACGGATAATTAGAATTAGAGAAGAGCTATTTTGACAAAAGTCATTTAGCTAAATATTGAATATGACTAGAGTCATAAAATTCTGACCGACCTATCACTCGGGAATAATATGTGCCACTCGGTCGGTCTAATGATCGGTCGGCAAAGTAGTCACTTAGCAATAGGACCCAAGGGTTTGATAACCAGAGGTGTAAAAGATTCAAACTTGATGATTTAAATATCTATAAACAAATTAATAAGAGCTAATATAATTAGACTCTTGCATTATTTGTTAGTCTCCAAATTATACAAGAGTCGGGGGCTACACCTGATCAGGTGCACCTGCCCGGTGCACCAGATCTATCAAAAACTTCGATAACGAGATCTTTCTAATTTGTGATCAGATCATTCGGAGAATTAAAACTCAAAATCAGAAAGCACTCGGGGGCTGCTGTGGGATACTTACTTTATGAGTATCCTCATACAAGGTTAAAGTCGGTGGTCGACCGGGTACTTCATCAACAAAGAAGCCGACCGACTCGGCTTGGAGTGCAAGACAAGAAAGATTAGACTTGCTATATAGAACCATTGTAGAGTACGACTAGGACTCTGCTTGTACCTCCCTGCCGACCGGATATATAAGGCGATAGGGTACCCCCCATGGAGGGGGGAGAGGGTTAAAGACAATTTAGGCTTAACATCTCGTGACAATCAATACAATACAAAACACAGGACGTAGGATTTTTACTCTTATTAAGAGGGCCCGAACCTGTATAATTCGACGTCTTGTGTAACCATCATAGTTCTTGGTCTCGACATAGCGCTATATATTTACTGCCGGTCTTGAGCATCGATAAGACCCATATTATCAGACCAATTGAGCAGAGTACTTCGTAGTGCATTTGGCACTCAAGCGAGCAATTGAGCAGCAGGGGGGAGGGGGGGCATAGCCCGCTTTTGATCATAGAGAATTTCTCCATTAACGACTAGTCTCTAACTAGGAACCCATCAATGCACGGATTTGAATACACTACTTTGTGTTTCGATTGCACAAGAGTGAAAATGTTACATATACCAATTTCAAATAAAAGAAAATATACCAATTTCAAATAAAAGAAAATATAGATAAGTGACTAAATTTTATTTCACTTACGTAAGTGTTTTTAAGACCAATGACGAAAATGTGGTTTGCTGAACTTTGCGTTTTTGATGGCCTGGCCCAAAGAATCTTCATATCATGTGACAAAGTATAGTTTTTTTTTTGAACTCCTGACAGAGTATAGCTGACGGAAGCATAAGGCCGGTCAGCCTAATTAGCATCCCGCGCTGTGTTTTCAGTTCACAGCTGGGCTTGAACTAAAAGCAAAAGGCCCACATCATTGTTCCGCTGGTGTTCGGCCCATGTGACTCCAGCTTTCTTCTACCCATAGTAGGCCATAGCCAGAGCTCAGTACAATAGCAACAAAGGCCACATAATGTTCAGTCCGCTCGAGTATCCCGACTGGGCCACCGTGATCCATTCTTGTACTGTATTTATTAGTGCGCCCGTGCGTTTGTTTGCCCTTTCGTCCGTGTGATCACTGTTTGGCAATGGCAACAGGAGGGACGAACGACTTTTGAGTTGTAAGATTTGAACTATAACAGTGCACGCATGGCGGTATGTACAGCAATCTACAGTGATTGTATTTAGGTAGCAGCTGTGCTGCTGTAGTAGTAACCACGTTTAATAGCGTGGTCAAAATTTGGTCCTGATTCTATTTAAATATTATTTGTTTCCTTCCGCGAAAAAGGAAATTATCTGCTCCTTAATATGCCCAGATCTCTTGGTCACTATAATATATGACAAATACAAGGTCAAATAATCATAGATTTAGATTAACGGGAATTATCAACGGTATTTTTTAATGCATAATGGGTTCATAAAAACTTTTTGTTCAATTCTTTTGTTATTTATTTATTTATAAAATTTTATGTATTAATTAGTATTATGTATAGATTATATAAAAAATTATTCTTTTATATCCATTAAATCTAGGTCTGACGGTTAAAAGTGTTGATTGAAAAAAAAACCCTGTTTTCAATCGACTAAAAATTAGACACTCTCTTAGATTAATCATCTCATACTTGCTAGTTCGCCTCTACTTTGGAGTTTAGATTTTACACTACCGTATTTAGGTTTTTTTCTGGAAAAAAAGTCGTATACATGTTAAAAGTAAAAAACACAAGAAGAAATTCCTGCAACGGAAAGGAGACTTCGGGTGAGAAACTGAGAACCACCCAGACCCTGCTGTCCTCCATCGTCGATGGCTCGACGCGGCGCAACGGCTGCCAAGGATCTCCAACTAGCAGATCTCGAGGCAGCGGTTGATAAAATACTAGTGCTAGTAGTTAACAGCAGTACCGTACGAGCAGTAATCACAGGGTATATTTGTATCTTCTGGTGGTTAAGCAAACAAGAGATATCTCTGTCGTACCTCGGCACACCTAACATGGGGCACATGGGTCATGGGAGACGCGCGTCGGTTTTGATTTCAAGTCGCTGCCAGGCGCCCATAGGCGCGCCGGTGATCGTGGACCCAACGCACGTCACCGCCCGGCATAGTTTACTCGATTTCTGGCAAGCCTGCTGAATGAACACGACGGGCGGGCGCTTTTTCTATGCGCTAATCGCTTTCCGTTTGGAGCTTCTCGGGTTGACAAATGGCGGCTTTCTGGGCAATCAAGAGGCGAAACCAACGCAGTTAATCATGGAAAGAGCTTCTCATTCGTACCAGTACTACGTGAGAGTTGAGACCCACTACGGGTCACGCTACAGATCTTGAAATGATAAATGCGTGGGGTTTCGGGGGACAGGAACGGGACCGGAAATGATGGGACAGGAGAGGGGCTCTCGCATGGACCATCGAGGATTCGAGGCTGATGCAGAATTCGTCATTCTACGATGTCCTAATTATTTGCATCCTTGATCAACCGTAACTACGGACTGGTACTTAGGAGTACTGTAGTACATTTCGGTTCGTGGTTTGCCATGATGCCTCGGTATCTTGCTGAATGCTGATTGCGACATTTGTTCTAGAACAAGCCAAAAGCAGCCGTGGAACTCCACACGTCATTTGTCCCATGAAACTCCAAAGCCCATATGTGTTTAAAAATCAGAAATCCTCCCGGTTTACGAGCTCCGACCGGACCCCCGACCCGGGTCAAGAGCAGCGGGCTTTGCACCAAGACCAAAAAATACGGCATTTGGTGGAAACCTTCTCCTCGAAAGGGGAAAGAATCATGGGAACCAGTGTCGGCAGAACAGTGCCGTCCTATTTTTTCATTTCCGTTTGGGATCTGAAGCAGACCCGGCACCTCTCGCTCTCTGCCTGCTCTTGCAACTTTTTTTTTTTAACGGAGCTGCTCTTGCAACTTTGAACCTGTGCCAGCGACAGCGATCCGCACGTCACAGCGTCCAGCAACACCCGCGGCCGCGGCCACCGACGAAGCCCTGGGGAGTGGGGGACGCGCACGTTTGTCGTGCGGACGCCGTGCCGGCAGCCCCTGGCTCTGATCCAGTCTAATTCAAATCGCCTGTCTCTCTCGCGCACCTGCCCCTTGAACTTGATTCCTTGTGTGCTATTAGCGTCGTCGCATCCATCTGTGAACGATTCTTACACCACGGAAAGGCAGGACACATCGATAATGATCGAAGTGGCCGTTTGTTTTTGGCACTAAATAAGAAGACAGTGTGCTTGCGTTTGTTTCGTCTCCTATGACATGGTCCAAAATGTGGACCGGTTGAAGTGCACCACTAATTTGCATTTTCTTTTCCTTTATATCAGGTCAACTATAACGATGCATGCATGGGGCTTCAACACCTGGCCATATCATTATTTCCTTTTTCCCAGATTTTTGAGTCATACATCACACGATGTATACCCACAACAACAATCGACAACCATTATGCGGGTGCGGTCTAGCATAACACCGCATCAGCGTTTTAGGTGCGGAACGCTCGGATTGTTCACACTTTTTTTTTTATTACTAGATAGTTCACACTTTGTGCGAACAAGAGATATTGCCCGGCAAGTGCCTGATTTCCCGATGAGGCACTGGTGAAATTTAGAACCAACTTGGGAAATACTACAAAAGACAATTTTAGAAGTTCCAAGACAGTATCATTCGAAGTGTTTTTATGCCGGCGACAAGAAATGAACAAATTAGGTAACTGCTGGTCGCTGCAAGCAATTATACGCACTTCCCTCGCTCACGGTACGCTGATTATTCGTTGCTTCCGCCTGTCCTCCTTCCACCGGCACGTTCCAACGGCTCCACGGCTACGCGCACGCCACTCCTACCCCACGTCCAGACGTCCTGCGCCCCGCATCAAAGCCGGCCGCCGCGGCGAGCGCCACGTCTCCCCCCAACAACGCCATCATCCTCCCCCCGTCTCTACTTTCAAACCCCTCCAAATCCAAGAAAAATACAATTCCTCAGACCGGCCGCGAGCGAAATTCAGCTTTGCGCTCGTAATAAGCCCCCCCCCCCCCCCCCCCCCCCGCCCCCCGACCCCCGTCATCTCGTCGCAAAGCCAAAAACCCAAACCTCATTTTTCCCCTCTCGCGCGATCCGATTTCTCCGCCCCCCGCGCACCGAATCCCGTCCCAATTCCGCCATTCCGGCGACCCTTCCTCCCGTGCCTTCGTTGCCGGAGGTTTCTGGCGTTGATGCGGCGCGGTAGCCCGTGATTTCGGGTGTCGGTGGTGTGGCCACCCATGAGGCGCCGGTCCGTCCTGCCGGCCCACCAGGACGACATGGAGAAGGGCGGCGGGAAGCAGCCGCAGTCGCGCCTCTGCTTCCTCGCCACGCTCACCGCCATGTTCTGGGTCCTCATCTTCTACTTCCACTTCGCCGTCATCTCCACCGACCCCGACGCCTCCACGGCGCGGACCGCCGAGGTCCGCATTGCCCGCGCCGTCCTCCCGTTCCGCGAACCCGACGTCGAATCCCGCGCCGAGCTCCCCATCGCGCCGCCTGTCCGCGCGTCGGAGCCGCCGCCGCCCCCCGTCCCGCGCTCCAAAGTGGTGGTAGAGGAGGAGTCCGCGGCTGAAATCCGGCAGGAGGAGCCGCCCAAGGTAGTGGCGGGGCCGTACCCGTTCGAGCGGGCGCTCAAGACGGCGGAGAACAAGAGCGACCCCTGCGGCGGCCGCTACATCTACGTGCACGAGCTGCCGCCGCGGTTCAACGAGGACATGATCCGAGACTGCAAGAAGCTCAGCGTGTGGACCAACATGTGCCGGTTCATGACCAACGACGGCCTTGGCCCGCCGCTGGGCAACGAGGAGGGCGTCTTCTCCAGCACCGGGTGGTACGCCACCAACCAGTTTTCCGTCGATGTCATCTTCGGCAACAGGATGAAGCAGTACGAGTGCCTCACCAAGGACTCGTCCATTGCCGCGGCGGTGTTCGTGCCCTTCTATGCTGGGTTTGATATTGCAAGGTATCTCTGGGGTCATAATATCTCGACCAGGGATGCCGCGTCGCTTGATTTGGTGGATTGGCTGATGAAGAAGCCTGAGTGGAGTGTGATGGGTGGGCGTGACCATTTCTTAGTGGCTGGGAGAATCACTTGGGATTTCAGAAGGCTCACAGAGAAAGAGTCAGATTGGGGCAACAAGCTGCTTTTCTTGCCGGCTGCCAAGAACATGTCGATGCTTGTGGTGGAGTCTAGCCCGTGGAATGCAAATGATTTTGGAATACCATATCCTACATACTTCCACCCTTCCAAGGATGCTGATGTCTTACAATGGCAGGATAGAATGAGGACCTTGGAACGCCCATGGCTGTTCTCCTTTGCAGGCGCTCCTCGTCCTGGTGATCCAAAATCCATCAGAGGGCAGCTCATCGATCAATGCAGGAGCTCGAGTGTTTGTAAATTGTTGGAGTGTGATCTTGGGGAGAGCAAGTGCCACTCCCCTAGCACAATCATGAAGATGTTCCAGAGCTCTCTGTTCTGCTTGCAGCCCCAGGGTGATTCCTATACTAGGAGGTCTGCTTTTGACTCCATGTTGGCTGGCTGCATACCTGTTTTCTTCCATCCTGGTTCAGCGTACGTCCAATATACGTGGCATCTGCCAAAGAACTATACAAGATACTCTGTCTTCATCCCTGAAGATGACATCCGCACCAAAAATGCCAGCATTGAGGAGAGGCTAAAAAGTATTCACCCGGACATGGTCAAGAAAATGAGAGAAGAGGTCATCAATCTCATACCAAGGGTGATATATGCTGATCCAAGGTCGAAACTGGAGACCCTAAAAGACGCATTTGATGTTGCTGTTGATGCAATTATCAACAAAGTGACAACATTGAGGAGAGATATCATTGCGGACCGTGAAGATAAAAATTTTGTTGAAGAGAATAGCTGGAAGTATGATCTGTTAGAAGACGGGCAACATACAATTGGCCCTCACGAATGGGATCCATTCTTCTCAAAGCCCAAGGACAAAGGTGGAGATTCTAGTAGTTCATCTGCTGAAGCTGCCAAGAATTCCTGGAGAAGTGAACAAAGAGGTGGGAATTAAACCACAAAGCATAGATAGGTACCTTCTGTGAAGATGCTCTGATGCAGATACGATGCACATAGGTCAAGATCCAGTAGTTATGGTGATCATGAGCATCACTGATGATCCAAGTCACCGTACAGTTGTACGTAGCCATTCCACCAAAAATGCTTTGGGGAAAATTTAGCATATGGCCGTTGCTTTACCCCTATAAATATCATTTTCCACACTATTTTGTTGCTGTTTGGCTCAATAGTCCTTTGTAAGTTCTTACAAGGTTTAGAGGTATATCAATTTTGTTAATGTGCCTTTGTAGTTTGTTTCATTGTCTTTAGCTATATATTTTAGTTTCTTTTGTACACTATTATCATGTAACCAAGAAAAAGGGAAATATGGGACAGAGACAACTTTCCGCATACAGAATATAGTTTTTATTATTGCACTTTGTGCTTCATCAGAGGGAAGTACCTTGCAAATTGAAGACAACTTGCTGCTAAGCTTGGCGTTTGTTTGTTTGTCTGAAGTTGCAGGGTTTAATTGCTATGATCAAGATCTGCATTAACTTAGTTACCCATTTATCCTATAATTTTGTCAACCACTGTAGTTGATTATACTTGCCTGCCTATAATGAGCTCAGGTAAGTGATAATACTATGCTAGAACGGATGATTGTTATTGTTATCTGACATTGGTAATTCTGTACGACCTAGCCATCTTCCATCATTTGACTGTGAGTTCCTTGTCATGGTGACATAACCTGTCTGCCTGGATCATGTGAGATCGATGTGACCATGTTGACCAACTTTTCATAAGACTATTATGTTTCTTCAAACCCTGTTTTCATCTAACTAGAAGCTTATATTGATGTCTAGCTGTAAATCATCAAATGGCTATGAATTGAATTGGTTTTACGAAGACCTTCCATCAATAAGATGGGTACAAACTTTCATTTCTATTCTTTGCTTGCGTGATTGTGTAATGGGGTGCTAGATAACTGCGGCTTATGCTTGCCCAGCAGCTTGAGAGAGATGGGCACTAGGCTTCATTAATGAGCACATGATGGCCTCAGAAGTCTGTTGGCTGCTTCATGTATATGAACTCCTCTAACAACATGTTATATTTCAAACAGAAAAAGAAAATATTACAATCAAAATTCTTTCAGTTGGCTGCTTCATGTATATGACATGGTTTTGGTATTACCAATTAGTACAAAATTCTCTTCCACAGGAATCATGATATGAGTTTGATTTTTTTTTATTAACATTTGTGCATAGTGCAATGCTTTAGTATTACAAGTTGTCTGATATATTACCTGTCGCGTCACCTGTTATTCTTTTTCAATAATGTGACCGTTATTATTGATATGATGGGGATTGATTTATTTTGCTGTAAATACAGTATTGATGATTAATTAGTTCTACAGATGACTGGCATTTGTTCTCTTTGATTTGTCTCTGACGAAATTACTGTAGATGGATTGTTGTTGAATTTTAACTGCCTATAAGAAACATATTACGATCATCTATTCATCTAATTAGAGCTCATCATTCCTGTCGTAGTGTCATACGAACAGTACTTAGATTTGAAATGGTTCCTTCAGTTTTTCACTGCAGTGCCAGTTGGAGCTTCCGCATATCCTCTGTACTGGAGTAAGAAACTCGGGTGTTTGTCTGCTCTTTTCATGAAAATTAGGATCTGATACTGACAGCCAGCCATTAGTGATTAATCCATGAAGTAGTTCCAGTCAAAAAAGGTGACATCGCCGTCGGTGTCTTTGGTTGGCAAATGCGAAGTGTCAATAATGCCCTCCACGCTCGCAGGTTCCTGGTGAAGTTGGCATCAAAAAGCTTGGCATTGTTCCGCATCTTTGGGAGACGAATTTGGGCCCATTAAAGCATAGCGATGGTGTACAAAGCATAGGATCATCTGATGGTGTAAGAGCTACTAGTAGTATTATTGTACTGCATAGCAGTTCTTTTAGTTCAAGCATCTGCACTGAAAACGCTGGTAGCACGTTGGGTAACCATGAAAGTTTATATGGTTTCATGTGCCCGATATTTACAATTTACTCAAGTCCTGTAAACTAAAATTAGCTGAAGAAGCGTAGTATTACGGTGTTGACGTCATCCTGTTTCTCTTTTGCATATTCTGCAGTAAATGTTAACAAGATGCTTATCAGTATTTACAGTGGAGACGAGCAATCCACTTTTGCGTGTATCTGATTCTCGATTTTCGCTAGGACATGGTCGGAATGCGCTGTCCACTCATGAAGCTGAAAGTCTTCGCAGGCCATATTCGGCCGTCATTGTAAAGGCCTGACGCTGCCTATGGGCTATGGCCTTCAAGATGCATACTCGCACACTCTGTCTGAAATCTGAAAAGAAAATGGTTCCAACATAAAAACGGCTTGTAACAGCCATGGCATGTTACTGACTTGTATGTAATCTAAAAATGGTTTTCTCTATAATTCAAAGAGTACAATAGCTTTATACTTACATCCTAAAATTGTAAAGTATAAACATTGGTTACATTAATTTCCGCTCCCTCCGAAAGTAACAAAAAGATGAATCAAATCTATGTAAAAGAAAAATTCTTGTAGATTTTACATATAGTACTACGTACAGAGCAGACAAATGCTGCGCTAATGCCAGGGTCATCTTCGGTCACCACCGTGGCGGTCTATAGGTAATCGGAGTCCGGCGACGTCGTGAACACCGGCTTGTCCTTGTCCACGACGGTGGCGGCCACGGTGGCGCTGCTGCTCTTCCGGCGCGGCTTGGCCTCGCCGAGCATGGTGACCACGTCCCGCATGGTGGGCCGGTCCTTGGGCGACTTTGCCGTGCACAGCACCGCGATGCGCAGCACCAACAGCATCTCCTCCCTGACGTGGTCCACGCGGCCGCCGACGCTCGCGTCGAGCAGCTCCTCCACTCCGCTGTTGCTGCGCAGCCGCTCCCTGATCCAGCCCACGATGTCCTGCGTCTCGCCGTAATCCGGCTCGATCGGCCGACGCCCCGTGAGCAGCTCCATCAGCACAACCCCGAAGCTGTAGATGTCGCTCTTCTGGTCCACCTTCAGCGTGTACCCGTACTCTGTTCCAATTACCCAGATTAACATCAGTACATGTATGTTAAATTATCATGCAAAATGCAATGGCAATTGATGGTACTGACCTGGCGCGATGTAGCCGTAGGATCCGGCGACCATGGAGACGGTCTCGTGAGCCCGGGCCATGACGCGTGCGAGCCCGAAATCCGCGATCTTGGCGTCCATGTTTGTGTCGAGGAGCACGTTGCTGGACTTGACGTCGCGGTGGATGACCGGCGGCCTGCAGTCGTGGTGCAGGTATGCGAGCCCTGCCGCGACGCCCGCCGCGACGTTGTATCGCGACACCCAGTCCAGCAGCATCTTGCCTTTCCCCTTCCCGTGCAGCGCCTCCCACAGGCTGCCGTTGACCATGTACTCGTACAGCACCATCGTGTCCAGGTTGTTACTGACGTACCCGAGCATCCGCACCACGTTGCGGTGCCGCAGCCGCCCCAGCAGCTTCACCTCCGCCGCGAACTCGCCGCCGGACTCCATGTCTGTTACGGTGGCAGCGGCCTCCTGGTCAGGGCACCTCGCCGCGTGCCAGAGCTTCTTGACCGCGACCACCGCGTGGTGACGTGGCATCTCGGCGCGGTAGACCACCCCCGTGCCGCCCATTCCCACGATGTTGTCCTCCTTGATGCACGCGAGCACTTCCGCGCTGGTGAAACTCAGCCTTTGGAATGCAGTCAGGCGCCACGGCCACGCGCCTGTCCCGTCTTCCTCGATGCCGGCGTCGTCGCAGCACCCGCCGTTGACGTACCATCGCTGGTAAAGCTGCTTCCCAAGGAACGCGGCGACGCACGCCACGAGGGCCGCGGAGATGCCGATCGCCCACCCGGCCGCGACGTGCTTCACGTGTGAGTGACCAGCCGCTTGATTAGACGACGAGGCGCGCAGGGAGGTGGAGCCACAGGGAGGTAGGATGCCGCCGCACAATCCCGGGTTCCCGGCGAGCTCGTCGGGGTTGATGGTCCTCAACAGCCCCGTCGACGGCACGGGACCGGAGAGGTTGTTGTTGGCGAGGTTGAGCGTCTCGAGCGCGGGGGAGCTGCCGAAGTTGCTGGGGATGTCGCCGGTGAGGAGGTTGTTGGAGAGGTCGAGCACGGACAGCGTCGACATCATGGCGATCGCGGCGGGGATGTTCCCCGTGAACCGGTTGTTCCGGAGGCTGAGCGAGACGAGGCGCTGGCAGGAGGCGAGGCTGGCCGGGACCGCGCCGGAGAGGCGGTTGCTGGAGAGGTCGAGCGCGGAGAGCGCCGGGCACCCGCCGATCTCGTCGGGGACGCCGCCGGTGAGCTCGTTGTCCGCCGCCGCGAACGTCTGCAGCTCCGGGATGGAGAGCACGTTGGACGGCAGCGCGGACCGCAGCCGGTTGTGGGAGAGGTCGATGAAGGAGAGCGACGTGGACAGCGCCAGGTCGTCGGGAATCTCTCCCGACAGCTCGTTGCCCGCGAGCTCAAGCCGCTGCAGCCGCGGGAGCCGGCCCAGGCCCGCGGGCACCGTGCCGTTGAGACGGTTGTTGTGGGCCCGCACGCGGACGAGCGTCGCGCACGTGGTCAGGCCCGCCGGGATCGGGCCCGTGAACGCGTTGTTGAAGAGGATCAGCTTCGTCAGGTTGCCGCTGTCGCAGAGGCCCGCGGGCACGGGGCCCGACAGCGCGTTCGTCGACACGTCCACCCACTGAAGCGGCTGCGCGCGGCCCAGCGAGGGAGGAAGCGGGCCGGTGAGGGAGTTGTTCCAGAGCTCCAGCACCTCGAGCTTGGGGAGATCGCCGATGCCCGACGGGACGCCGCCCTTCAGCCGGTTGCACATGAGGTTGAGCAGCTGCAGGTTGGTGAGCTGCGACAGCTCCGACGGGATGGTGCCGGTGAGCGCGTTGTCGGAGAGGTCGAGCATGACGAGGGAGGAGAGGTTGCCGAGCTCCTTGGGGATCGGGCCGTCGATATTGTTCTTGTAGAGGTAGATGGTGTTGAGGTACGGTAGCCGGCCGAGCTCCGCGGGGAGAGGACCTTCCAGCTTGCCGATCGCCAGGTCGAGGTACTGGAGATTGGCGAGGTTGCCGATGGCGGCAGGAATTGCGCCGGAGAACTCGTTGTAGCCAATGATGAGCTGCTCCAATGCCGACGTCTCGAACAGCTCTGATGGTAGCGCGCCGCCGAGATTGTTGCCTGAGAGGCCCAGGAACTTGAGCTTCTTGAGCTTACCGTAGGATTTCGGGATCGTGCCGGAGAAGAAGCCGCCCCTGAAGTCGATGGTCTCGAGCGCCGTGGCAGTGCCGAGGTCCGCCGGAAGCGGGCCGGCGAAGTTGTTGCCCGACGCGTTGAGGTATGTCAGTGTGGCGCACGCGCCGAGGCCGGCGGGAAAGTGGCCGCCGAAGTTGTTGTCGCTGACGTCGACCTCCTCGAGAGTCGGGATGGAGACGAGCACCTGAGGCAGCTCGTCGGCGAACGCGTTGCTCTGAAGGATGATCGAGGTGAGCCCGGAGAGGCGGGTGATGTCCTCCGGGAAAGTGCCGCTCAGGTTCATGCCGGCGAGGTTGAGGCCGGTGACGACGCCCTTGACGCACTTCACGCCTTCCCATGTACAATGCGACGAGGCTGACGCGGCAGTCCAGCCCTGGAGCTTGCCCAAGGGGTCGACGAGCGACTCCTTGATGGCTAGCAGCGCCGCGGCCTCATCGCCAGCCGCATTGCACGCGGCAATGCAGCACAGGAGCGCCAAGGAGAAGGACAAGGGGAAGAACAAGTGTGAAGTGCTACTCTGCCTTGGAGTAGCACTTGTCATGCTCGGTTCCTCTGTTCTTCCCTTCACTCCTCTGCCCTGTCCTCCTGCTCTCCTTCTCTCTAGCTCTGTATTCTCATTTCCTTGTTTGAAGGAATAGAGAAATGGAGGGAAACTCGAAGGAAAGTATATAGGGTTGTGTCTATGATTAGGATGAGAATAACGCATTAATTTATTTGTTTGGAGAGGGGTTGGACACTAAAATACTTGTGCTCCGTGGCATGCTACTGCGTTGGTACACTGCTGTTTGTTGAAGTGTTAGGTACAAACATGGTGTTAGTATCCTCCTCTGTGGGGCCACGGATAGCACAAGAACAGCTCGGTATGGGAGTGTAAAGGTTAGGAGGAGGCATGGACGTTGGCTGGAAATGTTCTTGGAATTATTGAGCGCTTGGGGAGACATGGCCCATGTGGTTAAGGGAATGTGTGAAAGGCAAACTGGTGACTCGTCATTGGAGAGAGAAATTTGTCTTGTTGGTTTAAACTAAAGGAACAGCAATCATCGTATAACACATAACACGGTGGGCTTTCACTGGAGTTGATTCCCTGCAGCATTTTGTTCTTGTAGAGGTATTTTTTTCAGTTATGAATGCCGTTGATTTGATTAGCAGACTAAGCTTGAGGGTGTGGTTCTACAAATGCTCAAGATTTGAAGTGCTCTCTAACAGATTATTCAGCACTCATTTCTGGCAAATGTTTTTTTTTCTTTGAAAGCGATAGTTTTTTTAGAAACAAGGAGCAGAAGCACTGCTCTTTCATGTAAGATAAAGAAGATACAAAGTTCAGTACATGGTGCTTATATTACACTGGAAAGGAATGCAACAGCTCCATAACAACTCATTACCAGTGAGCTAGGCAGGCTCCTGCTGATCAATGCCGTAGGCCAGCTCTATCTGCTTCAATTCCTCTTTTACGAGGCTACGAGCCAAACACTTTGGCGTCGTGTCCTGAATTCCTGATGCTGAAAGGCATATCACTGGCATAGATAGAAGCAGGCTTATTCTGTCCTTCGAAGCGATTTGGAAATTTCATTCGGCCCAGACCCGGTCAATGCAGAGGTACTGAATTAACGGTAAGAAAACTTTTATCACCGAGTAGAGTAGGTTTTGGTAAGAAGCTTGAGGAAAAAACAAATAAATATGGGTCAACTGAGCACGTATCATCGTCATGACTGAAAATCTGAACAATGGAAGTTCCCTGAGCTGAATAGGCATGGTTAACGACAAGAATACTTTAATTGCCCAATGGTTTGTATAATCTACTAGAGGAGGCAGAGCTACATAGGAAGAGCAGCAAACGGCCAAGCGTGCTGCAGGTGTTTAACAAATGACTGATTCTAACACTAGTACTTTAATCTTATCTTGCGCCCATGTACAATGGAACTTGTATCAGTGATCCTTGCAGGGGGGAAATCTGGAGGCACTGTAAGATTATGTTCCAGGTGTCTACATCAGCTCATATTTTAAGTGTCTAATAGTGAAAAGAAAGCAAGAATCTTCTATCCTTCTTATTTTGTCAGGCCTGACTGCTGGTAAGAAAGAATCAATCACTGATAGCATGTCTAATTACGATGACTAGACGAAGTTCTAATGATGTATTGCAGAATCGTTCCAGTGAATCATAAAGTATATTCCTAGTAAATCTTCCATTACCATGACATGGTAAGCAAAATTACAGGTACATAAAGAAAAACTCAAACATTTCAAATAACATGTACGTTTTTCGAAAGATAATAAACCTGTACTTTTGTTGATTAGCAGCACTGATGGAACATGCATACACGGAATTTAGCATATTCACAACTTGCTCGCTCTAAATTATTTCAACACATGGCAATCCTATTCTCTTTATTGATTAGATTCTTGAGGACATTGTTTCCTGTAGCACAGTGGCTAGAATGTCAAATTCAGAGAATCATTGCCCCTATTGCCCTCAACAGTCACTTTATAATTTTCTTTTTGTTAGCACAAAGAAGAAAAGTCACGGAACTATTGATTTGATCTCTGTAGATATATAGTACTCCGAAGTCACTTTAATTTCCTTCTTCAGTTTCCAATATTATACGTTCTCCATATACCACTCCAATGATATGGCAATTCGATTATGAAGAAATCTAGTGGTTAATAGACTATTTCGTGGCAGCCGTTAGATAAGTTCCATAGAATTTGTAATATCACAGTCTAATAGTAACATACTATTTACGGTTTTTTTTTAAAAAAAACATACTATTTACGAATGACACAGCTGCCGTTTGTACGAGCACATATCACATATGAGATCTTGTAAACTCTATCGTAAATGATCTGCTCTGGAAAAGGTTCCGAGTCCTGGAAAGCTGGCATGATCTAGCACTTGGAGTAAACAACTAAAACAGTGACTGATGTTACATAATGAAGTAAAGATAGCAACCAACAAGTCCAAGAACTTCAATCAGAGTCAGTATGCGGCACTTTTCTTTTATGTGCCTTCTTTGATATGCTTGGGAAGTTTTGATGTAAGTATGAAGTTGGCTGTGAAGTTGCTGAGTCATCTGATTTGGTTTGATCAAACTGCCTCTATGTAGGGGCATCTCAAATATCAACTAAAAATCAGAAGGTCATTATATCCTTCTGAATTAAAATTTGCACCTCACTATCTCTACTACTGTACTGCCAAATGAAGTGGTTTGGTACCATAGCATTGACACCTTCACAATATTTTGAGCATGAGCCACAAACAAATTAGAAGCTGCAAAGAACAATGCTGAGATTGCTGTATAATACTCAACATGTCCTACTTATCCTATCAACTAATGACATGTAAAAAAGGTTCATGGAGCAACCATTACTTTGCCCAAGGGGGGACATCAAAGTTATAAACAAGCACTGGAAAGTACAGGCAGCAGCAGGACCCTTGTCCTCCCCTCAAAAAGTCAGCCCAACTGACTCAACTGTTTCCACCTTTACCAAGTGTACTATCCCACAAACAAAATTAATAATCCCTGTTTGTTGTTCAATTACACAACAAATAACATGATCCTTCCAATTACTCGCCCGCACTGCTGGTGGCTTCGTCTCAGAACCTTCCCATGTTACAGACGGGCAGCCATTATCGGACCCACCTGGTTGGCACACATGAACATCATACGCCGACGGATTCTTCTAACCTTCTCTTGACATGTTACATGCACAGCACACGTTCAGTCTTATGTGTGTTACAGATACCAGTACGACAAGTTCGAGCCCGGTGTGTTACAGATATCAGAATTATGAACCAAAACTGGGTATTTCATTTATCACAATATTTCTCTGAACATAAATTGCTATTCTTAACCATTATCACATTACAATATGATGCTTTTTCATAACATAGCATCAGAGATTATCCTAGTTTAGTTCCCAAATTCAAGCAGGAGCCGGATAGCAGGATTTTGGTTCAGTCGGTAGCAGTACATGCAAAAGATGGGCAAGAAGGTACCCAATACAAGCAGCTGCAATGATGCAAGCTAACTAGCTAAGATGCTGCCACCAACTACAAATGCATGCGATTAGCCTCCAGTCCCCCAACTCGGTTACCTCCGCTTCGCTAGCCCACATGCAGGAACACATGGCCTTCATGTTGCCGCTTACGTCTCACCGCATTGTTAATTGCTCCGTTGCAACGGCCAGCGCGCGAGGTAAGATGGGGGCCATGTGAAGTGCCCCCCGGAGGCCTCTCGCTTTGCAGCTTCTGATGAAAATTCTCTCTTGGAAGGGTGGATTATCCAGCAATTATTGTGACATTATTCGTCTTCTTCTCTTTCTCTCTGGTTTTCCTAGGTGCAGATTATTTCACTCACATGGCACTGTATCCACACTTCTGATTTTTATTCACATGCAAGTCTCTATATGATTGAAGAAAAGGAAGTTTCCAACCAAAAGTCATCACCGTTTCAGCAGTTCCCGACGGTATGTAATGCTCCTCTCTAGAAATTCAAAATTTTGTTAGAAAGTAATGTGTCACGGAGCAAAAAAATATTGTTATTTATCCGTACGACTGTAGCATTGGGTTGCAGGATGACACACTTCTTATGCACTAATAAGCAGCATGGCACATGAAAGCATATTGGCTCTGCTAATTGTTGATTAATTAGCCAGTAACGGAAGGAGAAGTCCCTCATCATCGGTTTACATGTGTGACAACCTCCGTACGTGCAGACTTGTAGATGGTGAGAGCACTCTCTCTTTTTTTTTCCCGGTTGTTTGGTTAGGCACCTCGACGTGTAAATTAGTTGAGATACAGCGTATTGGTGTAGAATCAGGGGGGAGAATATATGTTCGGTGGCGAAAACCTGGACACACTGGAGCAACGCCAACTTAATTGGTACAGTATACACGAACCAGCAGTGTGCGGTGGGAGCCGGACGGAGGCTCTTCTTCCCCGAGCCCCATCATTGCCACCCGTGATTAAACTTGTCTTGATTTGTAATCCGAGCGCGTAAGCACACCTGTCGCTGGGAATTTGGTGTCGACGGTACCCAGGAAGAAGCGTCCTGCGTTTGAACCGTGCCTATTTTCGCCTCTCCTGCTAAGGACCACCGTTCCCCTCTCGCGGCTCGGGCCTTTCATGCTTTGCCGGGGGATAGGAGCAGGCGAAAACGCCGTGATGGCCACGTTGCGCCGACACGCGCGGCCTTCACTTCACGCACGGGCTCACACACGGTCAGCCTCTACATTCGAGCGCCACGCGCGCGCTTGCCATTGCCAGGGAAACGCCCGCCTGCCCGCTCGCTGTTCGCCGCTTGGCTGCAGTGCACAAGCCGACACGCAGCGTAGAACAGAAACGCAACTCGGGACTCGCGCGGACGCGCCTTGTTTGGGCCATCTGCTTCTGGCAGAGGCAGGGCGGCAGGCCTTTGTCTGTTTTGATTCCAACGATGCGGGCCGCGGATTGTTCGTGAACCAGCAGTCCAGTCCAGCATCAAGCGCCCGGTATGGAAAGGCCCAGACCACGGAAGGAGACATATGGGCTGCGGCCTACTGAGCCTGGAAGCCGAGCATAAACTTAAACGGCCGAAAACCGCGTCGAATCATGCCGCGGCTGGAGCCCAAGACATGACCAACTGTACGCAGCCACGTTCCAGTCGTGCCGTGCCAGTGCAGCCATCGTGAGGCACACAGGTTTCCCGTTCTCACGGGGACCGTAGGGTGGTGCCGCGCGCGGCACTTGAGCGTAAGATCAAATTGCAAATTGCCAGCTACTCTGAGTCTAAAAAAAAAAAGTTAAAGTGCCAGCTACTCAGTTATATAACCATTTTTACGCTACTAGACAATAACGAGTTCATACACATAACTAGAAATGTCAAAATTATGAGTCAATGATCATAAAAAAAAATATTATGAGTCAGAAGTAATACTCGTCATGAATAGGCCTAGTCATGAACTTAATCTCATGCTCTTACTCAAGCGTAGATTATATATTTATAATCCAGTTTTATAGAGATTCAAATAACAGTTTATCTTGCATGTCAACTAGATGTCATAAAAAACTTAATGGATGTAGAAGATTTTATTAAAAGAATTTAAAATTTTAGTTTTTTTTACTTGACTTGAAATTTTATTTTATATAATATATAACCTTTTGTTTAAATATACAAAGTTATAAAAACATAAAAGTAATGCATCGCGATGCTCTGACTATGTCGTTTTTATTATAAAAAAAACTGCTATATCTAAAAAAACCGAAGCAGATGCATGGTTTTAGTTTTCATTGGTTCTTAGACTGGAACGAAACCCTAATGGAGGATTCTAGTTAACCAGGCAGTTTTTAGTAAGCTGCTAATAAAATCCAAATCGTAGTTAGACACACGGCCGGCCCACCCCACGTGAACGCCATGGGATTATTACCCTCGTTAAAACCTATGGATTTCAAGCATCGCCTCAAGAACGCAGACAAAATCCTCCTCCCTCTTGCTTTGCTTGCTTGTGAAACCGCTACGGTAGAAACAAAAACCTCCCCAAAAAGGGTCGGAAAGCGGATGATAAAAAGACTGCCGGATCATCTCGAATAGAGTTGTCCCAAGTAATCGAATAAAAATTCCATTTCTTTATCCCTGCGCCCTGACGGCGGCGGCGGCGGCGACCATGGCTGGGGCCGGGGCGGCGGACAAGAACGCGCCAGCGGCGGCGGGCGAGCTCGCCGGCGGCAGCGTGGACATCAGCGCCTTCTTTGACCACACGGTACCTGTCTCCTTCCTCCCATGACCGCGGCCTTGCGATTCCGGCGCTGACAATTTCTTCTTTCCGGGGAGTGGTTCTTGCAGGGGTTGGAGTTGACGGTTGCAGCACAAGGAGGACAGGGGGCGGCGGATGAAGAAGAGGAGTTGGAGTGGCTCTCGAATATGGACGCGTTCCCCTCGGTGGAGACCATGGTTGTGGAAGCGGCGGCGGCGCCGTCGCGCCCGCTGGTGGGCCTGGGCCCGGTGCCCCACGTGGTGGGGCCGCGGACCAAGGGTTTGCGGCGGCGCCGGCGGGTGACGGCGCCGTGGAGCCTCCCGCCGCTGCTTCCGCCGCCGCCCCCTTCGGGCGGGGCGCCGCGCCGCCGGTGCACGCACTGCGCGTCGGAGGAGACGCCGCAGTGGCGGCAGGGCCCGGACGGGCCCAGCACGCTGTGCAACGCGTGCGGCGTGAGGTTCAAGTCCGGCAGGCTGTTCCCGGAGTACCGGCCCATCAACAGCCCCACCTTCTCCCCGCTGCTGCACTCCAACTCCCACCGCCGCGTCCTGGAGATGCGCCGCCATGTGGAGGAGGAGACAGCGGCCGGCGGCGCTAGGGGCCGTCGGGCCGAGCGCGCGGCGGCGCGCGCCGCCACCAAGGGCAAGTGATGAAATGGTCGCCTTTGACCGATGGTTGGTTCCTTGTTTGGCCATGGAGGAATGGAGATGATTAGAGATTATGATTAGGTTTGCTCCTTATCTGCTTAGATTTTTCGTTTCCAATTTTCGCCGTGTTAGGACTCTTAGAATTAGGGGTTTAAGCAGCAGAATACCGGGGGGGGGGGGGGGGGGGGCAGTCTCTTTCCGGCACAGAAACGAGAAAAGGGGTGTCATTGTGCTCAAAATTTCCTGCAATCTTGCTGTGTAATAGACTCATGGAGTCCTGGAGTCGGTCAGCCTTGGCCCTTGGTGATGTAATGTCTGTTCAGATGGGATAAACGCTTATCGATCGGGTCACCTATTTCCCCTATGTAGTGTAGCATAGTAGAGAGTCAATCAGGTGGAGTGCAACATGTCTGCCACTCACCGGTGCTTGACGGGTTTGCTTCGTATGATCGAGTGAGGCAAATCGAAAAAGAACCCGTAAAAAGTGGCCTTGCCGTGGATATGTTCAGTTCGGTACTTCGGTGTCTTGCATTGCTGTCTGAAAAAAGGATATGCCCAAACCCAAAACCTGTTGGCTGTGAGGCAGGAGCTCGCATGGCATATTGGCATTGCATTGCAAAGCAGCAACTCTTCGGTCAGGTTCATGGCCCCGTACATTCGTAGCAAAGCATTTCCGACTCCACACGTAGCAACACCAGTTGTCGCAGAGCACGCACGGCCTTGACATTATTTTGTGATCAGGTGACTGGATCGAACAGGATCTCAGATGAGGTACGATGGGCGAGCACATGGCGGTGCAGCGCCGGCCATTGCCCAACTGTTTGCTTAGATCGTGCACATAATATAAGGATCAGCACACTGTCCATAAGTTTTGCTCAAGCTCTTCTAGTCCTCTTCACCGCGACAGTCCTTGTGGTTGCTTCTTTTTACTTTATTTGCAAATGAACAACTGTGTGGACAACAACACTTGTTCCATTTTCTTTTCCTGAAAGTAACAACACGAGTTCTTTTATTCTGTGAGCGCCATGGAGAGACAATGGTGCATCTTGTCGCTGACCTTCTTGGCCTGCTTTTGGAAGATCTGATGTACATGCGTTTGAAGCTCAAGTGCTCTACGTAGTTATAGGTTGTGCAACCCCCTACAACGTTTCCCATTTGACACCTTAACTACCAACTCTGTCGTTAACTCATAAGAAAGCACTATCACAACACTGTCGTTTGATCGAGCGTTATCAACACATTCTCAATACATATGAAGCTAAAACTTGCAACGTTTTCCTCGGGGCAGTGTAACTAATTCCTTCCCTCTCAACGGCTATGTTATGAAAAGTTTTAATCCCACCATGATATTACCTTATGATACCTACTCGTACATTTGTTATCAACTCTTCTTCATCCCATCTTGAAGTTACATTAATTAAGAGATTCATTTCATAGTCATCAGATTTTTCTGAACTCAAGAGTACACTTGGTACCATTATAATCTGAAAAATTCTCTCTTTACCTGGATATGGAATTAAAATGTCGCAGAGACAAAAAAAAAATCTCGCAATACAATTTTATGTCCCACTTTTACTGTCTTTGTATGGTGGAAATTCAGCCAGTTTGTTCAGGCTTCACGTTTCAGAAAAATATTTAGGTTTCGGCTTTTGCACGTAAAAGGGGGCTTAAGCAAACCCAAACGCAGAGAAGAAGCACCAAACGCGGTTCAGGTCAGTCTCATCAGACGCACCAGTGCAGCTGCCACCACCAACATCGGAAATTCGGAAGCCTTTCCTCTTCCCCGGACTGCGGAGATCTCTCCCCTCCCCGCTTCCCATGCAATCCGCCGCGCCGGCCGCCCTGCCATCCGGCGTCATCCCCAAGGACTCCCGCCAGCTCCCCTGCTTGCTCCTCTCCTCCCTCCTCCTGCTTCTCCTCCTCCACCTCCTCTCTTCCTCCTCTTCCCCCGTCCCATCGCCTCCGCCTCCGCCGCCCCGCCGCGCGCCGCTCCCGATCGCCACCGCCCTCTCCTCGGCCGGTCCTGCGCCCCCCACCCTCGCATTCCTCCTCACGGGCTCGGCCGGCGACGCCGACCGCCTCCTCCGGCTGCTCCTCGCCACCTACCACCCCCGCAACCTCTACCTCCTCCTCCTCGACCGCGCCGCCTCGGACGCCGACCGCGCTCGGCTAGCCCGGAAGGCGCGGACCGGCCCTGGCCGCCCCAACGTCCATATTGTTGGGGACTCCGGGTTCGCCAACCCGCGCGGCGCCTCCGCTCTCGCAG
Source organism: Eleusine coracana subsp. coracana (assembly GCA_032690845.1). NCBI lineage: Eukaryota > Viridiplantae > Streptophyta > Magnoliopsida > Poales > Poaceae > Eleusine > Eleusine coracana. The sequence goes on along the minus strand of CM064422.1, from coordinate 62,000,040 downwards.
AGACGCTGCACGGCGCTGCGCTGTTGCTGCAGCTCGGCCAGGAGTGGGACTGGTTCGTGCCCCTCGACGCCGCGGACTACCCCCTGGTCACCCCTGATGGTGATTCTTCTATTCTCTGCAGCTAACTTAATACTTTTTGTTCATGTGATAGACTAGTGTTGTCGAGGTGTTTTAGATAGATCTAGACATTTTGGTGAATAAGAAAATTGTTCATCTATCTACTCTGCTCTTTATGATAACTTAATGTGCAGGAAATGTAGCTACAGCAAGTTCTTTTTTAGCATAGATGATCTCTTTTAGTTCAGCAGTAAAATGTTAATGAATTAATCTGTTACTACTACACTGTAGTTCTCTTTTGGAAAATCGTCCTACATCCGTCAGAATGAGATAGAAAACTATAACGCTAGACTCTGATTGCTCTTTAAGGAATCTATTTCCTTATTATTTCTAGTCGAACACTGCTATACGTACTACCAGAACTTCCGACCTGGCTGTACGGCCAAGTATTATCAGCAAGCAACACCCAATACAAACCAGCAATTAACACTGGTTGTACAAATGAGTCGGAATAACCAGTCGCACGCACAGCATTTCCCTTTCTAGTCTGAAGGAACAAATTCGTGAGCAGGCCACTGAATAATTTCCATTGTCGAGTTCGCCCAAAAGGTAAATGCCGCCTCATATGTTTGAAGAAAAGAGCTCCCATGCAAGTTAGTCTTTCTAACTGAGCTGACACTTCTTAATGTGTGGCAAGAAGTGGCACCTTAATAAAGCACAGTGGAAGCCTCTCCTGATGTTTCCGAGTCAAAAAAAAAAAAAAGAAAAAAAAAAGAAGTGGCACCTTGGAGTTTGGATATAGAAATGTATTATTTATGCAGCATGTCTGGCTTTAGTGCTTTACACCTGGCCGCGCCATTTTCACTTCCCCAACCAGTAGATACGTATTTCATGATGTTTTGAAAAATAATCTTGCGTGTGGAATAGTGCAAGAGAATGGAATGGTACAATAGAATATTATACCCTGCGTCTGAAATAGTGCAATAATCACATGAACTGTGAATTAATTTTCCACTGCCTCATTTGGATTCTTGACTCTGAACTGGTTTTCACTGAGCTTGGAAAGCAATTAATTTATCACATCTTTATGTGATATGTATGGACTAGTTGAGCTTTCAATGTGTCACATGCAACTGTGTATTGACACTGAAGCTACTAGCGCTTGCCACTTTAATTCTCTTAAGTCTTACGGTAGCTTATTGAATGTTTAGTTAGAAGTGATAGACAAGAGTAGTAGTAAATGCTTTATATTGTTCTTCCATTACTAGTTGTATTGGAAATTATTGATTCAGATTAGCTCTTGTTAGCTGACTTGACTGGAAAATGCAGATCTCCTGCATCTTTTGTCATATGTACCGAAAGATCTCAACTTCATTCAGCATTCGGGCTATATTGGTTGGAAGGAGTAAGAGCACTTCATCGTACACTTTTTTTGCTTTCAGTTCCATTCTCTTGAATTCAGGATTGGAAGTTCATGATGTTGTATGCATATGCATTCAGGTTAAGACAGATAAGGCCAATTGTTGTGGATCCTGGTTTATATCACTCATCCAGGAACGATATCTTTTATGCCACTCAAAAGCGTGACCTGCCTAGTGCTTACAAGTTATTTACAGGTGAGGACGTATTTTGTTTTTCATTGCTTGTGCAACTCCACTGCAAGGGTGAAACATAGAGCGCATACCATACTTTATTTCTTTGTTTATTACTAGTCCTGGTATAATTTTAGACAGTATAGAATACATGTCTTGTGATTCTAATGGCAAGGAATATTGAGGCTGCTTGGTTGCCAGCCGTGGTTCGACGGCGCCTAAAAATGCTGTCCACTGCTTGGTTGAAGTCAAAAGTTTGGCATGCCACATGAGAGACAGTAAAATCCTGTGCTTTTTCTCACTGCCGTTGTTGAACAAGTTTTTTATGCCAAAATCTGTGGCGTCGCCGAACCCTCGGCGTGGCGAGTGGTGATCAGCATCCAAACAGCCCCACAGTTTGTTAAGCATATTAGTGAAAATGCATTACCGCATACTGGTAAACTTATTTGTTTGGCTGGTGTTTCTTTGTTTGGTGCATGTTATAAGATTAGATAAAACACATGTAATCATAAACTTGATAAAGTTTACGTCTTCATTTAGATCCTAGAATGCGTGCAGTAAACCTTGTGGATTTTTTTTTTGTAACTTTTCTTGCTCACATGACAAATTTGCATTTCTATACAAGAATAATAGGACCTAAACTGATAATGAAAATGTCATAATGCATGGAGTATAGATTATACTCCCTCCATCATGTTTATAAGGCATGTGTGTATTCTGAAATTCAAACTTTGAAACAGTTGACTAACAATTAGGTTCACAATGTATGAGTTTAGTGATGCATAAGTTGTAAACTAGACTCATTCTATGCACACTCCTGTAAGTGACACACAATGAGCCTTATAAAATGGACCAGAATTAGTAGTATCTTTCAAGGATATGCATCTTCCTGAAGCTAAATCTGATGCCTTGTAATTCTGTCTGTATGTGCAATAGCTTTACAAATTGCCACTGTTTATGGATATATGATATAGGATTATCATTTCATAGAAACCTTATGTTCCTTAGTTGCTTCACTTGTGGCATATGCATCTATAGTTTATCGTAGTGTGGTTTCAAAGAGTCACACCTTTCACTGAATCTAAAGGCTCCACCGAAACCCAGCTGGTATGCTTGTCTTACGTCTACAGATCCACTTTGTTATAGCTGCTAAAATTTGTTGACTGGCAAACATAGATGCAAATTGGAGTCATAGATGAGAACGACATGCCTGCTCAGGGTTTTTGTCAGGGCTGGATTCTGTAAAATTGTGTAATGAAATGATGATTAAAATCTGGAGTTCCGTAATATAAGTCAAAAAGTCGGTGGATTTCTGCTGAAGTTCAACTTTGGCCATATTCTTATTAAATGTACTATTTTTGTGTCATCGTCCATTATCTTCTGTATTCCCTCAACACAACATCTCGTCTACTCTTTCTATATATTCATTTTTTTACTAGTCTTTCTATGCATTCATTAATCATTATACAGTGCACTATAAATGTAAGTTCTGAAGACATGGATTTGTATTGATAGACATAAGTATTGATGAAGGAATTCCAAAAATATAGTTGAAATAGAAGAGTTCCATTGTTTTCTTTGAAACTTTTGGCAGTTCATTTATTGATAAAATGGCGAAAACTCCACAATGTACCTCAATAGGTTACTGCTTTTTGGCATGTTTGTCGTAGGTGCTGAACTAAAAGTTACAGCTATATTTATTTATACCTACTGTTTCCCTGCAGGCTCTTCATCCGTTATCCTTTCTCGGAAATTTATTGAATATTGTATCATTGGTACGGATAATTTGCCAAGAACTCTGCTGATGTACTACACTAATATGCCCTTGCCACACAGGAAGTATTTCCAGACAGTTGTTTGCAATTCCCCTGAATTCAACAGGACTGTTGTTAACCATGATCTGCATTATTCAATATGGGATGCTTCCTCCAAAAATGAGCCACTTCTACTAACTATGGCTGATGTTGAAAATATGACTCACAGCGGTGCAGCCTTTGGGACTAGATTTCCCAAGGATGATCCGGTCCTGGACCACATTGATGAGGAGATTTTGCGCCGCTCATCTGGAGATCCAGTTACAGGAGGGTGGTGCATAGGTGTTGGGGATGATAGTCCATGTTCTGTTTTAGGTGACCTAGATGTTATTAGGCCTGGGCCTGCAGCTACGAAACTAGCTAAGTTGCTTGCCCAAAGGCTGTCCTCTCGGAACTTCTTTTCCCAGCAATGTGTATGGGATTGATAATTGTAACTGTATTACTAGGAAACCGTAATTTAGGTGTGCTTTTGCCTTGTCATGTGGTGCATCTCGCTTCCTGTAATCCTGTCTGGTTCTTGTTGGGCATTGGTTCTTCTGTGAAAAGATCAGACATGTCGCTGAAATCTTCGACAATTACAGTGCCTTATGCACTTCTGTGAAATGGGATCAGATCAGATACGCCATGACACCTTCTTGCAAAAAAAAAAAAAAAAAAGATACGCCATGACACTTTTTTGGGCAAATTCCTTATCAACCATTGAAAAAACTTGGAGTTCCTTATTACCCATTCAAAATTTTGATTTTCCTTATCAACCATCAATGTTACCTTTTTTCCCTTATTCACCACTTCCATCCAGTTGAAGATTTGACGGTGTTAGGAGAAAATACTTATTTGTCCCTCTATCATTTTTTTTCTCTAAGTTCATTGTTACCCATTTTAGTGGACAAGTAAGTGATGTTCTGATTGAGCCTTCTTCTCATATGGACAAAAAGAATATTATGTACAACTTAAGTAGAATCATGCAGACAAAGCGATTACTACGTGCAGCTTAAATACAATCATACACATGTTCCTAGTGGCTAACTGGCTATCGCAAGACTTCTTGGTCCTTATGCCCATAGACTGTCATGCGTCACAATTGTCTTTACCTTCTTTGACTTTCATTTAGGCCGCACCGTTCCTTCCGCATTCTCCTATTCCTTCTCGGTAGCAGTAGGAGCAGTCTGTATGCCATGTAGAACTTAACCGTCAATACAAATGAAAACATGGCCATGGTAATAGACTACAGAGCAAAGACGTACAAGAGCTGTTTGTGACGGATCGCGCACTTAACCGTCAGGAAGCCAGTGAGGCAGGCTTGTCCATGAACCTGTAAGTCTTGACGCCCAGAATGGCAGGACGTGCGCGCGTGAGCTCAAGCTTTGACTGGTCATACCACGGCACATTGTCCCTGTAACTACAAGCCAGCTGCACGGACCCGAATTGAAGCCACGTCTTGGCATAGAGTGAAGAGAAATTTTGGGGAAACTGAGGAAAGATTAAGAGGTGAGAGGGAATGAGGGGCAATATGGTCCAATCGGAGAGGTCTCAAGCCAGATTGCAAACGGGAACTCACGGAAGTAACAACAGTGGCTAATAAGGAATGAAAAATAAAAATCATGGCTGATAAGAAAAATCAAATTTTTGAATGGTTGATAAGGAATCCTAATTTTTTTAGATGGCTGATAAGGAATTTACCCTTTTAACTACCCTCTCTCCTGTCATGCATTTTGTATGTCCAGTTGTCTTCTCTGTTGGAGACCCTAGAAATATACTTCCAACACTGGAAATATGCATAGTAACACTTTGTGGTTTATTTTTGCATTTGCATGTCTTTGATTGGAGTAAGGGTGTGTTCGTTTCTACCCCTCTGATTTTTAGACATGTCACATCGAATATTGTGATACCAATTAGGAGTATTAAATATAGATTACTGACAAAACCCAGTCCATAACCCTCCCTCTGAATAACGAGATAAATCTATTAAAACTAATTAGGTCATGATTAGATAATGTGATGCTACAGTAAATATCTCTTAATAATGATTTAATTAAGCTTAATAAATTTGTCACGCTGATGCGCATTCAACTCTGTAATTAGTTTTATATTTAATATATATTTAATAATCATATATAACATTTTAATGATTGATATGACCTCACTAAAATTTAGACCCAAAGAAACGAACACACTCTAAGTCTAAAAACGGCTATATAGCCATCAAAACAGTATAACGTCATATTTAGGCCTCTAGGCCTCTGGGAATAAGGATAGCCCAACTAAAAATGGGAAACAAGATGGCCTTGTTTTGTCAAATTCTCAATGAACTTTTCGGGAGTATTTTCACCAACAGCGTTCTTTAGAGCATCTCGAATAACTATCCTAAAATTAGTTTTGTCAAATTCTCAATGAACTTTTCGGGAGTATTTTCACCAACAGCGTTCTTTAGAGCATCTCGAATAACTATTGCTAACTATCCTAAAATTAGTTTTCGTAATAGGAGAGAGAAGATTTTACCAATTGCTAACATGCACCTCTCCAGCATAAAGAGCGCTATAACGCTTTGTAAAAATATTCTAAACTTTGAGAAAGTTTTCATAAAAATTTTAAGACACATAAAGAATATGAAAAATTACAACGGTTTTTTTGTAAAATGGTGACAACCTTATCCACTCAACCTTCCTCGTTCCTCCTCCATCTCCCCCGCGCACCATCGACGCCGCCACCTCATCTTCCTCCCCCACGTGCCACCGATGCCGCCGACTCCGCCACCACGCGAGCTCCCTCCTTCCCCGCGCGAGACCGGCACCGCCACGCGAGCTCCCTCCTTCTCCCCCGTGTGCCACCGACGCTGCCTCCTTCGCCCCCGTGCACCGCCAATGCTGCCTCCTCCTCTTCCTCCCCCGCGCCCCGCAAGCGTCGCCTCCTCCTCTTCCTATCTCGCACCGCCATTTCCTCTGCCGCGCAAGCTCCCTCCTACTTTGCAAAATCCCAGCACCGGCTCCTTGTTCTCCGTCGCGTGCCGCTGGCACCGTATCCTTCTCTTCCTCCCCCGCACAACCTTGGTGTGCTGCCTCTCCTTGGCCCCTCCATTTCATCCTCCTCCATGGCGGTGACGTAGACCGGATTCGAAGAAGAGAAGGCGGGAGGAGGTGGGGTGCCGAGGAACAGAGAAGAGGAAAAGTCCCGCTCCGAGCCGTTTCACCCTTTCGTGCGCTCGGGTGAAGTTTTACCATGCGCTTGTTCGCTTTGCATATTTGAGCAAAGCAGAGAGAAATTTTGAAGGCATGGTAAAAATGTAGGTATAGCAATCCATATACAATCTCTTGGAGCTGTTTTTTTTTTTTTTTTTTTTGAGTTTTGGATAGTTTATAGGGATAGCACTCCAATTTACTATCTCTATTGGAGATGCTCTTAGTTTATAGTTATTTCATGTTGCGATCACCATCGTGAGCACGCCTCGCAATGTCGCGAGCCTCCGTCGCGCGGTGCCGGCCGGGTCGTCCATATCCGCTTCATTCGCGGAGCTGCCGTTCTTGCCGTCGGAAGGAACACGGCCTGCACCATCGACGGACTCGCTCCGCGCGCCGTTCTTATCAGAATCTCATCGCGGCGCGAGGACGACACGGCGGGGGGCGCAACAACATCTCTGCGTGGTCTGGTCTCTGCTGACGTGTTCCTGGGATGGACGGCGAAGACCGCCAGCGAGGGCGACGGTGGAGGCCTCAGCGGGAGTCCGGTCCAGATACGTGTGCGAGTCGGCCCGCGCATTTGCCTAGAAGAGAGCGCGACGTCCTGTGGAATCGAATGACGGCCGCACATTATGCATCCGACGGTTCAAACGAACTCCTGGGGCGGTCGGGAAACGAAATACCGACCACCCCGACTCGCTCGCTGGGTAGTGGGTGGCGCCTCTCTGCTCGCCGGGACTCGCGCGTCGCTGCCAGCGCCTATGCCTATCCGTCAAGCGGTGTGCTACGCCGACGACGTTCCAGCCGGCGCCCGTCCCTGCAGCCTGAAACGGAGACCGGCACCACATCTTCGTTCGTGGCGGCGTTTCGCTGCTCCGGCTGCAAAAGAGATCGAGCGTTTTCGCAGAGAACGGATGCGACTTCTAAATTCGAATAGTATTTCTTCCTTCCAAACGAAGAGATCAGTTTTGCAAAGAGAGACAAGTAGATAAACATGCATGATGAAGAATTCGTTGGGAGAGAGAGGGAGACTTCTTCTCTCCAACCCGTACCAACGCCTCCGACGACGCCCCAACTCGTAATTAGCCAATCACCTCAAGTTCTACGCGTAATTAGCAAGTTCTAGTGCCGACCATGGCGGTTCTACGCGTACATGCGTTCGGACACACGTACACTAGAACACAATGGCCGGCCGAGCACGGTGACGAATTGCGGATGCTTTTTTTTTTTTTAAACAGGAATTGAGGATGCTGGCACTGGCAGCAAGGCGTGCGTGACTCTGAGAGGGTGAGGCGAGCAGGCCGTTGGAATAGAAAACAAGGTCCGTGGGCTCCATAGGCCGCGGAACTAGTTGCTACAGCTGCCGGATGGTTAGCCTACTAAGCCCGAGCCCATCAATTTATATACAGAGTATAATTCGTGCCCAAGTCCGTCGCGTCAAACCAGTCACTGCCCAGTTCCCACGATCCACGAGGATGACCGGCGGCAAGAAGTTCGGCGGGGGGCGGGTGCCGACGGGTACTCCTTCGCTGGCCTGGTCTTCTGTCGTCATCGTCGTCTCCCTCCTCGCCGGCGCCTCCGTGGTCCACAACATCTACAAGCCTGACATGGTTAGCCTCCCACCGCCCGACGCGCACACTACCTGTTCGACGGAATTCCTCTACGACATCCTGCTTATTTTTATTTTCTGCTCATGTAGACCATTCCGCCCGTGGAGAGTGCTAGCGGCGGGGGAAGCGATAGCAGCCAGAAGAGCTGAGTTTTTACACCGGATATGTCTGGAACCCGGCTGGTTTAAGATGTTTCTTCATATGTTTTGTATACGAATGTCGTCTTGTTCGCGAGATGGTGATGTTTCTGCTTTTGTTTAGAGAGAGAGAGAGAGCTCGAGTTTGAGCTATAGCTATTTGCAATAGCACACGATGCTGCAATTTCTTTCCTGTATTTTGGTTGCAGCTTTCAGTAAATTATTGTAAAATTGAGATAAGGAATATGCGCAATGTGGTATTTGCATCCTTGACGCTCTTAGGTCACACATACGGAGTTATTCAGTTTATAGCAGGTATTTAGTTAAAATTCAGATAAAGAATATGCTAAGCTCTTTTGTAATTTGGTTTGGAGGTTCCACTGCAAGAGCGACCAAATTAATCTTGTTTTTGTTGAGGCATTTTTAATTCGAGATCAAATATAAGGATGCAGGGAAAAAAGATCAATTGATTTGCTGGCGGCCATTTTTCTCTTGGTGAACACTGCAATCATCGTTTGACGACTCATTATACTTTTGCACGAGCTAGTTCGTGTACAACATCAGCCCTGCATCTCTACTACTATTAAATCAAGTACAGTCATCTCTTCCTACGTATTTTCTGCCCCCTGCCCCGTCCCCCTTGTCCCGTTCGGAATTAGTAGTGTGACAACGTAGAGTTTAGTTCAGATACACCAATCGGTCGAAACTTTACCTATCTCTTTGTGAAGTCGGCTGTAGCCTCGGCCCTCCCAAATCTCAATCCCCGTTTGCCCCCCTCCTGCCGAGTAAACCCATGTTTCTGCCCGAGTAAACCCACTCCAAAACCCTCCTGCCGAGTAAACCCATGTTTCTGCCCGAGTAAACCCACTCCTTCCAAAGTCGACGACGCGTCATCACGCTCATCGAGTAAACCCTATCTACGTTGCCATCCCAAGCCCTAAGGCATCATGCGTGCCTCCGCTGGAGCTGCTGACGATCGGTGAAGACTGCCTCAACACGTTCTTCTCCCTCCCATGTTCCTGTAGCTTGTGAAGACCACCTTGATCTGCTCGACGGCACCACACTGTTAGATGATGGTGCTGCCTGCACAATCATCGCATGCGCCTGATCGTGATGCCACCGTCTGGAGGTGCACGACATCCAGTGGCATCCTCGGAGCTCCTGTCCAGTTTCGGCATCCTGCTCATGTTCCTCTCCCTGCTGCCAGCGCCATCCCCGCTGGTGGATTCTAATTGCTTTGCCCATGTCTGCAGCTTGGTTCGTTCAAACACGCTGTCGGCCACATCTCTCTCAACAAATATCTAAGATTTGCTGGAGTGATCAAGATGTGGTGCCATGGATCCCTATTAGTTCCCTCCCTCACACCTAGCTTGTGATAGTTGTGGCGACCTTCCTCTGGGTGGTCGTCGCTATGAAGAGGATTAGGCAGCAGGAGAGAGGCTGCCAACAGATTGGTGAACACGTCCTCCTGCGGCATGAGATGGTCACATTCAAGGATCAACAACGACATACTACACATTCTGGGCAACAGTAGGCTGTCACAACGAGTAGCAGGATGTACTTTGAGTTGGAGCTCATCTCGTAATCAATCCCTCTTTCATTCACATATTTGAGTTCTTGATTTCACCTTGTGCTGATTTTTCATGAGAATTGAGGGTGCTTCTTTACTTCACGATTATATGAGGTCACCAGTCAAATTGATAATTTGCTACTGATCAGGCCATCTTATAGTTTCATTCATATAGGACTAAGACAAAATAATCTGAAATTCTTGTGATCTGACGATAGAGTTTTTTTTTAACAAGTCAAGTGACTGTATTATATTATATTTGACGAACATGATGAGAAACAAAGCTTTTCTTCCAGGAAGCTTATTTTGTCCTTTCTTTATTCTTTCTAGAATATTGTATATTGTGAGAGCTGCTGCTACTACTGCGGAAAAACCATGGTTTGGTGGCACACAAGTGAACTACAAGTGACTGGTAGGTATGGTTTTTTTTTTCTTCGTATTCTTGTCATCAGTACAGCTCAAGAGGTTTGATGATTCCAGGTTTTAGTGATCCTACGTTTTCACTAAAACTTTTGCACACACTTAATTGTTGAAAAGGAATTAACTTTCAGACTCACGATTATTCTTCTATTCTTAGGGACATTAAAAATTGTTATTTTTTCAGTTATTTATCGATCTTAGGTAATTTGTTTAAATTTTTGTTAAAATTTTTGGAAGTGCCTTAAACAAAGAATTGTTAAGATGCCCTTGATGTTGTCACAGATGCTATCAATAAATTAGCAGGTTCATATTTCCCATCTTTGACTCGTCTGAGTGATCGAGGTACTTCCATTGAGCTGTGCAACAATTATGAGTATGTTTCTGAACTGACTTGCATTTTTCTGAAACTGGATGAGGTCTCAGGGAATGAAGCAACACGGTGTTCCTCCTGTGTAATTTTAGCTACATATACACACTCCATTATTTTACCCAATAATTTCATTGCAAATTGTGATAATGGGTTAGGTTTATCTGTCTAATGCCATGTTTTATCTATCCCTGTTGCTGACATCGTAGCCATGCAACTCATTTAGCATCTACTAGGTATCTACAAAGTCAAAAAATGCAGTGGTTTCTTTGTGTTTTAGTGTTTTTTTTGCTGATATAATTGTTAATTCTATCCATTGTATTGCGTTAGTTGCCTTTGATAATTCTTGTGTGTATATATGTTCATGCGGCCAGTGGTAAAACCTTACTGATTGTTTCTTGCAAACTTCAGTTCTTATGCAATTCACATGACCTGACAGTGTATATGTTCTGCAATTTGAGCTTTTAACTTTGAGCCGAGAAGCATGAGATAGTATGCCAATGCAGTTAAGATAGCTTGACAGTTGCAACGATCCTTTAGAGTTTATAATACTTATTCATGAAAACTAAAGGAAAAGCCATGGGTGTATTAACACTGATTCATATCCTTGTCAATTTTGCTTCTTGCGAAAAAGGGATCAAGTGTTACAAGCAGGTTATGTGCTACCATGTTACCAAACACGTAAGACTTATAAATATGCATTTAAAATTCAAACGCAAATATAGATAGATAAAACATACAACCATCTACTATCATGCAAAAATTGATTTGCAACTAATACTTGAGCAAGAAGAAATAAAAAAGAGAAAACAACTTATAAATAATAATGAATTACAGGTTTAGCATGAACAGTTGTAATTCACATGCTCTTCATACACTGATTTCTCTTTTTTGTTACACGTTATACAAGTTTACTTTTTATTTTATTTTTTGCATGATGGTAGAATATTATATGAGCTACTCATTCATATTTTTGTTGTGATTTTTCTACAATCATAGTCATGCATATTTCAAACAGTATCACTATAGTCCACAGAGAAACCTTTCTCTGCTTGCACTGAAGGTAGAAGCATAGCAGACTTCGCTCCTTGTTCTGTCATCCACACCATTTTTTTTGGCTTACCATGTCAGAGCTTTTGTTCTTTTTCTTTCAAGAAAAAACTGCATGCTTTCATATGATCAAGTTCCTACTATGGAACATGGTTGACTTGTTTAGGTAATGCATAATTAGCTTTTTTGGTAGTTTAATAAAATTCGTAGAAGGTTTTTATGAGCCACCTTGTAATTCTAAGCTTTTATGTGATGAGCAATAAGACACTGCTGACAATCTTTCATACATCTACTCCATGTAAAGTAGCTTTATGGTTAATGGTTTTATAGGCAATGCCAGTGACTAGCCGATGTGGAGTCATATAATAGCACATATAATTGCACGAGAACTTTGAGAGCTAATATTCATCATCCATGCTGGCAACTCATTAAATGATTTTTATACTTATTGTACTTCTTGTTAATTAATTATTGTAATTTCAATGTTAAAAAGAACATAATTATAATAGTTATATAGATTATCTTTCGACGGGTCTACCATACACTATCTTTTAAATATTTTGGTGTTTATAGATTTGTTTTAAAACCCGTAGCAACACACGGACACTTTGCTAGTCTACATATATATGACAAGATTCGATGAACAAGCCATCTTGGAAGGATAGTGTGATTGACATAAGATTATCCACCGTTTAGCACGTGAAGTTTCACCAAATTGTGCACAATTTGTAGTGCAACATGGCGATCACATTTCGAGATCGTGCATCATTTGTACAGGCTCGAACCTGTACCAGATGCTTCTTTTCTGCAGTAGTGTGTAGCATCTGCTACCAACGTAATTACCTCTTGCACGTTCATTCATATTATGTTCTTCGATCGTTAGAAGTGGACCATTTTACAACGGCCTGTGACTGCTAAAAAACAGCTCATAATGACAAGGTACACTCAAACCTTAGGCCAGGTTCTTACAATAGAGGAATAATTTCATTTACATCCTAAGTTAATGTGAACTTTTCATTTAATGACTTAGCTTGATGGTATTGAAAACTATAACAGAATAGCCCCAATCAGTGCCTTAATAAATTAATCATAAAACTAACAAAAAAAATCCCTGTGAATTCCGTCTCTCGAGCCCCCAGGAACTGAGACCATAATTTACAAAATCAAAACAGGGACAAAAGTGTTCTCTTATCTACATGACTCTTTCTTTCACTATATGAGCTATCTAGTATAACAGAAACGAGAATTGGAACAGAAAGCCAACTATACAACACCACTGAAACATTTCTTTACCTTCCATACAGTATGTACCTCCATCCTCCCAATTGACAGGAGCATCACTGTTAAAAGGCAGGGCTCCATCTATTTCTTATAGCCTGACGGTCCAGATTGTACTTCTCACACGTGGACACGCCTGTGACAATTTTCAGAACTTAACTGCTGTGATACAGTCAAAATATAAAATATCCACCCTTTGTTGTTGTGCCATGTTTGTTCCCTTCCATTATCTGTTGGTTCAGATTGACTTGTAAAGATAGTATCAGCACACAGGAACAAAACAAACAAGAGTATATTACTGTTTTTTGTTCCTCAGCTGGAATACGGCTCTTATGTCTGTTCATTTTCAAATTTGGAAAGTCGAGAATCTGATAGAACAGAGAACATTTGTGTCTCCACAAAGAGCTGCATAACATTAAAAATATGAGAATGCGCAAACAGAATAGTTATACGCAATGTCATCAAGGAGAGAATTACAAAGTCAATTCTATGGGACACACAAATGAAGTGATAGCATCAATAAAAGTTTTGTTAAGAAAATTCTAAACTATGAGCACGTGCATATGTATTGATGCTCGCCAATTTGCATCGACAGCAAGTCTCTATGAATATAGGGAATGTTTAGTTTGCTACCGTAATTTATCATACCTCTTGCCAAACTTTGCTACAGGTATGGTAAACAAATTGCTCACCAAACTTTTGGCAAAGTTTGGCAAGAAAATAAGTCTATGACAAGTAGGACCAACAGCAGAAAAAAGCAAACCAAACAGCTGCCTGAAATCTCTACCAGTTTCATCAATTATACGGTGGTCTTTTTTTAATTAAAAATAAAGCAAAGGAATTTATTGTGGAAAACTAAAGTAGACAGCTACCTTCATGAATGGTCGATCCTTTGCGGGGAAGGAATCAATGAAACTGTCTTTCAGAAGCAAAGAAACCTGATCAAACAAAAGATACATTATGTTGTGATGTTTCTCGAAAATAACAAGTGATTTCATCATATTAAGTGTAGAACATTAGTTGAATTGCTAACCCTGTCATTGTTCGACTGTATATTTGTGATGGTATGAAAGCGCAAGTCAGAACAAAATGATTCCAAGTAGGCCCCCATCACATTTAAGAACTGCCAAGCTGCCTCAGCCTGGAACAATACCCATCATATTAGCAAAATGATAAACATTTGCAAAAATCTTCTTTCTGTACAATTATCAACTAACAATGTATAGACGACTAAGTTCAAAGATAACTTTCCTCTAGATAAAAAAAGTGTAGCTGATAAATCTAAAGAGTTGAACAAAATAGTACCTGAACTTCATTGCATTTATAAATAGGATGTCTCTTTGCTAAAGCGTTCTCACATGAAAGTCTAGCATGAATAGGACTCAGGCGAGAAACTAGCTCCTTGTAACGTGGGAGTTGGGGCAATGAACCTGCCTTGACCTGCGTATTTAATAGAAAAAAAATAAGTGTTGGTATGAATCTGTTTTACATAATCTGGCACCATAATGCATACCTATATTCCCTCATAAATGCTGCGTGATTCCAAAGAGGATTTTTCAGTTTCACTAAAAGCAAATAGTAGAAATACTTGCCTGATCTTTTTGTACATTGATTCTGACAAGACTGGATCCTTTCATCTTGATATCAGGGGGTTTATATTGAACACCGGCCTGTAGAGGAAAACAGTTACTATAATATATTTCAAGACTGCTAATGTGAACAAATTAACAAATATTGTCACTATAAATTATATATAGAGTGAAAATTAAATATATGAGCTATAAGGGCAGCTTACAATGAAAGGTACGGGGGCATCTAGAAAATCAATCAATTTTCTCGGTAGGACCTGAAAAACAACAAAGATTCATATGACCTCATTCAATCGTTATATGAGTTGATGCATTCAGTAAACATAAAAAGATAAATGTTCTACGATCGCTACTTTCACAAAATATTAGTGACATGTCATGTTATGGTAGAAGTTGTCAACAAAAGAACACATAAACTTCATATCTTGTTGGCTTGTTTCCAGCAGTTGGTTATTGTAGTTACCCATTACCAAAAAATACAACTCTTAAAAATTTCGGATCAAGGGCTTATAACAGTTTCACAGAGTTATATGTGAATCGATTATAAAAATAGAGATATTTCAGGATTATTACAAACAATATAATGACATAACATGACAAGCATCGAAACTGACCAAAACACAAAATCAAGCAGGTCAGCCAAACCCCCATGACCCCCATTTAAAGGAATGAAGTTATTGTCCCATAAAAATGAACAAATGATAGAAATCAAAACTTACAGGAAGCAACAAACTTTGCCACTGGAATGGCCTTATCATTGGTATAATCGACAAAACAATTGCTGACAGAACACCCTGCAGTTAAGCATTTGAGAGAAGCACTAGAATCAACAATTAAGGATTGCTTGAAACTAGAGCACACTGTTACAAAGCTCGAGTATTTCAAATACCATACCAGATTTGGGCATATTACAACAGTTTGCTTCTCCAGTAGAACTCCAGTGAAAAAGTCTAGCACCTTCAAGAGAAAATTATGACTTTATGCATAAACAGCCAATCAAAATGACTATTATCACATAAAAATGTGTTGGCGTCAATGAAGGCTTATAATAAAAAATTGGAAGTAATACATACGCTTTCCAGAGACAAAACTCGACAAATAGTAGCTGTAGTCCATAATGCTAATGCATGAGCTTCTTCTGCAGCAGCCAGACGGGCATTGACCTACAACAGAGTATTCAGGGAGATGAACTCAAATAGGGTTGCAATAGATGAAGCACCTACCTCATTTTTTTCTGCCGAAGTCAAACCATTATCCAAAATTGATTCTCCGAAACCCAACAATGATAATCCAGGACGGGAGTATTTCACGGGCTGGAGATGTTCAAGGGGACGGAAGACAATTTCACCACCACGAGGTGGCAGAGTAAGAGCATGATAACCACAAACAATTTGGAGAGGTTCATTATTGTGCGCCTACAAAAGTAAAATTAAGTTACAGCTAATAAGGACTGCCATCTGATGGTATTCATGAAGCTTGAATATGTATGACTAACCTTAGCCCATCCTATAACTTTTTCATCATCAACTATCATTTCATGTTTCACATTTAATTCATCTTCGTCATCTGACCTGGCACCTTTGACTGAACTGTCATACAAGATGTGTCACAGTTCACGGTCTCGTGTAACCCAACATAATTAGTGACAATTTCATAGTCATTTCACAATTTTCTAGCAGACACTATCAATGCCATGATGAACCTGAAATAGCAGGAATTGTTTCTGGAAAAAAAATCAGATTTACCTGTCTAAAGATTCCATACTCTGTGCGCGCTCTCTTCTTCTATGGATAGGAGAGCAAGATAACATATGATCAGGGGAAGTATGATCGTTATCATAAATACAACTTGTGCTCCCAAAGCTATCACAGCGTGAATCCAAGTTCTCTGATACAGATTCATCATATTGTTGAAAATTTTGCCTTCCCTCATTGTCAAGTTCTCTTCCATAACTAGATTCTGAAATCTCACTAGCAGATATACTTTCAGGAGAACGAGGCTCCCAACTCCTGAACAAATACGAAGGTGTGTCTCTTTCTGATGGAACACAGGATGAAGAAAATAGACCTGATATACTGTTGACAGGTACAGCATGTTCTGTCCAGTCATTGTACGGAAGCCCATTCGAGGAAACAAAATCCCCATTTACTCCATCCTGCTCTTTTACAGAATTAGGAACTGGCTCAGCCAAAGCAATTTCACTAGCAAACTGTGTGATCCTGTCAAGCCTCTCTTGTGCAATTATGCTGTTCATAAATTAACACACCATCATATCCTTGGTATATGGAACAGTTCAAAACAATATATGACCCAAGATTATTAAATCAAAATTAATATGTTAGATCCGAAAACAAACCTGTTCAGCATCTCATAGTGCAGCTCGAAAAAGGGTACCCTTGTGAGCAAACAGTAACAACGTGGTGCAGAAACCAAGAAACGACTTGGCTTATCGGAAGTGGTGTTTAGGGGTGACACTGCTCCCAATATACCTGGTGCCTTTTGAACTATTTCCTGGACATGCAGACACACACCATACAATGGTGCATTGTCCGATACCTGTTTAACAGTAGACAATAATCATAAAGAAGAACATTAGAAAAGAGTCGTAACAAGACTTACAATTCTAGCATCAGTAAAGAGTACCCAGGAACTATGATGTAGAATATAATAAATAAACAAACCTTAAGGGAGAAGATAAAGGAGAGATCATCTCGACACAGATGCTCCTATGTAAAAAAAAATCATTTACAAGTCAGCCAGTTGGATGCTTCAGAAGAAAGTACATCACAATCAAGTATGAAAATGGCATCCTCAAGCTGGAATCTCATGTCCAGGGGGTGCAGGAATATAGTCATTCAGAGATAAATTAAGGAACGCAAGCATCATATTACACTGATATACTTATTCGCAATAGTCATTAAGGAATGCAAACATACTCTTTGAATTTTTACATTTTTGTTAAATGAAAGTAAAACCTTTCTTTCAGGAGACAGAGATAGAGGAAGCTTTGAAGAGGATGAAGAGTGGTAAAGCGATGGGCCCTGATGGTATCCCCATCGAAGTATGGAGATGCTTAGGTGCCAGAGCCATAGTATGGTTAACTAAGCTTTTTAACCTCATCTTTCGGTCAAACAAGATGCCGGAAGAATGGAGGAGGAGTATAGTAGTACCGATCTTCAAGAACAAGGGAGATGTTCAAAGTTGTACTAACTATCGTGGGATTAAGTTGATGAGCCATACGATGAAGCTCTGGGAGAGAATCATCGAGCATCGTCTAAGAAGAGTGACAAGTGTGACGCAAAACCAGTTTGGGTTCATGCCTGGAAGATCAACCATGGAGGCGATTTTCTTAATGCGACAATTGATGGAGAGATATCGGGAGCAAAAGAAGGACTTACACATGGTCTTTATTGACCTCGAGAAGGCATATGACAAAGTGCCAAGAAGTGTCATGTGGTGGGCCTTGGAGAAGCACAAAGTCCCAACTAAGTATATTACCCTCATCAAGGATATGTACAGGGACGCGAGGACGTGTGTTCGGACATGTGATGGCGATACCAATGACTTTCCGATTAAAATAGGACTACACCAAGGATCAGCATTGAGCCCTTATTTATTTGCTTTAGTGATGGACGAGGTCACACGAGAAATTCAGAGTGATGTCCCTTGGTGTATGCTCTTTGCTGATGATGTGGTGTTAGTTGACGAGAGTAGGGATGGGGTTAATAGGAAGTTGGAGCTGTGGAGGCACACATTAGAGTGCAAGGGTTTCAGACTTAGTAGGGCCAAGACCGAGTATATGATGTGCGAGTTTAGCGTGACTAGACATGAGGATGGAGACGTTAGCCTTAATGGACAATTGGTGGCCAAGAAGGATACATTTCGTTATTTAGGATCGATGTTGCAAAAGGACGGTGACATCGATGAAGATGTTAGGCATAGAATTTCAGCCGGCTGGTTGAAATGGCGTCAAGCATCCGGCGTCTTATGCGACAAGAGGGTGCCACAAAAGCTAAAAGGTAAATTCTATAGGACGGCAATTCGTCCGGCGATGTTATACGGTGCTGAGTGCTGGCCTACGAAAAGACGACATGTTCAACAACTAAGTGTAGCAGAGATGCGTATGTTGCGTTGGTTTTGCGGGCATACAAGAAGAGACCGAATACGGAATGAAGATATCCGGGACAGGATAGGAGTGGCACCTATCGAGGAGAAATTGGTTCAACATCGGTTGAGATGGTTCGGACATGTCCAACGGAGACCTCCGGAGGCGCCGGTATGTAGTGGGGTTCTAAAGAGAGATGCTAATGTTAAGAGAGGTAGAGGCCGACCTAACTTGACTTGGGACGAGTCGGTTAAGAGAGACCTGAAGGCGTGGGATATCCCTAAGGAGCTAGCTATGGATAGGAGTGCTTGGAGACTAGCAATAGACGTGCCGGAACCGTGATTCTCTTCTTTTTTGGGTTCCCATGGGTTTCATCTCTAGCCTACCCCAACTTGCTTGGGATAAAAAGGCTTTGTTGTTGTTGTTGTTGTTGTAAAGTAAAACCTTTCTTGTTTTCCTCGATAGAAAGTATGCTCTTGTTTGTATGAAAAATCAGAAATTTATTCCTTAACAATTTGTTTGCCAAATACTAGTAGTGGCCAGTTAATAAGAATAGACAACTATCAATGCCACGAGTCCAAGATGTTTTTTGGATCCTACTACAACTTATTCTCACCTGCCCAAATATCACCTCATTCAGATCACTCATGGATGGAGTCCTCTCTATTAAGCGAGCCTGGAATTTGGAGACTCAAGATATTAGCAACAGATCTTATCATAACAAAATAAAAAAAAGAAAAATCTGAAAAAAATGAGTAATAAATGGAACAGGGGGGCAAAGTTAATAAGTTGGTTGGTTGGTGTCTCTCTTCATTTCTAATCTACTTAAAATACAAAAAGGATTCATTTAAGAATTATTAAAGAAAGTGACTAGTTAAACTTTTAGCCTACACTGCTCAAGAAGAATATAGCTCAGGTTCAGAACTTATAGCCCTCAGAGCAAATTCAGAACTGAATTTTATGTAACTAACCTTGACACCTTCAGGAAAACAGAACGAGGGCAAATCAGCCTCCCTAATTTCCGCCCTCTTTCCAGGTGGATACTTGAAAAGAATCTGCAAGTTGTAATTTGATCAACTTTTATGAGAAGAAGGGTAAGAAAAAAAATATATGACTGGTAATGATGGTCAATACAATTGCAAATATCATCATTTTGAGAATATCATGCAAATGCAGTTCTGGGCTTCACCTATTGGCACTTAACAACTTATATGCATATTGAATGGTGCTAAGCTATTTCATTCTACATTATCTATCAAAACATGCAAATGCCCAGAAGCTGTTAAAATTAGGAATCGTTTCCAGCATGTTTCTGCAGAATCTAGAAGATCTCTCTTTTTTTTTTACACAAATCTACAAGATGTCTCCCGAAGCTCATGAAATGGAAGCTATTAATTTATGTGTATGTCAAGACAATCTAGAAGATATCGCCCGAAGCTCATGAAATGGAAGCTATAAATTTATGTGTATTTCTACCTTTTTTCGAATTGAACACAGTACATATGCGACAGTCATCACCCCTATGAACACAGGCACGCACACCCTACCCCTATGAGCGCCTCCAAAAGACTGAGCCGGTTTGATCTTGAGATTCACGTAGTCATCACAGGTGCCTCGGACGTCGCCTCCCATTAAAAGAATAATTAGCCGTAAATGCAACACCCATGTCAAATATCGGATTTGAACCCGGGTGGGTTGGTTCCACCACAATGAACCTAATCACCTGAACTAAACTCAGTTTGCTATGCATATGTCTAGTTAGATTTCACAAAAGAAACTAATACCAGTGAGCAGGAAACAGACTTACAACTTGAGATCACGTTGAGAAACTAAATGCTGACTTTTCTGCAAACTAGATTAATTCTTTCTATGGAGACATTCAGATGTCAATCTGCAATTGTGCTCAACATATATTTAACACCTTGCTACTGGTCAAAATTCATGTAAAACATTTTTGCATAGCATGCAATCTTTATATATCCAGAACAGAAAAAGAGACTACCTGAATCCGACTAAAACTATTTGCTACAGAACGAGAACAGTGTACAGACAGAACTAATGTTTAGTTTCAGAAATAGCATAAATTACACCGATGCATACAAAATAGGAGACATTTTTTTTGTGGAGCAAGAATAATTCATTCTTTAAGCAGCATACCTGGGGATCCATCGCTGGTACAGGTCCATGATATTGGATTTTTCTAAGATCTACTATCTCTGAGTGTGCTACATCAGACTCCCAAGCTTTCTTTTTCGCAAAGGCATCCTCAATTACAGAAACGTTTGCATAAGAGTGGAGACCAACTACAAAAAAATTCTCAAAGAGTGACATCGGTTCCCTAAAATGCTTTTGATCCTGCAGAATTGAAACAAATAAGTTACTAATATAGTCAATTTCACAGTAACTAGTCATACATAAATAGTGTAAGAGAAGCTAAACAAGGAGCATACGAATCCAAAACAGTGTCATGTAAACATGTCTGCATTGGAGGCTTAATCTGAATTCACAGAGATGTTGGGCCATTTAGACTCAGTAAGCAGTTAACTGTCTATTCGTATCAGGTTTGGACCATCTTACTGAACAAAAGTTGCTTCAAATGCAATGTTGGCACCATTGAACAACGGAGGCGAGTTACGTACCTTTGCCTTAGAGTGGATTTGATACCACTGCCGCTTCTGATTCGCCATGGCCTCAATGTTCACGGTGGTCCGCAGCAACTGCTCCCTGGGGCTTCTCTCGCCACCTCCTCCGCCTCCAATTGGACCCCACTTCCACGCGCGCTGCATCTGCTGCCGGAAACGCTGGAAGCTGCCGGTGCGCACGTGCCGCGACTGCTGTTTGATCTGCGACAGCGGCGACGACGATTCGGACGAGCCCGAAAACATCGGGGACGGTGGCGCCGACCATACCCTCGACTTGGGCTCTTCCCTCGATGGCGATCCTGCATCCGGCGTGGCCATCAGATTCTCCTCATCCTCCTCCTCTGGTCCCTGCGCGCGCTGCTCCGACGGCGACATCTCGCTTCCCGTATCCACCCTCACCGGCTCCGCCCGAAATCCAGAAACCGATGGAGACTCCTCCCCTTCCATCGCCGCGCTGCCCGTCTCCGAAGCTGACGGCGACCCATAGGCTTCCATTTCCTCGGCGGCGGCTGGCTCGTGGCTCTGCGATCCCCATGCTGACGGCGACGAAGACGGCGAAGCCTGCTCGGAGACATCGGCGCCGCCCTCGCGGCATGAAACAGGGGACGCCGAGGCGGTCGACGACTCCTCCACTGCGTCCTCGAATGCCTCCGCCTCCCGCGGCGACCTCCCTTCCTCCGCCTGCCCGCGGTGCTCCGGCGCCGTGGAGGCGGCCTCGCCGGAGGGCTCCTGCTCCTCCATGCGCGCGTAGGAGATCGAACCTTCGAACCGCGAAATGGAATTCGGAGGCTCCGGCTTTATGTCGTGCAAAATCTAATGCGGAGGATCAAACACCAACGGAACGGAAGGGGAAGAGGAGGAGGGGGACGGGATCGTAGACAGAATAATCAATGTTTAAACAGCGGAGGAAAAAAATCGAAAAATTGGAGTACGGCAGAAAGGTAACTGAGCAAGGCCGACACGTGGGCGGAAGAGCAGGTGCCTGGTGCATCTCACTTGTTTGTGGGTCCAGGACAGGTCTCCGCAAGAGTCGCTTTCTTGTGTGCTGATGGATTTGCCTGGCCGTTTCTGCGAACGGGATGCGTCGTGTGCTCGTTGCCAGTCAATACGAGATGCCTCGCTTTTTTGGGATTCTTTAGTGAAACCTTTTTCATGTAAAAAGTGTCATAAAAAGGCCCTTATACGAGCTGCATTTCATTACAATTCAAAATTAGTAGAAGAGTACCGTCATGTTGTACAAATTACAAGTGAAAACTGAGAAATGAGGAATTCGAGTATATATATATATATATATATATATATATATATATAAGTATCACACGAGGAATACCAGTCTTGGAAGGGAACAGTCAGTACGACTGTTTGTTACAGAAAGAGGTGAATGTTTGGCACAGGATAGACCAGGCGGCAGAACGTACGACTGTTTATCGATCAAAGGATTGTTCCCACGGCCGTGTCACGTGAAGTAGCGTGCGCACCAAACCAAAGGCGTCGAGGCTTTTCGGTCCGGAGGCACATTTCCATCAAGCCGGCTGCTGACTGCCGACGATCGGTGGTTAGTCTAGTTCTTCACGGGCGAAGCAATGGAAGGACGGAGCAAGATGGAGTCAGACTCACACCTTGGGAACCTGGAGCGCGTCGTGCCGCCCACCATGACACAACTCGCAAGACCAAAAAGGCCCCCGGACTTCGGGAGCTCTGGCCTTCGCTCGAGGTATCGCTCGTGCCTCGTGCACGGCAAGCGGCCGACCGTGTTGGACGGGTTTGGCTGGCAAACATCAGGAAGTGAAATCTCGAGGAATGCAGTACCCTGTCATCAGTCGGTCAGGATCAAGGAACGTATAATTCAGCTGCGGAAAGAGGAACGGAGTACGCGAGCAAGACTGCAAGAACAGGAGAGATCACACGCAATTAACCTTTGATCGTAATACATCAGATAGATCACTGTTAGCCAATGGTGAACTCACAGGTAAAGTAAACTCGAGGGGATCAGCGCACCGCGCGGCGTGGAGCAAGCGGCAGCGAGCCATAAGGAATCCTCCTGCCTACTCCGGATGAGTATCCTCTTGCCGTCAGCAACCGGACAAGAGGTAAACAGCAAAAAGATAGAGTAGAAGTAGTGCCATCCATCTCAGTCGCTGATTCTCGTAATTATCAACAATGCACTTCGAGCGTTCAGTTACGTCTCACTTTCGGTTGCCCACGTCAATCAGATGTCTAGTGTCTCAAGTATCAGTTAATCAGTTTATCACCTTGATGTCATCTGATGCCAACATCATCTTCATTCTTTAGCAATGCAATGGCTGTATAACAACTAAAAAGGTGAAAGAATTAAGGGGCAAAATTCACTACTACCACCTTTGATAAAATTGCCTTGTCACATCGCCCAAAGGCGGATGGGAGCTAGAATTGAACTAAAAGTTGGCCCCAGTCAATTTGTTTTGTTGGAGGCAGAAATTACAAGAAAATAAAGACTTCATCTGAGGAAAAGATTGCTACAAGTTCACTACGACCATGTGATGATGTTAAACACTGCACTAGATCGGGCAAAAGTAGGAATTAGTGACTTCCTGCATCACTTCACCACTTAACTACTCTAGACATTCCAGGCCTTAGATCTGCAAGCCGTGTATAGGTGCAAAGCAATATCATAGATGTTCCTTCCTTCGCCACCCTTTTTCTCTATTCTATCAAGCAACGTGACGATATAATGATCCTCAATACTAGTTACTAGCAACAAACCCACATCATACTGTTACAGATCATGGTGCAGGTGAACGAGCATGGAGATTAAGATATAACTTCTGTCTGATGAAGACGTCACTTCAAGAACATTTAGAGGAGCATCAAAACATGTGCCTATCTCTCCACACTACAAATGCCGATTAAGATATAACTTCTGTTTTCATGAAGATTGGATGATACATATCAGTATATTATGAGACTACTTGTCCACACTACCATATTCAACTAAGAATTCCACTGTCAACTCAATTATCACTCATGTGAGTGCTTGCCTCAATTTGCTTTGCAGTCAACAGTGTCCGGACTTCTGTGTCTTGGTCAGCCATATCAGCAGGTGTTTGCCCATAAGAGTTCTCCTTCTTAGGACATGCCCCAGCCTGCAGCAAAAGCTTGACAACATCCAAATGTTCACCTCTAGCAGCATGATGGAGCGGCTGCATAAGATAGATGAATAAATTATATCTAAGTTTCCTGCAGATAGTGCACAGTATGAGTATAGTAACAAAGAAATGATGGAAAGGTCTGCAAGCTTACTGTGTCGCCTTCAGAATCAACAGTATTGAGCATTCTCACTATGCAGACATCTTTGTTAGCAGCAAAGTTGAGAATGTATTGGGCTATCTCAGTGAAGCCTGTAAGTAAATGTTCCAACATCACAACAAAATAAGAGAATGACTAAATAATACCCATATATCTCCAGGTTTGTCCAAAATACATACCTCCAGCACAAGCATCATGAAGAGGAATAGCCCCTTCTTCATCTTTGCATTCCAAGCTAGCTCCACGTTCCAAGAGTAACTGATGACAACAAGATAAACAGTCAGATGAAGAGAAAAAAAAAAAACAATAGCCATAACAGGGGAAACAAGATAACGATACCAACCTGCACACAAGGGAGATGACCATACAAGCATGCCAGGTGAAGCAAAGTATCACCGTCTTCAACTGGAACATCAATGCTGCCATCATGATTATCTGCATAAACAGAAAAACAGTAGAGCATAAGTGAAGGAATCCATAGATAGCAGAATATGCATAGATGTTTTTGGTTTTTGATATGCGCTTGAATTTTGACAGTAAATAGATGAACATGGTAGAAGACAAATGCGAAGGGAGGCTAACTATGATATTGATGAAGAAGTATTGAGTGTAGGCCCAAATACAGTTTAGCAACAATACTTTAAACATGTACTTAAACATGCGCTAACATGCTGAGAAGGTCATTACTATATGGGAACAAGAATGGATAGTCTTGAATCTTACATCATATGATCATACAACATTATGTTGAGAGAGATAGAAGGACAAAGACAAATACCAAATAAACCAAAACCAGGACAAATCATGCATATATACAATTTCTTGAAGAATGCTGATTGGGTCATTTTTACAAGATTGAAGAAAGCCTTGCAGTACTGGGAAACAAAGGCACAGGGCCAAATAATTTCATGAAAATTCAATAGTAGTCAAACAAGCAAATACATAACAGAAGTCAAAAGGCAATACATTCACAAACAAGCTACCTTGTCAATATTGGCTATAGAAAGTAAACCAAACGCAATAAAGATCCTTCAACTGTAAAGCAGTTTTTTATATCAGAAAAAAGTGTGGTACTAATCTCCAATGTGCTTTCATTCCAGGAATGGACGACACTATATGATTCAGAAAAGTCAAATATATCTAATACTTCACCCCGGAACGCTATAACTACATCATGCTTCTAGATGCACAATGCATTCCAGTGCTATGGAGTCACACTGACATTTTCCTTCCAGATATATAAAACTAAAATGAAAACTAATAGAACAGCAATCAAGTGAACAGAACAACGACACAAATGCCTCGCTCCAGCCCGTACATCAGAGCCATGATATGCAAGACATGGATCAGAAAACTCAGAACAGGGCAAGATGATCCAGATCACCGCATGGAGAAATTCGCATAGACAATAGGCTCATTCACAGCTCAACAAGGCCATAAGCTCATACAGCACTAAGCTCGCGGGTCAAATAACACCAATTCAGCAGCTATATCACGCAAAGTAGCGTCCAGGGCTCCGGGCTAATTAATCCGGTTACAATTTCAAGGAAGTACTGCTAATCTGGAAGTACCAAATAACAAATCTAAGCGAAAAAAAAAAGACGGACTTGGCAGTAAGTATAATCATCTCTATAATCAAGCGATCTCGCAGAACCCTACAGGTGTTCCGGTCAAATAGGATCGTGGGGGCAAGAAGTGGATCGAGCCAGTACCAAGCGCGGAAAGAAGGGCGGGGGCGTCCCCGGACTGAGCGGCGTCGGCGAGGGCGCGGAGGTGGGGAGGAACCTCTTCCTCATCGGAAGCGCCGCCGAAGGGCTCGGCCACCTCGGCGATGTCATCGTCCTCCTCCATGCCGTTGGGACCGCCGGGAACTGCCATATCTGCGGCGAGGCCTACTTGGGAGCTGCGATTGGGCCGGCCGCGAGCGTCGGAGATGGTTGAGCAGAGAAACCCTTTGGCGGCGGCTTGGCACTTGCAGCAGGGGCGGGTGCCGCGGGTCTGCTAGTACCAGAGCGCAAAAACCTAGCCGGCTGCCGGGTGAACACGGTCCACAAGGCTCACCGTGGACCCTGTGTCTCGTGCCCGTTCTGGAGCGTTGGATCGAAATCGACGGTCGATATGGTGTCCAACGACACCTTCACCAATGTCGAACGTGACGTGACGGTTACCCACGACCCACTCTCAACTCTCGCGAATTGTTTACCGTGAACCGCCACCAACTCGAACATGAATAGTACCTTCACAAATGTCACATGTGACGTGACGGTTACCCACGACCCACTCTTAACTCTCGCGAATTGTTCACAAATGATGCATTGTCTTCGGATGCAGTTGGTCAAACAATGCGCGTCGGATGGACGATCAAATTGCACTCGCTCGTGTCGTGTCAATGAACACGAGAGCGGGCAACGCATTCCTTTCACGCTGATGGTACATGGCTTGCGGCGCAAAAGCTTAGGTCCCTCGTGTTATGCTGAAGCTGCCTGTGCGAGTGCATGCACTTCCGTTGCCCTGTCACCCTCTGTTCCTGAGAAAAAAGAGAGACTTGCTTCTCTCGTCACGAATCTGAAGAGAACATATGACAGGAAGGTGCTAATTTTGTGTCGATCAAGCTTCAGGTTTAGTTTCGGCCTAGAGCCCAAGAACAAAGAACAAGGTAGCGCCTTCAGGTTTATAGCTTCGAAGCGCCACATCGGTTC
This sequence comes from Eleusine coracana subsp. coracana, assembly GCA_032690845.1. NCBI lineage: Eukaryota > Viridiplantae > Streptophyta > Magnoliopsida > Poales > Poaceae > Eleusine > Eleusine coracana. The sequence continues at coordinate 61,972,652 of CM064422.1, read as the reverse complement.
AAAATCAGTTTGGTAGTATAAATAAATCTTATAGAAGGCTCTTGAGTCTTGACAGAGGCAACTGGTTCCTGTTTGCATGATTATCAGCGCCGCCGCCGCCGCCGCAGATAAGCATGGTCAGATTCTATCTAATCATCACAAAAAACAATGCATTCAAGTATGTACAGAAACATGACATGCTTGGAAACTGCTCCTGTGACAGCGCAAAATCACTCCTGAATCGAACAGAGAGGCACCGACAGCCTAGTACCGTCTACGAAACATTCTACGGTTGTTATGTCAGGATTCAATTCAAGCACAGTCTCGCACCGTAAGGAATTCAGGTACAGAGCACCGCCGTGAAAAATATAAACATCATACTGTACGTCAGCAAATCAAGTGGACAAGATATGGAATGCCAGAAATAATACATTGCACATAGCTCAATAGGCGCCAAGAACAAAAGAAAAAAAAACAATCCTATGTGGTTCTGTACCAACGGTGACGTAGCCATCCGGGACAGGAAGGCAGCAAGCATTCTCCGTTTCGACGCACGGCACAACCGTCCCAGGCCCAGTGAGTCGTCCGCCGCCGTGCAAGCATGAGATGAGAGACGTGTCAAAGGCCGGCAGGCAGCAGCTATCAGCCTCGACCGAGCCGCGCGGCCGTGACTTGTTTACTGCGTCACATAAAGGTCCAGCGCCACCGAATGCTACGCAACTCCTCTCTGCTCTTCTTTCTAGACGCCCGAAACTTGCACGCGCGCCTATATAAGCAGCGCCCGCGCGAGCCGTGTCGTGCGCGGCGGCAGTGGCGGGTAGCACGTCCATGCGCGCTCCAGGTGAAGCTCCTGGAAGAGAAGACTGGGACAGAGAACTGTTCTGTGTGATTTCTCTTCAGACGCGGTGAGGTATGGTGTCTGAACCTCTGAAGTAGCAAAACCTGAACTGTTCTAGAGGAGAGCTGCAGAACATGGAGTTAGGCTCCGGGACGGAGCAGTACGGGTAACAATCACTTTTCATGCCTTACTCATCTGCAGCTGATCCCTCGATGTTAGCCGCGGTGTTTTTCTTGCCTGGATTACATGTTCTTTGGATGGTGTCAGGTGCGTGCATTACAGGAGGAAATGCAAAATTAGGGCGCCCTGCTGCGGGGAGGTCTTTGATTGCAGGCACTGCCACAACGAAGCCAAGGTCGCAACTACTTCTCCTGAATTTTACTTGTTTTGATTGAGTCGACTCAGACAAAAAGAAAATTCCTGTTTCCTCTTCGTTCCTTCTTGCAGGATTCGCTGGATGTCAATGTCAGCGACCGCCATGAGGTTCCTCGCCACGAGATCAAGCTGGTCAGTGGTCGGCGTTCTTGGTTTCTTGTACAGGAGAATGCAGAGAAAAGATCCACATTCATTAAAAAGGAGCATCATGTGCCATGAATTTTCTGAAGAACTTTTCTTTGTTTCTGTTCTTTTGCGCATACATATATTAGTCATTGTCCCTTTAATTTCCGCTTTCAACTAAATTCAATAGTTAATGAACCTTCCCTACCATATAGTGATGCTGCTCCTACTCTTTTACTTTTTGGATATCACAGGTTATCTGCTCTGTCTGCAATAAAGAACAGGATGTAAGTTACCTGATAAGAATCTAGTGTTTTCCAGGTGCTCACAGTTTTAGGTGTACAACACATGAAAAGTCTGTCTTTCTTTTTTCTTATTGATTGGCAGGTCCAGCAAGATTGTTCAAACTGTGGAACATGTCTGGGTAAATACTTCTGCGCAAAGTGCAACTTCTTCGACGATGATGTAAGCTATAATTTTGAATTATGTTAAGTTGGTGCTATTTTGAACACCATTTCAGAAGTGTTTCTTTTATTTCCTCCGATCTGTGGCGCGTTCTCTTACATTTCAGGTGTCGAAGAATCAATTTCACTGCGATGCATGTGGCATATGTAGGCAAGTAGTGTTATCTGAATTCCGCCATGAATTTTCTGAACAACCTCTTTGTTCCGTCAGGCATTGACCTTAACTTGGTGATTTTGCAGAACTGGTGGTACAGAGAATTTCTATCACTGTGAAAAATGCGGTATGGTTGGTTCCAAGCATTGCGACCGTTAGTTTCACCAAAAAAAAAAAAAGCGTTGCGACCGTTCAATTTAATACAAGTACACCTGTTAATGGTTGCACTATTTGGGGGGATTTTTGTTGATCAGGCTGCTGCTATAGCTATGTGTTGAAGGGTTCTCATCGTTGTGTTGACAGAGCAATGCATCATAACTGTCCTGTATGCTTTGAGGTGAATTACTTGTTCAATGTAGTTCCTTACCCAAAAAAATAAATAAATGGAAACACTGTAAAGTTCTCTTATCAACATGTCACAGTATCTGTTTGACTCGTCAAAAGCCGTCAGTGTGTTACACTGTGGACACACGATTCATTTGGGATGCCTATACGAGATGAGAGCTCACCAACAGTAAGTTCTGATCTCATATATATGCATGATTTCCAGTGGTAGTTTGTTCCAACGAAATGCGACATCAATCGGAGCCATCCATTTCTTTTTCAGGTTCTCATGCCCGGTTTGCCTGAGGTCTGGTTGTGACATGTCTGACGCATGGCAAAAGCTTGATCAAGAGGTACAACAAGTTCTTCCCCTTGTCACGTAGTTTTACCTAGTAAATACATGCACCATTAAAAGTAACTCTTGCTTCAGCTTGCAGCTTCGCCAATGCCCGCAATTTATCAGAAGAAGATGGTAAGAACACTTGCGTTGCAAAGTAGGCTCTCCATTTTGATTGGCTTATCGAAATACGCTAGTACGTTCAACGAATGTTTTGGTCATTTTTTCCTGCACTCAGATATGGATCCTTTGCAACGACTGCGGGACAACGTCGAATGTACCATTCCACATCTTGGCACACAAATGTCCAGGATGCAGCTCTTACAACACCCGACAGACAAGAGGGGACCCAGCTGCATGCTCAAGAGTTTGAGACAAGTACTAGGGAAGCAATGTTGCACAACCTATCATCAGAGCAATAAGCTGCAACTATGCGGCGATTGATGTATATTCTCTGAAATCAGAGGTGATGGTTGCCTCAGAGTCAGATTACTATCAAACTGTGAATTAGTGTTCTCTAGAATAAAAGGCTTCTGATGTTTTGTTTCCATCCGCGGACGCATTTATCTGCACGTTATTCTCTTGGGCTTGGGCCAACTGTCGGCATCGGCAAGCGTAGTCTTGGGCCTGCAAGCTGCCAATGAAAACCGTTGACTGATGGGCCCAGGTCCGGCCGGCAGCCCCGCCACGACAGAACGCTCGAGTTCACTGTTCATGGACCCGACCCAACGAGCACATTTCTAGTAAATCTAAAAAAGGTTCGGGTCGATCCGTTGGGTTCGTCGACCCGCCCCAAAGTTTTGGCATCGGATAGGTTCGGTTCGAATCGAAACAAGGCCGGGTCATCGGAGCCGTGGAACCCATCGACCCAAGGATCAAACCGAATCCTTCTTCTCTCTCCAGTCATCCATCGTCCGTAGCGCCGCCATTGTCCGTAGCGCCATTGACTTGGCACTGCTGCTGCGCTACCAAGTTGGGTGCCGCCGGGTAAGCCCACGTTGAGCAGCCGAGCTGGGCGCTGTCGACCAAGCCGTGTGCGCCGGAGGCATCCGCTCTATCCACCCCTCCGCCCTTCTTACCTAAAATCAATCTTGTCGTTGCCGGCTGTCGACGATGAGCAGTATTGTTGGCTCTTCTCCCCGAGTGATTTGGTGTCTCTTTTGTTCATCACAGTGAGTCTCCTTATTCAGATTCGTTTCATTCTTCTCTCTGAATTTGACTGATTGACTGATAATCATCCCTTCTTCTCTGCTGCTCGTCATGCTTTATGCAACTTTAATTTTGAAATCTCAATCGTGCTCGTCCAGAGAAGCATCAACCATGGTAGCAGTTGAGGCTGTGGCTGGATGTGATCTGGTTCTTCTTTGAATTCGTTGAACTCGCGCAGTCGAAGCGGAGCGACCTACGATAACCCGCGGTTCATCGGTTTTCTGCAAGTAGTCGAGGTGGGGCGATCCGTGAGCCTCCCTGCAGAAACAGGGTTCACAGGGTCACAAAACGGGTCGGACTGAACCGAACCGTTCTCAGATTGAATTTCTAGCGCAGCGCGGGCGAACAACGCCGGCCGCGCCGTGACGCGGCGCCGCTTGCCAGTTTCCTAATCCGATACAGCTTGTCGTATTCGATTTCGATCCGTATATGCTCGGTCGGACGGACGGACGGCAAATATCCGCACCGTTTACATCCCTCGACCCGCCTTCGTCCTCGCAAACCCCAAATCAGCCGCCGCCGTCGCCACCAAAATCCACGATGGAGTTGCGATTGGAGAAATCCTAAATCCCCAAGTCAGCCTCTACCAGCGCCACCGCCATCAAATCCACCATGGATAATCGTCAACTCTTCTGCGCCTCCTCCTTCAATTCCCCGCCCTTGTTGGTCGCTGTCGGTGGCGCCACCACCTCTCGTCGGCGCTCGCACTCTCCTGACTTCGTCCTCCTTGACAAGGTGGCCTACCTGGCGGACCGTAGGAACGGCACCACCGCTGAAGCCTTCGGGCGCGCCGGCCAATCCGTCCAAGTCTCCTTCTGGTTTGCCGATCCTCCGGGGCTCTCCCACCTGTGCGTTCACTGCCCCGGATTGAAGAAGACCGATTTCGCCGAGGAGCCCCGCATCGTCTGCGCGGAGAAGAACATTGCCATCCTCCACATCTGTTTCTCCTTCGGACCCAAAGATGACGTGTATGAGAAGGGGCTCCGTGATTACTTCGTGTACAGAGCCCATCCCGAGCACCCGTCGCTCGACCTGCTCCACAATCCATCTCCGCATACCTTCAGACCGCATGAGTTTGGTCTCTTGCCCTGCGTCGGCGGCAGCCAGAAGTTCCTCATTGCTGTTCTCCGTCATAAGATGGTGTGCCCCGGTGAGTACGATCTCCACGTCTTCTCGTCCGAGACGTGGACCTGGAGCACCAAGGTTGCCCTTCTGGATCCACAGGCTCCTAGGACCTGGGGAAAGTACCTGATCCATGTCACTGACAAGGTGATCACTCTCCTTAGGGATACACTGGCCTTTATTGATCTCTGGAATGGTATACTGCTGTGTCCAATGCGTCAAGATATTCCTGATCTACGTTACATTGGGTTGCCTGAGTCGATAAGCAGAGAACGGAACACTGAGAAGAACCCCTCGGCGACCCGGAATGTCAGTTTCAGCCATGGTTTGATCAAGTTCATCGAGGTGGCATACCGGAAAAGAACGAGTGCCCCCATGTGCAGTATCTGTATGTGCAGCACCATTGACACAAAGGATTACTGCAACGTCTATGATGGTTGGGATGCTATCACGTGGAAGAGGTCGACTTTCTCGGATCGTTGGGAAAAGGACTGTAAGTTTTGTGTTGATGACATCACAATCAACAATCCAGGCCATCTTGACGTGCCACCGGACCTAAGGAGCAACTGTTCTGGAAAATCAAAATTGGACAGGCACCTGATATTGTCTGCCCCCACCTTTAGCATGTTGGATGAGGGTGTTTGTCATATGATGTGCATGGGGAAAACCATGACCAAAACTGCTTGGATACTTGCAATCAACATGAAAAAGAAAAGGTTGGAAGCTCTATCCTCTTTCTCTTCCGACAGAGTCGGCTACAGTTGTCCGTGCTACCATCCTTGTACACTCTCAAAACATATGAACATGGCTCTAGATACCAGTGAAGGTATTTTTCTTTCCTTTTTTATTGTCTGATTACCCGTATGGGTCTTTGCTTTGTTCTTGTTAATCTGGTGTAATATAGACACTCGTGTTCGCTCACTAGGGTCATCTTCTAAACTTTTGGGGTGTGTGTCCACCAGCAATGTAAATGGAGTATGCTTAGTATTGTTCAATGCATATATAATGTCATGAGCACGTCATGAATGTGGTGCTGAGTAATGCTGATTAGCATTGCTTCCTCATATGTGGATGCTGATATCCTGATATAGTTCATCACTTGTGAGGGTGGCTAATTATTTAGCCTTAAACACTAATGGCTGCTCTTTTGTTTGTACTGTTATCGGTTGAGTTTCTCCATGTTTTGATGCTTGAGTAGATGTATCAATAGTGTTTACCCTTAATAGGGACTATATTTATGAAGCTTGTTCTACCCATTTTTATATCCATGCATTATGCCTATTGAGCCTCAATGCATGTTTCTAATTCCATATGTAAAATACATTTCTATGTCCCTATGTGATTGGTATGAATTAAAAGATGTCTTCATGTTCTCGCTGCAAAAGAAAAAGAAGAGATGGCACAGAAATCTTTCCAGTTGATACAACAGTAAGTAGCTTATGTTCTTTCTTTTGAAATATGACCTTGCCACCTAATTTTCATTTTGTTGCTGTGCTAGATCCTCATGCATGGGTTGGATCCATATACTACTGAAGACCAGCTAAGGGACATCCTCAGTGCATTTGGAGAACTCTATGTCTTAAGAATGAGTATTCCTGCAAACCAGAAATATGCAGCAATCCAATTTGCTAGCAGGTTTTCAAATTCTCATCCCTGCACTTTTTAATTTGTCTGCTTTGTGATATATAGGATTTCACAATTTTGGTGTGTTTCAGGTCATGCGCTGAGAAGGCCATGCAGTTATTGAATGGTGCTGAATGTGGCAGGATCAAGTTTAAGTTATACTGGGGGAGTGGCACTCCAAACGAACAGGTAGGACGCTCTGTTTGATGATGACCGTATTGCTATACATGACGATAGAGTGCTGCAACAAGACTAACTGCATTTGTCTTTGCAGGCACCCCGGCGAAACGTTAGCCAGTGGCATGGTGATGCAATCAGCTATCGTCAATATCCTTAGTGCTATGGTGCTTCCAGCTATGGTTCCGATGCTGAACGAGGGGGTCCTCATATCTATATGGATGGCAAACCTCAGCCTATGTCTGCTACTCAGCTCAGCCACTGCAACACTAACATCAGAGCCGTCCGTCTTCATTAGGTAGAAGACCAGACATTCATTTGTCCTAACAACTTTGGGTGTACATGACTTTATTTTATACCCGTGATTGTCATGGGTTTGAATATTTTACAACTATTAAATAATGGGTTTTCAAATTATTATAACAATGTATGAATTCTTTATGCACGTCCTTACCAGACAACGTGTAGCTTTTCCTCTAGTGTTTCTCATAACCAGGAACCAGCTACTAAGTTGGATCCTTTTTTTTCTAAGTTTGAAGCCGTAGTTCGGAAGTTGATCGGCCGACTCGAACATATGTAGTTACAACCTGATCTACGTACCTCCTTGCCTTCTTGCTTGCGATAGGTATTGCTTGTCTCCTTCACCCATTGACTTCTTTCCCTTTACCACATGGCCATCTTCTTTTCTTCTAAAAGATCTCACGGTGCGAGGAATGAAGTGTGTCTGATCCGGCAGAGGTGTGAGACCTTAACTATGATCCACCTCCTCACATCAGCCCAATTCCCTTTTCTGTACACGCATGGTTCCACTCAAGCAACTATTAGACCTGTTGGACCGCCTCGGTTCCATCTCCAACAAACTCATCGCCCACATCTTGCACGTACTACCTCGCATCCATCTCGGCCACTATGTGTGGCACTTCTCTCTTTGTTGGCGCTGCCTCTTGTCCAAGCTCATCGATCTCAGCCTCCACTCTGTCCTCGCGCTAGTCCTTTAGTTGTAGGTGTCATGTTGTAATTCTTGATTATGCTGCCATCGAGAAGGCAGGGGCAGATGTAGACCTCTTTTAAGGGGGTCAGTTGGTGACTCTACGAGAAGGTATGCTTTGTTTATATGCTTCGTGATTTTTGTGTTTCTTGAAAATTTACTACTTGAGTTATATTTCTTATGATAATCTATACATACACGTTAGGTTATGATGAAAAAAGGACTCCGTGCTATATAAGGCGTTAGATTATCTCCAATCCACAAACTAATCTGAGCCTCTATATATCACTTTAAGGTCCAGCTTTTAAAATTTTGAGGCTAAAATTCATATTTCGCTTCAGCCCAACTAAGTAAACTGGAACCCTATCTTCTTTCTGTGGGCCCCACCCATCTCGCCTCCCTCCTTGCTCATCCTTCTCCTCCCTCCCTACTCGTGCCACCGCCGCCTCCCGTCACCCACTCTTTCTTCCTCCTCTGTCGCGTTGCACCTCCTTCTGTCGCTTGTGCCGCCGGCTCCCTCTGCTTGACGTCGTCGGCTCCCTCTGCTGCTTTACTACTCGCGTCGACGCCTCCCCTTCTTCTCTCCTGCGCATGATGTTGTCTCCCTCTTTCCAGGCGCAGCGCATCTGCCATGCGTGACGGCGACTGAAGCCTCGTCTCCTCCCCCGTCGACCCCTTCTTCGACCTCGTCACCTCTGCTGACAACCGCAAGCCCAGCCCCGCCATAGCCACTCCTCCTCCAGCTCCATCTCTGGCCAGGCAGCCACCACCGCAAAAGGAGAGGCCAGATTGTCATAGTCGGTGTGGCTCGACGCATGAACAATGCTCTCCATAAGAGGCTTTATTTCCTCGGTATCATAGGCTGCACGGATGTGTACATCCAACACTAAAGTCAACATGAATGAAGACCTCACCACAGTGCTCGAACCAAGTCTATCGCGGTGGTTTGACTTGGTGAAGCTCCGTACAACACCTAAAGGTTTCACAGAAATAAAAACTTTCAAGTCTATAAGATGACAAACGCGATATAGAACTTGATAGCACGTGTGAAAAAAGTTATAGAAACTGACATGGACACGAAACTTTCAACATCAAAACCAACACCAAACTAAACCAACACCAATGATAATCTCACCTACATTAATATGGAGTAGAGATAATACGTTTGTTGCCTTCACTATTTCAATAGATTTTTTTTTCTGTTGCTTTTCGTGTTGTCTGGCCTAACTCAACTGCTGGTTTGTTTTACAGGGATGATGATGAGAAGTCAACAACAATAGGTTCTGATCTTAAATACAGTATGCGTTATTTGTACTCGTAGTCTGTTCCAACGAAATGTGACGCACGCCATCCCTTTCCTTTTTCTTTTTTTTCAGGTTCTCATGCCCTCTTTGCCTGATGTCTGGTTGTGACATGTCTGGCGCATGGCAGAAGCATGATCGAGAGGTACAAGTAAGTTCTTCCCCTTGTCACGCACTTCATCTAGTAAATACTAGCACCATCAAAGCAACTCTTGCCTCAAATTGTAGCATCGCTGATGCCAGCAATTTATCAGAAGAAGATGGTAAGAACACTCGAGTAGGCTCTCCATCTCCATTGAATTCTTCTTCTGTTCAAACACGTTACGCTCAACAAATGTTTCGATCATTTTTTTCTATGCGCTCAGATATGGATCTGTTGCAACGACTACAGGACAACGTCGAATGTGCAATTCCACATCTTGTCCAACAAGTGCCCGGGATACAGCTCTTACAACACCCGGCAGACTGAGGGCATCCAGCTACGTGCTCAAGAGTTTGAGACAAGTAGTCAATGAAGCAATGCTGCACAACGTATCGTCATAGCAATAAGCTGCACCTTTGAAGGGATTGATGTATGTATATATTCTGTCAAATCAGAGGTGACGGTTGTATCAGACTACGAACCATCAAACTGTGAATGAGAATGTTATTCTCTAGAATAATAAAATTCGATGGCACAGGTTGGGCTGGTTCCAGATGATCGGTCTTCACGCGCGGTCACATTTTATCCACCGAAGAAGTCCAATTTACCTCACTTAACTCTTACGATTGTTCGATTTTCGTCCTTCAATTACAAAATCAGGTAGAACGATTCCCTTAATTTTTGATTCCGTTCGTTTTTTCTCCCCTGGCTGTTTTGGACGATGGTTTTGCTGATGTGGCATATATTAAAAGTATTCGTATGGTGACGTGGCAAAGATTGTGTGATAATCAAAATTTGAGAAACAAATTGTGATAGCCTGATTTTTTTCAAAGGAAAAGGATCAAAGGAAAAGGAAAAACTAAAAATGAAAAAAAAAACTTACCTTTACTGGACCATATGTTTTTTTTCAATTTTTTGTTTTTTTCCTTTGAAAAAAAGGAAAAACAGTAAAGTTAAGTTTTTTTTTTCATTTTTCATGATTTTTTCAATGTTTTTCTTCAAAGGTAAGGTTTTTTTCTTCATGATTTTTTTCAACGTTTCTTTTTCCAATTTTTCAGAAAAAAAAACCGAAAAAACAACAAAGATAAGTTTTTCTTCTTTATTTTTCGTGATTTTTCAATTTTTTTTTCATTTTTTCGTTTTTTCCTTTGGAAAAAAAGAAAAACAGTAAAGGTAAGTTTTTTTTTATTTTCTGTGATTTTTTCAATGTTTTTTTAAATGTTTTGTTTTTTTTCTTTGAAAAAAGGAAAAGGTAAGTTTTATTTTCATTTGAAAAAATCAAAACTGTTATAATTTATTTCTCAATTTTTAATTATCACATAGTCTTCGCTACATCACTGTACAAATACTCTTAATATACGTCATATCAGCGAAACCACATTCACAAACAGGCAGAAGAGAAAATACGAATAGAATCAAAAATTAAAAAAGTCGTCCTACCTGATTTTGTAATTGTAAGACGAAAATCAAAACAATTTAGGAAGTTAAATCAAACTTCTTCCTTTATCCGCACGTTATTCTCTTGGGCTTGACTGCTTGAGCTAACATTTTTTGTTTGCGCTGTCGTCATCGGCACCCGCAGTGAGTGGATGGTTTGGGCTTGCAAGCTGCCAACGAAAACCGTTGACTGATGGGTCCAGGTCCGACCGCTAGCCCCGCCACGACCGAACGCTCGAGTTCACTGTTCACGGACCCGACGCGACGAGCACATTTCCACGTCCCGAGATTCTAGCGCAGCGTGAGCGAACAACACCGGCCGCGCCGCCCGTGGGCAACCGCTTGCCAGTTTCCCACGAACGCCGATTCCCCCCGGCTCTCTGACCCTGACCGCAACCCACTTGCTACGGAACGTGGCGCATGCGCCGCAAGAAACACTCGCATCCTCTCGTCGTGGCACCGCACAGCCAGCAGTAGTATATCCGTTTCGGCGCTCGCGAGTCCACGATCGGTGGCGCCGCGCAGGACAATCGCCGAAGCGTGGCGTCGTCCCGTGCTCCAGAGAGTCCAAACCCCACGCAGCGCCAGGTGGCCGCTGCCCCCGCCGCTGTCCGCCACGCAGGCATCCCGCCCCGCGCGCAGGAGAGGAGCCTTCTCTCTTCCGTCACCCGTAACTGAAAGCCTCGTCGCTCGCTCGCCACCCCCATTTCGTTTCGCTTTCGAGTTTCGCTTCGGCTTCCACCCCACCGATCGATCCTTGGCCTCCCTGGCTCCCTTTCCCTTTGCTTTATTCCGTTCCTATCGGCCGGCCACCTCCCGCACCAACCCACCACCCGCCCCAGCGTCTCCGGGCGCTTCGAGGTTCTGATTCGAGCTCGAACGCATGGCCTCGTCGCCGGCGAGCAGCTACGACTGCTCCTTCAAGGTGCTGCTCATCGGGGACTCGTCCGTCGGCAAGAGCAGCATCCTCGTCAGCTTCGTCTCCGCCTTCCCCGCCGAAGACGACATATCGCCCACAATAGGTACGCACCCACGCCCGCGCGCGGGCGGGCTCCTCGTCCTCTTCCTACTACCTCTCTGGATCTCGTCGATTAGTAACTCAACTCCCGTACGAGCCATGGCGGTCGCTTCCTGGGCTTGTCTCGATTAGGGGACACGACAGGAATAAGCGAATAATTTTTTTGGGTATTGTCTGAGTGGAGATTAGTGTTTGGCGTGTTGCTGTTTATGAGAGTAAAGTAACGGACACGTTTGCTGTGTGATGGTGGTTGTGCTACTAGTGCAATTTTAGGCAAGGGAGTTGAGGGATCACCACACGCTGCAACGACATCCATTTCTGGAAGTAGCTTCTCGTTGCTGTTTCAGGCATTCTGTGCTAAGAATAAGATGCTGTGTTCTGAACTTCTGATCCCGTAATACATCTGTATTTCCGCAACCAAATTTCAAGTGATCATATATGTCTGGACATTTTAATGTTGAGGTAACCCTGAACCAAGCACACAATCTGCTCCGCTTGAAATGTTTAGTAATTAGTAGAAAGTTAGAACAATTGGGAACAAGTTAGAGATGCAGGGGAGTTCCACCTTATTCTCAGCTTTACTGATACTATTGCTGGGAGCCAGCGAGGCAGCAGCTACAGACATAGGAGCTGCCTCTGACACAGAGGTTGCCTGTTGCTCAGAGTTTCAAAGGCTTAGGAACTACCTCTTTAAGTGCATAGCTCGAACTGCTGCTTTATAGAAAGCTATCCAGTACAATAATTTGCTATGACATGAAGGCATAGGGCCAAATTCTCAACCTGATCTTATTGTTCACAGATAGGATAGGAAATCTTACGTTATGTCACTATATATTTTAGAAGGCGTATTGTTCCTTATTATTCATATTACCTATTACTCCCAAACTTAGTTCTCCTATAATCTTGTGCCAGGGGTGGATTTCAAAATCAAATTCCTCACTGTTGGTGGAAAGAAACTGAAATTGACAATATGGGACACTGGTAAGTCTATTTTTCAATTTCTGATACCAGAATAAACATGTTATCTAGTAGTATTTCCTATGATGTAATGTTGTTTCCTCCTTGTGATATTAATGGTTTGTTTTGCATAATAATCGCTCCGATCAGTTGAGATTTTGCTGTGGCTGAAGGCTGCTGGCAGCTGCAGTCAGTGCAGCCATTGCCTTGTCCTTGCTACAGCCACAAATGCAGTCAGCCACAGAAACATCTCAAGCGATAACTGCCAATATCAGCATATACCCTTTTCATGTGTTCTAGATACATTTTTTCCATTGTTTTTTCAGCTGGACAGGAGAGATTTAGGACAATTACCAGTTCTTACTACAGGGGTGCTCATGGAATCATTCTAGGTAACTTGATGCCTTCTTATAGACTTATATGTCCATTCAGCGATGATTAGAAGTTCCAACCATTCCTCATGTCTGAATTTATTGTTCAGACTTCTGAGTATATATTGTGTGCTTATTTTACTGCTAAGGTCATTGCCTCCTAATTTGCGTGCTTTACTGGTGCAATTGAATGCTTGGCTATGTCTAACTTTAGCCATGTGCATACTCATCTGGTGACACTGTGCTTGTAACTGATCAGGAACACATTCCATGCTGGACCCTTGATGGCAGCATCCTATAGGATCTTACAGTGCACCATTTCATGGAATTTGTAGATACATTCTATTTTGACTCGCAGCTCAGTTTATTAGGTTCATGTTATCTGAACTTCCAATGTTAGCTATTATGTATTTACATCGATACATGTAAACTTTGTCATGTCATTTCCAGATTACTAAATTGGTCTCTAAATTTGGATGACATCTTATTATGAAAACCTTGTACGTCTTTTGAAATTAGTAGTGAAATGCAATGTGATGACTGGTACCAACAAAATTCCATTACAGCACTCAATTGTTACAATCATTATGTTATTCTTCAAGATATAGTGATGCAGGGTAATAAAAGAAGAAACTAACTTGATATTCCTCTTCTGCTAGTTTATGACGTCACAAAGAGGGAGACTTTCACAAATTTGGCTGATGTATGGACCAAGGAAATAGAGTTGCACTCAACAAATAAAGAGTGTGTCAAAGTGCTTGTAGGAAACAAAGTGGACAAGGTAATACTTTCCCTAATCAAACATTTCTTACGTATAAACATTGATCCATTTTAGTATTTGATTCCCTCACAAAAGTGGAATTATATTACTGTTCTGCTTATGGCATGTTTAACCACTTGGAATAATGTATCACTTGAGCCCGATAGACAGAATCATGATAGCATGGGGTGTCCGTGACATTGTCTTTGCTCAGAAAATAGTGGGATCAAAATTAGATTTGTTGAACTTGGAGGTCATTTGCAGGAATGGATACAGGATGAAGTGACAGTACATAGTTCTGAGATTGATGGTTCTACCTTGTAGGAGGAAGAAAGAATGGTGACAAGGGAAGAAGGACTTGCCTTTGCTCAGGAATATGGATGTCTATTTCTCGAGAGCAGTGCTAAAACAAGACAGAATGTTGAGAAATGTTTCGAAGAGCTTGCATTAAAGGTACACCTGCACAAACCAGAAAGATATAAATCATCTCTTCCCTTGGCTTGCCTTCTAGGAACTCCAGAGTCGTATGCTCATCTCTTGATTTATATAGATCATCTCTGGAGCTTGTCAATGTCACAGATTGCTGAATTTTTCATTGCTTATAATTTTTGTAGTTTTGATATACTCATATGCTCATATCACTATATGTCCATTTGTGTGTGTTTTTATGGGTAGAATGCACCTGAGGTCTCTAAGCTTGCACTAGACTTCTGTTACTGAGGAGCTAGAACACTAAGAGGAAATAATCAATCCAGATGCACTTTTAAAGGAAAATACGTTTTCTTAATTTTGTTCCTTTTTAGGTTGCAGGTCTTTACTTGTTACTTGAATACCAGATTAAAACCTTGTTGAAACTATTTGTAGTCTTCTTTTTAGTGCATATTGTCTCTGTTAAGTTTCTTCTGTTAATCCGTTTCAGATTCTTGAGGTCCCGAGTCTTTTGGAGGAAGGTTCTTCAGTTGTCAAGAGGAACATTCTAAAACAGAAGCAGGAGAGTGCAAAACGAGGTGGAGGATGCTGTCAGTAGATCCACTTGTGCATTAACTCTTGATATCTAGGTTTTAGCTATCCTTGCACTGCGGCATAAATGGGTTGTATCTAAAAATGCTCGATGGTGCAACAATCCAAGTAAAGAGAATTAACCACCTGAGGAGAGGTTTTGGTGTGACACTGTCAGCTGATCTGTACAGCTCTTCCTGACGTGGCAAGTTGGTTTGCTCTTGTGATGAGACTCAGCTGATCACTTCCCTAGTTGTATGGGGCGGAAGTGTATGTCTGTTTCATTCAGCGGGGCTTTAGCCTTTAGGTATGGACGTCCTACGGTAATATGAAATGTTGAGAACTTAAGATACATTGGTCCTATAGTGAATTGTACAGTTGGTTATTTTTCAGTTGGGTTGTGCTTGAGCTAATGTTTTCAATTTCTTTAGCTCTATCTTTGCCCCTAGTAACAATAAATAGAGCAATGGCTTCACGAAGAAAAGTAAAGGAATAAGGGAATGGCTTTCCGGGTGTGTTTGATTTGGCTGTGGTTGTGAAAAAAGTTGTTGTGGGCTGTGAAAAAAGCTGTTGTGAGATATGAGTTGTGAAAAAGTTGAAAGCCGTTTGGTGAAAACGACTGTGAAAAAGTGACTATGAGCTGATAATTATAAAATAATGTGTTATTCATTCAAATTTATATGCAATTTGAAAGCTTAATCTTAATTTGTTTAAAATTTTCATTCTACTACATATTTTTTAAACTTACAAAGTTTCTAAAAATTTTAAATAAAGTTTTTTAAAAATGTAAAAAGTTTTTTGAAAAGTTAAAAATTTTCTTTAAAATTTATTTAAATTTTCAAAATGTTTTTATAAATTCAAAAAGATTTTATTAAAAAACAATTGAAAACGTTTTTTAATATATATATATATATTATTTATAATATATAATATTTATTACTTATGATATATATAAATATTAGAAATAACACATATATAATATATTTATATATATATAATATTCATATATGTATGTAAATATTATATATATATATATATGATATAATATAATGTATATATAATATTTGTAATATATATATATATATATATATATATAACATAATATATGTGTGTGTGAATATATATTTTACATGTATATATATTTCTATTGTATGTATATATGTATGAGATTAATTTCTTTAAACTTGTGGAAGCCAAAGCCACAAAAAGCACCTCTTAACCTACTTTTAGAAATAAACTAGTAAAAAACTGCTTTTGGCTTTAGCTTTTTTTGGCAGCCAACCCCTTTGGTTAGCTTTTTGACTTTTCTGAAAAGCCAAAGCCAGAAAAAGCCCAACCAAACACACCCTCAGTCACCTTTGAGAGCGTTGCTGTCTGTTTAGTTTGCAGTGTTACAATTGGTACAAAGTAGCACGACAGAGATGATTCACATTTTTGTTCCTCCAATGAGGATGATTCTTCCATGATCACTTATTATCTTCCTGGATTTCTGATGGAGATCCTTGACTCGAAGCTTAAGCCTTGCTGTATAAAGCAGCCAGACTCTAATTTTCAACCGACTGAAAATTGGTGTTACTTTCAATTAACACTTTTTGTTCTTAGATCTAGATTTAATAGATATAAAAAGATAACTTTTTATAATATATAATACTAATTAATTAATATAGATAGTCCTACAAATAAAGAAGGGAACGTATCCTATGAGAACCTGATTAGTACGAAAACTATGTAAACTTTAATATACATCATAGGATCCTCATCTAATAACTAGAGATAGAAATGGATTATTTTAACACTTAAACCCTTCCTGCCCCTGCTGCTAGCTGCCGCGTAACGTTGCATGGATGGCTCCAAAGGCCGTGGCTTTGTTCTTAAAGCAGTGCAGCTGTAGCCTGTAGGCACGTGGATGAATACCCATTAATTACTTCGTAAATGTTATGAAAGAAAAGTGCTAGCTTAATCGGTAGCTGCCAAGCTCTCTAGAAAAAAAAACGTTATGAGCTCTAAATTCTGAACCGACGGTATCCCCACCGCACACCGCTGATATCTGAATATCTCCAGCTCGTGATTGGCCCTCATAATGGTCCAATCGGCCACGAGCTTCACCCCCGCTGTGTGTTGGTAGTTGGTACCAAGGTGCACCAGGGCGGGCAGGGGTGAGGCTACCGCGCGCAGCGCAACGTGCGATCACAGGGGCGAGCACATAGGAGCGGGGGCGGGGGCGATCGCGGGGGCGGGGGCGATCGAACGGGTGCCGGCGGGCGAGCGCACAGGGGCGGGGGCTAGCGCCTGGCCAGGGGTCGCAGCGATCGCACGGGGCAATGGCGAAGCGATCGCCTCGGCTGAGATCGCAGGGTGGGAGGGGGGTTAAGTGCAAAATGAACAATTAGGGTGGGATTAAGGGAGGATTTTAAGTGTTAAACTTCTTCACTTCTACCTATATCTATTGATTTACAATCAACGATCTAGATTAAAGTTCTTATAGGATACGTTCTTAATAAAAAAATAACAAAAAAAACAAAAACAGCAACAAAAATAATTTGAAGGAGGCAGCAGCTGTCGACTCAATGGGTGCTCGCATTCCCATTTCCTATTTAAATTTCCATAACTACCACATGCATAGTTTGTACGATTATTGCGTTCTTTTGCATGTGCCTTGTAAAGGACAATCCCGTATCCTCCGCCGGATGAAGTCGATATTCACAATTCAACAGTTTTGATATCATTGCGAGCGTGAAAACTCACGAGTGGCAAGAAAGACGCATTCTTCGCTGATACAAGACTAGTCCAGACCTAGTTGACCCAGTTGTTCTTTTCTCGATCACTGCTGATTCTCCGCTGTATCCAAAGACATTGTGGTTCATGAGAACCACCTAAAATAAAAAAAAAAGTTATATGGTATATCTTACAATTAGTAATTATTTGTAATCTAAACTAACTAGTCTTTTGCACATGCGATACGCACGTGCTTAGATTAATCTATATAATGTATTCTTAGGTGGATTCGTGATATCAAAATCACAAAATATCAAAGATAGCATTGAATCTTAATAAGGAGACAGTGAGCTGAGCTATATCAAAGTCACCTATATATTTAAGCACAACCATTGATGATTAAAGAAATTTCATCTTAAAAAATAACTGCAAAGCTCAAGATCTTTCTAACATTTTTTTCTCTTATATAACTCTCAAAACATCAAACATATCATCAAACGACTTACATCCAAAAATCCATTAAACAATCTCCCATAACTTTGATTTGACCATCTCCTGAAAATTTAATGGTGATTTTAGCCCTCTCAATCAAAATTATTTTGGTCTGATAACAATGTTTGACACATGAAGAATAGGTTAAAATAATCCATCCGTGAATTTTCATGCGTATAGAATCTGCCATCATTGTAAAGATCAATAATTTCATCTTTCTACAACATAACTTGAATAATTACAATTAGAATCCCATGCATGAAAGTAAAGCAATAGACCATATTTATGCTTAACGTTCTCCTTAGAATTATTACAATTTCTCTATAATTATTTCCTATTTAACAATAAAATATATGAATTGTGTTGTCCATGTGGTATCTCTTCTTTGTGAAACTTCTTTTATTAGCTCGAGATCCTTGGGGAATAGTCGCATACATCATTTGCAAACCTGCAAATATGATTCAAAACGAAGAAACACTACAAAATTCAGAGGAATACTTTTCTATCTAACGCAATCAATGACAGAGGCAACACCCAAAAGTACTCCATTTACTTTATACATCATTACATGAAATCTACAAAAAAAAACAAATGAAAGAAGTAATAAGCTACTTTAGTTAAACTGAAATATAAATTAAAGAATGCACATTTAACGTGAAAGATCTACAGCCAAGAACATGACATACAAATTAATAAAGCACATATCCACCTCTAGGAATAGACAAGTTGGATCAGTCTTATAAATCTCTTCAATCCATTTCATCTTGTTTCATCAAGGATAAAGTATGACATGATTTCATTTACACAATATGTGTCGTGCCTTTCTTGTTAGTGAGTGCCTTGAGAAACAAAGAAAATGGAAATTGAGCTTATCATGTCATGTTTTTTTTCCTACAAAAAAAGTATGATTTTAATTATTCAATACATTAGATTACCTCAAAAGTTATGGTCAAAATTGGTCTGTAATACACTAAAAAAACAATGATCGCCAAAGCACAACATTGAATCCAGCATAAGAATTGGATCCTTTTACACCAAAAAAATAATAATTAAGAATCAGCAAAAAAATATGAATGGCATAATATTTCCAGCTTTATCTATCCATTTACAATACTATGTGAAGCTAAATAGATCCTCTTATGTGCTATCATCATATCAAAATATTAACAAAAGGCAAATAAGTATAATAAAGTGTAAAAAAACGGCCGCTCCATGATTTCCTTTACACAACCTGTGTTCCATGATTCATAAGTATATTATTCACTTTTGTGATTCAGATTAGGTGGTTCATTGTTTAATGGCTGTCCCAAAAGAGTATGCCAAGGAGTGCAAGCAAATAGTAGTATGCGGGGAGAATATTTGCATTCCTGAAAAATAATACCTAAATTTGAATTAGTAACCTGAAGGATTTTTTTAATTTTCACAAAAAAATATTGCTATCATTAGGTTAAAATAAGACATCAGTTGGTCTAACTATTAGAAGTGATTGGTTCCATAGGTGGGCATGGAGAGAAACTAAATCATTACTAATGCAGGACTAATATCCTAACTTATTTCAGCAAGGATGTTACACATCTACACAGTACAATCATCATTTAAATTCCAATCACCAATAATGCTTTGTTGTAAACACCATTCATGGTCATGGTTTCCTGCAACCAGCAGTCCTCAAACATTTTGACAGCTTGAACATTAAATCACAAAATTTCGGCCAGAGTAGCAACAGTTACCTATAGAAACCAAATAATGCTTCCTTAAACTAAAATTGAAGTAGCTTAATGCATTATTCTGAACAAATTGTTTTTTAACTAACTTGAAAAATCAATATTTTTCTCCACATAACAATGTTATGCATCTTCTGATTATTTTGAGTGAGTTACATACATACATCAATTGGGTACAACTTAAGTAGTATGTATCAGGGTGATAAATCAAAACAAAAAAGTAACATTCAAGCAAGGCTACAGAAAAATATGCAGGTGACATACTCGATCATTTTGGAGAGAAGATCAAATGCAGAAGTCTTCTGTGGCAAGTGAAGAATGTTGTGGAGACCTGTGTTCTCACTGTAAGAGAGAAATGATTACGTGGAGGAATGATAAAAGAAAAAGGCACAATATTTCAAGTGAGAAATGATTACCTTGAGAAATGGTAAAAGAAAAGGCACAATATTTCAAGTTTCTTTATAGAGTATTTAAAACAAATGTCCCATATACTGCTTGTGCCCCTAAATAGGTTGCTGATCCTTTTTTCCAGCATGGAAGATGTGCAAAGGAATAAGCCACTTTTCAATGGTAGGATAACCTACAGAAAGATAGTATTACAATACAACAGTATATAGCCAAATAATACACATGTAGAAACAAGGCATTCATACCGAGATCTTAAAAATATTGTCCAGTAGATCAAGCTACAAGATGCATAAATCAACTATGAGATGGATAGATGGCATGGATAACAAAGCTTATACACAATGTAAATCAGCAAAATATACAAGGTAAAGAAATGCTATAATATCCACTGCCAGATTTTCTGTGAGGGAAGGTTTCATGAGTCATGACATGAGACAACTCATATGAAATGTAGCAATTTTGGCCTCTGATTAATAACCTGAAAACAAGGCAACAATAGTAATTACGTGAGTGTATGTCCCCATGGTTGGAAAGTGTTTTGGAGTTACTTGAGCTCAATACCTTGGAATAGTGGTTTGGGTATAAGCATTTCAGTCGAAAATACAACCAAGGGGACACATATCTAGAAATGATTTAAAGGAATAGCTGAACCAAACAAATAGAAAATGAAGGCAAAAGATATTATTCTTGTTCTCTCCCCACAAGGATACAAACAATGCTCGTGTATTACTTAGTAACAACTCAGGAGCACTGTACCAGATAGTTACAACAACCTGAAAAATTTCGTGAGCTACAAATGTGGGTAATTTATCTTGAAAATGGTTAAATGGGTGATTATGATGTACTCACCCCACTATCACACAATGGTTTAACTGGAGCTTGATATATCCTGTGAAGTCCAAAGTCAGCAATCTTTATAATTCCATGTTCTTGTCAATCTTCCATGACCTATTAAAATGCATGGCAACACTTTCAGCAAGAGGTAAAAGCTGAATATTATTGTATGTAAGTTTGTGTAAATGGAAAATAGCAATGGGTACTAGTATGTTAGAAGGTTTGAGATCCAGATGTGCAATCCAGTTTCTTCATTTCCACAAAACATTCCAGATTAAAAAAAATGACCATCTATTTTTAGTTATGAAAATCAGAATGGGGTCACTTAGCTTCCCCACGTGAAGCTTGATAATCTATTATGATTTTTTTTTTGTAATGGATCTTCAAAGATTGGGTTGGTGGTTATACAATCAGGGACATACCACTGAAAGGCAGCCGATTTCTCTACATCAGAATCTTAGTTTAATACTTGTTGGGGGAAAACCCACCCCTTAGTCTTCCCAAGGCCAGAAAGCAGTCCATCAGCAAGCAACAAGGCTAGGGTGGATCAAAGGCCCAAAAGACCTTTGGCCCAATAGGCGTCCGAAGGCTGGTAAGGCCGAAGGCTGTACGATACGTTGGGTCCCGGGCAGCGAAGAATGTATGGCACGACGGGCCCCAGGCGTAGGTATCAGAGAGTGACCGCCGGTGACATGTACCAAATGAAGATTAAAGTACTAGAATACTCTTAGGACAATCAGTGAGATGTGTAATGTAAAGTCCGGGGCAAATATGTAAATACACCCGGGGGAGGGCAGGTGAGCATGTGGCTATAAATGCTCACCTGCAGCTCTGACCGGGAGGTGACATCTCTGGAGTCTGAACCTTTTGATGCGGATTAAACCATATAATACAAAATCGTTATCCGAAGGGCGCAATACTAGGCCCTTCGGTACTTGGTAGCTATTTTGTCTTGTTCATTCTCCCCAAAGCTTGACCGAGGGGCCTTCAACCCAGCGAGTTGACGCGGCGTGCCCTCGGCTAGCCCACAAGTGTTTGTTCTAAACTCGTAACCACAACAATACTCTTTCTCTAATTCAAGGTCACTGTACTTTTAATAAAATCCTGTGATAGACTATCATTTTGTTGCTCCTTAGTTCAAAATAAACAACAAATAGAAGGAAAAAAAAGGCATGCATAGAGGATGAAAATTAACAAATCTGGTACCCCTTCTAGATGCAGTGGGTAGTGGCGGTCTGGATGATAATTTCCTTCTCCTTTTTGGGGTTCATGGAGTCCATCTCGCATCCGATCTATCAACTTCCAGGCCACTGCATGAGACACGCCGACGTGGCCGCAACTGCTGGAGAAGGCACGGTTGGTAGAACAAAAGGAATCAGGACAGGAGGTGGGAGGCGAAGTGTTAGGCCACAACCATCGCCATCGCCACTGAAGAATTTATTCCTGACCATGGTTACCGCCACCTCAACATGGAGATTGATGATGTCGGGATGGACAAAAATGTATCTACCAGGGAAGGGGAAGGCGAAAGATTTGATTGTGCGGGGGCGGCGGTCCATCGCGGCGGAGGTAGCAGCCAGTGATCCTCCTTTCTGAAAATAGTGTCTCCAACGATGGTGGCGGCACGAGTAATAAGATGACACAAGAGGGTGACGGGATCCATCCTTCTCGTCTCCTTGTGCTCCATACACGGCTTTACAAATCAAGGTATAGAGGGAAGGAAACGACAGCTTCATACGCGAAATGGAATTATGGAAACGATGAAGGTTACCGATGGAGGCGGGGATCTGGCCGGAGAAGTGGTTGTCAAAGAGGTAGACGCCGCAAGGAGGAACCCTAGCAAGGAGGGGATCTGGCCGCCGTATCCGCATGCCATTGTCGTCGAGCTCCCTCATCCTGCGCCACCTTGCCTTATTCGCGCAGTCGCGCCCTGGGCTTGGCTCCGTTGCTGCTCGCTACGTCCTCATCAGCTCGGCATTGCCTGGGTTCGCCAGCCGCCGCATCCGCCCAACCTGCCATCGAGTCGCCTGCTGTCGCCTCCGATCCCATGTCATCTTGCTCTTGACCCTCGTCAAGTGGCCCGGGAAGAGAGGGGGATGGCGATGGGGAGTCGGTCATGACGGAGAGCAGCGGCTACAAAGAGCAATCGCGATTGGTAGCGGCGACGACTGCTCTCCACCTCTCATGATCTTCTCTCACGTGTAGTGGGGGGAATAGCAACAATTACGGGTGGGTGCGGCGGGCGGGTATGCTCGATCCTTGGTAAAAAAAATAAGAATTGCTATACTACACTCGATTGTTTTAAACTGAGCCAACACACAATTTTTTACAGTACATCAGCAAGGCACAATTTTGTTCTCCGGCCATCTTCTCCAACTCCAGCGACGTCTTCGAGCTTCTTTCCCATCTCCGGCGACATCCCCGACGGGTTACGGGATTAGGATTTCGGGGTTTGGGGGACTCACTAGAGTGCATCGGACTTATAAGGTTTGAGGGGTGGAAGGCCGGTTCGATGGAGGTGGTGGTTGGTGGGCGGGACGGCGACGCGGCGGGAGCGCCACCGGCCGGGGTGGCGGAAGATGGCGGTTGGGCAAGGTAGGGGTAGGCGCGAGGATGGCAACAATGGTGGTCGAGGCAGCGGGGGCAGGGTAGGAGGGCGGTGCCTCGACGGGCTAGGGTCTCGCCGGAGCTCCGCGCCGCCGAGGCAGGGCGGCGGCTCGCACGGGCGGCGGTGGGGATAGGAAGCCATGAAGGTTTGAAGAAAGAAGAAAGCAGCAGCATCAGCTGGAGGTAGAAGACGACCTATCATCCCTTAGATGCTAATGAGACGGTTGCAAAATTCGAGTGCTGAGATTCTCTCAAAACACTTGACCATCGGATAGATGCTCCCAAAAAAATCGGTGTCAGACAAACAACATGTTGTGCAATCCTGCATAAGATGCATAACACTCTAGGTTCGGGCCCAAATTTCAGACGACGATGGTGAGTTTGAGCGGGGATGAAAGAAGCTCTGGGTCCATCATTCAGTTTGGATCAAGGACTAATAGATTTGGAATGGGTATAAACTCAGGTTAAGGATTTTAGATACAAAGTTTAGCCTTTATAGTATAGATAATGAGAGAGTTCTTGTGATCCATTTTCTTACCAGGCGAGCAGCCTACCTAGCCATCTGGATACTTGGATTAAAATGGAGCCGACTAATCTTACCACACATTATATAAATAAAGAAATTTTTTATCAAGATGTAACCCTTGATGACACCCTACACAGTATCATGTCAACAAAACATTTTTCACCCAGCGTTTTCTAGACCTCGCATCTACCCGCAGAGGATTAGCGCGTCGCCTCCATCCTTTCCAAACCCTAATCCTCCGTCTCCACGCCTCTCCCCGACCCGAGCAACATAAGTAGTGGTTGTCATCCATCATAAAAAATGGGAAGATTGTAAGTATCATGCCCATTAAGGTGACCCTAAGGTATGATATTTTGATAATGAATAAAAAACATGAAATATGACTAATGTTTATAAATAATTTGTGTAGGAAACTTTTTCTACTCTATGATAATTTTAGACGGCGGCCTTGGCATTTGATGACAATGACCACAAGCATGGAATCTTGATGAGCTTGTTGGAGTTCAAGGTTTGTTGGAGATGGATTAAAGCTAAGAACAAGCTATGGAGTAAGTGTTGGGAACACTTATCTAGTTGTTAGGGCTTTGAGTTCATAGGAAAAACCGGACTATCAAGGGGTCTAGTTCATTTTCTTAGGTCATGACTAGTCGGTGATGTGTAAGGTTGCTCGATAAAATCATAGGCACTAGATGACAATAGTGATACCAAGGAGCTGTTCAAAGAAGCCGAAAAACAAAGTCAAGTAAGAACGAGGAGTTTCAGCTTCTGGATGAAGTGACCGGACAGATGGGTCAGAGGTGACCCGACTGTACGGTCACTAAGTGGTTTTGTCCGGAGACTACATCGACTTAGTGAGGAATCTACCTATGCTAGGGTTCATAGTGACCGGACGGTTCGATCAGTGTGAGTTGCACAGGCAGAGAGGAAGCCAAAGTCCAAAATATTTCTAGACTAGAGTTCAGCAGTAGGCAGAGCCGTTGGAGCTCGGGATTGCAATGACCGAACGGTCCGATCAGGCAGTGATCAGACGGTCCGGTCAGTAGGCTTAAAAAGCTAAATTTGTAGAGCAACAACGAGTTTAAGGTTGGAAGCCTATATAACTTCGTTGTTGGGGTCTTGGAGACTTCTCTTGGCAGTGGAATACCTGAGAGCTATTGGTAAGGTCCAAGAGAAAAAGAAAAGAGTACTAGGAGGAGATATTGTATATATTGAGAGTGGTAGTGAAGAGTAACTTAAGCATCTTGCACATCTAAAGCTAGGATATTTTTGAGGGTGTGATCTAGGCTGCTACTCTTGATCTAGGTGAGACCTAGACCGGTTAAGTGTCGGTGATCGAGCCTATCGTGATCAGTTGTAAAGGCCGTCATAAGTTTGTACACGATTTGAGACCATCGGTGAAAGGGGCATCAATAGTGAGCGCCCCGTGTCGGCTCCGAGAGTCTGACAAGTTCTCGAGGAGGGTGAGCTTGTGCCTTAGTGGCAACGGTGATGCGCACCTTATTTTCACTCCGGAAGTGATTGCGGGCTCATGGGAGAACTCGATATTGATGGCGGGAGGGACCGGGACTCCGGCGGAAGTAGTCCGCCGAGGAGTAGGGGAAGGCACCATCCTTCTGAAATCTCGAAAAAAAAATCATGAGTCATCTCTTACTCTACTCCTTACTTTAATGCATTACTTCCATATTTACATACCATGCTATTCATACTTGTGTTCCTAGGTTGCTCTTGTTGAGTATCTTGTAGAATAACATGAATAGACTTCTTGCTTGCTAGTTATGCTTTATTTTCTGCATTTGACCACTAGCTTGCATAAGAGTTATACTGTCTTGTATGATCTACTAGTACGCTTAAGTTATTGTTCCTTTCATAGGTTTATTATCTTGCTAGTGTGATCACTACTAGAATTATGTAGAAATTGTTTGGTAGGGCTCCGACTGTGCTTGTTTGGTAGGGCTCTGGCATTGATTGTGGTTGTGGTTTCTTTGAAAACTCAACTTTTCTAGTTGTGGCTGTGGTTGTGCCTGAAATCGTTTGGTAAAACAACTTTTTAAATAGTTTTTTTTAGAGCTTGTCTAATAGCTTTATGGAAGAAAGAGGCAAATATCTATATTGACCATAGACATATAAATATATTGTATACATGTATTTCTTATTTTATAATAAAAAAATAATTTTGATATTAATTAGTAGCATATAAATTAATAAAGTATTAGTTACAAAAATAGTTTGGACCATTTGACAATATTGATCAATAACATATAAATTAATAAAATATTAGTAGCAGTGGATGCATCATAGAAGAGAACGAACATTGGTTCACTGGCAATCATGTTTTTTAATAAAAAGGTGCCTAAATTTTTAGTGAGACCAGCACGGAGAAGCAGGTGAAACTAGCCTCGAGGTGCTCCTGGCTTTAGTGTGCTTTTGACTGGGCTTCGCCCACCTTTTCCGGAGAAGCCCCAGCGAGAGCAACACGTTTGGCAATTTTTTTGATGAAGCCATCAACGGAGCTGAAGCCGGAGCCCAGCCAAACAACCTCTAAGGGCCTGATTGGTTGACTGCATCTGGCAAAACCGGGCCCGCCAGATGCAGCCTGCTTGTGTTTGGTTTCCTGGTCGCCCCTTTGGGCCTGGCCCGACGCGTGCAAAAGGAGGCCCGGAGCCTGGCCGAGCGGATGCAGAAATTTTGGTCATTTTTCCAGAGTCAAGCTGCGGCGGTGCAAGAGGGAGGCGGAGCGCGTGCAGGCGGGGTGCAAGGCGGGCGCGCGTGGGAAGGGCTAGGGTTACCTCCCGAGTTTGCGCCATGGGCGACGATAATCCTTGGCTATTTTGCGCCATTCGGCGGGAATCCTCTCCCTGCGTGCGCACGGCGAGCATGGCTCCCGCCTTCGAATCCCGCCTTCCTCCTCCACTATAAAGCCTCGGCCTCCACCCCGCGCGTGGTCAGTCTCCATTGTTGTACTCCCGTGCCCTCGTTAGGTGAGGTCGACATCCTATCCTCTCCTCTCTCCACCTCTTCCTCGGGGTGAGATCTGGGCGAGTCCTCTCTTCCACAGTTAGATTTGGGTAGGTCCTCTCTTTAGCGGTGAGATCCAAGCAAGTATATCCTTTTTCCCCTTTCGATTTGGTTGTTTTTCTTTCGATTTCTCCCTTTTAATGGCCAGTTGTGTTGTGATTTATCCAGGCACGAGGTGGATCTGTGTTGGTTTGCTTGGTTCAAGGTATTTGTGGTTCTCTCCTCTCTCCCGTGCTATTTCTTTTCTGGTGTGTTGGTTACTTGACCTAATGTAGAATGTGGATTGATGTTTCTGAGCATGTATGTCGTGCCTGTAATAGATGATGTTGATATGAATTTTTTTTAGCACATATGCCATGCATATGATAGATTTTTTATGTTATTGTATACATCTGAGCTTATAGACCATGCCTATGATATGATCTTGTTGATGTGGATCTAATCAGAGCATATGTGTCATGCCTATAATTTATTTGTGTAGGTAAGATTATATCTGAGCATGTTTGCCCATGCCAATGATACATGTGTTTGTTGTTGTTTAAAACTGAGCATTATTTGCCCCTACCTGTGATACATCTGTTTGTTGTTGATTAAATCTATCATTGTTACTTTCCATATGTATAGATGACTCCTGAAGAAAAGAGAACCATGTTCATCATTCAGGCAGCTGCTCTAGTCACTGCTATGTATGCATTCATGCTTAGTAGGTTGACTATATGTGTCGATGAAGCAAGGCCTATGATAACTTATGCCCCAATGAGTGCTATAAATGAAGAAAGGCAAAAGAACTTGAATCTAATCTATAACTGTAATGATGTTGAATGTGTTAACATGTTTAGAATGAGAAGAGCCTTTTTTTCAATCTTTGCAACTTGCTTAGGGATAGAAATTTGCTTACAGACAGCATACATAGCAGTGTAGAAGAGCAAGTTGCTATGTTTCTTCATATTATTGGTCGCAATCAACATTTTAGAGTGATGCATCACACATGGAGACGTTCTATTGAGACTGTGAGCCGATATTTTAAAGAGGTGTTGTATACCATTGGAGAGCTTAGAGATGACATAATTAAGCCTCCATCTGGTGACACATCTCTTAAAATCAGAAACAGTCACAGATGGTACCCATATTTTAAGGTAATATTATATTAAAATATGTAACTGGTTAATGTTGTATGTCATAAGCTATAACTAGTGGATCTTGCATTCATGTAGGATTGTACCGGCCAGTTGGACTTATTTTGCGACTTTGTTCGGGGGTTCTTCATAAAATATACACGTGAGATCAGCTCCATAGATCATGTCCATCCATTTCTAATTGACCGGTTGCCCTTGTTCGGGAGCACGGTAGCACCTATTGGTGCAAAGCACCATATTCCTTCTCGAGGTCGTGGAGACCGAACGGTCCGATCATTAGAGGAAATCTTAGTTCAGAGAACAGTCTACTGAATTTATTGACACGAAGACTCATAGAGATCAGATAGACCGGTGTGCAGACCTGGCAGTTCCGTCTGTATTCAAAAGATTTTTAAAATTATCATATGTTTTTTATAATTAGTTTTATTAGTAGATAAACTTAAAATATAATCAATAATTTTATATATTTAAGATAATATTTTGAATAAGATGAATGGTCAAAGTTCACGATAAAGTAAATATCGACAATAATTTTAGAAATGGAGGAAGTATATGAAAAGGAGATTGTAATTAATTTCACCACAAATGCACTTATTAATGATTTTTTATGATATAAAGAAACATAAAGTATATTTCAGATAAAAAAAAGTTTGGTCTTATGAAAGTCATTTATTTCTAATGATTTTTATGTTATAATATTTCAAAATTTTATGATATAAATAATTCATATAGATATATTTGATATAAAATTATTTAAATATATAGTCAACCTGCTATATATTGATTGTGACTACGTATTTTTTATGATAATCTTTAGTCGGTTGATCGAACCCTTTATATAAATTTTCTGCCTTCGGTTGAGTATATTACAGGCTCTTTTGAACTAACGTAAATAGTACAAATCTGTTTCCCACCCTTTGATGGGACAAAAGATCCAATTAGTGATCAAAATAAAACTTTCTGTGTGACAGATGTTGCATTTGCATGGACCAATACTTGTGTGCTATAGTACTTGGTATTAGTCAATGTGCATATGTCATATGCACACTAGACAATGTTTATAAGGCATTAACAATGTATATTTATCGGGTGATAAATATAAGTGGGGTATATAGTAGTTGGCAATAGCAAATGCCCAACTATATAATGATATGGCCGGTGTACATGTATGTGTGAAATTCATGGGAAATGTTCAATTTTATAACAGTTGTATTGTTTATTTTTTATTATTAGATAGTATGGCTAATATACACATAAGTATTAAATGTTATAATACCTATTCCCACAATATTTATTACCCTCTATATGTACTATATTTATTGTTTATTACCCTTTATATTTGCACATTGCTGCTCTAACAATTTCACAAATACTTTGTTCTAGCTGGGAAAAAAAGGGGCTTGCTAATTTTCAGGTGTTGAAGGAACTTTCAGTCGACGTCCCTAACCATTGAATGAGCATCCGACGGTTGCTGTCACTTGTAGTTGGTTTCTATACATTTTTGTGTTATCGGACCCGTCAAACCATCCATTAAGCAATTTAAATACTAACGGGCCCGTCAAACAAACCCGTTAACAGTACAAACATACCCTTTAAAAAATAGTACAAACAAATAATATATAAAACAGAATTTTTAAATAATATATATATATATAAAGACATATAATCCTACAAAATTTTTCAAACTCTAAAACAAATCAAATTTATCAAAATTTCGCTCAGACCCGTTAAGTCTCGCGCGCCCCGCGCCGCGGCCGCGCCCCTCAGCTTTCAGTCGCCTGAAGCTGAGGAATCCTGAAAAAAAAAACACCTCCCTCGACCTCGTCGTGCCCCCCATCCCGCATCCGGATTCAGTTAGGGTTTTGCGCCGCCAGTCCCGACATCCTGCTGCGGTTCGTGCGGACGGAGATTTGCGGGCTCCGGCGGGCGGGCGTCCAGATCTGCTGCTGCTGCTGCACGCGCCAGGAATGGCGTCTTCGGCTGGCTCGGCGCGTGCGGGTGCGCCCAGCTCGGCCAGTCCTGACGTCGGGCAAGGGCGAGGTTGCTCAGGTCTTGGTAGCGGGGCGAGCGACGAGACTCCTCGGGCATTACCGACCTCGGCCATGGATGAAGCCGGTTCGAACGATAGCTGCATTGCTGACGACCCCCTGACAAGACTAGTAACTACCGACGAGTTTGGCGTTGCATTGAAGAATGCAAACATCTTCTTTAGTGGGTAAGCAACTATCATAAATTTTTTTAACTTCAGCGAGTTACGTGTTTCCAGGTTAGGGGAGGATTTTGGTGCGTGCAGTGTGAACCTCGCCCATGTCCAGCGAAATGGGGATTGATCATGGGTGGGTGGTCTCTTCTAGATGTACTCCAACCTGCAAGAGTAATATGTTGCATGTGATGGTTAGTGGTTATAGGAGGTCCAGCCTGGACTTATTTTCTTATAACTTAGGGATGACACTAAAATTCACCACTGTCAGGGGAGTTAAATTCATATAAAACCTCTATGGGGGCCCATTGTATTACATAACCACAACTTTTCAAACTGTCATTATTATGTGTGGTTTTGGGGTTAGCAAGCAGGGTCCATAGCCACTAGACTCCCAAATTATAGACCAAGGCTTGGTTCACTATGGATCTTATGGCCCTAAATAAATGCTTAGATCTTAAACAATATGGCATGGATTAGGTGCTTATGTTGTTTTGTATACTCAAGAAGCAAGAAGGGCCTGCATATTTTGTTATTTCTTTCAAATGTATGATTTTGCAGGGATGAAGCCAAAAAGAATCTGAACATTAGTCAAGAGTTGGATGTTGACCCTGAAGCTACACATGACTTACATGAGCTTATATCAACCTTCCTAGGAAGGTATGTGATGTAGGTTTGATTTTTATTTTTAGTTTGTCGAATCTAGCCAAGTGCAAAGGTGAGCATTGACAGTGACGCGAAGGCAGCTATATGGGGCACATGCTACAATTTACTTGACCAGGGAGGTCGAATCGGTTCTTAATAACTTGTTTTACTTGACCAGGGAAAGTGGTGTTGAGTCAGTGTCCTTACCTTCGAGCTCATCAACTGGTGCTACTCTCAAGCATAAAAGAGAGTTGCATGAGAGACTTTTGTCATTCTTTAGAGAGTAAGCACACCTTCTGTTTTTTGATATTGTTTTGCCGTGCTGTTGCTAGTTAAGGAATGCTCTTTGTTGAACCTTCCTGATTACAAAAAATGAAGTCCTTTTTAGTTAGCCCAATTCAGCTCATTTGACGTGATAAACATTTGTATCACTGTTCTTCTTTTGATTGTTGCTATATTCTCAAAGTCTAAACCATGGCCAGAGTGAAAGTTCTCCTAAAAGTGAATCTTATCTCTTCGTTATCTACAATTTCAGAGATAGGCTTACCCTTTTCATTAACAATGCAGTATAGGTCCCAAAACTGTACTGCTAGAGCAGTACCACTTTGTGGTTTTCTTAGAGTAGTAAAATTTGTTATTCTTAAAGCTAGACTATTATATATGGTCTTCTGTTGTTATGGTTAGGGAAGCAGTGTAGTTTCTAGCTCGAGTATAGGTCCCAAAACTGTACTGCTAGAGCAGTACCACTTTGTGGTTTTCTTAGAGCAGTAAAATTTGTTATCCTTAAAGCCAGACTATTATGGTTTGTGTTGTATGGTTGGGGAAGCAGTGGTAGTTTCTAGCTCCAGGAGTCGGTAAGGCGTTTTGCAGCCATTAAGGCATTTTGCAGCCATTTATGAATTCATATCCTACTCTTGTGATCTAGGTCTGCAGCATGTCTTGTTTGTTGTGTGTATTTTAAAATTATGGTTATAAATATTCTCTTTAATGCTTGTTATTTGTACTTTCAGATACAAGGTGAATGGTAAATTTTTCTATAAGGAAACATTCAAATTTACTATAGACTCGAAGCTGGGGGAACTTAATATTTTCTATAATCATGTTGAACAATATGACCAGAGACTTGCCCGGACAATTGAGATTTTCCTTAAGAGGTAATATATTTTTCTAGCTTCATATGTTGCTTGGGGCATTTTGCTTGTAGTACATAATCCTTAAATTGTTTTCTTTTGCATCAATCTTGTTTTAGGATTCAACCAACTTTGAAGAGGGCAGTAAGTGTATTCTTGACGGAGGACCTGAGCATAGAATGGAATTCTCCATCCATACAAGTTTGTAATCTTCCTTCATCAACAAGGTGGGTTTATTTTTATGTTTGTGTTTGAACCTTTTTCAATGTTGTTTTCATAGCAAAATGTGATAAATAAATTAACTACAGTTTCAGCTCCCTTGAAGAATTTTGGATTCATAATCAACCTGTCAAAGAACAGCAAATCTGGAACAGCAAGTCAGTACTCACGGTTGCAAAATTGACACCCGCGGGTAGGATTCCTTTCTCGGGGCTCCTACATAGGCTTTTCAGCAGTTTTGCTCTTGGCTGTACTTGGGATGGAAACTGGGATCTAGGCAAGGTTATGTTAACTGAAGGCCTGGATGTTGACATATTTGCACCACATTCTGATAACTTTTCATTTGGAGGAGTTAAGAAGGATTTGGCCAGATGTGTTGTTGAAGTTCTTCCCAAATTGAAGTGTGGAGATCGTTACCCTGCCTTCTGGCAGCATATGATTGATTGTATTTCAATGTTTGAGAATGATTCAACTCTTTTGCTTGACACGTGGAGAAAAGTCTATAGGATTATCATTACCAATCTGTTTCTTCAACAACCTCTGGTGAGGTCAGCATTTTGTGATAATATACATGAACTGACCCAATCTCTTGGGAAAGAATCACTTGCTATCCTGAGGTCAATACTTGATGGAAGATCTCTTTCTGAATCTACTGGTGAGAAAATGAAAAAAATCTTTCGACCACCCTGCAATTGACTTTGTGATTTTATGGAATAAAAAAGAGAAACTGCTGGATGGCATAAGAGATGGTAGGAGGGCTGCAAAGGGGAAAGGAAAGGAGAATATGGCTAAGGAAGATAAGCAAAAAAAAAAAGGTAAGGCCAGAGAGAGAATGGAGAGAAGAATAGGAAGAATATTGCTGAGGAAGACAAGGAGACAATAGGGAAAGGGCAGCAGAAGCATCAACAATCTGGATCTTTCGAATCTGAGAAAGAAGAGAATGAGGAGAATATGGCTGAGGAAGAGAAGCATACAGGAGAGGAAGACCAGAAACAAAAAGGAAGGGAGGGCAGGGAGAATATGGCTGAGGAAGACAAGGAGACAAAAGAGAAAGGGCAGCAGATGCATCAAGAACACCAATCTTTAGAGGATAATCAGCAACCTGAATATGAGAATGAGGATAACAACATAATGGACGTGTATATATCTTCTGAATCCGAGCAGGAAGAGGAAAAGAAAAAACAAGAAGATAAAGCAAAGAGGCAACAAGAGAGGCACAAGCTGAGGACAGAGAAAAAGAAAAGAAAACAAGAAAAATTCAACCAAAAGCCTGTGGTCAAACTTATGGAAAAGGGTGAAGAGCAAGTGGAGATCTTTGATTTGTCACTCAATGGATTGCTTATCTTATGTCGCCATGTAAAACAACATGGCACAAAAGGATGCCTAGTGAGTCTTTTACTATATTTATGAACTTCTATTTGAGGGGTAGTAGTCTAATATAGTATGTTGGTTCTAAAATGAAATGATATTTTTTTAGGTCAATGGACAGCAGTGTTTATCCAGGCTATCAGAGATAGATTTAATCTTATCTCATTACTTGGAGGTGATACATCTCATACATGAAACGCTGGTTTTCAATATGATACCCTATAGTGAAACTTCGTCTGATGCACATCATGAGCTCATGCTTATGTAAGTTAGTATTTTCTTTATTTGTCTTATTTAGAGTGCTGCTCCATGTAATACTTTGGTAACTACTTGAATGTTGTAGGTTGGATGAAGTAATGAAGATGTACAATAACTCTGAAATGTTTATTAGGTATGACTTATTTTTTACTCGTTTTTGCTTGTTTTTGCACCTAATCCATTAAAGTTATCCATACTACTAAAATGTGCATAAATAATTTCATATTATCATATTAAATGTGTGTGCTTAATTATTATATTACCACATATAAAGCTTGTATGATGTCATACATGATTCCAATTGTCGTGAACCTCAATTATATGGCCGTGATCTAACCTTTTCTTGCCTAATCCCTAATGACTCATAACCACTTCTTAAATATTCTTAACCATAGACAGCTACAGTATGAGCCGTGCTACAGTAATCCACTGGCCTTTGGCCCCTAGCTGACTGTCCATGACTAAAGCCTAATTGAACAATCGATACCTAAACAACCTGCCATGCCTCTGTTTATATCCACAGAGCCGGCTCACAACTGAAACAAAAATCTAGCAACTAACCAACTAAATCTATGCTTGTTATTCTGGTTGCACGCCAACTAGCCTGATGAGGATTGCATTAGGCCTGCTAATGAGTTGGGTTGAAGCGGGTTCTATGGTTTGGGTGGACTGTTGGGTTTGCTGTGGATGGGTGGGCGTGGGTTTGAATATAAATGGGGTTGGGGTGGTTTGGGTTTGCTAAAAATGCGGATTGGATTCTGGTGTCGAATGGGTTCTGACTTGCGGGTTCGTGTGGGTTGAATCCATGGGTACACAGGTGCTTCCCCATTCTCCCGTCACGAAGCCGAACGGCATGCTGGCGGCAGCCGATGCAAGCCCAGTGTCGTGCGCGGTCGGTCTCCTCCACCATCTTCCTCTTCTGGTCAGGTGATTGCTGCGATTTCTTCCTTGAAGATCTAGGCAGAGCTCGGAGGTGGTGCCAGTTGCAGATTTATGCCACATGCGTTGGTGCTTAATCGAACCGAGAAAGGAGACAAAAGGCACCTGGCAGACACGAGGACTTCATTCTTCATGTTCAACTGCAGGATCTGTCTTTCCCGGAGGCGAATTTTGCGGCGGCGTTTTGCATTAGAGAGGAAGAGAGAGAGAAACAGAATGCTTTTTCCCATATTAATGTGCCAGCTGTATGTAGGCCTCGGGGGTGGATTGGGTTGGGTTGAACCCATTTTGCGGGTTGGGTTGGATAGAAAATGTCAGCGGGTTGGGGTGGGTTGGTTTTACACATACATGGTGTGGGTTGGGTTGGGTGGAATATTCCAGGGAATCGTTTTTGGGTTGGCTTGGTTTCGGGTTGGTTTTGAGCCCATTAGCAGGCCTAGATTGCATGCTGTTGTTCTTCTTACGTTGCTGGTATTGCAATCCCCACATGACATCAATGTTTCTTATTTCTTGAAAACTACAGTGAGACAAAGTACTTTGAAATTGAAGCAGCAGTTGTTTGGGCCAATCTGAACTCCGAGTCGGAAGAATGTCTTGAAGAACTGGACAATTATTTTCTGACACATACCTATGTCTGGGGGTGAGCTATAATTTTATTTTAAGTGGTGATTCAAATTTTAACTTTTAGGTGCTGCTAAACTATTTTTTTTTAGATATGAGTACTCAGAGCATGATGTGGCTGCATTTAGAAAAGTTCTGCCAACTTTCTCTCGGAAGTTTGGCAACCTGTATAGGTGGTATGTTCATATCGCCGCTGTTCAATGTGCTGACCCTCCCACTACTCCAGCTATTATCACAGGTTAGGAAGAGAATTCTGCATGCATCATTTTATATTTTAGCAGAAGGAGGTTGCTGCTGTTTTATAGACATGTCAATGTATATTCTACATTTATATGTGATTTTCATTATTGATTAACATTTGCTGAAGTTTGTTTTGGTGGTGGATCTATTTTTAAAAAAGCTCTGCAAGTTCTTTTTTTTTTCTCTTTTGATGCTACTATGGTGCTAACAAAAAGTTTGACTTAAAGCTGGGTAAAAAATGAATAAAAAGATATTCATGGGATGTGCTTTGGTATCTGCAGGATCATGTGTAGTTTTATAATGTTGGAAATGTAACAAAAGGATATTCCATTAGGTTATTTGTCATATCTTGGGTACCCCTTTCACTTTGAGTTGCTGAGTGTTTTGTTTCTCCTTGTATTGTCTTCAGGACAAGGTGATGCCACTGCCCAATCAAAGAAAATTACCAGTGAGATGCTTGACGTGTTGGAGAGCGATGCCATTGCCTGTTATGGTAAGCCAAATGATTTATTTGATTTAGCACTCAATGGAGCTTCCTTTTTTTCCCCTTTTTTCATCGTAATCTTCCTTCCTTCTTGCAGTTTGTAATTTGAAGGCGGACAATATGCTTTATGGATCGTCACTGATCAACCAAGTGAGCAAGCTATAATTGCATTGGAAATCATTGTTTATTTTATTTTCCTTCTCTTAGATGTTTCTTTTCAGGAACTCATTGAGTATTGGACGAACTTTGCCACTAAGGTTGATGCCAGCATTGAGAAATGGCTGTACCCAAGGTTAGGATTTGCTCCCTATGCAGCTGCGGTAAGTTTGGCTACATGGCAAACATATTTGTTTATAGACACTAATCCATCAGGTTATCTAATTATCTTATTCCCAGCAGACTGAGGAAACTGTCATTGCCAACTTGAAAAGTGAATTGATTGAAGTCAACACACATCTTCAGTCGAACACATACCTTGTCGGGCAATAGTTAGGAACTTACTGTTTTGACAGTAAGATGTTCTGTTCAGATCCCAAATATGTAGCTATGTTGGACAAATAGTACACCTGTTCTATATTCATCCTAGTGATGAATTATGTGTTCGTTCAATACTTAGCGGTGAACTTTTAAGTTAAAACACTATTCTGACAGGGTGCTTTCCTGACCTGATTCTTTACTCTTCTTGTGGATACAAAACACAGAGCAAGAAGCTTCATCTTTGATATCTAATAGCAATGCAAAAAAATTATTATCTTTTACCATTTTTTATAAGGAATCACAGGAATTTCACATGAAAGTGTCTGTTTCTCTATACTTGGCAGTATACTTCAAGTGCCTCTTTTTCTATCTTGCAATTTTTTTTCTGGCCACAGCAAATTAGCACTGTTGAAAGATAAAATGGTTTGGCAGCCAAGTTTAGATCAGTTTGCCTGTTACTGTTACTGCTACTAAGGAGGGCATCACTTGAGCTCACGTGTCATGTGTTGTAGGGCTTCATGGAGCACAAGTTGTCGTGTTCTTAACACTTGTGTTCAAGGGCAGACCTGAACTCATTTCTTTTGTTGCTCTCAGGTTGAGTAGAGGAAAAAGAAAAGAAGTGATGAGTTCATCATTTCAGATCTTCGATTATCTTCATGGTTTATGCTGCAGGAGTCAAAGTGATGTCTTGGTGACCATCAATAAGTTCTGTCATTGTTTTAACTTGTGTTGCCAAACGTTGATAAATTATTTGTCAAGAACCTTATGTTTTCGATTTAGTTGCAGCTGACTAGCAATGGATTGCTAAACTGCGGAGAAGTTTTTTGATTAGTTGCAACCGACAAGCAATGGAGTGCCAAACAATCTGCTTTTATTTGGTGTGATGTGTTGAAATGTGGGACAGTTTGTTCAAATACTGTTTATGCCCAATTTTTATTCCCGGGCCCCCGCCAGCTGAACACCAGTTTGAAATTAGTTTGTAACTCTGGTTTGAATTCTTGCCCAGAAATGGCTGATCACCTGGACTGAGTGACACAGCTAGATTCAATTGATCTTGGGCAGGAATTCAAACAGGTCTGCCTAACAAGGCTGACATTTACACCTTACATCGTCTAGTAATGGCAGCCTAGTTCTTACTATACACAAATTCTGTGGAATGAGCTCAAAAAAATTCTTGTGCTGCTCATGAAATGCATACGCCACAGCGGCGCTAATTATAGCAGCTCTTGAACCCATTTTAGGTATGGGGATCCGAATAGAGCACCTATTGGAGATAGCCTTGCGAAGTGGTGAACCAAACGCTTCCCTGAATTCCTTCGATGTTTAATGATTTGTATCGTACCTTCAGTTGATTGTCTTCCGTTGAGAAGGAAGAGCAGTAGAGGAATCAGTTGATTGTCTTCCGTTAAGAAGGAAGAGCAGTAGAGGAAGACCAAAGATCCAATAAGGAAATGTCTTCGTGGTTGTGCAGAGGCATGCAGACGCAGGCATCTAATCTCATCTTGGTTGATGAAGACGATGGTGTCTCTATCTGTGCAGAGCATCTATTTTGCTCGACGAATTCATCCTCTCCAGGAGTTCTTCTAGTCTCCGCTTTGCTTCGTCGATCTTGGCAAGTTCTCTACGACTCCCTGTTCTTCCCGATTAGCTGCAGTTAATCAGAGACTTGTTGATTCAGACAGAGTCGAGTACTTGATTTTGAGATGCAGGGCAAGAGACCGAACTCCTGCAGTTGGAAGGCGTACGGATATGGGTTGGAGAGAAGGTCAAGCGACGGGTGCTCGTGGTGGGCTCTGTACACGAAGCAATTATGTCCTTCTACGCGTCATCTCGGCGAAGTGTTGTGGTCTGACCGGGACAGTGCACGCACAGGTCGGAGAGAGCAATAAGGAGATCACGATGACCGGCCGGTGCGCCCGAATGCTTGGGCGGCGGACCAATGCCGATAGGCTGTGACGCCCGACTCCGGCAAGTAAGCCGGGTCGAAGGAGGCGGCAAAGAATAGGCTATACTGTTCTCCATGACCGACGTGGTGTCACCGGCGACGACAGACCAA
This sequence comes from Eleusine coracana subsp. coracana, assembly GCA_032690845.1. Lineage (NCBI taxonomy): Eukaryota > Viridiplantae > Streptophyta > Magnoliopsida > Poales > Poaceae > Eleusine > Eleusine coracana. The sequence goes on along the minus strand of CM064422.1, from coordinate 61,933,860 downwards.
CGCAAATTTTGTGGCACTAGTTGGATTTGATACTATTTGCAAAGCATCCCACTGACGACAAGAATTATTGACGTTTCAGACGAGATATGAAGTACTGAAACATTTTAAATACGGAGGGAGTACTTAAATACATGTGAGGTCGACCTGTCACTCAGGGTTTTAATTGTCTTACAGAATTTTTGTCCCTGCATTTTTATTTACTTGTTATCCTAAACCCTTGTTTTTGGCATGGTTAGAATGAAAGTAAATTGGGACAGAAAATATGAATTTGGCATAGCCAAATTTTGGCTCGGTAACATGGAAACAGCCCCCTTCTCCAATGAGAATGGCCGTAAAGGCCCATCACGAGCAAATAAGATGCACAAAGACACTACAGAAACAAGTACAGAATATTGAAGCTGATTGTCCTTTATAGTATTATTACCAATCCTTACAAGACTACATGTAATGCGACGAAGCAGGAAGATAGAACTATGTTTAGCAACAGCTGAACTGAAACTCCTCCGATCAATCCGACTCCCCGGTATTTAACATCTAGGGACCATGTCACTAGCGGATACAATTTCATACCAGCCTCTTTATGCCTTCTCTTCTACCTTTTGTCTTTCGTAGATGCTCCATGGCTTGTCCCAGTGATGCGCTTCACACCTATATCAATAAAGTAGCTCAATATTTGCCAAAACATCCTAGGGGAAAAAACTCTATCAAAGGATTAAAAATGAAGAACATTAAGCAATGCCACAGCATAATAAAGTTTATTCAATTTAATATCTAATTAAATAATTCGTTCATTCTCTTCTACTATTGGAAATATGATGAGGTCCAGCACGTTGATTATTGTTTGCAACAGTTAATCAAATGACAGAAAGCATATTAAATTAGAAATGGTACAAATAAAAGATTGGATTATACATTTATAGATAACATTTCTTTATTCATGATGAATGCAATTAAAGATGACCTTATGAAGCTTCTGAAATTGATACAGTCTGCATGATAAAAGCACAAATACCCATGATATCATTTTTGGCTGGAATCAGGCAAAGGTCTGATGTATTCCTTGAAAAAAAAATATTATAAATTTGATTACTTTTGTAACTTGCTCAAATTACTATGAATTCAAGATCGTACTAAAAGTCAGGGAAAATCACTATTATTTATCTTCAGCAATGAATTGACTCCAAAATTGAGCCTTAAGCTATATAAAGAACATTAAAGTTCCCTCGCATGCATCACTTGTTCTTCAATCAAAATTTGAACTAGGATTTTATTTAATGATGCTTAAATTTGGAACATAATGCTTCATATCCATGTCAGATTCTGAATGCAGAAATATGACAAATCTGAAGCCTATCTGGCAAGCCTTTTTTTTTACAGAATGATGTTATTGTTAATAAGAGCAACCACCCACATATGGCTGCATGGCTGAAGATGGACGAAAACAATTCCACCTTTAGGTAACGAGAAAAGCTACAGAAAATGGTTCTTAATGAAACAACCGAGCTAATCATCGACATAGAAAGGATGTAGTTATCACTTTTAACCACTGAATTCACAACGTTTCCACTGCTGGTTGTATACAATTGATTATTGTGGAATTTTCAAATACCTGAACGTAGAGAGCACAGAGCAGCAATAAATAGCATAAAGAAAATCTAATTGTCAACAATAAGATATAAATGTTGTCCACTGTTATGCTTGATAATTTGTTTCTTCCCATTGCAATGCAAAGAAAGCTCAAGTATTCCAAGTATCACACTATGTACCAAATTCGTCAATTTCTAAAATGGAACACTCAATCAATTTCTATAGTAATTCTAGTGGTGACCATACTAGCAAGATAATAGTCCTATGAAAATAACAGCAACCTAAGCATACTGGTGGATTATACAAGATAATACAACTTCTATGCAAGCTAGTAATAAAGCACCACGGAAGCACATAATAAGCTAGCAAATGAGTCTACTCATATAAAGCTATAAGGTAAAACACTAGAGCAAACAAGCATAAGTAGTACAACACATACAAAGATGAGCAATCAAGCCAATATAACTCATACACATGCTAGTGATCCAATGTAAAAGCTAAAACACAACTAGCAACCAACAAATCTATTCATGCAATTCTATAAAAGATAATCAACAAGAGCAAGATAAGCACACAAGCATAAATAGCACGATATATAAATGTGGAAAATAATGCATCAAAATAAGAAGTAGAGTAAGAGATGACTCATAATTTTTTTTCGAGGTCTCGGAAGGATGGCACCTTCCCCTACTCCTCATTGGATCACTCCCGCCGGAATATCGATTCCTTCCGCCACCAAGTGGAGTTCTCACATATGAGCCCGTAATCACTCCTGGATTAAAGACACGATCGCGTCATCACTGCCATGCCAAGGCACAAGCTCGCCTCCCTTAAGAATTTGCTAGATCCGACCCAACACGGATGCTCACTATTGATGCCTCTTTCACCGGCGGGCTCAAACCGTGTACAAACATAAGACGATCTTCATAACCAATCACGATAGGCTCGATCAATGATACCTAACCGGTCTAGATCCCACCATAGACCAAGAGTAACAACCTAGATCACACCCTCAAGGACACCATAGCCTTAGATGTGCAAGATGCTTAAGTTACTCTTACTAGCACTCTCAAGATATATAATATCTTCTCCTAGTGCTACTCTCTTCTTCTCTTGGCTTTTCCCAAATGCTCTGAGCTATACCACTGGTCAAAAGGGGTCTCTAAGAACCCAGCAACGAAATTATATAGACTTACAATCTCAAACTAGCCATTGCTCCATCAAATCACCTTTCTGGACCCCAATGACCGGACTGTCCGGTCACTGTCAGACTGGACCGTCCGGTCTCTCTGGAACGGCTCTCAGAGCCATTGGCTACTCTGTCCAGACAGTCTCGCTGTACTGATTGGACCGTCCGGTCTCTTCACGTCCTGTGCATTTCAAAGAGCTCCCCAATGCTGCTTCCTCTCTATCCTATGCAAGTCCACATAGATCGGACTGGACCGTCCGATCTCTATAGACTTCAGCACAGACAGATTCCTCGCAAGTTCTTCTCTTTGATCTCCTATTACTTTATAGTCTGGTCTCTCTGACCCCTCTGTCCGGTCATTATATATAGAAGCTAAAACTCCTTGTTCTCGCTTAACTTTGTTTCTCAGCTTCTTCCAATAACTCCTTAGTCTCTCCACTGTCATCTAGTGCCTGTGATTTCACTGAGTATTCATGCACATCATCCACTAGACATGACCTAAGAGAAATTACCTAGATTCCTTTGATAGTCAAATTTTTTCTATGTACTCAAAGCCCTAATAACTAGACAAGTATTTCCAACCCTTGCTCCATAGCTTGTTCTTAGCTTTAATCATATTCATGACGAAACATTAGTCAATCAATTGAAGATCAACAACTAACTTGCAAACCTCGAGGACTACTGTGGCATATATCTATCAAGGATACTTTACCACTCGAATATATTACCGAATGGACCGGGGTCAAATAAATATAAAGCTCATGAAGATAATTATTCGAATTATTACTTAGAATAGGCAACAAGTGATTAGAGATAGAAAGTTAGAGATAAAATCTCACTTGGAGATCATGTTATAACCCTGACTCTCGCATATATAAGAAGAAGTATAGCCTCTCTCATAGATATGACATATATCAAATACAATACACCACAGAATACAGAACGTAAGATTATTATTCTTCGGATGATCCGAACATGTCTAAATCTTATATCTTATGTATTCATTAACTCTCAATCTCGCATATATCTTTACCGATAAAAAAAAATCTTACATAACCCTATAATTCGTTGCCGATAATAGTATTGACATATAGTACTCGTGTGAATAGCGGAGCTGCGGCGGAGCGTTAATCGCGATGGGGCCTAGTGGCGCTGTGCGACGTCGTGACATGTGGTGGCGGTTTCTCGGCGGCTGGGATTCGAGCGGTGCGTCGTCGAGTTGGTGGGGATTGAAGTCGGCGATGGTGGCGTCGGCTCCGTTCGTTTCTGGAGGTGGAAGACGGTGGGTAGAGAAAAGAAAAAGGGAAAACGATGACCAGGTGGGCTGAGAGAGGCGCGTGGCCCAGCAAGGAGGAGGGAAGGTAGGGGCGCGCTGGGTCGGTTGGCGCGCCGCGCGGCCCAGGTGGGCTGGAGGGTGGCTCACGGCCCAGAGGAGGGGGGAGGTGAAGGCGGCTGGGCCGGAGGTTGGCGCACGGCCCAGGCGGGACGGAGGGGAAGTGGCGCGCGGCTGGGCCGGCTCGAGGGAGAAGGGGGATGGTGGCCCAATGGGAGGAAGTAGAGAGGGAGGGGGAAGCTGGGCTGGGCCGAGAGAGGGGGAACGCGGTGGCCCATGCAGGAAGAGAGAGAGAGAGAGGTAGAGGTCAATTTGGGCCGGAGGAAAAAGGGAGAGGAGAGGGGTTTTGGCCCGAGGGAAGAAAAAATTTAATCTTTTCTTCCGGAATTTTGGATTTGGAGTAAATAGGAGTTTTATCCTGAAGCAAGCACACCCAAAATAGTTCAAGGCAAAAGCATGACAATCTAACAATTACTTTGGCAAGGTTGTTTTTAATTATTTGTAAATTTCCAATTGTTGAGATTCTTGTTTAATTGGTTAGTGAGGGTTTTTTTTGAAAATTGAAATCATGAGATCGTATTAACTTTAAAAAATTAATTTTTGCGCTGATTTTTCTCTAATTAATTTAGCATTAAAATTTGGGATATTACATCCATCAAGCAGGGCTGCACTCCACCGACACATTTGCCCTCTCATCCACTCGGCCACTCCTCCCGCTTCCTTCCCATCCCGACGGACACGATTCGAAGGAGATTTCGTCAGCGTCCAAGGGTGAATCGATGATGGTGGCGGCAACGGATATTCTCGACAGCGCGCGTTCGGCCTCTCCTCCACTTCCTTCTCCATCTCAGGCGTGACTCGAGGGCAATGAAAGCTATTCTCAATGGCGGGTTTGTGGATTTGGTGCTCTCAACTCTAGGGTTTGTGGATTTGATTCCAGGTAGGTGGTTGGAACCGTGGGGTTTGGAGTTTGGTTGGAGTTACTTGATTCCAGGTAGATCGGGCCTTTTTCTGATAAATATGTATTAATGTGCGTTTCTCAGAACACACTGCAGTGATTGGCCTTTGCATCATGTGGACGTGCTAGAAAGCCTCGATCTCAAAGTTAGGAAGCACATGGAGAAGCTCAGAGAGATCTAGGTATGCAATGATTCATTTTTGTGACACGATATTGTTGTATTTTTGTGACTGATTAGATGATTTGTGGCCCTTTTGTCAATGTATCATTGTGTTGTGTGACTATATTGTTACTCTGTGAAATGTACTGTTTGATTCACACTAGTACCACATTGTCGACATCTAGTGTTTACTTTGATTTTTTGTTACATTGATGTGATGTTATGATTGTTCAGTAGTTTTGTAGTTTAATAGTAATGTGTTTTTTGTGGTGATGTGATGGTCATTCATTAGTTTCATAGGTCTGTAATACAGACATTATTATTATTTGTTATTATGTTTAATAGTTTTTATGGTGATTTTAATACTGAAGTAGTATGTTGATTATGGCCTAGTATTTTTTTTCATTCATAAAACAACCTATTAAGTGATTCAGTATTTTGCATTTTCTTGGTGTTGTTATGATGTGATTATTTTTAGTAGTTTTGTAGTTCAGTACTAACTGATGTGCTATTATTGATGTGTTTTATGTGTTCATGGTTTTTTTGGTGATGTGTTGGTCATTCAGTAGTTTTATAGGTCAGCACTACATTGATGTGTTTCCATTTGCATGGTTTTTTCTGGTTATATGATGGTTGTTCAGTAGTTTTTTAGGTCAACACTGCAGACATGATGAATATGTGGTAATTTTATTTTGTATTTATGTAGTTAGTTTCCTATATGTTGTTCAATAGTTTTTATTGATGCTTTGTTATATCCCCTAGTAGTTTTTATTCATGCTTAGTTGTATCCTATATATTTTTGTTTCTTCAACCGTAACCAGAATTAGTTGTTCAGTAGTTTCCTAAGTTTCAATAGTTTAATTGTGAAACATAACTCTCATCCTATCATATTCAGTAATTTCTTTTTCTACTATATTCAGTAATTTTGTAAGCTTCATTAATTTAACTATTTAGTAATTTTGTTGCTACCTTACTCAGAAATTTTGTAAGCTTTAATAATTTTATTATTTAGTATTTCTCTTACTACATTGCTCAGTCATTTCGTAAGAGTTTGTAATTTTGTATGGTGTTCTTGTTTCTGAGTTTGTAGCATAGTGTTTAGTATACTCATAGTTCTGTTGTATTTTTTTATTTATATTTCTCATTTACAGGTTATTACAGATTATGGCAACTGTTAGCGATGCAACTTCTGATGATTCTAATTCGGACCCTGACAGAGTGTCGTCACCAAATTTAAGGCGCTCAGCACGCAAACTGTGAGGAAAGTTCCTTCTAGGAAAAAAAAAATCCCTAAAAAGATTCTAGTTCCAATAATAATGATGACTTCACCACTCCTCCAAAGAAAAAAAATCTTGCCCAGCCAGCTCTGATAAAAAAGAATAATGTGGAGCTAATGTTGGTGATGTCAGCCATGATTATACCTGGCCAACGGGCCATGCCGGCCGGCACGGCACGAGCCCGTGATAGACCGGGCCATTTCCTCGATGGGCCCACATGGCCCTTCTAATTAACGGGTCGTGTCGTGTTGGCTCGACGGGTCTGCATTGAAGCCCAAGCACGGCACGGCTCATCTTAGACGGGTCGTGCCGGCCCGACGGCCTATTTGGGCCGAGCTGGCCCGGATCCCATTTAAATTATATATACCTCATTTTTCTTCAAAAAATGATATTTATTATCGATAAAATATTTTTTTATCAATATATTTGAACTAAAAAATGATTTTTAATATAAATATTAAAATAATAATCATCACGGCCCGTGCTTCATGGGTTAAGCGAGCCACATGATGGGCTAAGCGGGCCATGCTAAATGGGTCGTGTTCGGGCCGACACGACGGGCCTGCAGCTAGGCCCATGCACGGCCCGTGACGGGCCACTGGTCGGCAGGGCCCGTCTAGCTTCGGGCCGTGCCATGCTTGGACTGGGTCTAAATAGGCGGGCCTCGTGCCGGCCCATTTAGCCCGACCCACTTGACCAGGTATAGTCATGATAATTTGGAGGATGTATATCCACTTTTTCATCTTTTATGTACTATATCCCTGTTTCATATTCAGTAATTTTTATGATATGTTCAGTAGTTGTATTTGTTGTTGAGAAATGGATATGTGCCATGATTTATAATATGTGATGAGTAATTGACTTTGGTTGATTCGATATTTGAGTTGAAATGCGGGAATCTCGAGATTGTATGAGTTTGTGCATGTCATGGTTTTGACGAACTGGAGTTGGGGGAGATATTGGTGAATTTGCAGGAGTTAGAAAATATGTTTGCTTGTCTCATGATGTGTAGGTAAATAGAGTCGACTTGGCAGTCAACAGCGAGAGGATCGGGCACAAGTAGGGGACTTGGGGCCGGACGATCAGGATGTCAGGTAAAGTCAAGGGTGATTCACACCGTACATGTGGAGAGGCAAGAAGCACATACGGTTTCACGGTTGAGTCTCAAAATCATAGTGGTGATGAAAACGGCATGTTGACCAAGTCAAGGCCAGCGAGATGCCCGTCCAAGTGACAAGGGGGTCCGATGGACAAGAACCGGGAGAGACTCGCCGGTGGTCAGGATCACGGGACAAGGTGATACGCGTCGACATCGAGAAGTCACGCTTTGAGAAGCGTGTAAGACGGTTTCTTTGGATAAAATTTGATTGGCACAAATCTATCCACTTGGAGATTTAATAATATATGGCATATTTGTTTATAGTTTGATAATTTAAGCCTTTACACATGCTTTACTAACAAAGTTATATGATGCATCAGAATCAAATAATATGATGACATGTGAGTCGTTATGTGAGAACGTACTTGCAAGTACCGGCTCGTCTTGAGGAATGTCATCAAGATTTGTGTAGTTCACTTGTTCAGATTTATTGTCTTGTCCACGCTGCTGATTTGTAGCATGATCACGAGCTTATTTTTCAGCTTCACTTCGGGGATGAGTATATTTCTTCGTGAAATGTCCGACACGTCTACAATTATGGCACGGATAAGGGTTATACTACCCTACCAGTTATGCATTGCGTGCATTCTAATTACACAAGCTGGTCCGGGTCCAAAGTCTCGAGTAGACATCCATTCCACACTATATCGAAAATTGGTCCACTCCTACCAAATCACATGACCAATAGTTTGGATATTGTGCAACATGTAAATGATAATGCTACATCAGTTTACTAGTTCCCATATACTAGAATATATTAGGTATTGTTTAAAACTTGTTCAATAGGGCCGGCAACGAATGGGTCCTAGGTTGACACAGACAGGGCTACAGCCTTGCAAGACATGTCCTTTGAAGGCACATGATCTTTGCCCTTTCACCTATGGAGCTTTTCCACGTCTCAAATTTTAGTTGTTGACATAAACGGACTGCCACCTTGCGAGACAAAAACTTTACAAGTCCTTTGCCTTCGTCCTTTTCAAAACAGATCCGTTTAGTCCAAATTTTTAACATTCTTGCTTAACCATATAAACATCATCATTTTACTAAATAATCCAAATATCATAAGTAGTATTGATCCTACAACTAAGCATAATAGATTATCTATTAACTACCTATACCTGTATACCATGTCTAAATAAAAATTGGACATTTTCAGGAAATGCAAGTGAGTTTTATTCAACTCTTATACTTAATGCACAATTCATCTATATACAGCTAGTAATTTAATTGCTGGAATATAATTAAACTAATACACAAAAATGTTCTGGGGCTTGCCTTTAGCTTCAACTACGGATCAGTACTGATATTAGATATTTCTTAAACAGAGATACCCGAAGAATCCTTCTAAAAATCCTCCTCGGAAGACTTAATGTTACCGATAATAATACCGACTTAATTTTCAGGAGATGAGGTTTGATCTTGAAGATCCTATACCTCAGGGCACATCTATCGCAGTCCTCAGCTTGAGCTCTGGTGGACTAAGTAGGCAGTGCACCGTGGAGCAGCAAAGGACGGCGGCAATGGCGATGTGACTCGCTTGGTTGGGCGAGAAAGAGAGGGAGAAAAGACGGGGAGGCAAGGGAGAGCGGTGCTAGAGTCGAGGGCGACCAGAGACGTCAGTTTTGGTTGCCTAGAAGTGCTCCTGCGCTGGAGACACGCACACGGGCGCATGGCGCCGTGCATGGCTGCCATTCCCAGCGAAGAATAGAGAAGAAAAGAGAGTAGAGGTTGACAAGTGGGTCCCGTGTCTGATTTTAATATTTTTTAGAATTATCTCGGCCACTATTTGATAAATAAAAATAAAATAGCTTCAAACTTCTACAGAATCCTTAGTTATGTAGAACACAATATGACAGGTGTGAAGGTCCGAAATTAAATAGTTCTAAGTTTGCCATTTATTTGAATATGAATACAATTCAAACTTCTAAGAATTAATTAAAGTATTTTCTCTTTGAATAAAATTCTGAGAAAATTATTAAAATTTTTTTATGGCAAACCCTATCACATAAAGTTTTTAGAGCACCTAGTTGTATGGAAGAATTTGAAGTTACTTCACCACTTAACCATACTTTAATTTAAATTCAAATTCAAATAAATTTGAAATGTATCAAAATTTGAATTATGACTTGCTAAACTAGAATTAGCTACAATCATGTGATAAAAAAGAATGTAGTAATACTGGGGTGTCACAGTTCAACATGTTTGACCAGTTTGAATAATCCACTATATGAACAGTAGTATTACTTGAGCCTGATAGACAGAATCTTGATAGTGTGGCATGTCCATGAGATTGTCTTTGCTCAGAAAATTAAAGGATCAAAATTAGATTTCTTGAACTTGGAGGTCATTTCCAGGAATGGATACAGGATGATGACAGTACATAGTTCTGAGATTGATGGTTCTACCTTGTAGGAGGAAGAAAGAATGGTGAAAAGGGAAGAAGGACTTGCCTTTGCTCAAGTATGTGGATGTCTATTTCTCGAGAGTAGTGCTAAAACAAGACAGAATGTTGAGAAATGTTTCGAAGAGCTTGCATTAAAGATACACATGCACAAAGCAGAAAGATATAAATCCTATTACCCTTTGGCTTGTCTTCTAGGAACTCCAGAAGATTTAGAATTGTAAACTTATGAATCAGTTATGTGGGTTGTACTATTGAAATAAAAGCTTGAAAACATCAGTATTTTTATTTGTTTATAACATATATATAAATTACTACCATATGCTCCATAGTCATATACTATGATCATTGATGGAGCTAAAGGGTGGATAAGGTGAGCCCCTGCCCACCCTGAGATTTGGGCTTCCAGTGTAGCACCCCAAGCCAAGCCGACCCGACACTCCAGCAGGCGAGCGTCGGACGATCGGGCGAGTGGTGAAGGTGGACTCGGACGTGTTCGGTGTGGGCTACCTAGAGTCTCGCCAGACGGGTGGCCGGGTAGCAGCGGCGATGGCGTCGTGTACTGCTTGCCTGCTTTGTCCTATGCGGGCACGGGTGCGCAGCTTGGCGATAGACGCTCGGCGGCTGCTGCGGTCTTGTGCTTGCCGTGTGCCAGGCGTGTTGTTGTGCGACCAGGCAAGCAAGCTATTGTCCGGGTTCAACTATAAAATATTGAAATGTGTTATAGGATTTTGGGCAAAGTAAATTAGTAAAAAAAAATTCCAAGTAAGGTATTGTCCGCCTCCAACTATTCTTCACATTCTGTTCCCATGATTGATGCAGCTGCTAGTGGAACTTGCACCGTCAGTTCTCTTAACGCTCAACCAGTGCATCAAAATTTACTCGAGTCATCGCTCCCTCAACCAATGCACCAACTAATGAAGCACAGGAAGAACTGGAGGAAGAGGAAGGTCCATATAAAAACTCACTCGAGTTATTCTATCAATGATGAAGATGCACTTCGAAGACCATATATAGTGAAAGGCCCATTTCATCCTTATAGACATGAATTTAAGAAAAGTAAAATAGGCACTACAGAATTTTTCATGTTTGAGATATTTTATTAAACTCTTGAATTTCTACAGTAAGTTGACACATCATATTTGTTGTGTGGCAAAAAAAAAAATTGTTGGCCCACCCTAGCTTTCAATTCTAGCTCCGTCACTGACTATGGCATCCAATGCAGGTATTTATAGACCAGTTATCCAACCACGTTACGTCAACTAAGAGAAAAGATAGTGATACTCTAGTTCCCATCATGCAATGGCGTATGTTTTATATTATTTTGATCATTTGAATGTCACAGAGCTGGATTTTTTTCAATTAAAAAAGGCGCTAATTTTTTACATTGCTTATAACTTTTGTAGTTTTGATATGCATGCTCGTGTGCTCATATCCCTATATGCCCATTTGTGTGTTCTTCTTGAGCAGTTTTACTATATATATTACCTCCAGTAATTACTGGTAGTAATGCTTAAGGATAATAATGTAATTTACTCATATATTTATTTATTTATCGCATTGCTATTAGGAGTAAAGAGGTTATTTCTAAGCATCCTGAACCCATCCGTCGATCCGAAATTCAGCTTCGTCATAGTTGAAAGAAAAAAAAAGACACTTAGGCCTAATTAACAAAATAAATTTTAAGTTTATTATTTTTATCTTTCCAATAATATCCCAATAAAACCATTACTGCTTCTAATTAGTCCTAATAGTAATTATTACTCTACCATTAGTAATTATTGTATTATCACTAATAATTATTATATTACTATCAATAATTACTGGAAGTAATATGCATAGTAAAACTGCTCTTCTTTTATGGGTATGATGCACCTGAGGTCCCTAAGCTTGCACTAGACTTCTGTCATTGAGTACTTAAAACTGAGCTGCAACACTAAGAGAATAATAGATCCAGATGCATTTTTAAAGGAAAAAATTTCCTTAATTTTGTGTTTAGGTTGTATAGGTCTTTACTTGTTACTTAAATACCAGATCAAAACCTTGCTGAAACTGTTTGCGGTACGTAGTCTTCTTTTTGGTGCATAATGTGTCTGTTTTATATTTTGGGCAAAACATAAGTTTCTTCTGTCAATCCGTTTCAGATTCTCGAGGTCCCGAGTCTTTTGGAGGAAAGGTTCTTCAGTTGTCAAGAGGAACATTCTAAAACAGAAGCAGGAGAGTGCAAAACGAGGTGGAGGATGCTGTCAGTAGACCCACTTGTGCATTCAACTCTTGATATCTAGGTTTAGCTGTCCTTGCACTGCAGCGTAAATGGTTTGTATCTAAAAATGCTCGTTGGTGCAACAATCCAAGTAAAGGGAGAATTAACCACTTGAGGTTTTGGTGTGACAGTGTGAGCTGATCTGTACAGCTTTCCCTGACGTGGCAAGTTGGTTTTGCTCTTGTGATGAGACACTCAGCTGATCACTTCCGTAATTGTATGGGTGGAAATGTATGGCTGTTTCATTGCAGCGGGGCTTTAGGTATGGGCGTCCTGCTGTAATGTGAAATGTTAAGAACTTAGATACATTGGTCATATAGTGAATTGTACAGTTGTGCTTCACATTTTTTTGTTCCTCCAATGAGGATGATTCTTCCATGATCAGTTATCCACCTAGAATTCTGATGGAGGATGCAGATCCTTTACTTGAAGCTGAAACCTTGCTGTGTAAAGCAGTCAGACTCCATTTTCCTATCATTCAAATTTCAAACCATCGCATGCGTATATGCACTTGGCCATCTGCTGTTCTGCTGTGCGTTGCTGGTTTTGCGAGGGGACGAACAGATGATGATCATGACAGACAGAGCGCCCCCAGAGCAATGCATGTGACGTGACGATGCTGCAGGTACCATCATCGCCATTTCTTTTGCACGGAAGTGCCTTGGGAAGGACAAACCCGTATCCTCCGGCGGATCAAGTCGATCTCACAATTTCAGTAGTTTGAGAATTGAGATCATGTGAGCGATAAAACTCACGAGTGGGAAGAAAATTTGAACTCTGACGCATTCTTCGCTGATAAGTATATGACTAGTCCAGTTGTTCCTTTCTCAACACTGCTTCTAGGCAAAAAGAAGGTCGCCACAAAGCCTCTTTCGCGAACACGCCATTATGCATAGTCAGACAAGGAAAAAGGTACGCAGTTAGCCAAAACTGAAGGAACAAGAAAGGACCGAGGTATACCTCATGGCGATGGCTAGCAGCCAATATGCTTCACGCAAAAGAGGTTAGCAGAACAATGACCTGGATCTGATCTGGATGATATATTCATCACAGACGTTTCCCTTTCTAACCAGGAGAGAACAGGGCCCGATCGTCCAACTCCAACTCAGCCCGATCAGCTGGTCTCCGCAGTAGGCAGCAAAATCATGGCGACATCGTCCCTGTTTTTGTCTGGACACCGGGACGGCATCAAACAGGGAGAGGTGGGTCAGTGCTTGGGCCCGTGGCCACGCTGGCCTGCCCACAATTTTCGGTAGATGGATGCATAATATACTCTGCACTTAGTTCACCACTGATCAAGCGGCGCAGGCGCACAGTCATTTCAGGGGAGGGCTTGCATGTGAGGGAGTCAGGGTCCGATGGCACCTGCACTTGGATCATTGGATGCACTCCAGTGGTATGGTAGTAGCTACGTCTACATGCTATGCTACGTCCAGCAACTTGCAACATACGCCCGCCGTGGTCAGCTTTGCCGCGAATGACACTGGCAAAGTATGACCTGGTGCTATGCGAGGAACCCGTGAACACAGTTCCACCACTCGAGGACTTTTATGATATATATTACAACCAGTAATTACTGCCAGTAAATTGAACTAGTAAATATTTTACGAGGATATTTTCGGAAGGAAAATAAATAGTATAGTTCTAATTGTTGTTATTGATACAGTTGGAAAGTTTGGATCATTAGAAATAGAGTATTGTCCGTTCCTCATTCTCCGTTCATTTCTTTCTCATTTTCAATAGCAAGCAGCGGCAGCGATTTAGGGTTCTTCCTGGCGACGACACTGGCGTACGTGGTTCTCCGGCGAGACTCGAGGCGGAGATCCAGCGTTGCGTCGTCAGGAGCTATGTTGTGCAGATGGGCGTCGATTGGCCGCCGACTCGACAGGGAAGCTATGGGCCACCGACGCGATGGGAAGGCGACAGGATGGCAGCTCCGTGACGCCACGATAGGGAAGGCGACGGGTCCAGGGCTCCGCATTCCCGGCGGCAGCGCTGGCAGACATGGTTCTCCGGCGCTAGGACAGTCTGATGCAGAGATCCGTCGTCGCCTCGCCAGTTCGCCACCACCCCAAGCCCAGTTCCCTGGACGCAGTCTCAATGGTCAATCTGTTCGGATGTTATGATTTGGCCATCATAATAGTGTGTTCGTGCTGCTATTTTTTTGTTCTTTTGTAGTACAACGTTTACAAGAACAAGAAGGTCAAGGTCGCCGATCCGGAGCGCATGCAAGCTTGCAATCATCTCATTCCGTGATGTGATGTCACCTGAAGTTCGTTCCTTACACTGACAAGAAGCGCGGAAATGTCAACCTGCTTCGTCCGCATCGTTCAAGGATTGCAGCATGCTGCCTGCCAAAATCTTTGTCTCGCAAGTCAAGCAGACTTGCCTCTATGTACTGAGCTAAAATTTCATAGATTATTTGATTAAAAATGATATACTGATAGTATAAACATTTACTTCCCCTTCCTTATTTTTCATGTATCATCTGTTCAATCAGTAGTATGTGACTACGAGTAGTATGTAGAGCACAAAGGTCCATCAGATATGATCTCTAGCTACTCCGTACAGTCTCATATTCTGCTTCTCACATCAATCACTGATGACGTTGAAGGAGAACTTCAGCAGGTTTGGAATCTCAGATATGATTGGGCCATAAACCTGTAGATGATGGTGAATAAAACGTTTAGAGGGACAGTGCACCCTGAACTCCTGAAAGTCGGGCCGACTGACGACATAGAAACTAATTGATGAACCTAAGCGTTGCCATGTAAAGAAGCACGGCTAACAGCTTCATGTTCCTCGGCACGACGAAAAGCCGAGACATGGGCAGCCTAATCAGGAACAATTTGATGAATTCCTTCAAGCAGCAAGGGGATCGAACAATTAGCTTCCTCCTCTTAGCTTATCCAGTATGAGGCAAAGGACAGGAAAATAAGCACACTACTAGAAATGCTACCGAAAATTGGAGAAAGAAATGTTTATATCTTGGGCGCACGGAAGCTTGGAGGCATGTATGGAAACGGCACAGCCGCGATGTCTGAGGGCTGAGCGCCGGCCGCGATGTGGGAGGGCTGCGCGGTGACGCAACTGCAGGGCGACGGCAGCGGGACGTGGCCATGGTGCGTGACGCCGGTGTTTTGATGAGGAACTGCGATGGGCCGCCGGCCGTGACGGGTGGTTCCGTGCGCGAGAGCAAGGAGGATTGGATTATTATTATTATTATTATTTGAGGGCGAGGAGGATTCGATCGAAAACGCCGACTCTACCCTGGTGGCATATAATATAAATACATGGACAAATGATCTAATTACATTACTACTCTCAAAATTACAATCAGTAATTTACTGTTTGTAATATGTATCGTAAAAATACTCTTTTCCTTTTCGGGGAATCGGCAGGATGCTCGAGATAGAATGTTACAGAGACCACGGTCCAGACCGATGAACACAACACCAGACATGCATGCGTGGGTTCGTAACACGTGTGTGTTCGGAAAATTGCATTGTGTCTGGTAAGGGGGTTCGTAACACGTGTTCTTAGCTTTTCGTGGCGACAGTGTAGCCGGAGCGAAAGTGCTTGGTGATGCATATTCGAAGACAAACTGAACCACACAGCGGGTGTGTGAAATATCGTAGGAATTGCATCGGATGCGCATCGGGTCAGAACACGGCCCATGAGGCTGCAGCAAAGGACGAGCTCTTTTGTGAGGAAAGGAAACGGCCGGCGAGACCGACGGGTCGAGAGGACGAGTGGCCCGGTGCGAGCGACCAGACCCGGCCAGCGTCACACGCCAGTAACTCGTCGTCGTTGCAGGGTCTAGGGCCACTCGCTTGCTCTGCTTCTCGAGTAGTCGCGTTACATTCAGTGCTTATCCTCTAATTAATTAGAGATCTTACCTCGTTGCCAACTTACGCGTGGTGATCTCATCGCATCATCATCAGTATCTCCCGTGAACCTCGAGCTAAGCTATAAGCTACCGGGACGACTCCAGAAAATTCAAACGGTGATGCAGGGTTTAATAAGTGACACCAGACACATCAATTAGAGCGTCGTAATCAAGCGATAATGTGGCCAAAGCAAGCCAAAGGACGGCCTGAAATCCTGAAGATAATGCAAACACTACGCAGAAAATGATTGACGTGGTCCCAGCGCTTAAAATATCATACATGGAGGGCCTCTGGTTGGTTTGGAGGCTACTGGATCATTCCGCTGAAAGATTCCAAATGGTGTCGAGGCTGGCATGATCTTGTATGTCTGAAATCTTGAATTTATGTCCGCATTACGTTACGTGGGTGCAAAAGTGATCCAACCAAAACGCATTCATCCTTTGCAGTAACAGTACAGTTCGCACAATATATGTAGCTGCGACACGTCACTGAGAGCAGGTTAAGGTAATTGAGGCCACAAAGCACAACAGACAAAGCCTGTTGACTCGTATATTTATCCGCACGTTAACGTGTCACCGCAACGTCCAACCAGGCCCTTAGTTTAAGCTGCTGGATGATCAACCCTATTTTTAGCCCATTGTCACGGAATAATCGGTGGTAGTAGTTAGGATGGGAAAAAGAAACTGCTTATGGATAGAAGAAGATAAGCGAAGGTCATGCAGCATCTGCTGTTTTTGTCTGCGGTCTTCATCAGAGTTAGTGGTGGTGGGCCGGGCGTCAGGCTGGCAGATGGGGGCACGACACGAGGCCTCTGGACGCATCGCCAGCGCCAGTACTGTACCGACTACTGACCTTGCTTTTGTAGTAGGAGCCCGAGAGGCATATTCCGCGGCTGAGGAGCTGAAAGCTGCGCCTAATCTCCCATTATTCCCTGTGGAGCTGTTGCCTCTCGGTAAACTAAACTGGGTTAGCCACGAGCAGTACATGTCCTAGTGTCACCAAACCTGACGACAAGATAATTACACTGCCTGGACCGAATGTACTGACTGCCATGCACATGGATGCAGTATATGCAGCTTGGTTGTCAGTCCTGAATTCGAGTGAACGATCGGATCATAATACATGGACGTATGCCAACTCACTCACGTTGGATATGAAGGACAATGAGTCCATCACGCATTTAGTATATTACTGTGCATTGGTTATTGTTTGTACTGACCGAGTCCTAAGCCATCACCTTTTTTTTTTTTTTGAAACTTAAGCCATCACCATTTGATCGGGAGTACTCACAGCGTTTTTCCTGTGCGTGAGCGAGGTAACGGTACAAAGCTCGCGCGAGGCGCGCCAATGGCACTTTGAGTAGTAGCGTACCACTGCATCGTGATCCACGCGAGACGAGGCCCGGTTCCGACCAGGACAGGTCAGCCTTATCATCAGTGCCCCCATTCCGACGTGGCGAGCGTACCGTCCCATTCGTCGTCACATGCCCCCTGCATTATTGACCTCCGTGCCTCGCGCGATTCGGCGATCCCGATCGAAATCATCAGGATTCGAGCAATTCAAAATCATGGCGCACGAAATCTAAGGCACATGTTGTCGCATGGTGGATTTTGGCGAAATATAAACTCTGGCAAATTCACAAATTTTACAGAGGAAGGAAGCAAACGGGTCCGGATCGAGTTCACAGCAGGGTACAGAGTTTTTCAACTTGCAAATTTCACGAGAGGGCGCCAGCTGCAGCGGCGGAGTGGGATTCATACACAGTGCCCGATGCATGCATGAGAAGTTGAGAAGAAGAAGAAACTAAACGGCGACGACGGGAGGATGGAGAACTGATGATCAAACTGACGACGGATCCGAGCTGCTGCTGCGCGCGGCGACCGACGAGGAGCCACTACCAAGCATCAGCTTAGTAGTCGGTGGTGGGGAGCTGCTCGTGGGATTGGTTGATGAAGAGCACGTCGTAGATGATGCCGGCGAGGCCACCGCCGATGAGCGGGCCGACCCAGTAGACCCACTGGTTCTCCCAGCTCCAGCTGACGAGGGCCGGGCCGAAGGAGACGGCGGGGTTCATGGAGGCGCCGTCGAAGGCGCCGCCGACGAGGATGTTGGCGCCGACGATGAAGCCGATGGCGATGGGGGCGATGGTGCCGAGGCTGCCCTTCTTGGGGTCAACGGCGGTGGCGTACACGGTGTACACGAGCCCGAAGGTCATCACGATCTCCAGCACCACCGCCTCCCACACGGATACGCCGGTGAGGCCGAAGGTGCCGGTGGGGAGACCGCCGGTGGAGAAGCGGAGGAGGAAGCACGCCACGGTGGAGCCCAGCAGCTGGGCGATCCAGTACAGGATGCCGCGGAACAGGGTGATGTTGCCGCCCAGGAAGGCGCCGAAGGTAACGGCAGGGTTCACGTGACCGCCGGAGATGTTGGCGCCGACGGAGACGGCGACGAACAGGGCGAAGGCGTGGGCGATCGCAGCGGAGATCAGGCCGGCCGGGCTGGAGCCGCCGCCGCTAAGCTTGCCTGCACGATAATTAATGGACACCACAAGGTCAGTCATCAGCCAAGGAGTAATCAACACATACACGGAGTGATTTTTCGCATGATAAAAACTCAGCTACAACAAGTTTTCTTTCTGACCTTCTACCTTGCATTTTTTTACTGTATACTCACAAGTATTGGCATGGATGTAATTTCTGTTTTTTTAATATTACTAATTACTAGGAAATATTATTCTCTTTTTCAGAGATCCAGATAAACATGTGAGTAGAGCATTTCGCTGTTTTTTGGCAGAAGCAGCACATGGGGGACTGGATATCCCAAGCTCGAATATAAGCTACTGATTCGTTCTCAGTGATTCCGCAGTCATCCACGTAATCACACAATGGCAAATTGGTCATTTACATATATCCCCATCAATCAATAATTTCTACCTAAAAGGATCCACCCTTTCCCCAACTTGTTTGACTTTATTTTATTAAAAGGAAATGAGTTTTCAGTGAGCTTCTAGTAACACCTATGAAAGTGAGCTTCTAGTAGCGCCTCTGAAGATATTGATGACTCCTAAATAACTTTTTTTTTCCTGTTTGTCCTATATGAAACTAACTTCATCTTTTACCGAAACTACGGGGAAAAAGACTTGGTGATATGTGCAGACGTGCAGTACTAATCCATCCATGGAGACATCCAGTGTGCGCATCGAGGAGGAGGAGGAGGAACTCACTGAAGGCCATGCCGGAGCCTTGGCCGGCGAAGACGAAGATGAGGGTAGAGATGAACTCAGCGAGCGCCGCCTTGAGGGCACCCGGGTGGTACACCTCCTGGGTGTTGCCCACGGCGATGTTACGGATCGGCATCTTGACCTGCCTTTCTCTCTCCCACGCTAATCACTCACTCACAGGAGAGTGTGTGTGCTGCTCAGCTCAGGGATGAGGAGATGCTATGCTGTGGTGAGGAAGAGATGCCATGGGAGCCGGTATATATACACAGAGCGCGGGCATGCAGGACACTCACTGGACCCGGCCGGTTGGGGAGGGCCACCACACTCCGCGCGCGCTATCGTGTTGTGCAACGCGAGGGCCAATTCTTTAGAGGCGGAAATGAGCTGTGTGAGCGTGACACTGTGTGATGGACACATCCGGAATTGTCATTCTCGCATCAGTTGCTATTTTTTCCAGGTGAACTTTCTAGAGCTCACGCACGCCCGATAAGCCCTGTGATTTCGAGGAAAACAACCATACAGTGTGCTTGTTCCATAGAAAAAGCGTGTAGGAAAACTACTTTTGGGTTTGGTGTTTGTGAGATTGATGAGGGGAATGGCTGGTTCAGATAAGGATGTGATACGATTTAAAAAGAGGCTCTAGAAAAAGAACAGGAAAAACTCGGCCCGTCCTCTTCTCTACGTGCTACAGCTCATGTGTTGCGCTGGTACGCCCTTTAATGTTTCTACAGGCAAGTCATCAAAATCAGAAATTTAATAACCAACAACTCAAGATCACCTTCGATTGTGAGAAACAATCAACCATTCTGTCCCTCCCTCCATTATTTCCCGCTATTTCCCGCAAGAAATTAGTACTGGTACTAATAACATTCAGTTGAGAAGTCTGTCCGTTAACGAGACAACGTTGTCCATGGTTTATTTTTTCTTTTTTAACAATCCGAACCATCTCGTCAGCTTAGAGAGGAGCTTTGCAATGGGTCGCAGTTTTAACAGTTGAGCATGCGGACAAAGATTATTTGAGATGGCGACCGGGGAGCGGCTCCTCGCCGTAGTCGCGGTTGCGGCGCCAGCTCAGGCGGCCGCCGGCCGGGGAGCTGTCAGCGTGCCACGTGTGCAGGGGAGGCGGAGCTCGTGGCTCGTGTGGATTAGGAGGCGCGGGTGACGTGACCCCTCCACGCTAATTGGGCCGCCGGAATTAGCTGGTGGGTCCCCGGCCTCCTCAGGGACGGTGAAGATGAGGGATTGGCTCGGCTGCGTTCGCCTGGGCCGTCCTTCTTAAACAAATGGCTCCAAGCTGAATGACCACTTCAGCACACTACTCCAAGCTCTACAAGATTTTCTGACCATCGTTCATCTGTGCTTAGCATATTCGGAAGATCTTACGCAATTAATTACTAGTATGTGCCAAGAAGTGGATAACTGGATATATACAGAACCTTTTGACACGTCTGAATCATTATTAATCGCTTATTTTTACCCGCAAAAAAATTGATCATTTGTCTGTACCCGATAGTGTTTCCTCAAACGATATGTTTACTTCACTCTAGTTGCTTGCTCGTTCAAGAAAAACGATCCGGAAGATATACATAAATCTACTCAAAGTCCAAAAAGGCGATAGTATATCTTGTTTGCTTCCCAATAAATAAAGGCATTTTTCCTTCAAGAGATTCCTCTAGATATATATATACGTACAGAACTCCACATCAAAATGAAGCTAACAATCCCTCGACCTCAAAGGACGGCGAGACAGTTCTGTGCTCAACTTGGGCACCGCCCATCGACAAAATCCACGCCATGTTTCTCTCTGCCTACGCGATTCCTGTGATGGCGACACGCTATCATGCTATGATGAACTGCTCGTTTCTCGGCGCGCCCTGGCTGGCTGATGCGCGAGCGAGTAGTGACGCGTGCTAATAATTGGTTGAGCGCCATCGTTTTTAATTACCTTCCTGCCCTCCGGTTCTCGAAGCGTCCGTGTACAGTCCACTGGTGACAGACTGACAGGTCACTACTACTCTAATCGCCATGACGATTAGGAGAACTGATTTCTTTTTGCCATTAGGAGGATTAGGAGAACCTCTAATTACATTACGATTATCCGCATGAGTAAGGTACTATAGCAGGTCGAGGCACATTCATATCCACAAATCTTGTTTAATAAAAAGCAACGGCTGCTCCACTATTCTTCGTTCAACTTTTGTTCCTTTGCTGCCTCCTGTTGTTGCCGTATGCTGCCTCGTCACATGCATCACCACGTCGCTACAAGACCTCTGGATCTGAACCACCAGTCACCCGTACACAAGCTCAAAGATGAAACAGATGCGTTGTAAAAATTTTTTCGAAAGACGATGCGTTTGTAATTTTTTACAGGTACGTTCAACACTATAAATAGTACCCATATTGGAGCTTGAAATTTGCATGGAGCTGCGCACTGCATGCTATCTCCTCTGCACAATTCAGCCAAGACTTTCTACTATTAGAGACAACGGTTAATCGGTTAAGACAAGATCTTGTTGTTAACTGGCATATAAACGCGCATGGGCTGTCTTGCACATGGTCCAGTGACCGATAGGCCCTGGACGGAGAACGTACTGTCCTCCATTCTCTGGACCATTTCACAGGCAACGTGCATGATGCTTATTACCTGATCCATTGGCAAATCGATCATAATAACATGTCGTGCACTTGCAGTTGATCTCATCTAGTCGTTGCCTTGCCTTGCTGGAAGAGGAATTCATTTATCCGTTAGAATTAAGATTTTGGGTTCTGCCAAGCTCGCATCGATCTGGTAGGGTATGATAACTTTTTATATTCATTGTCCGTATTAAAACTGCATTGTTGATAAAAAAATTTGAGATAATTTCCACGAATTATGAGCTGGATCTCTTGGTCAAATATTTGGATGTGCTCATGAGCTGGAACGATTAGCTAGTTAGCTTGCTGGCCATAAGAAACTGAGGCATTTTGGGTAGGTTGTGGTACTAAACTCAAACTATAAACTACCAGTAGGTCCTTTGTTGCCATCATCGAAAATGTAAAGAATGTTGCAAAAGAAAATGGACATTGCTCTTTTCCCTTTCTGTTTAAATAAGGGCCAGATGAATTGACATACCTCCACTTTAGACTTAATGAAAACAAAGCATCCCCGAGGTACTACTGCAATGGAAATATTAAAATGCCATTTTTTTGTCAGCTTGTTAATAGCCTCTTCACACCTGGCTAATTGTCTTCCTTCACTATTCTGTCCACATCATTTGCATTGTTTATAAAAATAGCTACACCATTCAGCCTGCCACTTTTGTTACATGATGAAACAAGTTCTTTTAGAGTAATTATAAAACAGTAATACATCTGTTCCTCGAAAATTAAGTTATGCATCTTTTTGCTTGGAGATGTCTCTTTTCCCCTTCAATCTGAGTTTTTTTTTTCTTTGAGAACATTCAATCTGAGATGAAGCTCCAAGATATTCCGTCACGTGCACGGGCTCGGCCCAAACTTTCCAAATAGGCCGTTCGGACCGGCCCTTATTCATGTCTCATGAACAGAAGTGCAGAACACAGAAACAAAGGCAAGACGGGCTCTGTCCGAACGCGTGACCACTATCACGTACTACATGCCTGATGGCCCCGGACATGCAAATTTCAGCCCACTATCAATTTTTTTGAAGGCAGCCCACTATCAATTTGGAGACACTGCCTAGAATCTTCCTGAAGATTTTTTATTTGAAACCCTTTCCTGAGGAAGTTTCATCAATAGTGTAGAGAGAATGAAACTTCACATGAAAGGTACTAACGGTACAATGCGAGACGGGTTCCAGATGGAAATCGCGCGGACCTTATTTTCACACCGGAAGGACCCAGTGGGAAATGATTCCGTTTCATTCCATATTCATTAAGTCCAGCGCGGACCTTATGCAACGGGCAAATGGATCCTATCAATATTTTACTCTCCGCTTTTGCGATTTCAAAATTCAAAAACTCCCTCCCCTTGCACGTTCTCTCGCTCCCGTAATTCGAACGAGAAAACTAGCCCACGGCGCCGATTCATGCGGTTGGCAACGACTACTTGCCCTACCCGCGTCGCTCCATCTCGCCCGTCCATCTCCGTACCAACGGGCGCGCCCCTTCGTTTCCTTTTAAATACGCTGCCCAATCCTGCCCCTGCACCCTACCGTCTCCGGCCCCCACGCTCTCCCTTGCTCCTCGTCTCGACTCCAGCCGCATCTTCCGGTCCTCTGCGCTCCGAGGTTTGTGCGTCACCGTCTCCCCCAAATACAAATCCTGCGATTTTCTCGAGATTCCTTTGAAATGTTCCTCTGGAAATCTTATTTATTCAGATTGCTGCGCGGTTTCGTTTGTTGCGTTGGGATTTTTTAGATTAAATTCTGGGTTTTATCGTCCTGCAGAACTGTTGATCAGGAAGTGCTGGTGGTGGTCGACATGGGCCAGATCCAGTACTCCGAGAAGTACTTCGACGACACCTTCGAGTACAGGTAGATGCGAAACCCTAGCCCTCTGATCTTTTCCTCGTTTCCATCTCATCGGTGTGCGGTTGGTGGCTAAACCCTAACCTGATCCCCTTTCGTCGGCGCAGACACGTCGTCCTCCCGCCCGAGGTCGCCAAGCTCCTCCCCAAGAACCGGCTCCTCTCCGAGGTAGATTTCGTTAATTCCACCCGCATTCGGGTAGATCTCGTGTTTTTGGATAGTTTGCTTTGCTCATCTGATCGGGGGATTTTGTTGGGAATTTCGCAGAACGAGTGGCGTGCGATCGGAGTGCAGCAGAGCCGCGGGTGGATCCACTACGCGATCCACCGTCCGGAGCCTCACATCATGCTGTTCCGCCGCCCGCTCAACTTCCAGCAGCAGGACGCGGCAGCGCAGATGCTGCCCAAGTGATTGTCCCCTCTCAAGGGCGGCGGCGACTGGGGGTTCTAATCTCCAAAACCCTCTAGCCCCTTTCCATCTCCAAAAGGGGTGTCGCGACACTGTTGATTAGTTGCTCTGGTCGCCGGTGTTTAGTGTTCCAACTTGGTGGTGTCCGCCCTGTGTTTGTGGAAATGCCTGGGAAGGAACTTGGCATGTACTAGTCTGTGTTATTGTTATCATGCATACTCTTAAGTAACCATCTGTTGATTGTTATGTGATTCTGGTTGACGCTTCTGTTAATCTTCCTTGTGATGGTGTGATTCTGGTTTCAGTGTGCTATTGTTAATGTGGCGATCTGGTTCTGTCTATGCTTTTGCTTGTCTGTTCTTTGTGCACGATATGCATTCTCTGAAGTGCAGAACTGCAGATGTGCACTGAATGGTCTGTTACTTGTGAGTTACTGTGCTACTCCTCCTACATAGTACTGTACTGTATTGCACAGAGAGACCTTGATAAGATTCGGCATCAGTAGTAACCTCAATTGCTGATAATATGCGCTTTTGATATCGCTCCAATTAATGAAAGTGCAAAGTGAAAATATGCACTTTTGTTGTCGACACTCTATTCCAAAGCTTAGGAAAATTTGTCTTGTTACGGTTTCTAATAGTGCATATGACCAGCATTTTTCTCATTTGAAATCAATGTCTTTCTGATAATTATCTGCAACACATTTTTGAAAAACTGCAAAAAATTGCCCAGCAGGAGGATCAATCCTGTGATAGTATGCAAGCTAGTTGTATGAAACGAATTTCAGAAGATTTTATATGCTTGGAAGGTACTACGCTCTTCGAGTTGAAATGTGTGGAACCGCCATGTATACAACACGGTTTGAGTTCGAGCAAGGCCCATTGTAAAGTTCAGCCTGGTTGATTCAATTTCCCTTCCAAATTGTCCAATTTGAATCAAATTTGAGTTCCGTCTTGTGAAGCCGAACGGCTGGGACTGGGTTCAGAGTTCAGACTGAAGTGATCCCGGCACCTGCAAACCGTGGGCGGAAGCACTCCGGCACGCGTCGTTACGTGTCGTTCTCACTGGTCAGGTCTCGGCACGTCGCTGCGGCTGGGACGACTCGGCTGGCTGGCCGAAGCTCCACCACACGAACGCCACAAAACGCCATGCGTGCGCTCGCACACTTGTCCTCCGCCACCGCCTTCTTCCCTCCGCTGCCGTCACGCAACCTCGCATCTCCTCTTCTCTTCTCTAGTGTGTACAGTGTACTTTTTCATTCACTCCCCAGCCTGAGAAACTTCTAATTTTTCGTCGTGTGCCCACTGGTTATTTCCGCCAAATGCCTGGTTTACTACCGTCGTCCCTCTCTAGCGTGCCAGAATTCCGTTCTTCCAGCGTCTAGAATCACTGCACCGCTTCCAAGTTCCAACCATACACCGCCCCCGCGGGAAGCATAAAACCGGCGCGGCCAAGATCTCCACGCCGTAGCCAAACACCTCCCCACTTCATCACCGAAGAAAATGCGCGCGACAATCCCCGCCGCTTCGCTCTTCGTGACGCCGAGGCCGCCACACCATGTGCCGCGGCTCCCCCTCCTCCCCGTGAACCCGGATTCCCGCCACGTCTGCCGCGGCCGGCGTCCTCGCACCCTCCTGCGCGTGGCTGCGCCGCCGTCCGTCCCCAGCGAGGCGGAGCAGACGGAGCCGAGCACGTCGGCGCCGGAGTCCGGGGAGAAGTTCTCGTGGAGGGATCACTGGTACCCCGTCTCCCTCGTCGAGGACCTCGACCCCAGCCGCCCCACCCCGTTCCAGCTCCTCAACCGCGACCTCGTCATCTGGAAGGACCCCAAGTCCGGCGAGTGGGTCGCGCTCGACGACAAGTGCCCGCACCGCCTCGCCCCGCTCTCGGTACTGTGACCGCGCACTTTCCTCATCTTATCCGATCTCTACCTCGTTTCGGCTAATTTTGATCTGAACATTTGCAGGAGGGGAGGATCGATGAGACCGGGTGCTTGCAGTGCTCCTACCACGGATGGTCATTCGATGGCTCCGGCGCTTGCACGAAGATCCCGCAGGCCGCGCCGGAAGGGCCTGAGGCCCGGGCCCTGCGCTCACCAAAGGCGTGCGCGATCAAGTTCCCCACGCTCGTCTCGCAGGGGTTGCTCTTCGTGTGGCCTGACGAAAATGGGTGGGAGAAGGCCAAGGCAACCCAGCCTCCAATGTGCGTCAAAGTCTTGGGGTTCAGATATGGTTGCGGATTGAATTTTGTGGAGGCTGTTTGTAACACCATTCAATCACCTTGTTTTGTTTCAGGTTGCCGAAAGAGTTTGATGACCCAGCATTCTCCACGGTGACGATTCAGAGGGATTTGTTCTACGGGTATGATACGTTGATGGAGAATGTGTCTGATCCGTCCCATATAGAATTTGCTCACCATAAGGTACGCTGTGCCCAGCTGATACTTGAGAATTCTTTAGTTGCTTAGTACTTCAGAATCTAATGCTATTGCTATATTAGGAAAGGTTTTGTTTTACTGCTTATTTAGTTGGCCAGTGATGGAGTGTAATCTTCAAATCGACCACCTGATTTTGCTTGAACTTAATACATTTGTGTCATGTGGTGAGCAAGAGTGCAGCAGTTCAGTTTTAAGCAACATACCGTATGTTGAACTTAAAATATTCTGTTGCAGAATAGTTTGTTCCATTTATATTTATGCAACTTGCTTGCGCAGTAGTAGGACAATTCTTTTGTGGATTGGCATCAGTTCATTGTATATCTGTTGCAAAATATTATAGCATACTGAAAAACAATATGCTTTACTCTCTGGAAATACATATTTTCAAAATACATTGACACCTCAGAGCTTAACTCCTGTCCCAGGTCACTGGAAGACGAGATAGAGCCAAGCCTTTGCCATTCAAGATGGAATCAAGTGGTGCATGGGGTTATTCAGGAGCAAATTCTGGTAATCCTCGCATTACTGCAAGATTTGAGGCCCCTTGCTATGCTTTGAACAAGTAAGTTTCAGAAAATTACCCCAATGATAATTGTATTTTTATTGTATTGCTTGTCCTTCGGTGTAGTGAATTGGCTCTTATTTATTGAGTCTGCATTCAATATTTCACTAAACTAATGATTCTGTACTTTAATTTTTTTTTGCAGAATAGAGATAGACACAAAGTTACCAATTTTTGGGGATCAGAAATGGGTCATATGGATATGCTCGTTCAACATTCCAATGGCCCCAGGGAAGACTCGTTCTATCGTCTGTAGCGCTCGAAACTTTTTCCAGTTCACAATGCCAGGAAAAGCATGGTGGCAGGTACATGCTTATCTTGTACTAGTATTTCCTTTACTTGCCTTTATTTCATATTTCTGTTGTCAACGCTTTGTTCTACTTGATATATCTCTTCTCTTTTACTGCGTAAATGAACATATTGTCGTATTATTAGGGGAAACATCAGGGAAGGTTTATACTGTATAAAACATATGTTGTGGATGGGGTTTTCTATTTCATCATTTGAATGCATAGTGTAACGTCAAATCCTGAAACCTTTTTAATTTCTTGTGATGCAGCTTGTGCCCCGATGGTATGAACATTGGACTTCGAATTTGGTCTATGATGGTGATATGATCGTTCTTCAAGGACAGGAAAAGATTTTCCTGGCTGCATCCAAGGAGTCTTCTGCAGATGTTAATCAGCAGTACACAAAGATCACATTCACGCCCACACAGGCTGACCGTTTTGTCTTAGCATTCCGGGCTTGGCTGAGGAAATTTGGAAACAGCCAACCTGAGTGGTTTGGGAATCCTAGCCAAGAAGCATTGCCGTCCACCGTTCTTTCAAAGCGCGAGGTAAAAATTTCCTAGATTTCCAGAGTGACTCAAAATGGTATGTCTATTTTGAATCGTATGCTTTTACATGAAAATCCCATATGTTTTTGTATGAATATCCGATGATCAAGGATCTTTGTTGCTTAATCCTAAACCATGTAAAAGAATCTAACTGATCACAATTTTATCTTAAACTTCTTTTTCCCTTAACAGAATGACCAATATTGTTCTATTCGGCTTCATTGTTGGCTTAATTCCTTCTTTTGTAAACAATCTATGATTTCTTTATCAATGTTCACATGTATTAGTGCCTTCATAGCGACCACCTTTAGTTCCATGAAGCACCAAATTTAGTATTATATACTTTTAGATCGGCATGTAAATCTTGTAGCATTGAAGTATGTTTACTGCTAAGCATTTGAGAATAGTTACTTAACTTGCTTCGTGTTTCTGAGTTCAGCAATCCTTGTTGCTCATATTTAACTTTATGTTATGCAGATGCTAGACAGATACGAGCAGCACACACTGAAATGCTCGTCTTGCAGAGGAGCATACGATGCGTTCCAGACTCTGCAGAAGGTATTCATGGGAGCTACAATTGTGTGCTGTGCTACGGCTGGGATTCCTGCAGAATTCCAGCTCAGAATATTGATCGGTGCCGCTGCTATAGTTAGCGCCGCTGTAGCATATGCATTTCATGAGCTCCAGAAGAACTTTGTGTTTGTAGATTACGTGCATGCTGACATTGACTGAATTTTGTGAGGTCGTTCCACGATCATGCATGTTACCTTAACTAGGGATTAGAAACTTTCACGGGATAAACTCCAACTTGTGTATAGTAGGAACTAGGCTGCTATTAGCAGACGATGTAAAGTGTAAATGCCATTTTGTCCCATATTATCCTTTGGACTAAAACATTTATTTGGCTCTGTTATAACAATGTTCTTCCGAGTTCAAAAACAAAAACAAGAACAAAAAAAAAATGTTCTTCCAGTTGGCGTACCAGCTGGAATGAAACTCGAGATGACGAGATGTAGCTGACTTGGGCGGTGTCGTGTTAACTGAAAGATTCCCATAAGCTGTTTTTGCAGCAGACAATGACGACGACAATTGTGGATAGCAAAGTAGAGACTTTGTCCTGAAGCCTGAAGGGAAACCACAACATTTCTAATGCTGAAGTTATGAGTGACAACGTAAGAACTCTTTAACGAACATATACGTTTCAATTTCATCTTTCAGGCCTCTTTTGTACTGGTGGCTCAGATTTAGTTCAGTACTGGTGGCTACGAAATTTGACAAGGAAAGACTCCAACCCTGGCCCGCCTTACGGATCCTCTTCCGCTCCATCTTAGGCCTTATTCATTTAGCCTCGGAACGATATGGATTAGAGTCTAAACCATATAAATTGATGAGCGTTTGATTCAGCTTAGTATGATAAGAAACCGAGTCTAAACCGATCTTTTTCATGCCTTCAACATATGTAATAAAACTCAGCTTTCTGAATCCGGAAATAAAACTATAATATAAATTTATTATTTTACATAAATTGAATGACACATATAATTTCATTCAACTTGTAATTAATACATATGCATTTCCGAACAAGGCCT